>JAPDVU010000002.1:86021103-86701347 GCA_026230045.1 Corynorhinus townsendii
TCACCCAGTAGCATTCATTAAAGTTTCATTCAAGGGAAATCATTATTCCCTCCTATGGGGTAGGGAGGTACCCTTCAAAGCTGCCCTTGAAGATTTCTGATTTCTATCTCATAATCTGAGCGGTAGTTTTATGACTCTGAATTTGACCCTCCACCTTGTATGATCCCCAGGGCCTTCAGAAACATCCACAGTCTTTATAGTCATCGCTGCTACTATAGGACCAAGGGCCATAGCACTTCATCTTCCACTCCCTTGCTTTCTACTTGTATTTAAGCCTATGCCACATTAGCGAAATTTTAAGTAACCATATAGATGCTGTAAGCCCTGGATTACTAATGTCCTTTTTCTTCCTACCAAAAAATTATCTATGTGTTCCACAAATATATGGAGCTATCCAATCCAAGAACCAATCTTTCAGGCTACCTCTACTGCCAGGTACTTTATCAGCAATGTTCCTAACAGAGATGGCGCATACAATTGGGCTAATCTGTGAAAAGTTTAATAAAGGACTACTTCCATAGGCATGACCAAGATAAAAGGAAACAAATGAGGAAAGATGTAGTTCCTCCTGAGCTAACAACTCTTGAGAACCATTTCAATTTGGGGCCTGAAGGGGCAGGGGAGCATGCAGTTATGAGACTGTGAAGTTGTCCACATGAAAGCAGCTGTTGCAACTGAAGGCAGAGAGGTGAGTGTGTAAATGCCGTGACCTCATTTTGCTCCCACTAAAGTATCTGAATCTAAAGAAGTAAATGAAAATTGTCCATCACACATAACCTTAATTGGGAAGACATTTCAACTGGGATCTTGTGGCTGAAAATTAGGGGTTCAGATTTCATTCTAACTGCAATGCAAACCCACTTAAAAAAACTTTTTTTTACCTTTATAAGTTTCAGCATGTATGTGGAAATGAAAGACAACTCAGGGTGAAAGGTGGGGGAATAAAATGTAACCATAAAGAACTCATTAACCTAAGAAGATCAGAGAACCAGTCAAGCAGCTAACCACATTACTAGCATCTGTCACTCCATGGTACCCATGAAACAATACCATCATGTGTAACAGTGAAAACTAGTTGAGCATCAAGTTTGAGAAGAAAAATATACGTACTATGCATAAAGTCTCATGAATTGTGTAGCTTTCTAGGAACTAAGCACATTTTATTGTAGTGTATTTCAGCATTTTGGAATCTTACCTCAAATAGAAAAGTCAGCTTTATGGCTATATTCTGTCACTGACAACTCACACCTGTCATGGATATCCGCTCACTTCCTTGAGATAAATGGTATTAGCAACTTAAGGTAATAAAATTATTTGTGACAAGTGAATAGAATATTGATTTCACTCTATTTTTCTTTGGTAATTTTTTTAAGAAACATTCATAAGAAGTTAGGTTCTGGCCCAATTAATTGAAAATAACAACAAAATCAATTTATTGTTAGCTAACCCATTCTCAGTATTTCTAGCATCTGTGTTTATTATCTGTAGCTTATATATCCTTTATTATTCAACGTTTTATTGATTCTTTCCAAGATTATGTACTCCACAAAGATTACAAGAGATAAAAAAAAGTTTAGTTCCAATGTCTATCTTATCATCTTCCCAAAATTTATGAACATGAACATTTTACTAGCTTTTCTGATAGGAAGCTAGTCATACTTTCTTGTGAGAAAACATTGGAAGACCACAGTTTTTTTCCCTTTCCACACAGATTAAAACTACTTACACTGGGATATCAGAGAATGAAGACACACCCTGCTAGTCCTGCTGCTACTTCCAATGGTGGTTCCTTCTGGTACCCTCCAGTAGATAATTTCGTTAGTGGCTTTTGCAGGACCTTTCGCTGAGAATCTTGGCAACTATAGTGCCAACTGGAACAAGTAATTGTTCAAGTTTTTATCAATGGTGCCAGAAGCAATCAGTAGAGCCTATTGTCAGCAGGCTTCCTTGGAGGTTAGAAGGCCCTGAAACAGTTTAAATTCCTACGCGTCATTTCAGTATGGAGTAATCCATGACTCTTTGACTGCTATCCCCATCAAAAGCTTCCATGTGAGCACCACAGTCATTCTAGTCATTACTATTTTGTAGAGATCCTACATATTTCCTTTATGGAAATACAAAGTCCAGGGGGAAAGCATAATTCAATTTATTTAAAGATTTTTTTTAAGGTTAACTTTCCTGGAGCACATGTTCCCTTAAATGGAGAGCTCCCATAGTGTTTATAATGTGTTCTTGCCACTGAAGGCCTGAGTCAGGAGAAGCTTCCAGAGTGTTTGACAAGCTGTTTGTGTTTGAGGGCTTTATTTTAATTATGCTGAACAATCAGGAAAATTGAAATAGAATGCTATAAATACCAGCATTTGTTTGCAAGTTCCCAAATACAATGCATGTTTAATGTGTCTAACTTTTTACACCAGCTATAGGGAGAGAAAAAAAATGAGCTAGACAAGATCTCCCAACAACAAAGAAATACTTCTTGATGGTAAAGGGCAACAAGACAATTTCCTCTTATTTCTGTATAGTGACTTTATAGAATCACTTTTTAAAAGTAAACCTTTTGCTCTTGACAAAAAAAATAGTGTACACGATGGTATTCTTTCATGGGTACCAAGGAGTGACAGGTGCTGCTAATGTGGTCAGCTGCCCAACTGGTTCTCAGCTCTTTTTAGGTTAATGAGCTCTTTTCTTTTTTTTTAATCCTCACACGAGGATATTTTTCCATTGCTTTATTTATATTATTTTTTAAATAAATCTTTATTCAGATTATTACAATTGTTTCTCCTTTTTCCCCCCATAGCTCTCCTCCACCCGGTTCCCACCCCACCTTCTGCCCTCACCTCCCCCGCACTGTCCTCATCCATAGGTGCACAATTTTTGTCCATTCTCTTTCTGCACCCCCCCCAATACCCCTTTCCCCCTGAGAATTGTCAGTCCACTCCATTTCTATGCCCCTGATTCTATTATATTCACCAGATTATTCTGTTCCTCCGGTTTTTAATTCACTTGATTTTTAGGTTCACTTGTTGATAGATAGATATTTGTTGTTCATAATTTTTATCTTTACTTTTTTCTTCTCCCTCTTCTTAAAGAATACCATTCAGCATTTCATATAATACTGGTTTGGTGGTGATGAACTCCTTTAGCTTTTTCTTATCTGTGAAGCTCTTTATCTGCCCTTCAATCCTGAATGATAGCTTTGCTGGGTAGAGTAATCTTGGTTATAGGTTCTTGCTATTCATCACTTTGAAAATTTCTTGCCACTCCCATCTGGCCTGCATAGTTTCTGTTGAGAAATCAGCTGACAGTTGTATGGGTACTACCTTGTAGGTAATTAACTGTTTTTGTCTTGCTGCTTTTAAAATTCTCTCTTTGTCTTTTGCTCTTGGCATTTTAATTATGATGTGTCTTGGTGTGGTCCTCTTTGGATTCCTTTTGTTTGGGGTTCTGTGCGCTTCCTGTACTTATAAATCTATTTCTTTCACCAGGTGGGGGAAGTTTTTCAGTCATTATTTCTTCAAATAGGTTTTCAGTATTTTGCTCTCTCTCTTCTTCTGGCACCCACATAATTCAGATGTTGGTATGCTTGAAGTTATCCCAGAGGCTTCTTACACTATCTTCAACTTTTTGAATTTTTTTCTTTTTGCTTTTTCGGTTGAGTGTTTTTTGCTTCTTTGTATTTCAATTCTTTGACTTGATTCTTGCATTCCTGTAGTCTGTTGTTGGGTCTCTGTATAATATTTTTTATTTCAGCCACTGTATGTTTAATTTCTAGTTGGTCCTTTTTCAGATCTTCGAAGGTCTCGTTATATTTATCGGCCTTTTCTAGGATATTCTTGAAAAGCCTTAAAACTGTGGTTTTGAATTCTATATCCAGTCGTTTGTTTTCCTCCATTTCTTTCGTTTGTGATCTGTTTCTTTGTCGCCGCATTTTCACTGCTTCCCTGAGTTGGTAGGGTAGCTTTGTGTGCTAGGTTTCCTATATGGCCCAGTGGGTCAGGCTCCCCAGTTAACCTGAGGTGGTCACTATTGGTGCACCCCTTTGTGGATTGTGTGTACAGCCTTGTTGTAGTTAAGTCTTGATTGTTGTTGGTATCACTGGAAGGAACTGACCTCCAGGCCAGTTGGCTGTGAGGAACAGCTGTGTCTACGCTGGGAGAAGTTCGGTGCTGGAGACAGCCTTATAGGATTAGACTTGTCAAATTGCAAAAGCCTCTGTGTTCAGCTTGGATGGGGCAGAGTCTCAGGGGGTAGCAGTCTTGGCTTCCCGTCAGCCCTGCCCTTGCACGCGAGCGCCTCCAGACCTCTGCCTTCCCCACTTCCCGAGCCTCTGCCCAAGAGTCCAGATTCCCCTAGCAAGAGTGTGGGTCCCCAGGGGCTCGCCGGAACTGGGGTTCAGTGCAGTCAGAACTGGGGCTCAGTGCAGTCAGGAGCTTCTGACTCCCTTCTGCTAGGGAAAGCCTGTGGCAACCTTTGCAGTTTTTGTGCACTCTCATGCACACACCTCCAGACCCCTGCCCGCCAGGGCTCCCCCGGGTCTCCCACAGGTCTCCGAGTCTCCGAGTGCCTTTCTCTCTACCTAACAGTCCAGACCCCCCCTGTATGAGCCTGGGTCCATGGGGTTTCACCTGGAACTGGGGTTCAGTGCAGTCGGAACTGGGGTTCAGTGCAGTCAGGGGCTTCCTTCCCCCTCCTGCCAGAGAAAGTCAGCCAGGCTCTCAGCCGCCCTTCCTCTCTGCGTGCACAAAGACCCTTTGCCATACCTCAACCCTTTGCCGTTCCTCCAATTCTCCATGAGCTTTTCTCTTTCCTTCTAGTTGTAGAATTTCCACTCAGCCAGCTTTCCTATGGTTCTGGATGATGTCCCTTCTGTCTTTTAGTTGTAGTTTTGAAATTGTTGTGCGAGGCAGCAGTTTAGGTGCTTACCTATGCCGCCATCTTGGTTTATCTCTATTTTTTTAAAGTTCAAATATAAAGGTTATATATTTCTAAAAATCATTTCATTAAGATCTATTTATACAAAGTATTAACTGATAATTTTACAAATTTCTTCCTTAGGTGGGGTTATATCACCATTTTCATTCTTTTTTTAAAAAAATCCTTTATTATTAAAAGTATTACATATGTCTCCTGTTTCCCCACTGACCTCTTCCCAGCCAATCCAACCCCCTGGCACATGCCCTCACCCTCCCTAGTGTCTGTGTCCATTGGTTATGCTTATATGCATGCTTACAAGTCCTTTGGTTGATCTCTTACCCACCTCACCCCCAATCCTCCTCTGTCTTCCCTCTGAGGTTTGATGGTCTGTTCAATGCTTCTCTGTCTCTGGATCTGTTTTTGTTCATCAGTTTATGTTGTTCATTATATTCCACAAATGAGTGAGATTATGTGATATTTATCTTTCTCTGACTGGCTTATTCCACTTAGCATAATGCTCTCCAGGTCCATCCATGCTGTTGCAAATGGTAAGAGTTCTTTCTTTTTTAAAGCGGGGTAGTATTCCATTTTGTAGATGTACCATAGTTTTCTGGTCCAGTCATCTGCTGCACTTAGGCTGTTTCCAAATGAGTCTTGGAGTGCATGACCCTCCCGCCAAGCCCACCACTTCAGCCACAGACCCTATGTGACTCCACACCTGGGCCCTTCTGTGAGAGCAAAAATGGGGAGACAAAGAAACAACCCTAAAGGAAAGAAAAGAAGGAATTGCCAGAAAAGGAACTAAAAGAAACAGAGGCATCCATTGCTTTTAGAGAGAGTGAAAGAGAGAGAGAAAGAGAGAGGGAAACATCGATGTGAGAGAAACACATTGATTGGTTGCCTCCTGCACAGGCCCTGACCAGGGTGCAGGCTGGGGAGGAGCATGCAACTGAGGTATGGATATGCCCTTGACAGGAATCAAGCCCAGGACCCTTCAGATTGCAGGCCAAGGCTCTATCTATTGAGCCAAACTGGCTAGGGCTTAATGAGCTCTTTACGGTTACATTTCATTTCTCCTCCTTTCTACCTCAATTGTCTTTCATTTCCACATTGAGGCTGAAATGTATAAAGGCAAAGTGTTTTTTTAAATATGTGAAATAGCCTTATTTTGTTGAAAACAAATACAAATATCATAAGAGACTGCAATGAACAATCATATACCAACAAATCGGATAACCTAGAAGAAATGGATAAATTTCTAGAAATATACAACTTACTAAGATTGAATTATGAAAAAACTAGAGGCCTGGTGCACGGATCAGGCTGAAACTGGCTCGCCAATATCCTCTGAGGGGTCCCAGATTGCGAGAGGGCACAGGCCAGGCCAAGGGACCCCACCAGTGCCTGATCGGGGCCGGGGAGGGACTACAGAAGGACTCCAGGGCATGTCCAGCCCATCTCGCCCAGTCCTGGCTGGCTGGACCCCAGCAGCAAGTTAACATACCGGTTGGAGCGTCTGCCCCCTAGTAGTCAGTGCGTGTCACAAAGACTGGTCATACGGTTGAATGCTCAGACACTTAGCTATAGGCTTTTATTATATAGGATAGAACACCTTAAAAGACCTAAAAAAGCAAAGAGATTGAATCAGTAATCAAATATTTCCCAAAAATGAAAAGCCCAGAGCCAGATAACCTCACTGATGAATTCTAACAAACTTTTCAAAAAGAATTAATACCAATCCTTCTCAAACTTTCCAGAAACCCATGAGGAAAGAGCATTTCCATACTCATTTTATAAAACCATCATTATTCTAATACCAAAACCAGACAAGGACATTACATAAAAATAGAAGATTACAGGCTAATCTCTAACGAACATAAGTGCAAAAATTCTCAACAAATGCATAAAACTGATTTCAACAACAAATTAAGAGAATTATACACCACGATCAAGTAGGATTTATCCCTACGATGCAGTTATAGTCCAACATATACAAATCAATAAATGTAATATACCACATTAACAATAAAGGATAAAAATAATATAATCCTCTCAATAGATGCAGAAAACACATTTGAAATAATGTGTTTTCAATGAAACAAAGGTCATCCAAATCAGAAATGAGGAAATAAAATTGTATCTGTTTGCAGATGGCATTATCTTACATGGAGAAAACCCTAAGAAATCTAACAAAAAACTGTTAAAAAAAAATAAGTAAACTTTGTTGCAGAACACAAAGTCAATACACCACAATCAGTTGTGTTTCTATAAACTAATAACAAACTATTCAAAAAAAAAGAAATTAAGAAAACAATCCCATTTACAATAGCATCAAAAACAATAAAATACTTAGTAATAAATTTAATCAAGGGGGTGAAAGATCTGTACACTGAAAACTATAAAACTCAGAAGAAAGAAATTAAACAAGAGACAAATAAATGGAAAGCTATTCAGTGCTCATAGATTGGAATAATTAATATTGTTAAAATATTCATTTTACCCAAAACAAATCTATAGATTCTAGGAAATTTCTATCAAAATTCCAATGGTATTTTCACAGAAATAGAAAAATCCAGCCCAAAATTTATATGGACCAATAAGACTCTGAATAGCTAGAATAATTGAACAAGAAAAGCTGAAGGTTTCACACTCCCTGATTTTAAACTATATTACAAAGCTGTAATAATCAAAACAAAATTATATTGGCATAAAAATTAACACATAGATAAATAGAACAGAATAGTGAGTCCAGAAATAAGCCCACATATACACTGAGTGGCCAGATTATTATGATCTCTGAATGCATAATAATCTGGCTACTCAGTGTATATCCTATATAATAAAAGGCTAATATGCAAACTGTCCCCTTGACCAGGAGTTCGACCAGCAGGCAGGCCAGCCAACTGCCCATGTCCCCTCCCCCTGGCCAGGTTGGCTGGACCCCACCCATGCACAAATTCATGCATTAGTGACTCAATATATATATTGAGTGGCCAATGCCAGATTATTATGATCTCTGAACGCATAATAACCTGGCCACTCAATATATTGTGTATATGGTCAACATATAATTTTTGACAAAGGCACCAATCATACACAATGGGAAATGAATAATCTCTTCAATAAATGGTGCTGGGAAAACTGGATAACCACATGTGAAAGAGTAAAATAGGGTCCTTATCTTACATCATACAGAAAAATCAACTCAAAATGGATTAAAGACTTAAACATAAAACCCGAAACCATAAAACTCCTAGAAAAAAACATAGGGGAAAAGATCCTAGACATAGTCTTGGAGATAAATTTTTTTTGGATTTGACACCAAAAGCACAAGCAACAAAAGAGAAAATAAACAAGTGGGACTACATCAAACTAAGAATTGTCTGTAAAGCAAAAGAAATAATTAACAAAATGAAAACTGAACCAGCAGGATGAGAGAAAATATTTGCTAATCATATCTGATAAAGAGTTAATATCCCAACTGTAGAAGGAACTCTTACAACTCAATAGCAAAAGATATATAAAAATAAAAAATGGGCAAAAAACCTGAGTAAACATTTTTCTAAGGAAGACATATACATGGCCAACAGATATATAACAAGATGGTCAACATCACTAATCATCAGGAAAATGCAAATTAAAGTAACAGTGAGATATTTCCCCCCTATGTGTTAGAATGAGTCATCAAAAGGTCAAGACAATAAGTATTGGCAGGGATGAGGAGAAAAGGAAACCCCTATGTACTGTTGGCAGTAATGTAAATTGGCACTATGAGAAACAGTATGTAGGCTTCTAAAAAAAATTAAAAATAGAACTACTATATGATCCAGCAACCCCATATCTGAGTATATATCCAAAAGAAATAAAATCAATATCTCAAAGAGATATTTGCACCCCCATCATTATAGCATTATTTATAAAATGACAAGATATGAAAACAAGCTAAATGTACATCAATGAATGAATGAAATAAAGAAAATGTGATGTGTGCGTTCTAGACGTGCGTGCGTGCGTGTGTGTGTGAAATAAGTCAGATAAAAAGACGACTATTACATGATCTCACTTATGTGTGGAATAAAAAAACAATCCACAAAACTATAACCCATATTAACAGAGAAGAGAGTAGAAGATTTTTTTTAAAGAAGAAAAAACAAAGGAAGTGAATGGATCATGGGTGTTTATTGTTGAATGGGTACAGAGTTTCAGTTCTGCTGGTGAAAAAGAGTTCTGGCGATGGCCGGTGGTAATAGTTTTACAACATGAATGTACTTAATAGCACTGAATTGTATAGTTAAAAATGGTTAACATAATAAATTTTATGTTATGTGTATTTTTACTACAACAACAAGTAACGGGGGAAATTACTACTAAAAAGCAGAAACTACACAATTAATAGGAGTAACAACAGTGATGATGATGATGATGATGATGATGATGATGCTATAACTTGAGCCTCACTTTAAAGACTGTAGTCTCTGATAATTTTTTGGGGAAAAAAGGGGGGGAATTGTAAGAAATAGGCTCACTAATTAGGACTTGTTTTTATTAATATTTAATCCATATTTGATATAAAGCCCATCAGAACCCATGCATGCACTCCATAACTGTGGATAATAAATAAATTAAAAATAAAATACATTTTAAAAAATGAAAATGAATATACCTTTGAGAAGTATGTTAGAACAGTCTTCAATACAGACTCCATAGGCTCAGATTCTTGGCATTTAACTTTCACTTGACAACTATAAATAAAAGAATTGACAAATCAAATTTACCATATTAAAAAAATTAGGATATTTAAATTACTTCAGAAGAAAGCTTTTTATGTATATTTAAATATCCATGTATAAAGTAAATGTTAATGGAAC
Source organism: Corynorhinus townsendii (assembly GCA_026230045.1). NCBI lineage: Eukaryota > Metazoa > Chordata > Mammalia > Chiroptera > Vespertilionidae > Corynorhinus > Corynorhinus townsendii. The sequence continues at coordinate 86,030,886 of JAPDVU010000002.1, forward strand.
GAGAGCTTTAGAATGTTATAAATGTTGTATCTGCATATATCTAGGACTTTAGAACTTGGCACTAGTTCATCTGGCCTCCTCACCCCAATCAGTTCAACTCTGAGATTTTTTTTCTTTTTATTTTTTTAGAACACTGAAAATTCAAAGACCGCTTCTAGAGGTGGATCCAGGTTTTGTGTGGCTCTGACAATTTAGAGAGCCGTCTCTAAGAATAAGAATAAAAGTCAAGTCCTTGAACATGCATTGCAGTGTCCCTTCCAGGAGCACCGTTAGCTGTGTGGTAAACCTGCCTCTCCCCATTCCCCATTTTATAATCAAGGAAGAATAGTTTTCTTTTGACTGAGTGCAATCGTCTCTCTCCAAAGAACTAAGCATACTTTCTTTTCCCAGCAGATCTTAATTTACCATTTGAACAAATGTTTCTGAGTTCCCCCACCAAGGAGAAACAAGTTCAGCTGTTTTGAAACATTTCTATTTGGATAGTTATAAATCGCAGTAGTATAGGCGCAGAAATTACTCAAAGAATCTGAAACACAAAGGAGAATATAAACTCAAGAGAATATAAAAGCAAGTGCAAACCAGATTATTACTTGCAAGTTGTCTTCAGATTCTAATTGCAATATCGTAAGATATGAGAGATACGAAAAAAATAGAGAATGGAAAGATACTGGCAAATAATGTTAACACCTTCATTTAGTACGAGTTATTACATTTAAGTAAGAGAACCATAGAGGATATATTTTGAACATTCAAATCCACTTAAAATGAATTTTAATTCAATTTTTTTTATCCAGCATTTTCCTACAGGAATAGCTCTCATGGGAAATCTGGCTACATAGTTCCAATTTCTTCAGTCTCTGATCTGACAGTCAAGAGCATGTGCTCATTAATTTTAAGCTGTTGATTCCAGACTAACAATGAGTTAATACACCGTATATGCTGGAAAAGTTGACATGAAAGAGCTTTATTCAATATTTGTTTTTGTTATTATCTCCATACTGTTCTACTAAATAGCCTACTTATGAATATGGTAATGAATAATTTGGACTCATAGTTTGCTTTTGTTAAACAAAGCATCCGAACTACCTCAGGAGAATCTCTGATTTGATTCTCAGCTTAAAATATCCCTGTCAGTTAGTGAGTGTTAGATTCCAAGTTTCTTCCAAGCCCCTGAACTGAAACCTCATTGATGTTTTGTCATTTCCTTGAGAGACAAAGAGGCCACCTCCTGAGAAAACAATTGTAAATGGTTGAGCAAATAATTGCTGCCTTGTAATACTACATCATGCCACATGATCTCAGGGCTTATGTCTAGGAGATAACATCTGAACTGATGTGTCAGGCAAAATCCATAAATTCCAGGATTAGACATAGTGTGTACCAGCTATAAATATCATAAAAATAGAAATAAATACAATCTCCAACACTCTACTAATGCACATAAATGTCCAAATGCAGATCACCCAGAACAGGCAAGGGAAACATTTGAGATAATCTACTGTAGAGACAGAGCCTCCTCTTCCTGGAGCAGCCCCACAGGAAGCATAAGCTAGTTACCTTTCCAAACCAGAGGTCATTGAATATCCCTTTCTAAATCTTCCCTCTCACTCTTTCTCCCCCAAAGAAAATGAGTATAATTTCTTTTTAGTGTCTATAAGTTTTGACAATTGCATTCCATCAAATTCTGGACCCAATCAAGGACAATATGTATTCAATTCCATTTAAATATAGCATCAGTTTATATGTTGGCTCTTCTTACCAAAATTTGGGAAACAAAGTCTGTCTACCTAAAATCATTACAAAAGAGGTTTCCAGGAAAAGGGATGGGAAGATCTACTCCTTTGACTCTCACTTGAGTAGTTGTGGCTTCTTGGGCTCTGTCACATGATATCACAACCATCCTCTAGCATGGTTCATACCCAGGTAGTGGAAGAAGGTCAAATATCTAGAACAGTGACTTCCACAAGGTAATTCTCAGTAAGTGATAGCTATTGCTACTGAGAAAGATTCTGTTATGGGAAAAGCATCTATATTATAAAAGGCCAGTGGCCGTAATGCTGTAACACCATAACGACCAAGCGGCCAGTCACCAGGAGGTGCGCGTAGCACCCCAGCAGCATTGGCGGAGCATCGCGGGGCGCCGACAGCATCTGCAGAGCGTCACAGGGTGCCAGCAGCACCCGAGGAGCATCGCAGGGCGCCAGCAGCATCGGCGGAGCATTGCAGTGCACTGGCAGCGTCTGCAGAGCATGCGAAGCATCGCAGGGCGGTGGACATGGCCCTGATGGCAGGCTAGGCCTAGGGGACCCTACACATGCATGATTTAATCATGCACTGGGCCTCTAGTATGACCTATAAAACTCCTCTACATGTTGAAGGACTCCACCACTTGTCCATCCCTTTCACTTCAGACATTCAAATTCTTGCTACATGTTTCAAAGCCTCAACTTCACCGTATGTCCTTTTCTGAATTCCCCAAAACTCTTTGATATTTAAAGATATCCAGGGGCTAGATAAAAGCTTTGGACCAGATGATTTCATATTTTTTTTTAGAAAAAACAATTTTCAAACATATATTATGCCCATGCACTATGTTAGATATTAAGACATTGTAACAAAAGAAATGAAAGATATTGTCTCAAGTCTCATAATTGAGGTGGGAGGATGGAGAATGGGAGGAGGAAAGGAAGGTAAACAAGTAAGTCAATAGCTATAAGTTTCTGCATCACCCTTTCCTTTACTATACAAATGATAAAGGTCCAAATCGTTTTCCAGTTCTGTGTCTTGTACCCTAAATCATGGTTCCTGTTGTTGCAGTCCCCAGTATGTTCCAGCACACACCACAATTCATGTCTGACTGCCATCAGTCATCTCTCCCTCCAGACTGCTACCCTGGCTTCTACCATATGCAGCTCTCTCTGAGCCACTGCATTTATTATGCTCAATGCTCTAATTTGCTTCCTCTCCAAGCAGAGGTAAATCGGAAGGGTTCAAGAAGTCAGGGACCATATCTGAGGGGTTGTACATTATTATAATCCCAGAATCTAGCACAGTGCATTGTAAATACCTATTGAATGAATGAGTGAATATATGAAAGAATTAGTAAACCAATACATAAAACAATAATCAGAATTTTTCTCTCTTTTCTCATAAGTCCTGGACCTCATATTCCCTATATGAACAATCAAGAAGAAGCAGTAAAAAACATTCAGTTAATGTTATATTAATTTCTACAATGATACCTACTGCCCATAAGAAAAAGAATAATTTGTTTATATTATCTTATAGTATTCTAATAGCAAACATCTCAGTGTGTCTGAGATTTCATATCTGTTCATTCAAAAGGTTCTCCAAAGCAGTCCTTCTCAAAACAAAGGTAACACTCTCTTTTCCTTCTCAAAGATGAATTTCAGCTTCCATTCCCCCTTTTCCTCCAATGTAGAAACAGCTTGCAGCTGTCATTTCAAAATAACTCATATTGGTCCCTGCTATAGGGTAGTGAAACTGGTGATAACACTGATCTATGTTATCAATGTTAACATTTATGTAAGTGCTTTAAATATAATATTTCAACACTCCAAAGTAGTTGTTCATGAACTAGAAACTATAACCCTATTTACAAATAGGGAAACTGAGACTTACTGAGGGTAAAATTACACTAAATAATTGGTGGTGCAAGGACTCAAATCCAAGTATGCTCACCACTACCAGCCCTGCAATTTAGTCAATAGGTGATCATTTAGGTACAGATCAAGACCATATTTTACGCAAGCAGTCAGCAGCTGTGCACCGCTGCAGGTTGCCTAGGACCAAACCAGAAGGTCGGACCTGCATTGCCACCATGTGCCCACCATCCAGATATCATTGCTGACATGTACACATAAGGAACTATTAGACATTGAAACGGGGACTCAGAACTGTTGGACATTGAAATTGGGACTCAAACATTTTTTGTTGTTGTTGTTTTGTTATTATATGTTTATTTCTAGTCTGCAAAGGCAAAACTTTTTAAAGGAAAGAAATGGTGGGAAAAAGATACAGAGGCAAAGAAGCATTGAACAGACTGTCAAACTACATCAGGAAGACGGGGAGGTTGGGCGAGGGGGGCTGTAAGAGACCAACCGAAAGACTTGTACGCATGCATATAAGCACAACCAATGGATATAGCAGTGACACCAATTTGCCCAGTGATCTCACTTCCTCCATTAGTGCCTAGACACTTGGGTATAACAAACAGCTGACAATAGGGCTGATGTAGAGTTGAGGGTCTGCAGGACAGGTAAAGTGGAATAACAAAGACATGAAGAGCCCCCAGCCTCCAGGGGTAAAAGAAAAGAAAACAAAGCTGGGAGAGACTAGTAAATACTCCCCAAATGGTCACAAATAACTATTTCTCTTTCTTTTGCTCAGATAAGACATGAAAGTTCCATTACTTTACCCTTATGTTTTCTTCATTAAATAACACTTTTCCTCATGTCCCTCTCTTTTGCATGCATACAATATAAATGTATTACTTTTGTCTTTATTTTTTCTCTTATTTATTTCTGAACATATCTCTATAGCCTTGTGGCTTTACACAGTAAATTACAAGATGGGGTCTAGGCAAAATTACTCCCTAGGCTCTAAGAGATAAGAAATATACTCAGAGCTACACTAACAAAAACAAGCAAACAAAACAAAAATAACAGAAGATGAGGGTTTTTCCATTTACAAATCAATCCACAGAGATAATGCATGTAGCTCTATTTAGAACATATCTAAATCAATTCACAGAAATAATACATATAGGTCTATTTAGAACATGCCCTGAAATAAGTTGGAAAAAAATGACACAATGCTTCAATCAATGCAAAATTATGACATAAGTAAATGATTGTTGTTTTCTGTTACTAATTTCAGGGTGATTTGTGATACAGCAAAAATTAATAGGTTCCTGGAAACTGCTGATTATCTGTGCCCTTCCAACAGGCCTGAATGTGACCCCTGTGATCTGAGGAAATGTGTCTTTGTCACTCCTGGTCTTGTCTCTCAAGTTTGATTTGTCAGGAGTCCAAAGACTATAAGGTGATGGTTGATCCATCTGGGTTAAGAGGAAAGTGGTGTGCTTCCTCTTCTGCTATCCCAAACCCCAAATCATACAAAGACAAATAATTCTGGAGTCTGTCTATATACTAGAGAAGTCTGGTTCTCCTTGCATCTGAGTTTTCATGGTATGGAATTTAGTGTTGTTATCTGTCAATTCTCATCTGTTTTTGGCCCAAAAATAGACTGGACAAGGTCAAGAAGGGCTTAAAGAAAACAAAAGTCTCCTTCCCAAAAGAAATAATGACATAAGTTTTCAAGAGGGACATTTGAAATGTGGATCAAACACCTGATTCTGTCCCCAGTGGCAAAGCAGAGTTCACCAAAAGAGGGGGAAAAGAGAGAGATTCTTCCCACTTTGGATCAGACACAGAATCCATAAGGAATCTATTAAGTCAGTGGCAAAGCCGAGGTCAGTGACAGAGTTTGAAAACTGACAAGGTTGACATTAATGTCTGAAGAAAGAGAAAGGCTCTTTAGAAAAGGTGAGCACCCTGATACCCAGCTATAAGGAAACATGTTGGTGAGCATGTGTAAAGTACCTCCTGAAAACAAAAAAAATCATCAAAGACATTTGCAGAGGGTCAAGAGCCTGGGGCTGTGAGCGAATAAACCTAAAATAAAACTATTTAAATGTCCTACCTGAATGCATAGGTTTGGAAATAAATTTTAGAGGTACCTTAAATATTGTAGGATATTAAATGTGGGTAATGTCTCTCAAAATAATTTAAATACTAACAACAAAATCTGAAAAATAATCTGTGAATGAGGTTTTTCAAGATCAACAAATTGCCAACAAAAGTGGGGGACAAAAGAGTCATTTCTTGCTTCTTGAGGAAACATGAACCCTGTCTCTATATCCTCTCAGCCGCTACTACCTCTCCTTGCTGCCCTGTCAATCTAATAAAGCCAAAGTCGGTAAAATTAGCTGGTGTCCCCAGGGTGAAATGCTTTCTTTGGTTTCTATTTGGGCTGCTTGTTGGTCAGAGCTGCTCTCACAGGAAAGCATAGCTGAGCAGCTCAAGACTGCGGCCTCCTTTCCCACCGCAGGACTTGACACCCCATGGCAGGAATACCATCCGCACAAATGCCAACAAACACTCACCCTGAAAGAGACACGGATGTTTTCACTGGCCTCTGCCATCAGCTTGTCAAGTTAGAGGAGAGAAAGTCAGGGGAGAAGAGGAGAAAGAGCACACTTTCTTGTAAAAAGAATAGAATTGTAACTGATCTTGTTTGTTTACTAACAAAGATGTAAGGGGCCTTTCTATGCCTTAGGGTTTGTATATTGATAATATCAGAGAAAAAGGTAAAGAAAAAAGACTGGATTTTTTTTTCTATCTTCTTTGTTTAACAGAATGTCATCAGAGAACCATAACTTGAACTTGGAAAGATGAAGCCACTGCTGACATGGCCCAAGGAGGTTTTACTCTGCAAATAATTGACCTAAGAGGTGCCATGAACATGCCCAGGTGTACCTAGGCCTGTTTTCAAAAATGGTGGTATGAAATTCTGCTTTTTCAATATCTCAAATGTTGGTGGCTGAAAGGATTTGGGGTTTCTCTGCTTTTGCAATACACACATCATAATCCTATCTAATAAAAGAGCAATATGCAAATTAACCATCACTCTGCTACACCCACAAGTCACGCCCACCAGCCAATCAGAAGCAAGTATGCAAATTAACCCAACCAAGATGGCTGCACTCACAGAGCAAGCAGGAGGCTTGGGTTTTCCCAGCAATGGAGGAAGCCAAGCTTTCCGCACACCCTGGCCAGCCCAGGCCTCCACTCAAGGCTACAAAGTTTCAATTATAGAAGATAAATAAATCCCAACAAAAATGGCTGTGGCCACATAGCAAGCAGGAGGCTTGGCTCTGCTCAAGGATACAAAGTTTCAATTATAGAAGATAAATAAATCCCAGATACCTGGGCCTCCGCTTGGGTCCCTGGAAGATGTGGCTGGCCTGCAAACTACCACAGGCCCCTTACCCAGGCTGCCCCACGCCCCAAGGGAACTCCCACCCTGATCCAGGACACCTTTCAGGGCAAACCAGCCGGCCCCCACCCATGCAGCAGGCCTCTATCCTATCTAATAAAAGAGTAATATGCAGATTGACCATCACTCCAACACACAAGATGTCTGCCCCATGTGGACACAAGATGGCTGCCACAAGATGGCCAAAAGGGGAAGGCAGTTGGGAGGGACCAGGCCTGCAAGGGAAGGCAGTTATGGGTGATCAGGCCAGCAGGGGAGGGCAGTTATGGGTGACCAGGCCGGCAGAGGAGGGAAGTTGGGGGTCACCCGGCCTGCTGGGGAGAGCAGTTAGGGGGACCAGGCCTGTAGGGGAGCAGTTAGGCATCAATCAGGCTGGCAGGGGAGTGGCTAGGGGGTGATCAGGCTGGCAGGCAGAAGCAGATAGGGGCAATCAGGAAGGCAGGCAGGCAAGCAGTTGGGAGCCAGCAGTCCTGGGTTGGAGAGGGTGCAGGCTGGGCTGAGGGACACACACGCCCATACACAAATTTCGTGCACCAGGCCTCTAGTAATGCTGTAATTTCCTTACATTCTACAACACTGACCTACAAAGTGATTTATAACACATTGTATTCACAGGTTTCTTTGTCCAGTACTAAAATGCACAAGTAGGACACAACCATATGTAGAAAGATTATTACAGTTTCCTACCAAGAAACAGAAAGTTAAATTTCAACTTTATCACCGTCATTCTTTAGGACTCTTCAAGAATTAATTAATTTCTGATAGAGGGAGGGAGGAGGAATCCTATGTTGGTTGGTATAAGATTCACTTGACCTCTGCCTATCAAAGTCATATGGTTTGGGAATAAAAGGTTAAAATACAGATTTTCAGGCCCAAAATGAATTGGCATTTCCATAGATGGGTTACCATTTCCAGTGCTTTAAACAAGTCCCCTTAAAATATTCTTATTAATAAGCCAGATGTAGCCTGCTGTATCAACAATTAGGGCATCTTTAGACACCAAGATGTTAATATTAGCAGCTTTTTTTCTTTTTGTCTGTTTTGCACTTTTTAATGAAATGCCTATATTGGCGAGAGCTCTGTGAGCTGGAGAAGACAACATCCTTGCCTCTATCAGCTGAGATCCCTTAATGCAGGTGATTATGTAGAAAAGCACCTTTGCCCATGAACACAATTTGTACTCCAATACATTTGTTAACTGAAATAAAATTGGTAGTTGGTAGCAGAAAAAAATGAACTGTAACTTGACTCCCTTGTGAGGAAATACTACCTCCGGGAAGACTTGGGTGTTTTTTCCAAGGTGATAGGGAAGTGTGCTTGACAGTTTAGGGCCTGTGAGATGCAATGGATAAAAGGACAGCAGGCTCACAGAAAGAGTCTCAAAGGTGGACAACGGGGGGATAATCTCCAGGGAATACAGCAGCTATTCACTGCACAGGGCTTTGAAAGGTCCAGAAAACCTCATGCAGTGGAAAAGCATCTGACAACGGGTGGGATACTTGGGTTCTGAGGAGATGCCAAGGAGTTCCTGAGGGAGCTTCTTAGTGTTCCTAGCCCATTTCTACCCACTCCCGCCCCAGCTTCCCCACATGCTTTTAACAATAACGTTCTTTAATATGTGCAGTGGACATTTCTCTCTCTTTAACTTACCAGTGAATAAATCATCTTTAGAAAACATTTGCTGTTTTTATTACTATACAACATAAATCTAATTTTGAAAATATATTTGCTAGGAGCACATAGCTTTAAGACAAACCTGCTCATTCCTTCCCACTGGCTAAGTCCCCATAGAGTGGGAATATCAAATGACCACTGCCTTTGTTCTAGTCCTGGCTTAGATTAATTTCTCCTTTTCTTTGGAATGTTGTTGTTTCCCCATGAGAAATATTCAGGGTTGGTCCATGTGACTTCTATAGTTTTGTAGCTAAAATATTATCCTTTATCATTCTCATGCTATAAGATATTCACAGTGTTATCATAAACCAAAATCCCAAATCATCTTGTACTCTGTTCCTTAATTTGTCATGAGATTCTACTTATTCTGATGTGATCTCCTGATAGTTGCTAATCTTCTGATGGAGGAGGAAAAATTAATTCCATAAATGGCCGTCAGGTGATCAGGGGCTCTGAAACACTAAGCATTATTTGTTAGCAACTGTCCATTTCTGTCTTTGCACATACCACAAATTCCATGTCGGGTTCTGTGTGGGCTCCTGGCAAACACCCACACTCCCTCACTCACTATGATCAAGTTAAAAATGAGTATCAAAATAAACCCTAAACATTGCAAAGCCTAATAGAAAATTTTATCCATCTCTATTTTTGTGAGTTTTGCTAATACTGTAAATCTTGTTTTTAACTGATGGATGCCATCCTGTGGGGAAAGTTGGTAATACTGAGCCATTGCTGACTGGCCCCTGTCAGCCCTGATGCAATTAGCAAGAGGTAGACGTGCATTTTACACTCCACCAGCACTGGGATTGGGCCAGAATAAACTCAGGATGGTCTGTACCAAAAGCTCTGACTCCCATTGGTGATAGCAGCCTAAATCATTTATTAAAAGGCTGCTAGCAAACTCAATAAGGGAACTGGTTTTAGTCCATGGATGATTATATTTCCTACTAGAAATATAAAATCCCATGTCTTCTCAATGTTTCCTAAAATGTGCACAGCAATTTCTTTCCTTCAAAAAGAACGAAAAAAAAAAACGCGGTGTTATATCTCAGTGAGGTAGGAATTCCATGTTGCTTTATAACTGAGCTTACTGCCCACCTCACCAAATGAATCAACCTGATTAGCTGTCGAGTACAAACTGCTGAGAGCCCACCACAGAGCGGTCACCTTTACAGTTAACAGCACAGGAAAATTACAATTGCAAAAAATCATTTAGTCACTTACTCTAAAATAGCAAATCCAGTCATTGTCATGAGTGTTGCTTAACGCAATTTCATGCCCTCTCAGCCTTGTTCAGCTGTCTTTTCTCCTTGCTGTCTTTGTACCAGGGATGGTGAATGATTAAAGCTGGCAGCCTCAACCCAGGCAGCTGCCTGTAAGCTTCTAAACGCACACAAGAAGTCTGCTATCTTAGAGATGTCACCAGAGGAAAGGGGCAAGCGGGGAGTGACCCTTTACAGTAGCCATCTTTGCCCAGCTGCATTTACCCTGGCTGTAAGTAAACTGTAAATTGTACCTGGATTCCAAGTGTATCCACTTTAGTGTACAGTTGGATAGCATTCTGGTGATGTCATTATTATAGACTTGAGGCCCGGTGCACGAATTCATGCACCAGTGGGGTCCCTCAGCCTGGCCTGAGGGATTGGGCAGAAACTGGCTCTCCGACATCTGCTAAGGGGTCCCAGATTGTGAGAGGGCTCAGGCCAGGCTGAGGGACCCCACTGGTGCACTACCAGGACCGGGGAAGGATGCGAGGTTGGCCAGCTGGTGAGGGGCCACGGGAGGGCTCCAGGGTATGTCTGGCCCATCTTGCTCAGCCCTGATCAGCCAGACCCCAGCAGCAAGTTAACCTACTGGTTGGAGAGTCTGCCCCCTGGTGGTCAGTGCCCATCATAGCAAGTGGTTGAGCAACCTTAGCATATCATTAGCATATTATGCTTTAATTGGTTGAATGGCCAACAGGACGACCAGATACTTAGCATATTAGGCTTTTATCATATAGGATACAGGCACTCTCTTGTACTAAAGTAATTTGAATGTTTCCCCCTGTGAACAATTAGATTTTGAGTTCCTAGAAAGCAAAAGTATCTTACGCAACTTTGAATCTTTCAAAACATGAAACAAACCAAAAAATGAGTAGTGTCTCATAAGCACTCATTGTTTAGAAACTTGGTCAAGAGAGAGAAAGGGAGAGAAGCAGCAAAGGATAATACAGTCACCCTTGCTTAGAGATTATTTTTGTTAATTGCCTAATTGTAACATAGAACAAATTATGTTCATTTTTAGAATTAACCACTTTTTCCCATAACAAAGAAAAATCACACCTAAACCAGGAAGTTCTGAAATAACGATAAATAACCCAGCTTACCCAGTACACATAAGAGACACAAAATAAAAGACTGAACAAGAAGGAAAGGGCAGCAGCTAGACCATCAATTTCATTTGCTACTTTGCATGGTTACAGCAGGGTTGGTCAAACTTGCCACTATTAACATTCTAGGCTGGATAATTCTTTGTTGTGGTGGCTGCCTAAAGCACCGTAGGATATTTAATAGCTTTCCTGGCTTCTCCCGAATAGATCCCAGAAATATCTCTCCTGCAGTTGTGATAACCAATAAATAAATAAATAAATAAATGGCTCCAGCCCTACCGGTTTGGCTCAGTAGATTGAGTGTTGGCCTGCAGACTGAAAGGTCCCAGGTTCAATTTCAGTCAAGGGAATGTACCTTGATTGCGGGCACATCCCCAGTAGGGGGTGTGCAGGAGGCAGCTGATCAATGTTTCTCTCTCGTTGATGTTTCTCTCTGTTCCTATCCCTTCTTCTCTGTAAAAAATCAATAAAATATATTTTAAAAAATGGCTCCAAACATTGTCAAATGTCCCCTAGAGGGTAAAATGTGCCTGGTTGAGAACCACTGGTTTAGAGTTAACTTATACTTAGGGTGGACTCTCCAGAAGGATGAAAATGCACAATAGATTTTTACATTGCTGTCACAATGTAAAAATGCTATTCAGCTAACATTGTTCTGCATTTCACACCATTTTGGGGAATCAAATTAAGAATGTAAAGCAGAGGGCAGTAATACTAAGTCCTCAATATCACAACCTCTTAGACCCTTCCTTACACATTCCTGAATTGAGCAAAACTCTTCTCAGCTCAGGCTTTCAAAGATTTCAAATCGCTTAGGAGAAGAAATCTAACAACTCTTCCAAGAAGTCTTGGAACTCAATCAACACGGACTGCGGAAGTCTTATCTATCCCTGTGCCAGTGACCATGACTACACGAATGACTCATGCTGCCCTAGCTCAGTGGATGGAGCGTCGGCCTGCAGACCAGAGGGTCTCAGGTGCGATTCGGGTCAAGGGCACGTGCCTAGGGTTGCAGGCTTGATCCCTAGTGGGCAGGCGGGGGAGGGAAGGCGGGGAGGCAGCCGATCGATAATTCTCTCTCATCATTGATGTTTCTATCTATCTCCCCCCCTCCCTTCCTCTCTGAAATCAATAAAAATATATGTATATATTTTTTTAAAAAGAATGAATCATGCTGATTCTTTCAAGCCAGCTGCAGCCATTCCTGGATTGAGGGTGGAGTGGGCGGAGGAGCAATGAATTGAACCCGAAGAAAATCTGGGGAGTATCTGGAAGTGTGAGGGAGGAAATGAGTTACAGAAATGCTATTAATACTATCCACTACTGAAATTTGATTTTCAATATTTACATTAAAAATATGCTTTTATTTATTTTGTTTTTTTATTTACTTTTATTTTTGAGAGTAATACAGATGTTCCCCATTTTCCCGCCTTTGTCCCCCCCATCCAGCTAGCTCCTGCCCCACCCCAGGCCTTCACCACATTATTGTCGGTGTCCATGGGCTTTTAAAATAAATATTACAATGTAACATAGGTTGCTATTTGCAAGATAATTAAAGGATTAGTATTTTGAAATAAATATCAGTTGATAGTGTGCTGCTTTGATATTGTTCAGTAACAAACACAAGTTTGAAGTGCAGAATGATCATCTTTCTATCCTTTATTTTATGTATGCAGTTGCATATTCTTTCCTGCTTTGAGATTATAGAAAATGTTGTAAATTTGAGACCCTTTCTGAATGTAAGGCCCTATCCAAATTGCAAAATAGCCAAAGGCAGCCTTCACCACCACCATCACCATAGCTAGGGTTCCTACTCCTTTTGGTTCTTTTAGCTTTATTACTAACCTTTCAAAGGTAATCACACAATTAGAAAAAAACACATGTTCAAATGATGAAAGGAAATATAAATATTACTCTCAAGAGTGTATTCCGAAAAGTAAACTCCCTGTTAGTGAGAATTACGTAATTTCCATGAAGGTGAGTACACACTGTGGTAAAGAGCTTCAGAGACTGGAAAAGGCTAAAGTTAAGCTGAGCTCCCTGGAGGATTATAGAAACAGTTTATTTTAAATATGCTAAAACGTTAGGGTATTATCTTTCTAATAAGATGAGATCAAAGAGAAGTCAACAAACAGAACTAAGAAAATGGATGCTGTTTCAGGTTCAAAAGTTCAACAATGCGGTGCCTTCGGGCTTCCTGCTGACTTCTGCTGGGGTTTGTACAAAGTGTTATGATTTTCCAGAGAGCTTGCTGAGAAGCCAATAAGGATTTCTTTGATATTTCTAAGCATAAAGGCATCCTTTAGCTTCCACGTGGACTATGTTCTAAGAGTTCAGGTTGCAAGTTATTTATTTAGGACACAGTTTGCATTTTCCCTGGAGACAACCAGATAGCTAAAGCAGCTGAAGCAAAGTCCTGTCCTGAAAATTTTGTAAAAGTTAACTGCCATGCTGAACTGTTCCTGTGAAAAAGGGATTCGGAATTTTGGCTTGGAATGGCATTTCCCATCCATTTCCGGGGGTCAAGGGCCTGGGCTCCAATAGGGGAAAATAAATATGAGGTTATAGGAACTCTAACGGGGAAAGCCTATCAAACCCAGGCAGTAGGAAATACCCATCTCTCCTCACATTTCACCCTTTACCTCCATAGTCTGGACCCTTCCCAATTTGGGGTTTGAGAAGCTTGCTTTTCCAACTAACCATTTGTAGGACAATGCCTAATTCATCTTCTCAGCTTTTCTTTTGTCATAAAATAAATACAACCACCCACTTTCAGATTGTATAAATGAATTTCAGATTGTATTAATGAATCTTCCAAAATTGCCAGTTCTCTAAGAAGTAGTTTAAATACACAGGAGAATGTAGGTTAAAAATGCATTACTGCCCAGCTGGTGTGGCTCAGTGGTTTAACATCGACTCATGAACCAAGTGGTCCCCAGATCTATTCCTGGTCAGGGCACGTGCCCAGGTTTCAGGCTGTATCATCAGTAGGGGGCATGCAGGAGGCAGCTGATAGATGTTTTTCTCTCATCGATGTTTCTATCTCTCTAGCTCTCACCCTTCTGAGAGGTTTGTGATGCAGGAGACAAAACAGAGTCCAGGCGATAAAAAAAAAGGGGGAGGTTTTAATCTTGCACTCCCGGGTGAAATTCGCTGGTCCGAGGGTGGGCCAGGGAAGTTCGAGCCAAAAAGGGGGCATAGGCACTTCTTTTATACAGCTGTTTAGTGAGGGTAGGGCGGAGGGCATGAGAGGTGTGGAATTCGCCTTGGGCCAGGGGTCGGAAGGTGCCAGTTATCTCTGTCACCATCTACCTTGCAGATGCATGCATAGGCTCTGGACTTCCCCCCTGCCTCAACCTAACATCCCGGCCTTTTGGTGATAGGGGGCGCAGAAATTGTCCTGGCTACTTCCTGCTGACCAGGGGCGAAGAGGGTGGGGGATGTTAAAGGCCAGGGTCAGGCAGAGGCAGGTCGGAGTGTAGGGGTGGAGCAGGAGCTGGTTTACAGTCACCTGAGACATTTCCTCGATCCAGGAGCGGATGAATTTGAGGAGGCAGGGAGCTAGGGAAAAAAAGACACAGGTGAGAATTAGGGGCCCTATCAGGGGTAGGATACAGGTAGCTAAAGGGCTTTGGAGCCAGCGGAAAAGAGAGTTGTCCTGGGAGTGTCTTGCACGTAATTCTTCACTCAGCTTAGTCAGGGTCTGCACGTTCTGTTCCACTACTCCGGACTTGTTGATGTAGTATCAGCATTCTTCTTGAAGGAACATGCAGGTTCCTCCTTTTTCCTCAGTAAGAAGGTCTAGGGCCCGTCGGTTCTGCAGGGCTATTTGGGCTACCGATGTTACTTGCCGCTGCAGGGAGGCTAAGGAGGCAGTAGTAGACTCCAAGGCTATCTGGAGTTTGTCATTGAAATCCTGAGCAGAGATTATGCTGTTCCCGAGAGTCCCCTGCCCAGCTAGGCCTACCGAGGCAGCGATACTTACCCCCAATATGACAGGGAGGAAGGCAGCCCGGCGGGCTCTCGGGTGGGATGAAGGGAGCAAGCTCCGACTCTCCGTACAAGGTTAGTTGGGGAACTATTGTGACCATGAAGCAAGGCCCGGGGTCAGAGGAGTTTATGCAGTTGCTTGAGGTGCCGTTGCACCAAAAGAAGGTACCTGGGCTGGCCTTGGTGGGACTGGCTGCAGTGTGGTTTTGGGTACAGTTCCAGGTGACCCATCCCACAGTTACCGGGTTGCTGGTCTGGTAGCATATCCGCGGGGGCAAGGTGGGTTCAGGAGTTTCGGGTTCCCAGAGGGGAATGCCAGCCAGGGGAGGCTGACATTCACCGTGTCCTTGGGTTCCTGGAGGAGTCATGAGTGGGACGGCAGCCAGCAAAGGTCTTTGGAGAGAGACGCATAGAAAGCAGTGCGAGACATTGGGCAGGGTGCGGGTCTCGTTAAGGAATAGTAGAGTGTGTTGGATAAGTTGGAGCCAAGAAGACAGGACTCCCACCCGGGGGGAATCAGGCAGCTTCCCTTTAAGGGAATGTTCAGCCTGTAGGATGCTGTTGGAGACCTGGATTTGGGCCTCCTGGGCCATGACATATTTCCAGGAGATGTAGATGGTCCCTGAAGGGGACGAGCTCCAACCACTCCCATATAGTTTTCTCATAATGTCCACAACCCATCGCTGGTCCCAGGGGTCCCGGACCCTGATGTTGAAGGTCCCGTCCTTCCAGAAAAAGGGGCCAGACCTGACCTCATTGTAGGCATCATGGATGACACAGCCTGACCAGCAGCAACCCCCATAGGTGTTGACGTCTCGATTACACCTGTCTGGGTTTCATTGGTCGTAAGCAAAATAGGCATATGGTCGGCCACTGTTAGACACTGACTGGAGGTTGACAGCAATCAGGATCTCCGCCTGGCATCTGACCAGAGAGCAGTCCTGAGATCCCACCTGCCGGGTGACTTGTGTGCTATCCTGGTCATAGGTTTCATGGACCTTGAACCTCCACACTTAAGCAGGTGGGCGTGGGTGTAGGTTGCCTAGGGCCGGGAGGAGAAGGAGGAGTGGGAGGGCAACTAAGGCGGACCTTAGTGGGACCCAACACCTCACATTTATAGAAGTCATGCTGCTCTGGGGTCCTCTTGAGTCTGGAGAGGTGGTGCCACAATGGATCACCAAGTTGTTTGGCTGCGATGGGGGTTGTGAGGATTACTGTGTGAGGTCCCGTCCACCTGGGATCCAAGGCCTTGGGATGTAGATTCTTAAGGAGGACGGAGTTCCCCAGCTGGAGGGCTGGTCCTTGGGAGCCTTGGTGTGCTGGTTCTGGCCTGGGGAGAAACCTGTCAGCGTGTTCCCAGAGTAGCTGCCTGAGTAAAGACAGGTATAGAAGATAAGTAGCCAGGAGAGGAGGGTCAGTAGGGAGGTGATGGTTGAGCAAGAAGGGTCTCCCATATAGGAGTTCAAAAGGGCTTAAGAAGGTGGGGCTCCTTGGTGTAGCCCGGATTCTGGTCAGGGCAATGGGCAGGAGGTCTGGCCAGGAGCTGCGAATTTCTAGAGAGTGTTTAGTTAGTTGGTCTTTAAGGAGGCCATTGACCCTCTCCACCTTACCCGATGATTGTGGGCAGTAGGGTAGGTGCAAGTTCCCAGGAGATGCCAAGTGAGGAGCTAACCTGCTGAATGACCCTTGATATAAAAGCTGGGCCGTTGTCTGATTGTATGGAGGTGGGAAGGCTGAGCCTAGGGATTATGTGTGTTATTAGGGTCTCAGCCACAACCTCAGCAGTTTCCTTGCGGGTAGGGAAGGCCTCTACCCACCCTGTCAGGGTGTCTACCATGGTAAGCAGGTATTTGGTCTTCTTGTGGGGAGGCATAAGGGTGAAGTCTACCTGCCAGTCCTGCCCTGGGAGGTGTCCCCTCATTTGATGGGTAGGAAAGTAAAGGCGCATTCCTTCCTGGGGTGAGACAGCTGCACACGTGGAGCAGGAGGAGCAGGCACTCGTGACTGCCTCTGGCAGTGTGGGTGAGGTGAAGAGGGGTTCGAGGAACCTCCAGAGTGCCAGCGGTCCAATATGCAATGACTGGTGGACCTGTTGGGCAATGGCCCCTACATGAGCCTTGGGAAGGGCTATCTTGTTATTTATGAAGATCCATCCCTCAGGACCAGAAGAGCCTCCCCGTTGTAGGAGTTTATTTTTTTCTTCTTCTGTATACTGAGGGGTAATGGAGGGAAGGGAAAGGAACAGGACCGGGGCTGGGGACCCTTCACCCTGAGTTAAGCCTCTGGCCACCGCGTCTGCTCAGGCGTTTCCCCGCGTAACCATCGAGGAGTCAGTCTGATGGCCTCGGCAGTGCACGATGGCTACCTGGGAGGGAAGCTGTAAGACATCAAGTAAGCAGGTTATGAGTCTAGCATTGATAATAGGTGAGCCTTTAGTGGAGAGAAAGCCCCTCTCCCTCCAAATAACCGCGTGGCAATGGGCTATCAGAAATGAATATTTGGAGTCTGTATGTATGTTTACCCTCCTCCCTTTGGCCAGATGCAGGGCCCTGGTCAGGCAATGAACTCAGCCTTTTGAGAGGTGGTACCCTCTGGGAGCCGGGCTGTCTCCAGGGTCCGCTAGAGTGTTACTACCACATAGGAGGCTTTCTGAGGTCCCTGGGGGTCTAGGCACAAGCTTCCATCCACAAACAAGAGTTAAGTCAGGATTAGAGAGAGGAAGATCTGAGAGTCCCACCTGAGGTTGAGTGAGGGCCTGGAGGACCTCAGGGCAGGAGTGCGTTGCCACAGGTTGGGTGGAGGCAGCAAGAAGGAGAGTGACCTGGTTCAGGCCTGGAGACTGAGTTAGGGAGATGTCAGGACTCTCGAGGAACAGGAGATGGAGTTCCTGCATGCAGGAGGGGGCAAGGAGAGATAAGGATCGGTGGGACAGAAGATCCTGTAGCCTATGGGTGGAGAAGACCTGTAAGGGTTGCTGGAGGCAGATCTTCTGGACCTCCTGGTGAGAGCAGCAGCTGCAGCCAGAGCCCGGAGGCAGGCTGCCATCCCCGATGCGGGAAAGGAGTGTGTCACCACCTACCTTGCAGATGCATGCATCGGCTCTGGACTTCCCCCCTGCCTCGACCTAACACCTTCCTCTATCTCTAAAATCAATAAAAACATGTTTTTAAAAAAGCATTACCTATGTTTATGGCTGGATTTTCAATAGTTGAAATTAATTTAATGTTGCTTAATTCATAGCTGAAATGAAAGTTCAAAATTGGATATTTGAACTGCAAATAGGTATAATCAAGCAAGTCCAGAACTGATTATGCAAGAACATGAGAGACAGCTTGACAATGAGATGGAAAGAAATAGCCAAAATGAGACAAGAAATGACTGTTAGGTAGAGAGAGAGAAAAAAAAAAAGCTGAAGAAAAGAACTCTTATGTTGTACAAGAAAGAGAAAAAAGAAAGTGACTAAGAAAAACAATTGTTTTTCATAAAGACAGGAAAGGTGACTGAAAGAAAATGGCATGATTTCTTTCTTTCCTCTTCTCAAAGCAAATGGGTATTTGGCAAGCACTGTATAGATTTCAAAATGGTCAAAACAATGAGAACAAAGTAAATGGTTTAACTTGGCTCTCATCGCTAGGATGAGGGGCAAGTATGCTTGGAATTGATGTAAGAACATCAAGGATGATGCCCACATCACCAGCCAGCCCCCCTGGGCAGTGTTTTGGCCACTGAAAATCTGGAGTTTGCTTTCTTAGGGGAAGTCATGGTTATATACCAACCACTGAGTTACTGTTATCAGTTCTTTCACGCTAGTAAGCACTAATGTTATTTTCTCAGAAAAGTGTTCATACAAGTGCCTTGAGTTAAAGAAATTCTCAGGTGTATTATAAAAAGGATATGGACCAGGTCTAACAGTCTATGAAACTGATCTGGGAAAATCATGTATAAGAGGACACATAATACTGTTCTAATAAAGTTAAAGAACCACATTTCCTTCCCTATTCTAAAAACACTCCCCAGATTAAGTGCATATAATTATTTCAAGTCTGAAAAAATCTTGGGGAACTTACTATGAGACAACCAACTACTTTTTTAAATTTTCTCTTACATACTTTTCATCAGGAACAACTTGTTGAAGCCAGCTTTCCACAGTCAAGAAGCTGGGGTGAGATGGGAAAGGATTTATATATCTATTTTATTATTAGATGGAAACCAGCAGATGGCAGTGTCTTAGGCTTTATCTCAACAATTTTCAGTATGTAGTAATGGGCTTTTGGTTAAACCTTGGGGAAATGCAAGATTTAATTATTTTCTACAGCACTTTGATGTAGCTATAGGAAATAATTAAGCATGCCGGTAAAGCTTGTTCTATTGCTGAATTTGTGACAATGATCATTCTTTGCTCTCTGCTACCCTCAGTTTAGAAATCCAACAACCACAACACTCTGTGCTACTCTAACTGCTCAACCAGAAAAGGAAGAGTCACTTTGGGTAAGTGGGAGAGGAGTGTCTTATGGTGGTTGGATTTCTGCACTGTGGTCAGCTGGTAGCCAGAAGTGATTTCAGTCACAAACACAGCAGTGGCATGGGCATCTAGTAATTTATCTAAATAATGCTTAGTGTTTCATACTGTTTACTTTGCAGACAGTATTTCATCAATATTGAAGTTATCTCTGTGAAATAGACAAGCAGAGGTGTTGCCATTATTTGTTATAGAGAATTTTTTACTAAGCAATCATTTTATAAGAACTCAAGTATTGACAAAATATAAATTCAGAAATATATCTCTAATATTTAATTATTTATATTATGGCTTGGTAATTATTAGGGATGTAGCTCCTTATTAGGGATATAACTACTGTAAGTGGAGTTAAAAATCTAAAGAGTGTTATGGTGTGAGGAGAATCACGAAGTATTTCAACATGGTACCTAGAGGTCTGACTAAATAATTAATTAGATTTGTGACCCTAGGAAGGTCATACTGTCTCTGGGCCCTGATGACTTCATCATAAAAAACAGTGGAGTTGAATTCGATCTCCATCATATCTGCAGTACTGTATAAGGAAGTGTTTTCAAGTCTAGACTTTGGATTGAGAAAGACTCCAGCTTGAATTTCTTCTTGGTCACTCAGCTGGGTGAACTTCAATAAGTTGTTTAATTTGTTGAGCCTCAGTTTCCATACCCCTAAAATAAGGGTAATAAAACATCCATCTTTTAACTTTGAGAAAATTACATGCAATAAATGTAAAATGTTTAGCATAAAACCTGGACTATACTAAATATCCAATAAGTATTAACGATCATTTTCAAATATGGTTCTAACCTCATGCTGTTAAAGAGCTTCTGTACTGGGCTTTTCTCGTTGGGTTGAACATGTTCCAGATTCTGCAGGTGATCTAGACTCTGACCACTCATTGTGTAATGCTACTTAGTTGTTAATAAAGTTAGTGAGCAAGAGCTTATCTCATCAGCCCCCTATGTCTCTCCTGTTCTGAAGGCATGTAAGGGGGTCTGGCCAGAAAGGGAAGGAAAATATCCAGAAATTCAAAAAGAGTGACTTAATCAAAGTCACAGCTGGTATGAATGTCAGAGTTTTATCTACTGTTCCAAAAGTTTTTGGCTTGCAGCAATGTCCTTGGTCCAGGCTGCAGCTTGCCAACGAAGTAATATTTCAAAGGTTGATTTAGATTTGGCTGCTCAAAGCATAGATCACTACTCCAATCTCCATGACATTTCCAGCCCAGGGCCCAGATTCTACCATCCTTAAAAGTTATAGCCATGAACAAAGCAGTGGCAGGCTGCTAAATTAAAATGGGAAAGGAATTATTACTCACAAGGAAGTATATCTTCATTATTTCACCAAATTTAGGTCATGTTGATTTGGTGGTATTTCCTGATGAGATTTGTATTTTGGCATTAGAGTAAAGATTCAAAAGTGGCCCCATATGGTCTAAGTCATCATATGGTCCAAGTGATGAACAGTGTTATATCCAGTTTTTCTAATATTCCCACTAAAATATCTGAAGATTCAGAAGAAATAATCATGATAAACATAAAATAATGATAAACACAAATAATAATAACAAACATAATAATCATAAAGACTTAGACTCAATATTCAAATCAGAAACTGACTAAATTTTCACCATCTATCACAGTAGGGGATAGAAATGAAAATGACAATTAGCAATAAACCCAGTGCGGCAGATACATGTTCCAAAGATGATTATCTCACCCGATACCGTCTTACAATCTTATGTTGATGCTCCTCCTCTGAATATAGACTTCCTTAGCATGTGCTTTTAACAAATAGAACATAGAAGAGAGTGAAGAAGAGAAAATGCATGATTTCCATGGATTGATTAGACAAGTCAATACTGTTTCCACCTCTCTCCTTTTCTTCTCTTATTCTCTCTGTGTGTCACCCTTGGAATTCAACCACCACATTGTGAGAAAGCTCAGGTCACATAAGGAAGCCACTAATTGGTTTTATGGTCAACAGCACCAGCTAAAGTTTAAATCAACAGTCAGAATAATTAGCCACTAAATACATGAATGAGTGAAACTTTTGATGATTACAGCCCTTTGAGATGCCCCAGCTGATGCTGAGTGGAGCAGAAATGAGCTACCCTACTAGGCGTGCCAAAATATCAAATTCGTAAGCAAAATAGATGTTATTGTTATTTTAGGCCACTAAGTTTTGGATTGGTTTGTTACACACCAATAGACAACAAGGAGGCCACTCTCCCTCCATAGGCACAATTACTATCTTTAGAGTTTAGCAGAATATTAAAACAGAAGCAATTTAATGCCATTCACTACTATTTACTCAGTTATTGTGATTAAATTGGCATGCTGTTAATGATTTTGCCTGCAGTTTCTCGTTTAATACCCTCAACAACACCATGAGATAAGAAAATTTCAGAAAAGTTAAGAAACTTATTCAAAATTCCTCAGCTATGAGCAGAAGAGCACTATTTAAAACCAATAGCTTAACCACACGGAAATGTAAAACCATTCTCCCAAACTCTTGTATTAATGAGGAATAAAACTTCATTGAAAACCTTTGTAAAATAATGACAAACAGAACATGATAAAATAAAATAATATGTCAAAATTTATGGGATGTAGCCAAAGCTGTACTCAGAGAACCAGAATAAAATGTACTCAGAGTAAAATTAATAGTTTAAATGTTTTTACTTTGAACAAAAACAAAACAAAACAAAACAAAAAAACAAAGAATAAAATAAATGAGCCAAGTATTCAACTTAGTAATTGATGAAATCAATCTAAGGAAACCAAAATAGATCATCATACTGGTTAAAGCATAGATTAAAGGAAATGGAAAAGTTTGTATTAAAAAAATACAAAGTAAATCCAAGAGCAGTATATTGTGAAAAAAAAAACATAAGTTGAAAATATTGTGTGTAATATTCAGGATAGGCTAAAAAAAACTTAAAGTTTCAGTCATTTAATAAAAGCTTATCAGTTGTATATGCCATAATCTAATCACATGGTGATGGGGGTTGGGAGGGCTCTGCTTCACAATCTTGGCTTCTTCCTTTTTATGATACGACCATCTTGAACACATAAACTCAAAGGATGACCTACAATAGGAAGAGAGTAAACAATTGTTCAGGGGTGATTTTTGTGGTATAGAAATAGCAGCTGCATATAACACTTCTGCCCATATTCCTTTAACAGCAGGCAGTCATAAAGCTTTATCCACTGCAAGTTGGCTAAGAAAATTATCAACATGCCCAAGAAGAAAAAGAGATGGGTTTGGTGAACATATACCATTATCTCCACCACAATTCTCCTTTATAGTCAAGAAATATCCCTTTAGTTTTTTATCCCATACTCATCTACACCCAAGGAAAACTCAGTCCTAAGCATTTATTGCAATCAGTTGAAAGTTCAAGAACTCCTAATGATGCGAAGTCCTTTCCAACTTGCCTCATGTTGCTTCTCATGGTCTGGTGACTAATGAACAAGAGAGAGAGAGAAAGAAAGAAAGAAAGAAAGAAAGAAAGAAAGAAAGAA
Organism: Corynorhinus townsendii; assembly: GCA_026230045.1. Classification (NCBI taxonomy): domain Eukaryota; kingdom Metazoa; phylum Chordata; class Mammalia; order Chiroptera; family Vespertilionidae; genus Corynorhinus; species Corynorhinus townsendii. Next base: position 86,054,041 of record JAPDVU010000002.1, read on the forward strand.
AGAAAGAAAGAAAGAAAGAAAGAAAGAAAGAAAGAAAGAAAGAAAGAAAGAAAGAAAGGAAGGAAGGAAGGAAGGAAGGAAGGAAGGAAGGAAGGAAGGAAGGAAGGAAGGAAGGAAAGAAATTATTGGCTTCCCTCTGACATTGTCTGCTTACTGGTAGAGCAAAGATAGTGTAACTGCAATAAACCTTCCCATTCAGAAAAGGGAAAAACTGGAAACCACAGAGCAGCTATTGGTATATAGCAATTCTAAAATCCTACTGGACAACCTGATTCTGTGCTTTGGAAAGGACATCTTCATCTATGGTTCTTTTGATCCCTGGGCTTCTGCGTTGGGGACATGGTTCTTTCATGTCAAAACCCTCCCTAGCCATACTTAAATAAACCTTGGAAATTCTGCCCACCCAGGAGGTAGAAAAGGCTTGGGAACCTACTTTCTGCTCATTGAGAGCTGACGTTCCAATAGTTGATTTAAAGTTTAGTAAGAGAATTTTAGTCCTGGCATATTGTTTTTTAATTCTAATTAGTATGAAATACAACAAACATACTCAAAGTCATTTCATGGATACAGTTCCCAAATCAGATGTGTAAATTTGCTTTTCTGCCAACAGGCCAATCCAACCTTAATGGTTGCTTCCTTGAGGCTATCAGATTTGGCTAGGAAGATTATTTTCAATAGAATTCTGTGGCTCACAAGCTTTTCTCAGTCATATTTGGTACCAAATCTTATCTCCAAATCTTACCTGAGCTAGAAACAGTCAACTTTTCCAACTCTTCAAAGACCTTTTTTTCTGGATTTTCTCTATTTCCATTTATTTGTGCTTTCAGGTTGGTCAAGTCTTTCCTGAGGTTACCGATATATTTGCCAACATCAGTTAATACCAGCCAACATACACTAACAGTTTATTATTTTTTTTATTGTTTAAAGTATTACATATATTAGTACACATATCTCCTTTTTTTTCCCCATTGACCTTCCCCCAGCTTCCCCTAGCCCCTGTCTCATGCCCTCATCACACAACAGTTTATTAATTTAATTCACTTCCCGTAGACCCATTGGCTGAACAGGCATATGGTCTGCCTCCCAATATGGCAGATCTTTCCACTTGTGCTGTCAGTACATTATGTGAATTGACATATTTCCAGCCTTCAATATCTGTTTCTTTGAAGTCTGTCACCAAATGCTTGCCATTGCTATGTATTTTAGATTTTTATGATAGCCACAGACCACTTATGAGTAAATTAAAGGAAGTTTGTTGCTTTAAAAAAAAAGTCTGTTCCATTGTCCGATCTAAATGTGAAGACCTACAAAGTGGAACGGACATAAGAAATGGATTTGGTAAGTTTCTGACCAATATTTTTCAGTTAGAGAGAGCTCACGCATCTGTTGCTCTTAGAGAGTTCACAGTCTAGACAAGAAAGATAAGGCAAGGAACTGCTCCAATCATAATAAGGTGGGAATTATTACCAGCAACAAATGTCTTTGAAACAGATATTTAAGACTGTGATCTGGACAACTGGAACAACTGTATTCAAGGTCTTAATACCTGGTGATAGAAACTGAAAACAAAATTGGATGGATCATCAGAGAATAGAACCACAATAACAATGTTTCAATTTTTTTTTAATTTCTTTATTGATTAAGGTATCACATATTTGTCCTCATCCCCCCATTCCCATCCCAAACCCCTTCCCACGCATGCCCCCACCCCTCTATTGTCCATGACCACTGGTTAGGCTTATATGCACGCATACAAGTCCTTTGGTTGATCTCTCCTCCTTACCCCCACCCTCCCCTACCTTCCCTCTGAGGTTTGACAGTCTGATCGATGCTTCCCTGTCTCCAGGTCCGTTTTTGTTCATCAGTTCATGTTTCAATTTAAAGGATGTAAATTTTTAAGGATTTGTTACAAGTTTTTATCACATTCTCACATCAAGCCTAAAATTCAAGTTCAGTTCTAAACTATACATGGGGTTAATCTGCTGAGTTTGGATGGATATAGAGACAGAGACCAAAGCATTATATTAGCGAGCCTAAAAAAAAATATATCAGAGATGAAAATTAGAAGGAAGAGAAGATGCATTGAAGATGGAACAGGTACTCAAATTTCTCCAGTTTCTGAATTTTTGAAAATTTACTAATGCTAGAGACCCAGAGGTGATTAAGAAACATGATGCTTACCCCAGGGAAGAGCTTATACTCAATTGCAAGGCAAAGACTTGCATCTGAGGAGGTATTATTCAACCCAACAGAATCAGCCTGTTTCATCATTTCCCTGTTGGCATTCTCCTATACATATTTCATTTAAATCAGAGTCACTAAAATTTTGACAAGAACAGTTAAAGAGCATTAGACAGTGTCACAACATTCCAAAGGGCACAAACTCATTTTGGAGGCAAGCTGCAGTAAATACAAAATACTTGTTATTGCTTTGAATTCCCAGTTCAGCTCTTGCTACAGAGAAATACTCTCCTCTCGCCTGGGGCATCCAAGCTTTTTGCCATTAACATTTGTTCCACTAATTAAAAACAAATGTACATTAAAATAATAACTTGCAGTAAATAGGTCTATTTCATTCTGTATTTTATGAATGATATTACATTCTCATATGCTGTGGCTTGCAATAATCATGTAATCTATTCTACATCAGTAAATAGTAATTTATTCTTCTGAAGCTTTAGTATGATTCATTTTGCCAGTAGTTTAATTATCCTTTAGTTAATGCTTTGCTGCTGCTGACCTCAGTATATTTTTTGGTAAAGCTTTATATCATATTTATAGGTCACAAAAATGCCAACAATGTTCATTATGGTCAATTCCCAAACTACTTGACAGCAAAATGTTTTCCCTCAACTCATTTATATGTATATCCCTTAATTAATGCTTCACCACATGCCAAAGTATGGTGAAATTCTTGTCACTTTACATGCAGCATGACATTTACATGAGCAATGCACACAGGATTATATCCTGTGGCTTGAAGGCATGCAAACCATAAACCTGGAACCAAATACCTGCAGACTGGGACGCATGCGGGAAATTGGAAAAGTGAGAATATTTGCAGAAGTTGAAAATGTCCTTCTACACCATTCTCAAAGGCATCATGAATACTAGTTGCTGCCAGTAAATAGACCTTCCAAAACTAGGATAAAAACTCTTGTATGGGTATTTTTAGAAGGTGATTTTGTGTATAGGAAATAGTCCTCGCCTGAAAAACCGATGAGGACTGGTCTTTAAATCCAAATAGGTCTTTAAAAGATTCTTAAAGGCTCAAAAATGGAGAGGTACATAAATCTATCATATGAGAGAAGTCCTGTCTGGAGATGAAGGTATTGGAATGATGCCATTTGACTATTCAGGGCATAAACATGCACTGAAAACATAAAAGAGTTCAATTAACATAAATCAAAAATTTTAGGTCCAAACTGATTTCTTGGCTGGGAACAACAAAGTGCTTTCTGCCATAAGGTTGATTTACATGAGATGCACCAACTACAGGAATGTCCCAATGCCTCTCTTTATTTCTTAAGTACAACCAATGGAGGGTTTAAGAGCATAAGGCATCGGAACTAGGTCACTGGGGCTTGCATTTGGCTCTCCCCGAACTCTTTGTGACACTTGGGCAAGTGATCTAACCTCTATGTTGCTGGTGTTTCCTCATTTAGAAAGTGGGATAGGGCTTATAACAATAATGATGTCATGGGTTTTTATGAAAATTAAATAATTTAAAACATGCAAGGCAGTTTAGAATAATGCCTGGCACATAATAACTATTTGCTGCATTTATCATGAGCAATGAAAAAATTCATTAAAAATTAGTTATTTTTTGCCAGTGTTCTCAGTGGTTAGGGTGTCAGCCTGAGGACTGAAGGGTCCCAGGTTCCATTCCCAGACAAGGGCACGAACCTGGGTTGCGGGGTCAAGCCTTGGTCATGGTTGATGTGTGTGTGGGAGGCAACCAATCTCTCTCTGTGTCTCTCTCTCTCCTTCCCACTCTCCCTTCCACTCTCTAAAAATCAATGGAAAAAAATACCCTTGGGTGAAGATTAACAAAAATAATTAGTTATTTCTTCTTTTCCTAATGTGTAATGAGATAACATCAGAGATGTAAAGTGACTTCCAAGGTACACAGCTGCTTGCTTAGTGGCCAACACAGTCCCCTGAATTCCAGATCCCATTTACCTGTTAACCCTCTCCTGAAACTTCCAACACAAATAGAAATAAGAACCTGGGTTTACAGCAATATTGTTAATTTTCAATTATATTCATATTCAAACCATTACTGGCTAGTCCTACCCTGAAAATAAATTGTAGTCATTTCCAAACTCACAAAATTACTTCAAGCCTCCCTTTCCTTCACCCAAAAATGTCTCAAAATCTTTTTGTAACTGAAATACAATCAATTAAAACTTGGACAAGGCTCCAGATCACATTTTCCTGGCACCTTGCCAAGCATCAACACTTAATCTGAGAAGCACTGACTACCAAGGCCATGACTATTAGAGCTACCTTTTGAAGCCCAATCTTAAATCAGTGATTATGTATTAGGAATTAAAACTCCAGGCTCTTTAAAGTAATAATGTAAAAACAAACAAAAAAAACCTCCAAGTTCTACAACTTTGCAATGCATTTGCAAATGAGACCAGGAAAAGATATTAACAGACCATTCACCCTGAAAATATCTGACCCTAGAATGTCTGACCATAAAGATGCTCTACATATAAAGCGGAACAGTACAAAGTCTTGCAAAAATGCCAGATCCCGCTCCCAGTCTTGGCTGCATCTCCAACAAGCTGTCAAATAATAGGTTGGAAGAAGGGATAAATAGATCTTTAAAGATTTATGGTTTCCTGTACTACATTGGGCTGCTTTTGTTTTTCTTTTGAGAGCATATGTCCAATTTAAAATGCTATGTTTCTACTTGGAGATCTCATATATCTTTCTCATGTATCTTAAACATAATGGTTTTCTCTAAGAAAGGAAATAACATATGGCTCTTCAAGCAGGAATTAGCTTAAAAATAATCATCTAATAAAGCGAACTAGTATGCAGAACACTCATTCACAGAGGTTTTCACACAGTAACCTTTAGAACCCCTAACTAGATAAGAGAGAATATTTAATTTTGCTGATAAAATTAGATCAATTCATTAGTTAGCTATGCAATGGTTGTATTTTGTAAGTGAGGAAATATCAGCTAAATGATCCTAAAGAAATATTTTTGAAATAGGAGGCAATGCTAGATTTCCTTGGGGCAGGGGTCAGGGGGATGAAAAGGCAAAACAATCGTAAAGAGTTTTAAAATTTATTGCATGTCTTTATAACATGGGTGAAATATTTGCCATTTATCAAAATTATTAAGATGAAGTCAACCTTGTGACAGTTTGACAACTATTCTTTTTTTTATGTTTTCAAAAATGACAGAATCTCTTTAGAAACTGTTTCCCTTTTGTGTGCAGTACTCATCATATATTATGACAATTGAACTACTATATTTCAAACATATTCAGATGCTTCTAGAATGGTCTATGTTGCTTATTCTAGGCATATTCTTTTCTGCAATAGTGCAATGTTGCTAAGGTAATTCCATTGAAACCACACTCAAAAGGAATTGAGGAAAATTAAGAAGGGAATAAATTATGTATTTTTATAGTTAAGAAAATTATATATATAGATATATCCTGCTATAATTCAGACACTAATGGCAAAACTGAGCAAATTTATAGTGATATATGCCTTCTGATCTGCTCCAGGGAGGAGAGAATAATAGATTATGGAGAACAAAACAAGAGAGAAAGACAGCTAATTTTCCATAAATATGTTATTATAGATTAACTAGAGGCCTGATGCAAGTAGGGTCCCTAGGCCGGGCCAGTGATCAGGGCCAATCTGTGGGGCAACTGGCGAGATGATCAGGGGCCCCCAGTGGCACCTGCCTTGGCTGGCCTGGTGCCACCCACTCGCCGGCCCTGCCCCCCAACGCTGCCGATTGCCTTCCTCTGTGGGGTGACTGGTGGGGCCTTCAGGGGGCCCCCACCTTGGCTGGGCTGGGGCCTGCAGGCTGGGGCAGCTCCTGGGTTGAGTGTCTGCCCCCTAGTGTTCAGTGTACGTCAGAGTGACCAGTGGTTCCACCAGTAGTTCTGCCATTCGGTCAATTTGCATATTAGGCTTTTATTATATAGGATGATGATAAAGCCTGTGAGAAATTGAAAACTAGACAAAATTAAAATATTTTAAATAAGTAGTATGGAAATGCTTCCAAATATTTATAACCTGCATGCTAACAAAAATTAAAGGTTTATATTCTTAAGCCCAATGATGTATTTGAGTGCTCATCTATATATATAAAAGGCTAATATACTAAGTGTCCAACCAACCAGTTGCTATGAAGCACAATAACCACCAGGGGCCAGACACTCAATGCAGGAGCTGCCATGAGGCGCACTGGCCATTTACAGAGAAACGGCACCACAGACCTGGTGCCCACAAAGCAACAGTCAGCTTCCCCCAAGTGGGACACAAGCCCCACCACCACCCCAGAGCAACACCCCACCAGATCACAGCCAACACTGTTGAGACACCGTGGTACAAAATGCAGCCCACAGCCCAGCTCAGCCTGGAAATGGTGACTATGGACACCAGGTAATAATGGCATATAGCAATGCCAGGTTTTCTTTCCCTAGCAACTAGCCTCCTTTGAGTTTCTTCAGCTCAGGAATACAACTTGCTTTATAGCCAGGTGCAAACATTTTACACTTCAACCAAATGTCTGTGAAGCGTTTTCCCATGCCTCATTTCATTTGATCCTCACAGAAGTCCTGGAGTAGGTAGATAGGAGACTCGGTAGAATCCTATTTTATTTTTATTAGCTGGAAAACTGAGATTTAGAAAGCTTAGAAACTTGACCCAACTATAAAGAAGAAAGAAATGGTAGACCTTGAAAATGACTTCAGGTTTTCTCACTGTGCAGAATATAGTCAAACACTGCTACAGTTAAATATTTCACCCTTTGTTCTCCCTGGGTGATCTACAATAATAATGTTTCATGTTGATATTTACTGCTATGTTGCTGACAATTACCTGAAAGAGAAGTTGGGGTGCTTCACTGGGCTAGAAAAAGTTTAGCTAAATCAGAAAGTAGGTCTAATTAAGAAAGTTTATTCTATATATACATAAAAGGCTAAGTTGACCTGTGACTGTGTGATACATGTAAAGCTCTTGCTGGTGCCAATCGCATGTGTGTGTTTCAATCTGTCATTATTGATCATGAATTTGGTTGACACTTCTATTATAGAGAAAGGACAAATAGCGATATTAAAATATTTCTTCTAATTAATTTCCTTTCGATGTGCATGAATCCATGCAATGGGCCACTAGTATTTTATAAACCTAGAATAGAATAAACTTGGAAATTAAGCATCCCTTTGAGGCATTACTTTGATATCTTAACCTGGGATACAAAGGGACCTACCTATTTTCAAATGTTTAATTTATGTCTGGACAGTGTGGCTTAGCTGGTTGAGTGTTGTCCTATGCACCAAGAGGTCACCAGGCTTGATCCCCAGTAGGGGGCATGAATGAGGCAGCCAAACTATGTTTTTCCCTCTTACAAGGACAGCAGTCATATTGGATAAAGTCCCACCCATATCACCTTATTTAATCTTAACTGTGCCTTTAAAGGTCCTATCTCCAAAGATAGTCAGAATCTGAGGTGTGCTAGGTGTTAGGCCTTCAATATATGCATGGGGGTATGGGCCCCACTTCAGTTCATAACAGAAAATATGCTTCTACAATCACTGCTTTTTTCACCTACCCAGTGTCTTCATGACAATGTTCAGCAAGCTAAATGATCACTTTGTGATGGGATTTACTGGAGGGAGGACCAATATCTTACTCAGAATGTCTTATAGCAGTACAGAGGCTCATCCACTCAATTATTCTTTGTCTTATGGCCAACGTGTGACAGTTTTATTTGCTGTTAAGGAAATTGAGGACTTTAAATTTATTACTTACTTGTGATAAATTTAGCCTATCCCTGAGACTGAAGTGTTTGAATTGGGGAGAGGCCAGAAACAGCAAGACTGGTTAGAATGCTGACAGTAGCTGAAGAAATGGATAAGGGCAGATTCCAGAGCTATTAGTTGATAGCTTGGCTGGGCTTTCCAAGAAAGTGCAGAAGCAGGAAAAGAAGAAGGTACAGTGACAGTGGCCTTGGAAGGAGCCTAGAGAAGTTAGCCCTGAGATCCAGGGAAAACCAGAGCTCAGTTCCCTTGCAGAGGAGTCCACAATGTGGCAATGGGATGTTAGACAAAGGGAAATATGTGTTTAAGACTCAAAAGAGAAATGAATCTGGACACACTGGTTTTAGAATGATGTTTCATGAAGCCTTGGAATTCTACAGAGGAGAACACAGGGAGTGGGCGCTGGGCACCATTCATCACTGAGGCAGCTCTGCTTTCTTGCTATTTGAAATAGGATTTGTTCCTACTTTCCCTCCCAAATTTCAAAAACCACTAGACTATACAATGTTTAAATACACTTTCCTTTAAAAAATCTCTGAAATCACGAGTCTGAAAATATATTTAAAGACCTAAATCAGAATTTTCAGTGAGTCATGATACAGTCCCTTTCAATAAAGATTTCTTAAAATTTCTGTTGGTTGACCATCTGCTCTGATATTCATCTTAAATTTACAATGATCATCTCTATATTCGTTATGAAAAGCAGAAGTTTAGAAAATAGATTTATTTTCCTAAAAAGCACAACTCATAAATAATATATTTTCTCTCTTATCAGATTAAAAAATATTGTTTAAAAATTTTTATAGGTAAAATCAAGTTAATAGAACTTTAAGTGCAGTAGGAGTAGATATGGTAAAGGTAAGGGATAGCTTGACCTTTATAATAACCATGGTGTTTTGAAGTGGGGACAATGCTAGAAAATAACAAACCTTTGTGAGTTGGTAAGTGTGTGTGGCTGGGGACAATATAGTAAGCATGAGATGATCTGGAGGGATTCTCTGGGGTTGGGGAGGAGGAGATCTGTGAGACAGATCTAAACACTTTCTTCCCAGAGCTATTATCCAACAGAAAGATTTCACTTCCCCATTACAACCCTGGGCTCAGAAAAATTCCTTTGATTCACCGTATCCTAAGAATCCTGAATCTTTCTAACAGATCACAAAGAATATAACCTTTTCCTTTCCACAAAGAACATAAAATGCAATTCAAAAAAGAAAACAATGATCTTGAATGTTGACCTCAGATGAAATAGCTCAGAAAGAAAGGAAGAAATAAGAAATAAGAAAGCGCCATTAAAATGTTAAATATAACATATCTTAATAGTCATACACATACACACTCACAGTTTCTAAATATTAGCAGTCTAGGGTACATTTCTACCTTGTCCTTCAAGGACAGAAAGGGGGGGGAGGGGAAGGGGAAAGAGGGAGTGAGAGAGCGAGAAAGAGAGAGAGAGAGAGAACAGATCCAATAACATTTAAAACATTTAAAAGATAACCAAGTGAAAAACTACTGTGGGATACTACATGATTCCTACTTGAAAGTGAATGTCAGATTGCTGCAAAACTAGTTCCTAAAAATCTCACACTACAAAACTGCCATGCATCCTAATTGAGCTTTTAAGACAACAGGACATTTTCAGTCTGATTTCTGTTTTATACATTTACTTTTCCTCTGCATTTTTAATGTGTGGAGATACCGTGAAGTTAATAATATCAACAATATCAATGTCTGTGGTCAACTACTAACCAGTTAGTGTTTAAACTATAAATGAATGTTTACATTGCCTTTTCCATGTACTCCTGACTACCAGAAATTGCCAGCCTGTGAGCCTGTTTCTTCTCCCATTAGATTTTATGCCAGCTACTAATTTATCTATGAAGATTGCTAGCATGTTTTGAAGTTATATAATTAACCCTGCACAAGTGGATGATGCTTGGAAAAATATAGATCTTCAATTTATTTCTAATAAATTATAAAGTTCAGTGGGAGAAGTGAAGAAGATTACATTCAGCCTTGTTGAGTACCCTATGGCATTGATTAGGCTCTAGCCGCAAATTGAGCCAGGTTCTCCCACCGCATAAATCCATGGATTTTTCTACAGCAAGCAAGGACACTGAGAATAATTGAATTGGTAATTCTTTTCAAATATAGCCTTCTTAGTATCTTAATCATTTTAATACTAGAGACCAGGTGCACGAAATTCGTGCATGGGAGGTGTGTCCCTCAACCCAGACTGCACCCTCTCCAATCTGGGACCCCCTCAGGGATGTCCAACTGCCCGTTTAGGCCCGATAGGCACAATCCCCATGGGCAATCGGACATCCCTCTCACAATCCAGGACTGCTGGCTCCCAACTGCTCGCCTGCCTGCCTGCCTTCCTAATTGCCCCTAACCGCTTCTGTCTGCCAGCCTGATCACCCCCTAACCACTCCCCTGCCAGCCTGATTGATGCCTAACTGCTCCCCTGCCAGCCTGGTCACCCCTAACTGCCCTCCCCTGCAGACCTGGTCAGCCCTAACTGCCCTCCCCTGCAGACCTGGTCACCCCCAACTTCCCTCCTCTGTTGGCCTGGTCACCCCTAACTGCCCTCCCCTGCAGGCCTGGTCCCCCCTCACTGCCCTTCCCTGAAACCTGGTGCCCCCAACTTCCCTCCTCTGCCAGCTTGGTCAACCCTAACTGCCCTCCCCTGCAGGCCTGGTCCCTCCCAATTGCCCTCCCCTGCTGACCATCTTGTGGTGGCCATCTTGTGTCCACATGGGGACAGCCATCTTTGACCACATGGGGGCAGCCATCTTGTGTGTTGGAGTGATGGTCAATTTGCGTATTACTCTTTTATTAGATAGGATTTGAAAGCATCACTAACATCTTTCTTGTGAATATAGTGCTCACTTTTCCCCCTGCTTTCTCACCCTTTCTCTCACCCGCATTCCTTCTGTCCAAACAGCCTTCATAGAATAAAGAGGACTTAAAATTGTAGTTTAAAGGATGGAGAAAAGTACAATACTATGCCTCATTGAGGACACTGGGGAACCACGGTATCAATGTGTATCAGCCTCAGTCAGAAGCTCTTCTGCACAGAACTGGGTTAGAACAGGCCTGAGGAAAGGGACTGGAAAGCTTACATTAAGGCAGCATTTACATAGTGATTAATTATTGATTTTCCCAGGCTCCTGACTGATGCTGATGGAGATTTTAAGATTCTCCCACTCCTCAGACCACCTCTCTTGCTACCACTATCTTCCCAGATGCAAGCATCACATGCGAGTCAGAACCTGTGGCAGGATGGCCAGATGACAGAATAAAAGCCTAGAGAAGGTCAGGGCCTGTGTCAGACAGCAATGAACAAGCCAGTTGAGAAAGTGGGGTGATTACAATTAGAACTGTGATTGGTGCCTCCATAGAAAAGCCCAGGATAGAGTGAGATATAAGAAAACTTAACCTGTGTTAGGAAGTCAGGGTAGAATTTTCTAAGAAAGTGTAGACCTAAGCAGTTTTAACTTAGCTGTATATTATCCATGTTAACCAAATGCAAATGAGTCAATTCATTGATTCAACAAACTTTTCTCAAACCCCTACTATGTGTGCTGGGATTCAGCGATAAATTAAACAGACAAAAATCCCTGACTCTATGCAATTTAAACTCTGAACTAAATGACAAAGAAATTAATCAGGTGGGTATGGGTTTAGTGCTCATCATTAATGAAACAGATAATGAGGATGAGGCAGATACATTCTGTGGGATAATTTGCAGCAGTTAGAAACAATTAAAATGGTTTATTGAAACGTGGGTAGATTTCTTAAAACACAGTATTGAGTACAAAGAGTTAGATATAAATGAGCTCTAAGACATAATACCAGCAATGTAAATTAAAAACCCCTCCCACATGAAACAACACTATCCATATTGTTATAGAGAACCGGAATAAATCAAGCAATGCTCAGAGAGTTTGGAGTCACACTTTATTCACCGGTGGGCTTGGAGAAAATGAATTCAAATTCTAAGCAAGGCTACAAGCAGAACTTCTCTTTTTATTAAAGAGCCAGCCCTATGTGCACTTAGTGGTTATCTTGCTGCTGGCCTTAAAAACAACACAGTTCTATCCAATTAAAAATGCACCTGGCATGGCATTGAGAGTATGGGCATATCTAGTCTCTGGCCTACAAGGTCAGACAACTAAGTTTATCTTCCTCATTATTCAAGCAGGCTACAGCAGGCTAGAAAGCAAAGTTATTTTTTTTAGAATAAGAGGCGGTCTAAAAAGAACAGCAGAGAATTCCAAACAGTAGTTTTACAAAATAGGGGTTAGCCTTCTTAATATTGCAAGGACTTATACATATCTACCTGCTAGAGTGGGTGCCTGTGACAGGAGGGGGCAGAAAGAGAGTCAAGGATGAAGAGGGAAGCAACAATAAACCAAACAAAAAGTAGTTTTTACAAAAATTGATGGTAAATGTGTCCCAAGAAATTTGGAATATAATTACATTGATTCTTTTAATTCAACATTCTAAACACAACAGGAAAAAAAGAGAGAGAGAAGAAATATCATTGTTTTCTATTTCATATCATATCTTCACTTTAGTTAGTTTGTAATAAATATACTTATAAAATATACAATAATGTGACCACATATTTTTTGTTTTCCCTTTTACAAAATGTGAGAAACAGGCCAAAAATTAAATTCAAAACACAATTGCAAAGAGCAGGTCTTTCAGGTTCCGTGCAGGTAAAAGAGAGGGATGCAAACTGAGTACACCTCTTAGAGGTGGGCATTAACTATTACACTGTGTTTGTTATGCACAAATCACATTCGAAAGTGATAAGTTATTGCTCCTTCATCTACAAAGTGTCACAGTTATTCCCAAGGAGAATGGAGATCTATTATCTAAATTATTCAAAAGATGTAAGCCGATAGTTTTAATTACCTCGATCATTCCTAAAAATTCTATTTTGTGGACCTCTCTAAGTAAAGATACCTCGAACATGCATTTTTACATGATTGCTCTGTTTATCTGTTTATTGTGAACAGGAGTAGAATTCAGCTACAGTTTTCTGGACTGCTCAGGGAAAGCTAGTTGTGTCACACACTCTGCAGTGGTATCTTAAAATTGGGTCATTTCCTGGACAACACTCTTTTTCCTGGGATTAACAGATCCAACCAGTGGGGCATTCACCACTTTGTTGAGTTTGCACAGCTCTTAATGAGATGTAGGAAAATTATTCTGTTCCCTAATTGGTTGGAGGATTGGAATTCATCTTGCCTTTCTTTAAGTTAGGCATAATTATCTATTGCCTATTTATATGAGTTAGTTCCTCATCCTCTTTTACAGTTGATTAAAGATGCAAAAGATTAATGTTGAAAAAGGCTGATTCTGCCACACACAAAAAAAATTCCATTTCCTCTCATTTGATTTTAGATCTAAAAGTCTTTGAGTGGTATAAATACTCTAACAAGATTTCCCCTTCCTTTTCCTGTGGGATCCATGCCTATCAATTCTGAAATAAGAAAAGAGAAACCAGCAGAAAGGAAAACAAAAGGCCCTTAAGAATGTGAGAGGAATTAAACCCATTTCACTAACTCAGTCGCTCTCAAATGGGGGCAATTTAAAAAATTCTTAAAAAGTTATCAGAGACTCTATGAGCCTTTATTTTGGTTAGATGTGGGTTACATCTAACCGAAACTAAAGCTGAAAAGTTTTTAAAACACAGGAATGCACCAGCATGCATCCCATTAGCTGCCAGAGCAATGATATCACCACACTTCATGTAGCCCCTGGAAAGCTCTATTGTAAACTGGTATGAGAATGAGAGTGAAAAAGACAACTCCCTTGCATTATTATGAAGATATGTTTGACCTTGAAAATTCCCTGAAAGTGTTTTAACGCCCTGCAGGAGTCCACAGATCACATTTTAAGATCCACTCTTCTGAATGGATTAATTGCTGAGATATATTACTGTATGAGTTATATACTTTTACATATAAGAATGTGCTGAATATTTTCCCCCAAAGTGATTAGGATAGGCTCAGATAGAAGCCAAATATGAAATTTGCTTAGGACACTGTGAAATAATAGAGAAAATATATATCGGTTTCTGCCCCTGGTTCCTAACACAGAGCTCCTAAAACCCTTTATAACTTCCTGAATAATAAGAGCATTAGGAACATCTTTTATTGTGATACTAAAGGCCCAGTGCACAAAATTCGTGCACAGGAGGGGGTGTCCCTCAGCCTGGCCTGTATCCTCTCCAATCTGGGACCCCTCAAGAGATGTCCGACATCCCTCTCACAATCCGGGACCGCTGGCTCCTAACCATTCGCCTGCCTTCTTGCCTGATCGTCCCCAACTGCCCTCCCCTGCCAGCCTGATCGCCCCTAACCACCTCTGCCTCGGTCCCCATCACTATTGCTTTGTCCAAAAGGAAGTCAGACATCCAGAAGATGTCTGGTTGATCCGGTCTAATTAGCACATTACCCTTTTATTAGTATAGATTTGGTCTTTGAGTCTGGTTCCTGGTTCCTAACACAGTGCTCCTAAATCTCTTGGAATTTCCTGGTTAATAGTCACATCTTTTGTTCTAATGTGACTCCGATTGGGCTCCTGGTGACCCCAGGATGGGGGTTATCATAGAGACTAATCCATGATTAGGAGCTTAGAACTTTCTGCTTCACCCACTATCCTCAGGAAGAGGAGAGAGGTTGGAGAGTGAGTTAGCATTCATTGTGCATTTGTGATGAACCCTCACCCCCATAGAAGTCCCAAAAGTACAAATTTTTAGAGCTTCCTGTTTTCCTGCAAATATTTATCCTGTCCTAAACACATCTCATGTGAGAAGAGAATGGGGCATATTGTAATGAGGACAACATTGGAGGGAGAGGTGCGGTCCTTCATAGAACCTGGATTCCAGTTCTGTTTCTACCATTCTAGTTATTCCTGTTCCTACCACAAAATAGCATTACCTTAGTGCAGGGTTTCTCACTCTCAGGAGTATTGACATTATGGTCTGGGTCAGTGGTCGGCAAACTGCGGCTCATGAGCCACATGCGACTCACGAGCTGCGGTTTGCCGCTCTGTTGACTAATGAGTTTGACGACCACTGGTCTGGGTAACTCATTGTTGTGGGAGCTGTCCTGTGTACAAGGTTTAGCAATTTCCCCAACCTCTACCCTCTCCCCATTATGTTAACTAGACATGTCTCCAGCCATTGCCAGAAATGTCCCCTGGGGCTAAATTGCCCCCATTTGAGAGCCACTGAGTTAGTGAAAAGGTTTCAATTCCTCTTTTATAAACTGAAGAGATCATAATATCTATGTCATAGTGTTGTAAAGAAAATTAAATGACTGTACATTTTAATTTGTTCTACAGATATTTATTAGTATTGACTAACTCATTCATAAATAATAGTTCTTCCTCTATCCACTTGCTTAAGATTTTTCTAACTCATCTAAACCACAGACACTAATTAAATATTTTCTCCAATATTTGTAGCTGTAATTTAATCTTATTTATTCTCAAGATAAGGTAAATAATCTTGGACTGTGCTCTTCTTCCAAGAACAGAGTCACATTTTCCATTAACAATTATTCCTGTGGTTACAGCACAATATTCAATATAAAAACTTACATTCAGCTTTAGAACACTCGCTGGGGTAGACATCCACCACCATATTTGACAGCACCTTTTACATTTGGGTAGCTCTTCCCCGTAATATGCATTACAATTGAGTGGAGGATGATCTACGATAGTGAGAAATGGTCTGGACAAGCTTGTGATTAGTAGGAGATTCCAAACAGCAGTGTCTCTGCCAAACAAGTATCAGTAGAATCCAACCTCTCAACCTTGCTGTAACTGCTCACCGGAGCTGCCTAACTAGCAGGGCTCTGACATGCCCCTCATTAGTTAAGATTTCACACAAAGACTGTTTGATAATAAATTCATTTTTTTCAGAGATCAATCTATATTGGTCCTTCTAAAACCACCCTGGCATCAATCCCAGGATATAATTTATGCCTAATAAGCAAGTAAGCTTTTCAATTATTCCCTCTCCCCCAAATCTCACTCTCTTGTGTTTTGACTATCTTGCTGCCAAATCCCAGAAACCTAAAGCTAGGTAGGGAAGGGAGGGAGATTTTTAAAGAGACAGTCAATCTATACAAAAATTTGGGGAAAATGTGAGCACTTCTACGTGATGTGGTTGTGTTCACTGACTGATATGTACTGTCGTTCTAACCCCGCTTTCCACAAGTCTGAGTCTCTGTGAGTAGTGAGTGTCCTGTGGGCAGCTGCACTTCTTTCATCTCTTCTCTCCACTCCCTTTTACCTAGAGTACCCACCTCTTCTATCCCTCCTGGAGAAGTTCCTGAGTTAAAGGAGGAGGTTCAGCTTCTCATGACTAAGGCAAATGCTCAGCTCAGAACAAAAGCCATCTGTGATCCTTGCATCAAGGGACTTCGCCTGCCTTCCCTCCTTGAAGATCCGCAATCCTCTTCAGTCTTACTTCTAACTAACAGTCTGCTCATTTCTTTCTTCTGAACTTTTTTATAATTATGGGCCAAAGGAATTGCATATGAGGAAGAAAATAACTCCTATAATGATACAACTCACCCTTTCAAAAGTAAATTGCTTTATTAGTATTTTCTTTCTAGCATTTTGTTAACTATTAATTGTTTACTAGAACCCACTAGCTGATTAAGGCTGAAGAATGTTGGAAATTTCTAGTTTAATAAATTGTTATTCACATTTTTTCTAAATAACTTACTTTTGGAAAAGAGGTTTTTCAAAGAGTGACTGCAATTCTCTCTTCCCTCCTCACCCCAACCCCATGCCCTTCTTGGAATCACTACCCAGGATGTCCTATATACCTGTAAATAAAATCACACTGACCTATCTCATTAAGAATTTAGGTTAAAACTAAGTTTCATATAATAGCTCCAAATAGATATTTAGAAGTTAGAACCAATGTCCTCATATGAGAGACTGAGGATGCTGTGAAAAGCTAGTAAGATAATGTAGGTTGACGTATCTAGCAATACATATAAAGCTTTATCTATAATATTTGGATATTTTGGTTCCTATAGAAGTTTGACACAAAAAGGAGTGTAGGACAGATAACGAAAGAACTTTTGATAATTAGCAAGCAGAAGGATAATGTTGCGACCGAAGAACTATTATTCTCACTTTCTGTCTTCTGGACACCAAAGAAAAATCACTGTTCACAGCAAGCTCTGAAGTGGAGATTTGAGACATTCCAGGTATAGGAATTAAAAAGAAAGAAAGAAAGCAAAAAGGATTACAGGCAAGCAGTAGGCAACTGGTGACAGATTGCCTCTGCACTGCCCTGGGGGATGAGTAGGCAGTCTAACAAGAAGCCTCACAGGGTGTCACTCATTAGCTTTGTGGAATAAACTTCTCCCCAGGCTTTGGCCTTCAGCCAGGCCCCTTATTTTTGTCAGGACATCAAGAGTAGATTCATCGCTCTGGGCCAGATTCTTATTAACAAGTTTATGAAGAAGATATATAAAACCAGAATGCCAATATGTTATTCTGTGTAATGGATTGGCTATGTGGCAATTTACCTCAGTTGGAACTACATTTCCCACAATTCCTTCCAGCATGGGCCAAACAGGCTTTTTGCCTGAGTTTTGGAAGGTGAGTTGAAGCAGCAGCCATATTGCTTTTACCCTCAGGTTGGTTCAGGGGCACCAGGTGCTGTTCCAGCTCAAGCTCATTGATACTTCAGCTAATACTCAACTGATAGAGGGCACATCTCCCCTCAATTGCCCTTCAGGTTCTCTGTCTCCTGTGCCAGGTGTGTGTTTGGCTCTGCAACAAAGTGCATCAGTTTCTTCTGCTGGTCACCCACACCATCAAAGTTGGAGACAGTGTGAGACCCAGGTTCCAGTCCATCCTGGTGGACTCCAGATTAGCCAATGGGTTCCTTGCTCCCCCCTACTTCACATCTACCTTCTGTTCGTGACTAACTCTCCTGCAGACTCTAAGCTCCAGAAAGGGTGCAAAAACAACAGCCTTACAGAGACTATTTAACTATCTCCCACCATTGCATTAGGTACAATCTCTGAAAAAATCACAGTGTTTCTGTTTCTCTGACCCCACCTGACTTATGTAAAAAAAATAACTATTATGGGTCCTGAGTTCTTCAAGCCCTTGTGACCAGTATATTCCTTCTTTGTGGACAGAATTACCTGGAAACTAAATGTAACCAGAAGTTTGCTTAGAAAACTTGAAAATAGAACAGAGTTAATTAGATGAATCAAATGCTCAATGTAAATAAGATCTGTTTTAATATAGCATCTTCTTGCCAGTAAGAAAGATCACTAAAACTTCTGTTATCTAAGACTCTCAACTGGGAACTATGCTAGGATGGGCCTTGTAAAAATGTACCTCTGTGACTATTCTTCTCAGCATTTGCAAGAGTGGCCAATATCTAATTAAGGCCTTTTGCCTTAAAGGTGTTAACCATTCAGTCATAGTTTAATCTGTATGGGTTTTTCTTTTCTGGTTTTGAGGTGACTTTCTTTTTTTTTTTTTTTTCCTGCTGTATTATGTACCAAATACTGAGGAAGAAAAAAATACAAAAAATTAAGTCCCTTCCCTACAATTGAAGATCTTTACTTCATTTCCAAAATTCTGAAAATTAAAGATAAATTTAGCTTCTGAAGCAGCCTCTTTTATGAAGCAAATACCCCCTCTGAGGCTAGCAGACTTTCTCATGTTAGCGTGAATTAACTCCATCTGGTTGCTTTCCTCTTGCTGTGGTCAGCTGTGCTGAAAGAAAGAACTGGTGTTCCAGCCGGAGTTAGAAAGAAAGAGAGTCATTTTAGAATGCAGGCATTTTTGGAAGAGGAATACAGCTGAGTTATCACAGGGGGAGCCCACAGACTCAGGCAGTACAGTTGATGGGGCTTCTGAGGAAAGGAAGAAAGGGATAACTCTTACGATACTTTTTCCAATTCCCAATTCAGTCCTAAGTACTTCAGTAGACAATTTGGACTCAGCAATAGATTCTTTCCAAATCCCAGACATTGATTCAAAAAATCAGATGGTGAGGTCTAGTTCAAATGCTAAGCACATGAACAGCTTTCTCCTAGTCAGACATCAACACCATCTCCATAAATGGTTCTCATTAGGTGTCCTTTGAAAGGCTTTGGCACAAATGTGTGGCTCTAAGAGATTTTGACATTTTCAAAACAACCAAACTGCAAGCAGCAATTATTGACAAAATATAAGAATCATTGCATTTTTGTTTTTGTTTACTTAAATACAACCTGCAAATTATCTGCCTAATGGACAGTTTTTCTCTCTGTTGGAACTCTAAATATTGGAGTTTATCAGATTCTTAAAAATAGTACTTTCAGCCTTGAAAAGCGCCTGGAATTATTAGAATAAAAATGAGAGAACGGAGATGACCATATTTACAAAATTCCACTTTCAAGCAAACTTTATGAAGCATTTATTTTGTATAAAAACTTTGAAATAGCCTAAGAGCTTTCTTTGGCCAGCTGTATATTTTATCTGTTAAATGTCCTCAGAGTGAGAAGATTCCCTCTGCAGAGGCACCTGCAGGATGTGCAACGCCTCATTTTTACTCTGAAGATCGGCTCTGTGGAAGCCTGGCTCCACTGCTCATCATGCACATTCACAATGGACATCTGCAGCCAGCAAAAGGAAACGTTAGACTTATTTGTGTTCTCACATAAAGAGGAAAAAGAGAATGGTTTAAAGTTCTGAGTGTCTGTAACATTTAATTAGGCTTTTTCCACTGTGGTTCAATCAAAAATATGCTTTAGCAGGAATGGGCACTAAAAAGTACATGCTTTGCTATTCAGATTGCTGCTAGGTTAACCACTCAATTCAAAAGCTTAGAAAAAGCAGGCATGACACGGTTCTATAAGGTCTCTCCTTTGCAGAAACCAAGAAGCTTTATTACCAGTCTCAATATGACTTTATTTCCTCCATAATCCCAAGAGATGTTATCCCTCCTCTCCTGGTTGAGGAACCAGAAAGTGTTAAGCCAACTAAGTTTCAGAAGTTGACTAGATCTGCAAGGCTGTGCTGTCAATAAGCCTAACATCTCATGGGATCCATTCAACCAAATACATATGACTGCATACAGGTTTGATAATGGAGTGTTATAGAGCTCAAAGAATAATATTTTGATGCTACTCTTAAAGGAAGTTTATTTTAGAACTTTTTTATATGAGAATTTTAGTAATTTTCAAAATCATGTCTTGAAATAAAAAGTTCTTGCTGTACAAAACCAAAACAGGAGCAGTTATAACCACTGACTGCTTCCCAAAAACCTTTGACTATTCCTAGTGAAATTGTTTCAGATATTAGGCTGCTTCTATCCTAACCCCAAATTAACTCTATCATCTGTCTGCTGAGGGACTAACAAGAAGGACTTTGGTAGGCAGATGATATAGTAAGGGTGAAAAGAGTTCTTATCTAGCTTATCTGGCCATTGCATAAAGATTAATTGACTCTATATTCATAGCAACACAATTTACCATAGCTAAGATTTGGAAACAGCCCAAGTGCCTGTCAGCAGATGAGTGGATAAAAAAGCTGTGGTACATTTATACTATAGAACACTATGCAGTAGTAAAAAAGAAGCAACTTTTATCATTTGCAATAGCCTGGATGCATGTGGAGAATATAAGCCAAAGAAAAATAGCCAAAGAAAAATCAGTATCACATGATCTCACTCATATGTGGAATCTAATGAACAAAATAAGTTGATGAACAAAATAGATCCAGAGACACAGAAGCATGGAACAGACTGACGACTTTCAGAGGGAAGGTGAGGTGCAGGGGAAAGATTAATGGGGGAATTTATATGCTATATGTGTAGCACATGGACACAAACAATAGTCTGGGGACAGGTGCAAGGTGGAGGGGGTCAATGGGGAAAAAAAACCAAATGGGACAACTGTAATACTATCAACAATAATGATATATTTTTTAAAAAGATTGATTGAGCCTTTATGGTGTTTATTGCACCACACTAAATTACATGAGAAATTCCAAATAGAGATTATAACCCAGCTAGAGAAAAAGACCATAATAAAGAGAAATAGAAGAATATTTCTGTAACACTCATATTTCACAGAGAAGTTTTTTACAAAGTGAATTTTAATTAGTGTATGCATACCTTAACACCCCTCCCCCCCCACCACACACACATATGCAAATCATATTTGGAACCAAAGAGGCAATAGAAAAAAAATGTTCCTCTGAAAAAAAATTTCACTTTAAGAATAAAATAAATCTCTAAAAATTCAAGTCTTTAAAGAAAATTGAAACAAATACAATTAATCTCATGTTTATTACTATACTATAATCCTATATAATAAAGAGGTAATATGCCAATTAACCCTCACACCCTCACAAGATGGCTGCCTATGACCAGACCGGCAGGGGGTTAGTGAGGAACAACCAAACAACTAAACAAGCAGGCTAAGTGGGGTGACCAGGCCAGCGGGGGGGGGGGGTGGGGGGGGCCATGAGGGGCAACCAAGATGGCAGGTGGGGCGGTTAGGGGAGACCAGGTCGGCGGGGCAGGGTGCAGTTGGGGACAACCATCCAGCGGGGGGAGCAGTTAGGAGTGACTAGGCCAGCAGGGAGGGGGCAGTTGGGGGTGACCTGGCTGGCAGTGGGGGGCAGTTAGGGGCAACCAGGCCGGCAGGGGGGGCATGAGGGGCGATCAGGTCGCCGGGTGGGGGGGGGGAGCAGTTAGGGGTGACCAGGCAGGCAGGCAGGTGAGCGATTAGGAGCCATCGGTTCAAGATTGTGAGAGGAATGTCTGACTGCCGGTTTAGGCCCGATCCTAAACCGGCAGTCAGATATCCCCTGAGGGATCCCGGATTGGAGAGGGTGCAGGCTGGGCTGAGGGCACCTCCCCTCCCCCCCCCACCCCGTGCATGAATTTCATGCACCAGGCCTCTAGTATTCTATAAGAGAACATATGAACACTATATAAAACATCATTACATTACACTTGTTTATCTCATTGTTTATATTTAAAATATTCTTTAAAATAATAGTAATTTTGAATAGCTTTTTTATTGTCTTGAGTGACTTTATCTCTGATTTTACACTCATTTCTAAAAATTTTTAATATTATACTAGACCTTATTTTTTAAGGGTATGGGATTACTGGGTTTTGCCTGTCACATTTTTACAACCATTATAATTCATGTCACCTGGTAACACCTCTGTGAAACACCAAGTATTTTTATTTAACAAATGACATGGACTTGGCACAATGTTCAGGCTTGAAAATCTGTTCATCATGTATTCATATTTTTTTGATATATTTACTAACAGCTAGTTCTTACTTTCTTTAATTTAGAAAAGTATTTATATTTTATGCTTAAATTTGTTTTTTTCTTGAGATTTGCTCCATGCACAGTATGTAAATGTTAATTTAGCGGGATGTCCTTGCCAAACTATAATATTGCTTATGGTTATCCTGCTCAGGCCTAAGTGCTACACACCAGTTTAAGGGAGCCATCATGAGATGGGTATGGGGGGCGGGGGAGGAGGGGGGGTGGCACGGTGGTGTTTCTTCTTGACTTTGTGGCCCCAGTTTCAGCAAAGCTATGCATCCTGTCAAGTTGATGCAGTTATTACACAGACCAACCCAACCTGGATATTTACCACCCAGGAAGTTCAAAAAGATGTCCTAGCAGAAAAAAAATGAGCTGACAGCCCAATTTGTATCATGCAAAATTATTGCTTCATTTCCTCACATAACCCCTAAATAGTTATTCATGATGTGTATACAGGCACACCTTGGAGATAATGCAGATACAGCTCCAGACCATCTTCATAAAGTGCAATATAATCTCTTTTGCTGGAGGACAGTCTTGCCGTCAACTTGTAAAAAACACATCTGTGAAGCTCAATGAAGCAACGTGTAATAAAATGAGATGTGCCTGTATTGCATTTCTCCACCTTTACTTACATCTAATCATTAGCAAGATAAAAGCACCTACAAAACCAGTGCTTGCCTCCCTGCTGTATAGCACAGGGTTCTCAACCTTTCCTGTCCATCACAATCTCCCTGAGGACTGGCCCCGCCCTCCTTAAGTTTCTGATGTGAGAGGTTTGGGGCGGAGCCTGGTAATTTGCATTTTAATGTGTTTCCAGCAGATGCTGATTCTACTGTTCCAGGAATCAGACCTTAGGAAACTCTGCAGGCCCCATGGCTTTTCTGCTTATTGTAAGATCATGCGCAATCCTACCATCAGTTTAAGTAAGTCACAAACACAGTCTCCCTGCACATGGGAAAACTATCTAAACCAAGACATTAACCCCAGTTCAAGGTAAGAGTTGCCCAGTGTTCCCTCGTTTGAGTCTGGTGCACTAATGGAAAGGAAGGATTGCCAACGCCTGCTCTCTCTCCACTCATCTCCTCCCCACTTTCAAACTTTAGGTGCATACCCTACTAGCAGGGGGTGGGGGAACATATGAGGAGGGAAAAAATAAGGGAAATAAGATTACAAAGTTCTGAATTGGCTGCTCTCTGTTGCTGTCCCAGGCAGGCTTTATATATCTGAGGACGGATCCTGGGCCACTGAGGAAACGGTGGTTCCCTGGCTCCTGGGTCCATGCCCTCCTTAGCCGGCAGGCAGGCAATCTGTGTCAGAGGTAGAGATGGCACCTCCAGAGGGTAAGCATAGCGGGGCAAGGGTGTAAGTCCAGGAGTCCAACTGAAGCTTTTACTTGCTGCCTGCCATGACCTTGAGGTCCTGCAGGGCAGGGCGAGCAGCCTGGCCACTGAAGTATGGTAGCAACCACACTTGGGTAAAAATTGCTGTTTAATATTTTAACCTTGCTGTGTTGGGTTCTGTACTCATTTAAGTTATTTTGATTTTCTGAACTTATGTATGATTGAATACTCCCTTGATGGCAGTTTGAATATCCCATTGATTGTGATCTCACTGGTCATCGAAGCACATTCCTCTGGGACCCAGGACAGATAATGATCCTAAATTGTCTCAGCAGCTACAGATAACTGAGTTTCGGTTGACTCAGTGATCTCAGAATCTAGACAGCACAATTATTCTAAAATTGCCCAGGTGGTCCCAGATATTGTGTTTCTGTTGATTCAGTGATTCGTAGATATTTTAGATAACTAACTTGCTTGATTTTGCTTCTGTAAAAATGCTTTTTCACGAAACAGGTTCCTCATTCCAGACCCAAAGATGTAATCAATACTTTTGTGATATTCTGCATATAAGCCATTAGTGGCCAGCTGTTCGGGGCTGCGAGGTCTGGAGCGCTTTTGCTCCCTCGTATGCCGCCGGCTTTTAACAAATGACTCCATAATTTGACTTTTTTTTGAGGCATCCTTTGTAAGATGGTGGTTACACCACAACACCAGAGCTGCCTCTCTGGGGGCTGCAGAGCCATGACACAGTGGTCAGCTGTGTGGACAGTTCACCAGACACTGGCAGAACCCACTCAGGCTCAACTCCCCCATATCTAGGTAGCTGACAGGGAAGGCCTGCTCCTCAGACAGCTCACTAGCTAGAGGACACTGCAGCAGGCAGGGCCCAGGACACCTAAGGAGCCCAGGGAGCAGCTGCAGTTGTAGAAAGCTCACTTCAACATCCTGTCCTCTTTCTTTGCTCCACTTTTTCCTTTCCTATACTTACAAGTTGAGAACCTTCCTACTGAAAGATGAGACAGAGGGCCAGAGACCAGGACACAGGCTTTATTAGAGGAGAAGACCTCTGCCAGGCTACCTTCTAAATGGGAAAAAAGCACAGGTGCAGAGGTGAAGGTGCCTTTTGAGGGGAGGAAAGGGAAGGGATGGGCTTAGGGTGCTCAACACATGCTGATTGGTGGTTTCATATAAAGCACATAATTAGGGACTTAGGAATTGGGGGCTTAGGGTATTTGGAAGGTGCTGATTGGTGGTTCAATATACAGTCCATAAAAGGTGCCTGGTTAGGTGTTCAGGAATGTTCGGGCTACAGGTGGAGTTTACATCATTCTCTGTCCATCAGTTGGGGGAAGGGAGGATCTATCATTCCAGGCTTCTGGTAATATTAAAAAAATTGAGAGTCCGGGCAAGGTCAAGGGATGAAGGTCCATCTTCCGTAGCTACTTCCAGCTGAGAGGGGGCGTCGTTAGGGGCATCTACCCGGGGTCTCAAGGCTTCTGGTGTTAGGTTCTGAATTCAATGCCAGATAGATCTCTCCCACCTTCTGGTTGGCGAACGCCTGCATTCTGTTCTGCAGGAAACTAGTGAAACAGCGCATGAGACAGGGGCCAAAGAGCAAAATTAAAAGAATAAATACCAGTGGGCCTAATAGTGGGAGGAGCCATGGGGTAAGTAAGAGAAAAACAGGTAGTGTTTTCCGTGCTGGGCGAGAGGTGCAGCAACATGATTTCCCCAAGAGACTGGTTGGTGAAGTCTGGAGATCGATTCTGTTGAGTCACTTGGGAGGTAAAAGCTGGTCCTGAGGCTGCCACAGCATCACTTGTCTGGTTTTGCTGCTTTTCTGGGCCTGGAGCTGAAATACAACTGAGACCTAGATGTTATTTTTAGGGGGGGAAGAGTAGGGGTCTCAGTTGCCCCACTAGTGATATGAAAGGGGAGAATAGGTTACCCTGGGGGTAAGGTTCTTGTTTTCCCAGTTTTGCCCCTTGCTGGGGATCCACATGTTTCTTGTAGGTCCTGAGACAGGGTTTCAAAGTATGGGTAGAGCAATGGTCCAACCCCTGCTGTGATGCCGAGGGTTAGAAGGAGAGGGATTATCTGGACTGCCCTTCTGTGTCAGATATGGTGGGTTACAGGGACAGGTAAAGACTGATTATTGGGGCTGCATCTACATTGGGTGAGAAATAGATGAGAGTACAGGTTCCTGTCCAGCTGATGAGGAGACAGATGTATGTGTTTTCCCCACAGAGGAAGAAAAATCCCTGATCATGGAGACAAGCTGATACGTGTAAGGAGAAGAGATGGACTAAAGGGTATGAGATTCCTTTTTCTAGTTCCACACTCCAAGCTGAGAGGGTAGTCACCATGGCGCTACCAATAAAGGGTGACAGATGAGTGATTGAGATTGTGTTGCAGTGAAAGTGGGAAGGAATATTAGAATGGGCTGTTATCCAAGGGAAAAGAGCAGTGGAAGATGAGGCTGGAGAAAAGGCAGGGGGAGGAGGGAGCAGGCCCCAAAGCCTGTTCTACAGGCCTCCAGCCGCTTGAATTTTAAACTGCACATTTTTCCTAGAGATAATGATCATAGAGGAGATAAAGAGATAAGGCCTTTACAGTCCCAGGAATGGCTCGGCCTTGTGGGGTGAGAGAGTGAAACTGAGGTAGGTGACTGTGGTTTGGGACAACTGGGTTTTATGAGGGAATGCATGGTAGCCCTGGCCGGGCACCGAGGTAGAATGAGAAAAGAGTGAATGGGGAATTTAGTAAGATGCAGTGTAGACGTGAGGTGGCTAATAGCTGTGATACTAATCCGTCAACCCCCATAGTAGAGAATGAGGAGTGGACAAGGGTCCCAGCAAATTCAGAGAGGGCAGAATAAGTGGCCCTAGTGTTAATTAAAAGGAGATCGGCTTACCTGCCACCACAGTCATTACCCGAGGCTCTGTCCTGGTGATGTAAGTCAGTGGGGCCCTGTCAGGGCCTTGGCAGCTTCTTCAGTGGCCAGTCCCAGGAGGCCTGGGAGCTCCAAACCAGATCCAGAGGGCGGCCTTGCTGGACTGGCTAAGGTCAGACCCGGAGGAGCCAGACTACAGTCTGATTTCCAGTGACCTTCCCTTCCGCACCTTGGGCAGGGCCCAGGTAGGGGTCTTGGGTTTGAGCAGAACTTGGCTCAGTGTCCTTCCTTGCTGCATTTGAAGCATGGGCCCGGAGGAGGCTTAGCCCCTGACTTACCCGCGGTTGGAGGGCTGGCACTTCATTTGGGGTTTGAAAGTGGTGGCTAGGAGCTGGAAGGCCCCCTACTGGGCTGCAGCCTTGGCCTGATCTCGCCTTTGATTTTGGATTTGGGTCTCCTCGTCTCTATTATTAAAGACCTTAAAGGTCAAGTTAACAAGGTCTTTTTGAGGGGTTTGTGGACCTGTATGTATTTTTTGAAGTTTGCATCGGGGAGTAAAGGTGGTCAGGTCAGTGGAAAAAGAAACCTGAGATGCCTCTCAATCTGTGAGGCTGGACATACAGAATGGGACGTGGACTCAGACTCTGCCCTCAGTTCCTGCTGCCTCCCTCAGGGGTAGAATGGACGTGGGAATAGAAGAAGCTGTTGCGGAAGGCAGTCTTTGGGTGGCCTGAGAATGAGTGTTAGATGGGAAAGGCTGTTTTGGAGTTCACGTTCTCAGGATTTGGGCTCTCAGGAAGATCAGAAAGTGAGAAGGGAATGGCCAGCCACCTATGAATTTGGTTGCTGGCGGTCACGGGGCCGGAGATTCGGTGGACTGTGCACAGGGGAAAGCGGGCGGTTAGAATTCTCAGAGGTAGAGCGTGGGGTGCGGATTCTGCTGCAGGGTTGTAAGGGGGTGGTGGGAGTGAGACACGTGGAGAGGAATGATCCGCTGGGTCAAAAGAGCAGTCAGAAGACAGAGAAAGGGGTTGAGGACAGGTTTGAGAGGGCAAAGAGGCCTTTGCAAGGAGGATCTGATGGGTGGAACATGAGGAGTAAAGCGAGGGGCGAGAGCAGAGGAAAAAGAAAGCCTGTACGTAGGGAATCTCGAAAGCTTTCCCTGTCCGGTGGCAAAAATTATCTAGATCTCGGAGGATATTGGAATCAAAAGTGCCATTGGTTTGATGTAGCCGGAAAGACCAAGGGTCAAGAGATTGGCGAGAAGACACCCTAAAGATGTGTTACGAGGGGGTTTGGAATGAGAGGTTCCCATGAAGGGAGGAAAGGGCCAACGAGAAGTTGGGGAGGAAAGAAGAAGCGTCCTTCTTCTCCCTCAACCAACCTGAGAGAGAGATGAGAGAAGGTTCCAAGGTTGTCAACCTGAGACCTTTCCCGTAGAGACGAGCAGAGTTTTCCCAGCCAGGCGCCTGGACTTTCCAGAAGACGTGAAGCTGAGGAGACGGGAAAACTCCGAGGCCCTTCCAGGGCAAGGGAACGAGAGTGGGGGAGGGAGGGGAGTAGGGAAAGTCCCTGAAGCCTACCGGTGAGAAAGCGACGAGATCCCCAGGTGTCCTGGTATGGCAGGGTTCGAGACGTGTTCTGAGCGGGCCAATCAACTCAGAACCATGCCACCGAGCAGAGCCAGAGCAGGAGTCAGAAGCTCGGGGCTAGGTTCAAGGATCGTCCACGCTCACCCAGGTTTTCGGCACCAGATGATAGATGAGACAGAGGGCTGGAGACCAGGACACAGGCTTTATTAGAGGAGAAGACCCTGCCGAGCTACCTTCCAAATGGAGAAGGAGCCCATGTGCAGGGGTGAAGGCGCCTTTTGAGGGGAGGAAAGGAAAGGGATGGGGCTTAGGGTACTCGGCACACGCTGATTGGTGGTTTCATACAAGGCACATAATTAGGGACTTAGGAATCGGGGGTTAGGGTATTTGGCAGGTGCTGATTGGTGGTTCAATGTACAGTCCATATAAGGTGCCTGGTTAGGTGTTCAGGAATGTTCTGGCTGCAGGTGGAGTTTACATCATTCTCTGTCCATCAGTTTGGGGGAGGGAGGATCTATCATCTACCTGTTCTCATTTTCTTTGAAAAGCTGCATTTTAGTCTGACATCTCACTAAGACGGTCTTATCTCTTACCTCTCTGGGAGCTGCAGCCGAAACTTTCAATGTTAATGTCTCCTAACAATGGAAATCTTGTATCTTCTGGAGCCAAACTGTTTGCAATACTCATCCCCAAGACTGTGTGTTCTCCAAACTATTCCCTATGCAAATGCCCTGATGAAGAGTGAGGATTTTATTAAAAGTGTCACAGGGACAGATGAAAGGTCACATTTCAGATACCCCTTGTGTATCATACCCTAAGCTCATTCAGCCATTCCCTTTCTGGGTTCAACTTCTCTTTCCTCTCCAACCTTCCAAATCCCTCCTTGGGGATACTGAAGCAGGAATTTGGGGGGAACATAGACAGGCTTAGGGATTTTTTTTAGAATTGGGGTACATTGAAAAGCATGGGGCTGCAGACTGAGAGAAGGTGCATTTCCATAACACAAGGAGACCAGGTATAATTACATCTCCATGAGGCAAGGGAACAGCAACAGTTGCATTTCCATAAGACAAGGGAACTGAAAGTAGCCAAGAAAGGTCTATATTTACAGAGTAAAGAGAAAGAAGCCCTTCATTCAGATGGAAAGGAGGAGAGCCCAGAGGGGATAGGGGAACAATAAGGAAGGACCTTTGAGCCCAGGAGTTACTATAGTAACCAGTCTAAGGGAATAGTGACCAATCAGAGGGGATATCAAGGCACCAGGATCTGCAGCCTTTATAAGCCATAGGGAAAAGGAACTGCGTGGGACCCTCTCCCCCTTCCCTCCATGGAGTTCTGTGGGATTCTTCCCTCTCCCCATGTGGGAGTCTGTACTTGTTCTTCAATAAATTTCCACCTTTGCTATACCATGTTTTGTCCGTGGATTTAATCTTCGATTCCGGCAGACAAAGAATCCGGGTTCCAGTCCAAAAATTCGGTATCAATACCAAGCCTGTCTCTTCTTTATTATGCAGGGTAAGTCTTCTTCCTCAGGCAAGCTGGACCTAGCAGACAGCAGGATATTGGAGGTTCAGATTCTTGCAAGTAATCGCCTCAGTAAAATCAAGTGGGAACCTCCACAAGCTCCTTAATTTTACTCCTTATTGTTGTAACTAAGTTGTCTCATTTAACCTTAGGATAAACGCTGTGGACAAAATATTAGAAGAGTCATTATAAATGTTTAAAATGGGATACAAAGGTCTTAAGCTACTTACTCAACTTCACAAAGTAGAGAAATAGCTAAATTTGTATTTTATCTCAGAGGCACAGTCCATCATCAGTGAATCCCATGCCAGCATGTCTTACCCACAGCCTTCCTTCCTAGTCCACCCAGGCATATCCTGACAGGCTAGTGCCAGAAGCAGAAACGGGTGCGAGCAGATAACCTGGCCCAAGAACAGGGAAGGCTTAGTACCAGCTGACCAGAACCAGCACGCCACCGAGAAATGGAATTGCTTTTTAGCCAGCAGCTGCTATCATCAACAATTGTATTGGCCACCATTTTAAAAAGATTAATTTCAAATTCCTTGTATTCAAAATTCCCACCAATTAGCTCAGACTGACACAGTTTTGTGCATATTATAACAAGAGGGGCAGCTGTCCTCTCCTGTGGAGGAACAAGGGATTTGCTTCTGAAGCTGCTATTAGCATTAATGGGAGCCATGAATCTACCTTGTCTCATTTCAGTGGGGGAGAGAGCTAGCTGGATGATGAATGCAGATAAGGTTATTCTATTCAAAACATTGCTCACAATTTCTATGAGGCCCTAAGTTTATCTTCCTATATGTCTTTATGAACCAAATTTGGCTCCAAAGTCATAATGCTTTACATTATCAGCTGTATCAGGTAATGTCACCAATGATAAGCACCTGCTGTTAAAATAAATGCTGTGTTCTCTTCTGCATCTCAACTGGTTTTTTATGCGGGCTCCCAGGGGCTGTGCAACAGTGGGAATCCATTTATCGGCACAAAACAGCCTCCTGTTTACACATGCCCGCTTGGTAATCATGCAGCCTGTGAACAAGAAGTCAAGAAAAATAATAAGCATGGCTCAGACTCCAAGGCTGGAACAAGGAGGCTGCCTTTTGACAATCAAGCACTGTTTATGAGGATTGATGTCGCTTTTTGATAAACTGTCAAACCACCATGGAGGCCAGCTTTAGAACAGGGCACACTGAAGACCTTTTGTGCTCTTCATTTTCATGAAGACTCTTCGCAGGGCATGCTGAGCAATTGCTTACTAATTGGAAATCAAATGTATTAAAAGAAAGCAGAGCTTATGTATTCTCCCCGAAAACTCAAGTTATCTCATTTATTCTCTTTTCATACCAAAAAATCATGTTCTGAAATCATAAAAGGTAAAGACATCATATCTTTTTTTCCAGGAACCCCAAAGTCCCCAAAGCATATGTACATTTTTCCTGAATTTGAATTTATGCTCCTGGTATGAGCATAGTTCCACAGAGGAGCCAATTGCTACAGAATTTCTGAAGTGCTACAAAGCCCTGACAACTCCAAAACGTTCTGGTTATCTCATCTGATTGAAATGGGATTACAATGATATTTTCAAGGTAAGTGGTAGGAGACAGTCCTTCACATATCTCTCAGGCTTCTACACATCTTGTTGGGCATGCCAGGAGTGAAATGCCATGAGTACTCTACACAGTACCTTTGCCAGGAATACGTTTTCATTGAGCAACCTTGAAGATGAGGTAAGATATTTCCCCAAAGGACAGGCTTACTGCTTGCTATAAAAAGTGGTGCGTTCCCAAATTATTGTTTCTCAGGTGTGATGCAAAACCTCTGCATGTGGGCACCATCTGTTCCCTCTCACGCGGGACTCAGGCAAGGGAAATGGATTCAAACATACTGATGCTCATGCTGCTTGCTGTACCATGAGTAATAAAGCCCATCATCTCTGACGAAGAGTCTCTTTTCTGCCAGCATCCATGAAATAAAAACAGCATGATGGATTAGCTTACAAGTAGGATAAAATTAAACTCTGGGCCTGACACTAAAATGTAGTATCTGTGCATAATCCAATATCCAGAAGACAGCTGGTAAAATAATAGGAGAAAAATCTTTCTATTAATATATTAGCAATTTTTTTAATCCTTCCCTCTCTCCTGCCTTTCTTCCTTTCTTCCTTCCTTCCTCCCTTCCTTCCATTCTTCCTTCCTTCCTTCTACTCTCAGTTCACATGATTCAGATGTGTTCATCCCTTTTTCTGTTCACCTCCAGAAGTGGAAACATGATCCATTCCAAGATTACACCCTCCTATTCACAACAGTTGTTTCAGGAATATGGCTCGAGCCAAGTAAATGAGAATCAATTTATTGAGTACCACCTTTAAAATAAAAACTATTCTAGCAAATAAATAGCAACTGCAAATATATTTAGAAACAAAACAGAAAAGATTTTTCTTTGGAAAAGCTTATATATGAGTGGAATTTTCCTGGAAGTATTAGGGAAGAGCTGCTGTCATTGA
Source organism: Corynorhinus townsendii (assembly GCA_026230045.1). Lineage (NCBI taxonomy): Eukaryota > Metazoa > Chordata > Mammalia > Chiroptera > Vespertilionidae > Corynorhinus > Corynorhinus townsendii. The sequence continues at coordinate 86,086,267 of JAPDVU010000002.1, forward strand.
GCTGGGGTTGCTAATGTAGTAGAATGTATGAGTAAATTTATGGTCGCCATCCTTATCTCCTCACTGGGATATCCTATGTAATAATGAACTTACCCAAGAGGAAAGCAGAGGAAGAGATGGATTCCATTTGAGAACCTTGTGTAGCCATGAGTGCTTGATCCAATCTACACCTGGATATTTCAGTCACATAGCAGATCAATTCCATTTTTAAGTCAAGCTATTCTGTTATGTGTCTGTCACCTAAAACCAAAAGCCCAATATTATTAAGTAAATTTGGGTAATACTGCATACTATACTGGAGAGTTCTTATGCAAGTTAGCATATTAAAGTCATATGAAGTCCTACTATAAAAAACATTGTTTAATTTTGATAATTTGGAATTTCTCATAAAATTTCCCATGGACCTTTCCACATTTTTTTAAGTAATATTTATCAACTTTTTATAAAACTGATGTTCTATGAACCTCAACTGGAGAATATTGGAATATTCTTTTCCCTGCAAATTCACCATAAACTCATAAATCAGAGAATAAAACGGAATAAACAGAAAATATATGCACACATAAAAGTATTTGTCTATATAATCCTGTACTTATTCCACCAGCATTTAATAAAAACACACTATGTGTCAGACACAGTGAAGGGCACTGAATACATAAACTCCAAAGGAAAATTAGAACAGATTGTTACACAAAAATTAGTGCCTTCCAGTTGATCATAGAAACATTATAAATGTCTAAAAATGTTGGAGTGTTTAATTCCCATAAAGAAGTTTTATATTAAACTCTATCAAGAAAGTAACATCGGAGAAATGGTGGTATAAGGACGCATCTTTTTCTCTCCCCCTGAAATTTCAACAAGTTAATCATCTATAATTCAAAAAGGAAATCCTGCTCAATACAGATGCATGCCTGAGAGACGCATGCAATGAAACACCTGAAGTTGGGCAACTGGGAATAAACTGGGAGACAAGACTCAGCCCTGCAGCTGAGAGCTCACGTCTCGGCCAGGAGAGGGAAGAAAGCCAGCAGTAACAGGGACTTCCTTTGGCCGTGAGGAATAGAGAGCTGTGGGGGGGGGGGGGGGGGAGGGAGGTGATGGAGATAGCCTAGCAGGGTGAGTGGCAAGCGATGAGAGTGAACAGTGTCTAAGTCAGCAGATGCCTGACAGAGCACGGGGTTCTACCATGTGGCTCCCTACTGTGGGGCTGGGCCATTGTGTTTCAGACAAAGAAACAGAACCACAGAGCCATGTCACTAATTAGACTCCCAAAATTCACCTCCCATTGCCCTTGGAGTTGGGTCAAGGAGCATATTATCTGTAAATCAAGAGCAGATACAGTAGAATCACTATTTCCCTCTGTGACTGATCCCCAGGAGTGGTGCTTGGGACAGGACCCCATGAGGTCAGGGGTGAGGGCAAAACAAACCCCACTCCCAAGCAGCAAGGCTGTGCTGTCTTAAGGATGGATGCCCTGGAGGTTCAAGCCTGGGAGACCACTTGGTAAAATCTTGCGATTCAGCACCATCTACAGGAAAATAATAGAAAGACATCTTCAGAGATAAAAGCATAAGCAAAGGGGGACAGCAAACACCGTGAAGAACCACAGAAACGATGATGACCAGAAAGAAAATGATAAATACCCAGAAAGCAGGCTGAAACATGTGGAAATATGTGATATAAATGACAGAGATTTCAAGATTGAAGTTCAGGAAATACTCAATGAAATGCCAGAAAATACTGATAGGCAATTCAGTGCATTCAGTAAACAAATTAATGAACAAAACAAGTACTTTACCAAGGAGATTGAAACTTAAGGAAAAAAAAAAAAGGAAATCCTAGAAATGAATCATGCAATTAAGATTAAGAGTGAACTACTGAGCACAGGAAACAGAACCACTGAGATAGAGGAAAGAACTAGTGATATCAAATATAGGAATTAAGAAATGATGCAGAGAGAAGAAGAGAGAGACCTGAGAATAAAGAAAAATCAAAGAATTCTATGAGACCTATCTGACTACATCAGAAAAAGCAATATTAGAATTATAAGCATTGCGGAAGAAGATGAATGAGAGCATGAAATGCAGAGTCTATAAAACAAGCAGTGGATGAAAACTTCCCAAATCTATGGAAAGAACTAGATCCTTGAATCCAAGAAGCAAATGGAACACCTAGTTACCTCAACCCAAAGAGGCCCTCTACAAGGCAGTTGGTATTAAAGCTGTTAAAAATTAATGACATAGAAAAAATTCTCAAAGCAGCCAAGGAAAAGAAGCAAATGACCTATAAAGGAAAAGCCATCAGAATTTCATCCAACTTCTCAGCAGAAACTCTGAGCCAGAAGATAGTGGAACCAAATATTCAACTGTCTGAAGGAAAGAAATTACCAGCCACACATAATATATCTAGCAAAATTATACTTCAAATATAAAGGGAAAATAAAGATGTTCCCAGACATACAGAAGCTGAGGGATTTTATCACCAGAAAACCTCCTTTGCAGGAAATACTCAGGGAGTTATTCTGCCTGGAACAAAGAACATAAGGTCACAACTACAAGTAAGATCACCAAAATCTTACAGCATAAACAGGGATCTTTTGTGACAACAAAAACAAAAAAGGGGATGTCTGAACTTGCAAAGGAAGATAAACATCAGATGCACTCAAAAGGGGAAAAACTACAGTATATATTCATTTTAATAAACCTAATGGTAATCACACACACACAAAAAAGAACCCCCAAACCAGGACATATGGCTTTAAAAAGAGGAAAGAAACAAAAACAACACACAGAAACATAAAGCAAAAGAACCAAGGGAGGCACAGAGCTATGAGAAAACAAAAGATAAAATGACTATAGGAAATCCTCATATCAATAATCACCCTAAATGTTAATGGTCTGAATTCACCACTAAAGAGGCACAGAGTAGCAGAGTGGAAAAAAACACAACACAACAACCACAGGCTGCCTACAAGAGACACATCTGACCTGCAAAGACAAAGGTAGAATCAAAGTAAAAAGTTTGGAAAATGATTCTCCAAGCAAATATCATCCACAAAAAAGCAGGTGAAGCCATACTTATATCTGACAAAATAGATTTAAAGATAACAAACATAACAAGAGACAAAGTGATGGACACTTTATAATGATAAAGGGAACACTACATCAAGAAAACATAACCCTTCTTATTATATATGTACCCAATTAGGGAACAACGAAATATATAAAACTACTACTCACAAAACAAAAGGGAGAAACAGATAAAAACACAATCATAGTTGGAGATTTTAATGCTCAACTGACATCCCTAGACAGATCAAACCGAAATTCAATAAATAAATATTGGTCTTAAATGAAACACTAGACCAAATGGACATGATTTACATTAACAGAACCTTTCACCCCAGAATATCAGATTATACATTCTTTTCCATTGTACATGGAACATTCTCAAGGATATATCATATTTTGGGTCAGAAAACTAACATCAACAAATTCAAGAATATTGAAATTATACCAAGCATATTCTCTGACCATGATGCTTTAAAATTAGAAATCAAATGCAGAAAGGAAGCAAAGAAACCCACAAATATATAGAGACTAAACGACATTCTACTAAAAACTGACTGGGTCAAAGAAAAAAAACAAACAAAAAATGAGATCAATAAATATATAGAAAGAAATGAGAATGACAATACAACATATCAAAACCTCTGGGATGCAGCAAAAGCAGTAATGTGAGGGAATTTTATAGCATTACAGGCCTATCTCAAGAAACAAGAGAAATCCCAAGTAAATAATCTAACATCACATCTTAAAGTACTAGAAAAAGAAGAACAAAAGCAATCCAAAGTCAGCAGAAAAAAGGAAATAATAAAAATTAGAGCAAAATTAAATGAAATAGAGAACAAAAAGATTTTACAAAAAAAAATCAATAAAACAGACAGCTGGTTCTTTGAAAAGATTAATAAAATTGACAAAACCCTGGTTAGACTCACTAAAGAAATAAGGGGAAAGACCCATATAAACAAAATCAGAAATGAGAGAGGAGAAATCACCACAAACATCACAGATATACAAAGGATCATACTAGAATATTTCAAAAGCCTTTATGCCACCAAATTCAATAACCTGGAAGTAATAAATAAGTTACTAGAAATATATAACATTGTTGACTAAATCATGAAGAATTGGAAAACCTAAATACATGGATCAACAGTGAAGAAATGGAAATAACCATCAAAACCCCCTCCCCCCAATAAACACAACAACATCCAGGACCAGTTGGCTTTGTTATGGCAAAATTTCCAGGCAGCAGAAAGACATACAACCAGGCACTCGAAAGATTCAGAAAATGCACTTTATTGCAGGAGCACCAGTGCTGTGGCTCAGGGGAATTGGTTCCCAAAGCTGGGTGCCAATTGGAGTGGGCTTCCTCTTATAAAGGACATTAAGTGCTTTGTTCCCAGTTCCCAGGCTTTTTGTGGGCTTTTGTAGCCCCATGATGACAGAGGTACAGGGGAGATGAGACTACGATCAAAGATCCTGGCTGGCATCAGCAGTCAGCTGCCCTTGTGGGGGTTGTGCATCGTTTAGGGCCCCTGTAAGATAAGTATTCAGGGAAACAGGTTTTTCAAGGGCACAAGCAGGAAGGGGGTTGGGGTACAGGATGTAGCTATGTGCAGGCCTGGTGGTCTGCAGATGTCAACTATTGTAAATAGTCATCAGGTGATGAGATGATATCGATGAGACGATGTTGCAGAGATGATGTTTTGACTCCTGGTGGGTCAGCCTGACCATGCCTATCAATTCTGCTTGCTGTATTCACAGCTGAGTCACTTTCCCATTTGCTTCCCACAGGCCTTGAAAAGGAAACTTTAAGAAACACTTAACTCCCTATTCATATACTAGAAGCCCGATGCACGAAATTCATGCATGGGTAGAGTCCCTAGGCCTGGCTGGTGAACAGGGCCAATCAGGTTCCTCACCTCCCCGATTCCTCCTTCCCTTGCCACCACCACCACTTGGTTCCCCACCTCCTGGCCTCCATGCCTCCTCCTTCCCTCACTCCCTCAGTGCCCTGCCGCTGCCGCTGGTCATCCACCATGTTCGCACTGCCCCCTGGTGGTCAACACACATCATAGCAAGCAATCAAACTCCCAGGTTCTCAGTTGAACTCCTGCGGGGACAATTTGCATATTACCCTTTTATTATATAGGATAAGAAACTTAACCCCCTATGTAAATAAGTACATGTGTTCTAATATTTAAAATAATATGATTACTTTTTAGATTAATTCAGGTGCTCTATCTATCCTATATAATAAAACCCTAATATGCAAATTGAGCAATCAAGGAATGACTGCCAGAACAACTGGTCGCTATGATGTGCACTGACCACTAGGGGGCAGATGCTCAATTCAGGAGCTGTCCCCTGGTGGTCAGTGTACTCCCACAGTGGGAGCACCAGTCAGCCAGAAGCTGGGTTCACAGTTGGCAAGCACAGCGGCAGTGGTGGGAACATCTCCTGCCTCTGCTGTAGGCAGGTAATAAGAAGCGAGGGGTCCCGGACTGTGAGATCCCTGGACTGCAAGAGGGATGTCTGACTGCTGGCTTAGGCCTGATCCATGGGGGGATCAGGCCTAAGCCGGCAGACGGACATCCCCCGAGGGGTCCTAGAGTGTGACAGGGCACAGGCTGAGCTACCCCTCTGAAGTGCACAAATTTTGTGCACTGGGCCTCAAGTTAGTTTATAAGTCCCCCTATCAGGTTCACCAGTGAATTCTACCAAATGTTCAAAGAAGATTTAAAACCTATCCTTCTCAAACTCTTCCAAAAAATTGAAGAAGAGGCAATACTTTCTAACACATTCTATGAGGCCATTATAACCCTAATACCAAAACCTGGCAAACACAAAAAAAAAACTACACATCAATATCTCTGATGAATACAGATGCAGAAATCTTAAACAAAATACTAACAAATTGAATAAAACAGGACACCCAAAAAATAATTCATCATGATCAAGTGGTGTTTATTCTAGGGGCACAAGGATGGTTCAACATATGCAAATCAATCAACCTAATATACCACATTGACAAAAGAAAGGATAAAAATCACATGATCTTATAAATAGATGCAGAAAAAGCATTTGATAAGATATAATATCCATGTATAATGAAAACACTCAATAAAATAGGAATAGAAGGAAATATCTCAACATAATAAAGGCCATATATATATATATATATATATATATATATATATATGCCTAAGTGACCGAATGACCAAACAACTGAACAACCAGTAGACCAATTGACCGGTTGCTATGATGCACACTGATCACCAGGGGGCAGATGTTCAATGCAGGAGCTGCCCCCTAGTGGTCAGTGTGCTCCCACAGCCAACCTCCCATAGCCAGCCAACCTTCCACAGTCCCTTCCCCTAGCAGCCAGCCAACCTCCCACAGTCCCTCCCCCTGGCTAGCCAACCTCCTGCAGTTCCTCCCTCTGGCCGGCTGACCCCCCGCCCCCCCCCCCCACAATTGACCACAGTTGCCAGCCAGGCCAAGGGACCCACCCATGCATGAATTCATGCACTAAGCCTCTATATATTATAAACTCATAGCTTATATCATAATCAATGATGACAAATGAAAGCTTTTCCTCCAAGATCCTCCAAGGATGTTCACTCTCACAACTCTTATTCAACACTAGTGGCCTGGTGCACAGATTCGTGCACATTGAAAGGAAATTAATTAGAAGAAATATTTTAATGTCTCTATTCACCCTTTCTTTATAATAGAAGTGTCAACCAAAGTCACGATCAACAATGACAGATCAAAACACATGTGTGCGATTGGTGCCAGCAAGAGCTTTATGAGCATCGTGCACATGTGGGTCAACTTAGCCTTTTATATATATATAGAATAAACTTGCTTAATTAGACCTGCTTTCTGGTTTAGCTAAACTTTTTCCATCCCAGTGAAGCACCACAACTTCTCTTTCAGGTAATTGTCAGCAACACAGCAGTAAATATCAACACGAAGCAGATTATTATTGTAGATCACACAGGGAGAACAAAGGGTGAAATATTTAACTGTAGCAGTGTTTGACTATATTCTGCACAGTGAGAAAACCTGAAGTCATTTTCAAGGTCCACCATTTCTTACTTCTTTTCAGTCAGTTCAAGTCTCTAAGCTTTGTAGATCTCCGTTTTCCAGCTAATGAAGATAAAATAGGATTCTGCCAAGTCTCCTATCTACTTACTCCAGGACTTCTGTGAGGATTTAATGAGATAAGGCATGGGAAAACATTTCACAGACATTTGGTTAAAGTGTAAAATGTTTGCACCTGGCTATAAAGCAAGTCCTGTTCCTGGGCTGAAGAAACTCCAAGGAGGCTAGTCACTAGGGAGAGGAAGCTGAATGTTGCTATGTGACGCTATTACCTGGTGCCTACAGCTGCTGTTTCTGTGGTGGGCTGGGCTGTGGGCCGCATTTCGCACCATTGGGTGTTGGCAGCATCAACTGCAAATTGGTGTGGTGTCACTCTAGGGTGGTGATGGGCCCTGTGTCCCCCTAGGGGGAAGCCGAGTGTTGCTTTGTGGGCACCAGGTCTGTGGTGCCGTTTCTCTGTAAATGGCCAGTGTGCGTCATGGCAGTTCCTGCATTGAATGTCTGCCCCCTAGTGGTCAGTGTGCATCATAGCAACCAGTCAGATGGTCAGACACTTGGCATATTAGCCTTTTGTATATATAGACTAGACGACTGGTGCATGATACTCATGCACGGGAGGGTGGGAGGGAAGTGTCTCTCAGCCTGGCCTCCACCCTCTCCAAATGGGACCCCTCTCACAATCCAGTACCGCTAGCTCCTAACTGCCTCTGTCTGCCAGCATGATCACCTCCTAACTGCCTCTGACTTCCAGCCTGATCGCCACTGAACCGCTCCCCTGCTGGCCTGATCGCCCCCAACTGCCCTCCCCTGCCGACCTGATTGCCCCCAACTGCCCACCCCTGCTGGCCTGATCTCACCCCTAACTGCTTTCTCCCCCTTTCCAGCCTGATCTCACCGTTATCTGCTTTCTCCCCTGCTAGCCTGATCACTCTTAACTGCCTCTGCCTTAGCCCCCACCACTGTGACTTTGTCTGGAAGGAAGTCAGATATCTGGAAAATGTCCGTTTGACCTGGTCTAATTAGAACATTACCCTTTTATTAGTATAGATAGTGCTGGAAGTCCTAGCCAAAGCAAGGCAAGAGAAAGAAATAAAAGGTATCCAAATAGGGAAAGAAGAAGTCAATCTGTCACTTTTTGTGGATGACATGAGTCTATATGTAGAAAACCCTAAAGACTTCACCAAAAACTACTGGAAACAATAAACAAATACAGTCCAGTTGCAGGATACAAAATCAATGTGCAAAAATCCATTGCCTTCCTTTATACCAACAACAAAACTTTACAAAAGAAATGAACAAAACAATTCCTTTTGCAATCGCAACCAAAAGAATAAAGTAGTTAGGAGTAAACTTAATAAAGAACATGAAAGACCTATATACTGAAAATTACAAGCATTATTAAAAGAGATTGAAAAAGACAAAACAAAATGGAAAAATATCCCGTGTTCATGGATTGAAAGACTCAACAGTTAAAATGGCCATATTACCCAAAACAATATACAGATTTAATGCAATCCCTATCAAAATCCCATTATCGAGGATTGAAAAAATGGCAGCAGAATAGACAGAAGTGTCCTGAGCCTTGTGCCAGAGGGGATAGAAAGAACAGCTGAGGGTTGCACAAGGAGTGTTTGTTGGTGAGTTGAGGGACAGCTTTACTCCAGGAGACGGTGGGGGACTGCTGGACGGGGCTCCCCTGACCGGGCAGCCCCACTGCTGCTGGGTTCCCTCCCAGAGCAACTGGCTTGGACACGAAGACTGCGCCATCTTGAAGGGGAAAGTGGATGTTATCAGAAGCCTGAAAATCTACAACTACGGCACCTAGCGAACAGCTGCAAACCCCAGAGCACTGGTCGCCAGTTGGCACAAACACACAGATTCAGAGGAGCTCTACACTCCACCATGGAATGGTCAAATTTCACCTAGGATAAGGTGAGGTCTCTGGTCCCAGCAGGAGAGAGAAGTGCGCACACTGTGGGAGCTGGAGGACCGGGGAAAGTCTGTGCCTAGAAAAACCCGTGGCTTTTGGGGCTGGCATGATCCATGAATGTGGAAGGGGGTCCTCAGAGCTGCTAACAGAAGGGAACACAGCAGCCCCAGAGTTCGCACACTTACACTGGCTCTTTTTTTTTCTTCCTCTTTAAATCCTTACTTCTGATTACTAAGCCCAATACATAGGATCACCCAGTTGGAGACACCCTAAGAGACTGCAGGGGAAAGTTGTTTTTTTGGAACCTGGGGATCACAGCGGGTAATAACCATCTCTGGGGCAACCCACTCCCACAAACAGGTATTGAGTGCCACAGGGAATGTAGCATCTAAGCACTGGCTAGAGAAGACCTATAGACCTGGAGATCAATCCAGAAACACTGCCATGCAGGTGTTGAATCACAAATTGACTCCTGTGTAAACACAAATAAAGGAATACAAGAAATTAAGACACACTGCCTGCTTAAAAATCAGAACTGGTTTACAAAACTGTGGAGCAGTGGAACACAGGGAACTGCAATACTGTCCTGACTAGGAAACAGACATGCCAAACAGAAGAGTAGAGGAAGTGAATGACCTTCACTACTGCACATTTTTATTTTTATTTTTTTCATCTTTTACTTAAGAAACTATTTTTTTCATTTTTCATCACATGATTTTACCTTTTTAATTATTACATTTTTATTTTCAATGAGTATTATTACTACTACTATTTTACCTCTTTTGAAAAAAAGTGTCATTTTATTTTCTCTTTATTTTACTTTGGGATTAGTGTTTTACATTCTATTTTCATCTTTCCTTTAGCATAATTTTACTCTATCTCAACTCTATATTTATGCCATCACTCTCTTCCTAACTTTTCCCCTTTTTTGTGCTGTTTCTCTTACCCTTTTCCTGCTTTAGATTTTCCCTATTCTTTCTTTTTACCCCCTATTAAAATTTCACCCTAGTTATATATCAAATTTCCAATCCCCTGTTCCAAGTCCATACACACCTCTCTCTTTCCTGTCTTCACTATCAAAAAAATTGTTTTTCTCTCTGTCCTTTTGTTTTTGTTTGCTTGATTGTTGATTATATCGAATTTTTAAGATTCTTTGTAAGATTGTTTTGCTTACTCTTTTTTTGTTGTTGTTCATTCTGTTTTTTGTTTTGTTTTTTAATCTGTTTTCTCTCACCTCGCTTGGTATTAGTTGTTGTTTGAAGTTTGTATTCCTCTCCAGGTACTTGTTGCTGGCATTTGTTGGGATTAGTATCGGTTCTATTGGAGTTTTCTCCGCATATATATGGCTTGTTCCCCTCTTCTTTCTTATTCTCTTTCTTTTCTCTCTTTACTTTTCTTTTGTTTCCCCGATTTCATTTTCGCACTTCTTTCTTTCTTTTTTTTCTTTTCTTCTTTCTCACCTAACCTCTAATTTGCCTTTCTCTGGTGGTCACCTTTATTTGGGGTTATTAATATCGTGAATACATTTCTGTTCAGTGCTTGTGAATTGTACCTGGTTGGGTTGTATTTTGTGCCTTTAAATCAATGTAGGAGAGAGAGAACTACATAACCAGACATGCAGAGAAGAGAGACCTAGGGGAGACAAAGAAACAGCCCACATATGAAAGAAAAGCAGGCATCACCAGAAAGGGAAGTAAACAAAATGGAGGCAAGCAACCTGCCAGAGAAAGAATTCAGAGAAATGGTCATAAGGTGGCTGCAAAGAATGGAAGACAAATTCGACAATATGTGTAAGAACCAAGAGGAAATGAAGAAGAACCAAGAAGAAATTAAAAATTACATCACTGCCGTAAAGAACTCAACAGAAAGCATAAAGAGTATATTAGAAGAAGCAGAGGATCGCACCAGTGAGCTAGAATACAAGGTAGGAAAAATAATACCCAAGTAAAGCAGCTTCTAGAAAAAAAATTAAAAAGCAGGAGGAGAGCCTAAGGGAACTTTGGGACAACACAAAACAAAAGAACATCTGCATAATAGGGGTTCCAGAAGGAGAGGAAACTGAGCAAGGAATAGAAAACTTGTTTGAAGAAATAATGACAGAAAACTTCCCTGATATAGGGAAGAAAAAACTCACATAAATCCTAGAAGCTCACAGAGTCCCAAGCAAAATGAACCCCAAAAGACCAACGCCAACGCATATTATAATTAAAATGGCAAACACTAATGACAAAGTAAGAATCTTAAAGCAGCCAGAGAGAGACAGAAAGTTACCTACAAAGGAACCCCCATCAGACTAGCGACTGATTTCTCAACAGAAACTCATCAGGCCAGAAGGGAATAGAATGAAGTATTCAAAGTCATGCAAAGGAAGGGTCTGAACCCAAGAATACTGTACCCAGTAAGGTTATCAATCAAAATTGAAGGTGAAATCAGGAGCTTCACAGACAAAAAAGGACTAAGGAAATTTATTACCACCTAACCAGCAATGCAAGTAATGCTAAAGGGTCTGCTGTAAAAAAAAAAAAAAAAAAGAGAGAGAGAGAGAGAGAAAGAAAGAAATAGGAAGTGAAGAAGGAACACAGGCGAAAAGCATAAAAATGGTGACAAATAAATACCAAACAATAATAATTTAAATGTAAATGGATTAAATGCCCCAATCAAAAGACATAGGGTAATGGATTGGATAAGAAAACACGACCCATATATCTGCTCTCTACAAGAAACCCACCTCAGAAAAAAAGATGCACACAGACTGAGGGCGAAGGGATGGAAAAAGGTTTTTCAGACGAATGGGAATGAAAAAAAAAAGCTGGGGTAACAATACCTATATCTGAAAAATTAGATCTTAAAGTGAAGGACATAACAAGAGATAAGAAAGGCTACTTCAGAATACTAAAGCGAGCAATCCAACAAGAAGAAATAACTCTGGTAAACATATATGCACCCAATATAGGAGCACCCAAATACATTTAAAAAAAACTCCTGGAGGATATAGAAGGAGAGATTTACAGCAATATAATCATAGTAGGAGACTTTAATACCCCAATATCACCATTGGACAAATCCTCTAAAGAAAAAATCAATCTTCTAAATATCAATCCTAAATGACTCACTAGACCAGATGGAATTAATTGTCATCTTCAGAACATTTCACCCCAAAGCCACAGAATATACATTCTTCTCAAGTGCACATGGCTCATTTTCAAAGATAGACCATATGTTGGGCCATAGGCAAAGACTCTTCAAATTCAAGAAGATAGAAATCATATCAAGCATCTTCTCAGATCACAGTGGCATAAAACTGGAAATGAACTACAATAAGAGCAATCCAAAAAAATCAAACACATGGACATTAACCAGCATGCTATTAAACAATGACTGGGTTACCAGAGAGATCAAAGATGAAATAAAAAACATCATGGCAACATATGACAATGAAAACACAACAATCCAAAATCTATGGGACACAGCAAAAGCAGTCTTGGGAGGGCAGTTCATAGCTCTACAAGCACACTGCAAAAAAACAAGAAACAATGGTAATAAATTACCTAACCCTACAACTCAAAGAGTTAGAAAGAGAGCAACAAGAAAAGCCCAGTGTAAGAAGAAGAAAAGAAATAATAAAGAACAGAGTGGAGATAAACGACATAGAGACCAAAAAAATACAAAATACAAAAGATCAACAAAACCAAGAGCTGATTCTTTGAAAGGATAAACAAGATTGATGAAACTCTAGCCAGGTTCACCAAGAAGCAAAAGAGAGAGGCCCCAAATAAACAAAATCAGAAATGAAAGAGGTGAAATAACAACAGACCACACCAAAATAAAAAGGATTGTTAAAAACTATTATGAACAGCTCTATTCCAACTAAATGGACAACTTGGAGGAAATGGACATATTCCTAGAAAAATATAACCTCCCAAAACTCAATCAGGAGAATCTACACATCTCAATAGGTCAATAAGTATGGAAAAAATTGACACAGTCATTAAAAAGCTTCCGGCAAACAAAAGCCCATGGCCAGAAGACTTCACAGGGGAGTTTTACCAAAAATTCAAGGAAGAACTAAAACCTATCCTCCTCACACTATTCCAAAAAATTCAAGAGAAAGGAGCACTTACAAGCACCTTCTATGAAGCTAGCATCACACTAATTCCAAAACTAGATAAAGACAACACAATGAAAGAGAATTACAGGCGAATATCCCTCATGAACATAGATGCCAAAATCCTCAACAAAATTCTAACCAATTGAATCCAGCAGTACATCAGAAAGATCAAGTAGGATTTATCCCAGGAATGCAAGGATGTACAATATCCATTAATCAATAAACGTGATACATCACATAAACAAATTGAAAGATAAAAATCACAGAGTCATATCAATTCATGCAGAAAAAGCATTTGACAAAATCCAACACCCTTTCTTGATAAAAACTCTCAACAAGGTGGGAATAGAAGGATCATACCTCAACATAATAAAAGCCATATATGATAAACCCACAGCCAACATCATACTCAATGGGCAAAAACTAAAACCATTTCCCCTAAGAACAGGAACAAGACAGGGATGCCCACTCTCACCACTCCTGTTTGACATTGTACAGGAAGTATTAGCCATTGCAATTAGACAAGAAGAAGAAATAAAAGGCATCCAAATTAGAAAAGAAGAAGTAAAGCTCTCCTTATTTGCAGATGACATGATATTGTACATAAAAAACCCCAAAGACTCCATCAAAAAACTAATACACTAAATAAATGAATTCGGCAACGTAGAAGGATACAAAATTAATGCCAAGAAATCTATGGTATTTTTATACACCAATAGTGAACATACAGAAAGAGAGACTAAACAGCAATCCCATTTGCCATCACACCAAAAAATTCAGATACCTAGGAATAAACTTAACAAAGGAGGTAAAAGACCTATACGCGGAAAACTACAGGACACTGAAAAAAGAGATAGAGGAAGATGTAAACAGATGGAAGAGCATACCATCTTCATGGATTGGGAGAATCAACATTAAAATGTCCATACTACCCAAAGCAATCTATAGATTCAATGCACTCCACATTAAAATACCAATGGCATATTTCACAAAACTAGAAAGAACTCTCCAAAATTCATCTGGAATAAAAAAAGACCCCAAATAGCCACAGTAATCCTGAGAAAGAAGAACAAAGTAGGTCGGATCTCAATACCAGATTTCAAGCTGTATTACAAAGCCACATTTCTCAATACAGCCTGGTACTGGCTCAAGAACGTATAGATCAATGGAATAGAATAGAGAATCCAGATATCAACCCAAACCTCTATGCTCAATTAATATTTGACAAAGGAGGCATGAACATACAATGGAGTCAAGACAGTCTTTTCAATAAATGGTGTTGGGAAAATTGGACAGATACATGCAAAAAAATGATGCTAGATCACCAACTTACACCATACACAAAAATAAACTCAAAATGGATACAGGACTTAAACATAAGATGGGAAACCATAAAAATACTAGAGGAATCCACAGGCAGAGAAATCTCAGACATATGCCAAAGCAATTTCTTCACCGATACTGCTCCTAGGGCAATGGAAGCTAAAGAGAAAATAAACAAATGGGACTACATCAAAATAAAAAGCTTTTTCACAGCAAAAGAAACCACCAATAAAACAACAAGAAAACCCACTGCATTCAAGAACATGTCTGCAAATGTTATCACTGATAAAGGTTTAATCTCCAACATCTACAGGGAACTTATACAACTTAATAAAAGGAAGATAAATGATCCAATAAAAAAATGGGTAACGGACCTAAATAGAATCTTTTGAAAGAAGATAGAAGGAAGGCTAAAAGACATATGAAAATATGTTCAAAGTCACTAATTATCAGAGAGACGCAAATCAAAACAACAATGAGGTACCATCTCACATCTGTCAGAATGGCAATCATCAACAAAGCAACAAACTACAAGTGCTGGAGAGGATGTGGAGAAAAAGGAACCCTTGTGCACTACTGGTGGGAATGCAGACTGGTGGAGCCACTGTGGAGAACAGTATGGAGTGTCCTCAAAAGACTAAAATTGGAACTCCCTTTTGACCCAGTACTCCCACTCCTAGGAATATATCCCAAGAAACTAGAAACACCAATTAGAAAGGATATATGCACCCCTATGTTCATAGCAGCACAATTTACCATAGCTAAGATTTGGAAACAGCCTAAATGCCTATCAGCAGATGATGCATCAGAAAACTATGGTACATCTACACAATGGAATACTACACTGCTATAAAAAAGAAGGAATTCTTACCATTTGCAGCAGCATGGATGGACCTGGAGAGCATTATGTTAAGTTAAATAAGCCAGGCAATGAAAGAAAAATACCACATGATCTCACTCATTTATGGAAAATAAAGAACATTATAACCTGATGAATAAAAAGATAGATACATAGGCAGTAAAGCATCAAACAGACTGTCAAATTACAGCAGGAAGGCTGGGGAGTGTTGGGGAGGGGGGGAAATAGATGAACCAAAGGACTTGTATGCATGCATATAAGCACACCAATGGACACAAGACACTGGGTGCGGGGGGGTGGGATGAGGGCATGCGACAGGGGGTAGGGGCGGCTGGGGGAAGGTCAATGGGGGGGGAAAGGAGATATATGTACTAATACATGTGATACTTTAAACATTTTTTTAAAAAAAGCAGTAAATATAAAAACAAAAGCAAAATCCCAGTGTCATTTTTTAAAGAAATAGAATGATATATCATCAGATTTGGACCTTGAGAGCTTGTTTGGAGCTTTAAGCAGGGGAGCGCAGCTACTCGTATACCCTTGACCAAAGACTGGTCCTCTCTAGAGTCGGGGAAAGTCGTCCTTTTTGACTGAGCATGCTTCAGGAGGGTCGCACCTGGAAAGATGAAGGATGCCTAGCTAGCCAGATCAGCCAAATCAACCTTGGTGATCAATGGAGTGAAAGATGCCGAAGCCAAATCACCCTCAAATCCAGAAATCATCAGATTTGTATGGAACATAAAAGACCCTGAATAGCCAAAGCAATCCTGAGAAAATAGAACAAAACTGGAGGGATCGTGCTACCTGACTTCAAATTATACTACAGAGCTATGATAATCAAAACAGCATATTATTGGCAGAGAAAAAGATACACAGATCAATGGGATAGAATAGAGAGCCCATTGTATGTATATGGACAGATAATTTTCCACAAAAAAAGACAGAAACACATAGTCTCTTCAATAAATGGTGCTGGGAAAACTGGAAAGCCACGTGCAAACTAATGAAACTGGACTCCATTTTGTCCCCAGGCACAAAAATTAATTCAAAATGGATTAAACACCTAAATATAAGACCCAAAACAATCAGTTACATAGAAGAAAACAAACTTATGGACCTGGGTAATAGAAAACATTTATGAACTTGATCCCAAAGGCAAGGGAAGTAAAGGCAAAAATAAATGAATGGGACTATATCAAATTAAAAAGCTTCTGCACAGCAAGAGAAACTGACAACAAAACAAAAAGGCAGCCAACCAGATGGGAGATGATATTTGCAAACAGTAGCTCCGACAAAGGTTTAATTCCCAAAATATTTAAAAAAAAAACTCATAAAACTCAACACCAAACAAATAAACAACACAATAAAAAAGTGGACAGAGGACCTGAAAACACACCTCTCCCAAGAAGACATACAAACAGCCAGTAGCAAATCAAAACTACAATGCAATACCATGTTACACCTGATAGAGTGGCCATTATCAACAACACAAACAATAACAAGTGTTGGAGAGGTTGTGGAAAAAAGAGAACCCTCATTCACTGCTGGTGGGACTGTACACTGGTACAACCACTGTGGAAAGCAGTCTGGTGAGCCTGGCCAGCATGGGTCAGTGGTTGAGTGTAGACCTATGAACCAGGAGATCACATTAAGCATAAATGGATTAAATTTAGCAATCAAAATACATAGGATAACTTAATGGATAAGAAAACAT
This sequence comes from Corynorhinus townsendii, assembly GCA_026230045.1. Lineage (NCBI taxonomy): Eukaryota > Metazoa > Chordata > Mammalia > Chiroptera > Vespertilionidae > Corynorhinus > Corynorhinus townsendii. The sequence continues at coordinate 86,103,376 of JAPDVU010000002.1, forward strand.
GACCCTTATATTTGCTGTCTATAAGAGACCCACCTCAGAGCAAAGGATTCACACAGACTGAGAGTGAAGGGATGGAAAAATATTTTTCAGGCAAATGGAAATGAGAAAAAAGCTGGGGTAGTGATACTTATATCTCATAAAATAGACCTCAAAGTAAAGGCCATAACAAGAGATAAGGAAGGCCACTATATAATACTAAAGGGAGCAATTCAACAAGAAGATATAATTCTGGTAAACATATATGCACCCAAATGCAGGAGCACCCAAATACATAAAAAAAAAAAAAAACAACGCCTGGAAGATATCAAGGGAGAGATTGACAACAATACAATCATAGTGGGAGACTTTAATACACCACTGACATCACTGGATAAATCCTCTAGACAAAAAGTCAACAAAGAAACAACAATTCTAAATGACGCACTATATCAGATGGACCTAATTGACATCTTCAGAGCATTTCACCCCAAAGCCACGGAATATACATTCTTCTCAAGAGCACATGGGACATTTTCAAAAATAGACCACATATTGGGTCACAAGCAAAGCCTCCCTAAATTCAAAAATATTGAAATCATATCAAGCATTTTCTCAGACCACAATGGCATAATATTAAAAATAAACTATAATAAAAACATTCCAAAAAATTCGAACACTTGGAAACTGAATAGCATGCTATTAAACAATGTTTGGGCGAGCAATGAGATCAAAGAAGAAATTAAAAACATCCTGGAGAATAATGACAATAAAAACACAACAATGCGAATGCTATGGGACACAATGAAAGCAGTCCTGAGAGGGAAGTTTATAGCTCTACAGGCCTACCTCAATAAACAAGAAAAAATGGTAATAAATCTTCTAACTCAAAAACTCAACGAATTAGAAAGAGAGCAACAAGAAAAGCCCACAGTCAGCAGAAGGAAGGACATAATAAAGATCAGAGCAGAAATGAATGACATAGAGACCGAAAAAACAATACAAAGAATCAACAAAACCAAGAGCTGGTTCTTTGAAAGGATAAACAAGATTGACGAACCTCTAGCCAGGCTCACCAAGAAGCAAAGAGAGAGGACCCAAATAAACAAAATCAGAAATGAAAGAGGTGAAATAACAACAGACCCCACAGAAATACAAAAGATTGTTAAAAAATACTATGAACAACTCTATTCTAACAAACTACACAATCTGGAGGAAATGGACACATTCCTAGAAAAATACAACCTTCCAAAACTCACTCAGGAAGATTCTAAAAATCTCAATAGGCCAATAACTATGGAAGAAATTGACGCAGTCATCAAAAAGCTCCCAGCAAACAAAAGCCCTTGGCAAGACGGCTTCACAGGGGAGTTTACCAAACATTCAAGGAAGAACTAAAACCTATCCTCCTCAGACTATTCCAGAAAATTCAAGAAGAAGGAACACTTCCAAGCTCCTTCTATGAGGCCAGCATCACCCTAATACCAAAACCAGATAAAGATAACCCAATGAAAGAGAATTACAGGCGAATATCCCTCATGAACATAGATGCCAAAATCCTCAACAAAATTCTAGCAAATCGGATCCAGCAATACATCAGAAAGATCATACACCATGACCAAGTAGGATTTATCCCGGGGATGCAAGGATGGTACAATATTCGCAAATCAAAAAACCTGATACATCACATAAACAAATTGAGAGATAAAAACCATGTAGTCATATCAATTGATGCAGAAAAAGCATTTGACAAAATCAAACACCCTTTCTTGATAAAAACTCCCAGCAAGGTGGGAATAGAAGGATCATACCTCAACATAAAAAAAGCCATATATGACAAACCCATAGCCAACATCATAATCAATGGGCAAAAACTGAAACCATTTCCCCTAAGAACAGGAAGGAGACAGGGATGCCCACTCTCACCACTCCTGTTCAGTATAGTACTAGAAGTACTAGCCATTGTCATCAGACAAGAAGGAGAAATAAAAGGCATCTAAATTGGAAAAGAAGAAGTAAAACTGTCCTTATTTGCAGATGACATGATACTGTATATAGAAAACCCTAAAGACTCCATAAAAAATTACTAGACTTAATAAATGAATTTGGTAATGTAGAAGGATACAAAATTAATGCCAAGAAATCTATGGCATTTCTATACACCAATAGTGAACTTACAGAAAGAGAGACCAAAAAAGCAATCCCATTTACCATCACACCAAAAACAGTAAGATACCTAGGAATAAACTTAAGAGGTAAAAGACCTATACGTGGAAAACTACAAGACACTGAAAAAACAGATAGAGGAAGATGTAAACAGATGGAAGAACATACCATGTTCATGAATTTGGAGAAACAACATCATCAAAATGTCCTTACTACCCAAAGCAATCTATAAATTCAATGCACTTCCCATTAAAATACCAATGACATATTTCACAGACCTAGAACGAACTTTCCAAAAACTTATCTGGAATAAAAAAAAGAACCCAAATAGCTACAACAATCCTGAGAAAGAAGAACAAAGTAGGTGGGATCTCAATACCAGATTTCAAGCTGTATTACAAAGCCACAGTTCTCAAAACAGCCTGGTACTGGCTCAAGAACAGACATATAGATCAATGGAATAGAATAGAGAATCCAGATATCAACCCAAACCACTATGCTCAATTAATATTTGACAAAGGAGGCATGAACATACAATGGAATCAAGACAGTCTCTTCAACAAATGGTGTTGGGAAAATTGGACAGATACATGCAAAAAAATGATTCTAGATCACCAACTTACACCATACACAAAAATAAACTCAAAATGGATACAGGACTTAAACATAAGACGGGAAACCATGAAAATACTAGAGGAATCCACAGGCAGCAAAATCCCGGATATATGCCGAAAGAACTTCTTCACTGATACTACTCCTAGGGCAATGGAAGCTAAAGAGAAAATAAACAAATGGGACTACATCAAAATGAAAAGCTTTTTCACAGCAAAGAAAACCATCAATAAAACAACAAGAAAGCCCACTGCATGGAAGAATATATTTGAAAATGATATCAATGATAAGGGTTTAATCTCCAACATATACAGAGAACTCACACAACTTAACAAAAAGAAGATAAACAACCAAATCAAAAAATGGGCAACTGATCTAAATAGACACTTCTCGAAAGAAGACGGAAGGCAGGCCAAGAGACATATGAAAACCTGCTCAGAGTCACTAATTATCCTAGAGATGCAAATCAAAACAACAATGAGGTACCATCTCACACCTGTCAGAATGGCTATTATCAACAAATCAACAAACGACAAGTGTTGGTGAGGATGTGGAGAAAAAGGAACTCTTTTGCACTGCTGGTAGGAATGTAGACTGGTGCAGCCACTGTGGAGAACAGTATGGAGCTTCCTCAAAAAACTAAAAATGGAGCTCCCATTTGACCCAGTGATCCCACTTCTAGGAATATATACCAAGAAACTAGAAACACGAATCAGAAAGGCTATATGCACCCCTATGTTCATAGCAGCACAATTCACGATAGCTAATATTTGGAAACAGCCTAAATGCCCATCAGCAGATGAGTGGATTAAAAAACTGTGGTATATCTATACAATGGAATATTACGCTGCAGTAAAAAAGAAGGAGTTCCTACCATTTGCAACAATATGGATGGAGATGGAGAATATTATGTTAAGTGAAATAAGCCAGGAAGAGAAAGATAAATATCACATGATCTCACTCATTTGTGGAATGTAATGAACAGCATAGACTGATGAACAAGAACAGATCCAGAGGCTGAGAAATGTCCATCAGAACATCATACCTCAGGTAAGGTAGGGGAGGGTGGGGGTAAGGTGGAGAGATCAACCAAGGGACTTGTATGCATGCATATGAACCTAATCAATGGACACAGACAACAAGGGAGTGGGGCATAGCGGGGATTGGGGGGTTATGGGGGAATAAGGACACATATGTAAAAAATAAAAATTAAAAATAATTAATTAAAAAATTATAAAATAAAAATAAAATACTAAATCTAATCCATACTAGTGGTCACCAAAACCTTAAGAGAAATTGGTTCCCATGACAAAGATTTTTAAATGAAACTCTCTGTAGCCTGAAAATTATTTTGGAAGGAAACAAAGAGAAGTTTCCTTCAAAAGTCATAAGGATTGTAATTGAAAGTCAATATATTTGGCCTCTTGAACTGAAATAAGTAATTTGTGCTTTTGCCTCCTGACAAAGTTTATATAAAGTTACAAAAAGAAATTGACAGCCAGTTTGAAATGGAATTGCCAGGGCCTAGAGCAAAGAATATCCTTACATGATATTATTCTACAATGTCATTATAATTTTAGATATTTTACAACAGCATATTGTACAATTATCCCAAACAAACTTACAAACTAATTCTTTGAATGGTTGGCAGCAATTTAAAAAAAGAATAAGAAGAAGAAAAAGAAGGACATGAAAGGATTTAATCCCTTTCAGAAGGAATTAAGGCACTGGGAAGGCACTTGACCATCCTATATTGGCCCCTCTTGCCTTTTGTGCCTAGAGGTACCCTCTTCTCACAATCCAATTGCCCTCAGCTGTTACCTGAGCTTTCTGTTCATGCTGAGCTTGAAGCCTCGTGGTGGCTGGTACCATGGATCTGTCTCACACCCAATCGTGTGAGCTGGGCCCTCACTGGAGAAGAAACCCAAGTTCCCCGAGATATGTGATCAGCACCGGGACCCCACCAGCAGGCCAGGGGTTCCCAAGGCAGGTGCTGGGCGTGGAGGCCAGGGGGGCATAGGCTACCAAGGAGACAGAACTGAACCCACATCACCCTGCTTGGCCCTGGAGGATGGCTGGTTAGCCAAAGACGGGTAAGATTCCTCAGGGAAGGAACAACCTAAGACAGGTACAGTTGCAGAGGGGCCATCAGGAGAGAACTTGGGGGGCAACAGAAGTGGGGCACAGACCCTCACCCCCCAACATTTCAGGGGCTTGAACCCTCGCCCCTTCTAAGGGAGGTCTCCTGCCCCCATGGATGCTTTGCGCTTCCCACACCCAGCTCAGATTGAGACCCAGGCAACAGAAAGAGACTTGGCCCAGCTCAGATCGGGACCCAGGTGACAGACAGAGACTTGGCCCATTTCAGATCAGGACCCAGGTAACAGACAAGAGACTTAGCTGACAGCAGATGCCCTATATCTAAATTCAGCCTAGCATCAAGAATGCTCAGGGCCTACTCAAGAATGCAAATAATCCTTCCCTAATATTTACAGGATAAACTAAGATTGTTGGTAGAGTATTAAATTTGATAGTAAAATAGTAATCAAGTTTTCAGAATAATTTAAATAGGCTAATTGAAATAATTGAATATTCAAGTAAATTTAATTGTACTGGACAAAAAGCTGTTCTTAAAATAATAACTAAAATTTCTATTGGTAGTTCATCTCATGGTAAAATTTCTGAACATGCAATGAACCTAAAGCAGTCATATTTTTGGGCAAAAAATAAATTAAAATTTAAAGTTATCAAGACTGCGTTATAAAATTTACAAAAACCTCCATTAATCAAAAAAAAGGGGGTAGGGGATTGTAGGGTAATATCATGTAAGGAAAAATATCCTATAAGTAAATTACATCTAGAAAATTTTTACTTTACAAAATTAATTTTCATTTGTAATGCTAACAGCAAGACACCCATGAAAAACACACATGGTGTCTAAATAAGACAAAGGAAAACCGTTTGGGCAAAAATAAAAAGGATCCCAAATCAATTATATAGAAAAAATTCCTTTATTAACTTGTGGTCGAGAATATATTTGTATATTTTCAGAAAACAACCCCAAGACCAGGTGGATTCCTGCAACAGAGAGGAATTGACAGGTGTGCTCCAACCACGAAGACAAGAGGAAAAAACAGTCCAGAGATGGAAGACGCTGACAACGCCTTGCCACGCAAGCAGTCAGCAGCTGTGCACCGCTGCAGGTTACCTAGGACCAAACCAGAGAGGGTCGGACCTGCATTGCCACCATGTGCCCACCATCCAGATATCATTGCTGACATGTACACATAAGGAACTGTTAGACATTGAAACGGGGACTCAGAACTGTTGGACATTGAAATTGGGACTCAAACATTTTTTTTTTGCTGTTTTGTTATTATATGTTTATTTCTAGTCTGCAGAGGCAAAATTTTTTAAAGGAAAGAAATGGTGGGAAAAAGATACAGAGGCAAAGAAGCATTGAACAGACTGTCAAACTACATTGGGAAAACAGGGGAGGTTGGGAGAGGGGGGCTGTAAGAGACCAACCGAAGGACTTGTACGCATGCATATAAGCATAATCAATGGATACAAGACACTGGGAGGGTGGGGGGGAGGGTGGGCAGGTGAAGGCATGTACTGGGGGGTAGGGGAGGTCTGGGGGAGGTCAATGGGGCAAAAAAGGAGACATATGTACTACTATTTGTAATACATCAAACAATAAAAAAAAAAAAGAAGAAGAAAATCACAGTTCAATTCCCAGTCAGGGCACATGCCTGGGTTGCAGGCTCAATCCCCAGTGTGAGTCATGCAGAAGGCAGCTGATCAGTGATTCTCTTTCATCATTTTTGATGTTTATATGTCTCCCTCTCCCTCCTTCTCTGAAATCAATAACAATATATTATTTAAAAAAAAGAAAGAGAGAGAGAAGGAAGAGAGAGAGGGAGGGAGGGAGGGAGGCAGTCTGGTGATTCCTCAACAAATTAAAGAATACAGATACCATACAACCCCACAATCCCTCTCCTGGGTATATACCCAAAAAACTCAAAATCATGTATTTGCAAAGACATATGCATTTCTATGCTCATTGCAGCATTATTCACAGTGGTCAAGACATGGAAACAACAAAGGGTCCTGCAGTAGACAACTGGATAAAGAAGATGTGGTACATATGTACAATGGAATACTACTCAGCCGTAAGAAAGGATGAAATAGCGCCATTTACAACAACATGGATGCACCTTGAGTACATTACAATAAGTGAAATAAATCAGTCAAAAAAGGTAAGAATCATATGGTTTCACTCATATGTGGGATATAAAACTGAAACTCATGAACACAAACAGCAGTGGTTGCCAGAGGGAAGTGGGAGGGGAGAGAAAGAGGTCCTAATATAAGGTGACAGGAGAAAATTTGACTTTGAGTGGTGGGCAAATGGTTCAATATATAGATTTTGTAACATAGAAAACCACACCTGAAACCTATATGTTCATGTTGACCAATGTCACCCCAATCAATTTAATAAATATTTTAAAAAATAAAAAATAAAAAACACTCTTTAAAACATTAAAAATTAATTTTTTTCTTGATTTTTATTAGGAATTACAAAGTAAATTTCTCAGATTAAATATATTCATGACCTCTCCGAAGATAGCTAGAAATAGTGAAATATCTAACCTATTTAGAACATGAAGACAATGTAATTTTGTAATAGGAAACTTAACAATATCAGATGTACAGCCCACATTATAGTCCAAAGTGTTCCAATTTGGTCAGGAAATAAAACTTAAATCAATAACCTGTGTGTTAAATATTCTAAACAATGAATGGAAATGCTTTGCAATATTATAAAATAGGAAAAATAATACATAAGAGAAGATATCTATAGAGGAAAAATGTAATCTTGAAACCAGATTCACCAGGAGATGAATTATGTGAATCAATTCAACTCAACACGTTTTTTGATTCCTACTATTTGTCTAGTCCATTGCTAGGCACTTGGGCTATTTTAGAACACAACAAAACTTATTCTACAGTCATTTTATTCAGTTTGAGTAATCAGCCTGGAAGGCAGGTATCAGTTTTGACTTGCTCTCTAAGTGCCCATGAAAAATCAGAGAATATATGTATTCAAGATGCAAGCTCTAAACACAGAGATTGAGGGAGAAATTAATTCAGTCAAAGTAGCAAGGAGAATCTGAAGAGAAGAATTAATGTATGCAAAGCCTATATTTGGGACTTTTTTGTTTTGTTTTGTTTTTGTTTTTAGTTCATTTGTTTTTAAAGTACAAAGTGTACATAGTGTAACTGCTTTGACTGAGGCAGAGGGAAAGCATTGACAGGTAGCTGGAGTTAAGTTTGGGCAGGAAGGATAGGATGGATGACAGACAATAGGAATAAAAGGGGGACATACCTTGTGCATTTATTTCAACAAACATTTCTTGAATATCCAGTATAGGAAAAACATTAGGGTAAGCCTTTAAAAATTTATAGTAATTAACTAGGGGTCCGGTGCATGAAATTCATGCCTGGGGGGGCGTGTCTCTCAGCCTGACCTGCACCCTCCCCACTCTGGAAGCCCTCAGGGGAGCCTTCTCCAATCCAGGAGTTTCTGTCTGTCTTTGCAATCATATGAGTGAATTGTCTGAGACCCTAACCCAGTTTGGTTTGGTGCTCACAGAATAATAGAGGTCTTTTTTTTCTTCTCCATTGGTGGAGATTTCCTTGAAGTTGCAGGATATCTTCCTTTTAATTTTTCCATGACATTCTGACTTTACTAATGTCTCTCACCTTTGCTTTCCCTCCATCCCCCACCCACAACAGTAACTTGCTCCAGGCTCATCTAGTGTCTAGGAGATCCTGCAATGCATCTGCCACCAGAACTACAATTCCCAGCATTCCTGGTGCTCCCCACACTCTTGGTTTCCACTTCTGGTCCAGGGGCTGCAGAAACCAAAAGGAATGGGAACTTCAGCTGCCCCCAGGCCAGGCTGACAGGACCAGACACTCCAGTGACATCCCTGGGACCCTGGCCACTCAGCGCCAGTGTGCATGAGCACTGGCCACAGGCTCAGAGCTGGCAGGGTCCCGGAGACACCTGCAGCATCACCCCAGCTATGCAATGGGTGGGCGGGCATCCCGCCCCACCCCTGGCCACTTGGTGTCTGGGCGCATGTGCATGCTGCCCACAGGCCTGCCATCTTTGTTGGGTTGATTTGCATACTCACTCCTGATTGGCTGTGGGTGTCACAGAGGTGTGATCAATTTACATATTTGTCTATTATTCGTATAGATTATTAGTATAGAAAATTTCCCAGATTTGTCATCAAAAAGTGTCAATAAAATCAGATACACAAAATAGTGCACGAAAAAAGCATGCAGCAAGGGATGTATGATTGAAACAATTGCATGCTATTGAAGGTCAAAGTGAGGTAAATTCCTTCTGGCTCAAAGTTAGGAACAGCTGGATACATCTGAATCTTAACAATGAGAGATTTTGGCAAGTGGAAAAGCACATGAGAAAGAATGAATAGAACTTGATAATTACAGCATAGAGAGAATGTAGAATTCTACCTCAAGGGAGATAATGGACTTGAAATCATTTTGAAATGGTCTAGCTGGCACAATACAACTGTAAAGGATTACACAGTGGCCAGCTCACTCACTGTATTTGAGCCTTGTTTCTTCAACTGTGAATTGTAGACAGTCATGCCTCTTCTGCATTTTTCACATGGCTTTTGTCAAGGCTTAATAAAAAGATGAACTAAAACATTTTTAGTAATTTTTTTCCATATGTGTTTATTTTTAAAAACAAGTTATTGATATATAACTAATATACAAAAAGACTGGACAAGTTTAAACTACACAATCTGATGAGTTTGGGTATATGTATGCACCCGCAAACCATCACCACAATCAAGGTAATAAACATATTAATCATCTCCAAAAGTTTCCTCACATCTATTTGTTTTCTTGTTTTGTGGTAAGAACACTTAACATGAAGTCCACCCTCTCAACAAAATTTTTTAATTGTACAATACAACATGGTTAACTATAGGCCCAGTGTTGTACAGCAGATCTTTGGAACTTATCCATTTTGCAAAATTGAAACTATATCCATCCACCTCCCCATTCTAGGGCAACCACCATGCTACTCTCTGCTTCTATGAGTTTGATTATTTTAGATCGTTCATATACATGGAATCATACAGTATTTGTCCAACCAACATATTTTTGTTATCAATCACTTTAAATGTAAAGAGTGTGTTTTTTTGCTTTATTATAGTTTTTTATATTTTTGTACACCCCACTGACCAGACATTACATAACTTAATATGTGATCATCCCAATAAATCCCACATGCATCCAGCACTAGGCCTAGTTGCTAGAATAGTATTGACTATATTTCCTAGGCTGTACTTTACATCCCCATGTATATTCTGTAATAACCAGTTTGTATTTCTTAAACCCTTAACCTTTTTCACCCATCCTCCCAACCCCAAGTTTATTTATGACCCCCAAACAAAAACTTGAACTTTTAGGTAAGTTGGTCAACTTTAAATGAAGTTAAAATAAAAAATAGAAGAATCACTTCCAAGCAAAATCAACAAAGCCATATGACTAAAGATGCAAATATTAAAACCCAAATACATAGGTTTACAGGGAAAAAATGAAATCAAATCTACCTCTCTCTCAGCCTGCTTGCAATGCAGGTTTCTGCCATAGCCTTAGAGAAATTCTAATGTGCTTTGACATATTTATCTGTGGGAAACTCTGCCATTGCATTAGCATTCTTCAAATTATTTTTACATTTAAATTGATTTCAATTACATAGACATTTCAAAACATTAATATTCATTTGAGATATTTCTGATATCGTCTCTCGGTGAGCTAAACTTTTTTGGCACTGGTTCATAATTAACTCACTGCACATGTAACTGCTGGAGAACAACCCTATGAAATTCTGATTAGTATAAGAGCCTTTTTTGCATATGCTCAAAGATCCTTAGTTATAAACATTCCATTGACAAAGAGTTCACAGGTATAAAGTCTTTTACTAAGATTTCACTTTCAGGTTTCTCTCTCTTGTTGTTTGAGAATAAGTAACTTAGATGAGAAAGAAGCTCAAGCAACAGATACATTCATTCACTTATTATGAGAGAAAAAGGGAGAGAGGGAAGGGAAATAGAGTCTGGAGAGGGAAAAGACAACTTGACTCCCATGTGGATCCTCTGAAAGATTTAGTGTGAAAGGGATGAACATCCTACGGAAACATGGAAAAACGATATTGATTTGTGCAAATAGAATCAGCATGGACAATTTCAGGAGTCATAGACAGAACATTGTTTTTTTTTATTATTTTATAAATCATTATTGTTGACAGTGTTACATAAGTCCCCTTTTTTGCACCATTGACCTCTTCTAGCCCGCCCCTGCCCGCTGCCCCTTGCCCCAAGTCTTCACCACACTATTGTCTATGTCCACGGGTTATGCATATATACATACAAGTTTTTAAGTTGATCTCTTCCCATGCACCCACTCATGCCTGCCTTCGCTCTGAGATTCAGCAGTCTGTTTCATGCTTCTATGTCTTTGGATCTATTTGGTCCATCAGTTTATTTTGTTCATTAGATTCCACATATGACTGAGATCATGTGGTACTTGTACTTCTCTGACAGACTTATTTTACTAAGCATAATAAAGTTCTTCATGCTGTCTCAAAGGGTAAGAGATCCTTCATTTTTACTGCTCGCATAGTATTTCCTGGTGTAAATGTACCATAGTTTTTTTTTTTTTATCCACTCATGTACTGATGGGCACTTGGGCTGTTTCCATGTCTTAGCTATTGTAAATTGCACTGCTATGAACATAGGGGTGCATACATTCTTCCTGACTGGTGTTTTGGGTTTCTTAGGCTACATTCCTAGAAGTGGGATCACTGCGCCAAATGGAAGTTTCATGTTTAATTTTTTGAGGAAACTCCATGCTGTCTTCCACAGTGGCTGCACCAGTCTGCAATCCCACCAGCAGTGCATGAGGGTTCCCTTTTCTCCCCATCCTCGCCAGCACTTGTCATTTGTTGATGATAGCCATTCTGACAGGTGTGAGGTGATATCTCATTGTCATTTTAATTGGCATCACTCTGATGATCAGTGACTTTGAGCATTTTTTCATATGTCTCTTGGCCATCTGTACGTCCACTTTGGAGAATTGAACTGTTTGTCTTCCTTTCGTTAAAATGTATGAGTTTCTTATATATTTTGGATATTAACCCTTTATCAGATGGATCATTGCCAAATATGTTCTCCCTTTTCATTTTGTTGATTGTTTCTTTTGCTGTGCAGAAGCCTTTTATTTTGAAGTAGTCCTATTTGTTTATTTTCTCTTTAGTTTCCCTTGCCCTAGGATATGTATCCACAAACATATTGCTACGAGAGATGTCTGAGATTTTGCTGCCTATGGTTTCTTCCAAGATTTTTATGGTTTCACGACTTACATTTAAGTCTTTTATCCATTTTTAGTTTATTCTTGTGTATGTTTTAAGCTGATGGTCTAGTTTCATTTTTTTTTCATGTACCTGTCCAATTTTCCCAACATTGTTTATTGAAGAGACTGTCTTGACTCTGTTGTATGCTCTTGCATTCTTTGTCATATATTAATTGAGTGTAATGGCTTGGGTCAATTTCTGAGGTCTCTGTTCTGTTGTATTTGTCTATATACCTTTTCTTGTGCCAGCACCAAGCAGTTTTGAACACTTTGTAGTATAACTTGATATCTGGTATTGTGATCCCTCCAACTTTGTTCTTTCTTAAGATTGTGGTGGCTATTTGGGGTCTTTTTGGGGGGGAACCAGAAGCATTTTTAAAATAAATTAACAACTTGTGGAGAGGAATCATGGAATCATTTAAATGACATTTAAAGCTCATTGCTTCAAACCCACAAATGTTATCTAGGATACACGAGAATTAAATTTAATAATACATAAAATACTTGGCATTTAGAAGTCATTGCATTTGCAACTATTTTGTTATCTCATTTAGGCTTCACATCTGAGTTCAGTGAAAGGTTTGGGGCTGCATTCCCTATGAGTTTTAGGTTGTAATGCAAGATTATGCAACACTGCCCCTGGCGATCTACTCTCTTCTCTGGGAAGATCAGCCTCCTTAATGGCCATTGAAATACATATAGCTGCATTCCTGTGTCTGGTTGGGATCCAGTGATCCATGGGATGAAAGTTAAACTTGTGTTCTGATTGGGACACAATTTGTATGAAAGCCTAGAAGTTTCCCCAAAGTTGAATTAAACTACAGAGAACCCCTAGAAATCCAGAGAAAAACACCCACTATGAGTTACTGAGTAAGAATGGTCCAGAGAGAGCAGCGGGGAGGAAATTGCACAGGAACCTATAGTTCCAGGTGAAGGTCCAAACAAGCTTGATCATTCCCCAACCTGGCCTGCCAAATACTCTGTCCTCCAGAAAACAGAAAAGTTCAATATTAAGATGTCAGCATCACTAGGGATGTAAGAGCTTTAGAGCTGATGATAGTAAGTGAAGGTGATTTCCTGGCAGTGGAAGAGAATATAATTAAAGAGTAAATGAGGTAAAGGAGGTTGACAGCAACACAAGCAGAAGTTCTCCGAGTGGCATCGAGGTTAGTACCTCAGAGGAGTTTAGCATCAGCACAGGAAGAGGAGAGCAACTAGTTGGTCTAGCAGAAATAGGAGTAAGAAGATTGCTGCTCTGCAGGCAGCACTTTTCAGAATTGCCTTCATTCCTTCTGAGCCAGGGATCCTAGAGGAAATGCAAATAAGATCTGAGGGAGAAGGAGTCTTCCACAGGTTGTGTCATGGAATGCATTCACTGGTCAGATAGGTTACACTTTATATCTATTTTATGGATATGGATTCTGAGATTCAGAAGCTTGAGTGAGTTTACACAATTTTTTTTCCAGCATGAAAATAGACCATGAATCTATGTGATATTAATTTATCTTTTCTTTTATTATACTGACCTACCTCCCTTTAAAAAAAAAAATCTTGGGTACTCAGAGACATTTATTCCCTCACTCCTTTCAGTTTTAACATTTTCTTAGTTTACATTACACTTAATTTCATAAGCTTCTCCCAATATTTTTCTGGAGTATAAATATTATATGGAGCTATGGTATAAATATTATATAAATAAAATAAATTATATTTCAATGGGAAATGTGTTATAAGTTTCAAAAAAACTTGCCTCTACATTAGTCTTTATTCTACAACTTTTTCATAATTTGCCATCAGAATATATTTGGGTCAATCAGAGAATCCTTTTATAATCTACCAACAGATCCCATTAAAATAATAGAAAATAAATAATTCTCTGTATATTTTAAACTACTTTGAAAAGACTATTCTAAAAGGTTCAATTATCAGGCCTTGATGGATATCATCAAATATATAGTGAGTTTATAAATATTTCAAAGAAACTTGATGTGACAAAGTTATACTCTTAAAATTATATAGTCTCCTTTTTTAGAGATGTTTGATCTAAATTTCCAGTGAGACAAAAATAAGCAGAATTAAAAATAATGGTTGAATCACTAAAAATGTTGTTAGTATATTTAATGTAAAAGAAAGATTAAATACTGCCATTTACAACAACATGGATGGATCTTGCATGGAGAATATCATGTTAAGCAAAATAAGTCAGATGGAAAATGTCAAAAATCATGTGATTTCACTCATATCCTATATAATAAAGAGCTAATATGCTAATTAGACCAAACAGCAGAATGATTGTTCAGACGACCTTCTGGATGAAGCCGGGGCTGTGAGGAGCTGCCAGGGCCAGCCGAGGCTGTGAGGGCTGGCCGAGGCAGAGGGGCTGCAGGGGCGGAGCCCCTTTCATGAATTTCGTTCATCGGGTGTCTAGTACTATATAATAAAAGCCTAATATGGTAAGTGTCCGGTCAGCCGGTTGGCTGTTCAACCAATCAAAGCATAATATGCTAATGATATGCTAAGGACACTCAACCACTCTCTAGGACATGCACTGACCACCAGGGGGCAGACACTCCGATTAATAGGTTAGCTTGCTGCTAGAGTCCGGCCAATTGACACTGAGCAAGACAGGCCAGACACACCCTAGAGATCTCCCATGGGTCCTCCCTGGCTGGCCAATCTCCTGTGTCCCTCGATTGTGCACTTGTGGAGTCCCTCAGCCTGGCTGGTGCCCTCTCACAATCCAGAACCCCTCGGGGATGTCAGAGAGCCAGTTTCAGCTTGATCTCACAGGCCAAGCCAAGGGACCCCACTGGTGCACAAATTCATGCACCAGGCCTCTAGTGTAAGATATAAAACTGAAATCAGCAAATGAACAAACAAGGCAAACACAAAAAATCATAAACACAAACAACAGTACAGTGGTTATCAGAGGGAAAGGGGGTTAAAGAAGAGGTAGAAGAGTGTAAACGGGGTATGGTGACAGAAAGAGATTTGACTTTGGGTGGTAAACACACAATGCAATATACAGATGATGTATTATAGAATTGTACATTTTAAACCTGCATAATTTTATTAATAAATGTCACCCCCCAATAAATTTAATTTAAAAAGATAATATTTCTATAATAGAAAAACCCAATGATCAAAGTTATTTGGGGGAAAGAGACCAAAAAGTATTTTCTAATTTTTCCATGGGGTGACAATGTGGACAATAATAGATTTAGATAAGCTGAAATCCACTGAATTATATAGCTTTACTTACCAATGTGACTGATTTCTGATAAGATGTTAAAAGTTTTTATTTATTTATTTATTTACTTCCAAAAGTAATTTTTCTCTAACAATTTTTATGGCCCTTTTGGAGAATAAAGCCTGTCTTTAAATAATTTAAATTTGGCTCTTGGATTTCCCTCGCTCTTCTTTTTGAAGCAGGGTGCCTGGTTCAGTGGAACTTAACTCCAACCCATAAATCTGACCCCCAAAGCAGCTTCCATGTGAAAGTTACCATGTTCTTCTCCATGTAGGCAACAGGCACTCAAAGCCCTGAGAAAAATATGCAACAGAAGAAGATGGGTATGAATAATAGCAGTCAGGACCTGGTCCCTTTAGTGTTTCAAGCAGAAGGAAAATTAATACAAGGAGTTAGGTGCACATCCAACTGTCAGATATGCCGGAGGAATTGGCATCAGGAAATTTAGCCACTAGCATTCAGGGGTTGCTATAATCTCTTGGAGATTCAAAAGTTTGCAGTAACAATAAAATGCTGATTAAGACCACAGTTGCTTCTAGCACTGAGGTAGCTCATTCACAGGACAGTACTGAAGTTCCCTGCAAAATCTCCTATCAGTTGAAGCCAACATATCTAACCACAACTATCAAAAGGGGTAATAATGGATTTCTGGTTCTCTCTCACCTTCCAAATCTCGTACAAGTGAGGCTAGTAAGAAAATCTGTGCTTTTCCCTATGTCAGGGACTGGAACTTCTCTGGCAGCCTCCTTCTAATCATTAGAATGACTTCTGGCAGGAGAACACTCTAGGTCCCATAAGAAGCACTTATTGTTAGGGACAAGGAATCTAAACTGGTGACTCAAGCATATTTAGTGAGGCATGGTCTTTGGACAACATGTAGCTGAAGTTGGAATCTCATTTTAGTCAATAGGAGCAATGCTGGAAACATCAGCTGAGCATGTGAGTCTTAACTAAAAAGATGTGACTCTGAGAAGAGTGAGATTACCTCATCAGAGAATCTGTCCAAGGATATAGACCAGCAAAGCATAAATGCAGCAGTGAACTTTGCCAAAGCAATTTATAAGAACAACACTGTACACCAGCTACAGAAATAATAGCAGCAGAAAAATAAATCTCACCAGTGAATCAGTCAGTTCTTCAGTTCTCTCTTGGTTAGGCAATTGTAAGCAAGATTTGCCCCTTTGAGTAGTCCTCTGGAATCATTATACATTTCAGAAAAAAGAGAAAAAAGACACTGGACATCTGCTAATTTGGAAATTATAAAGTTGAGTTGGTTTTCATGTCAAATTTTTAAGTTTTCAGATAAATATAATAAACCAATAGATGCAGAAAAAACATTGGAAAAAATCCAACACCCATTTTTTATTTAAAAAAAAAAACAAAACTCTCAGCGAAGTGGAAATAAAGGCCATATCTGACAAACCTGCAGCCAACATCATACCTAATGGGCAAAAACTAAAACCATTTCCCCTAAGAACAGGAACAAGATAGGGATGTCTGCTTTCACCAGTCATATTCAACATAGTACTGGAAGTCTTAGCCACAATGATCAGACAAGAAGAAGAAATAAAGAGCATCCAAATAGAAAAAGAAGTAAAACTGTCATTATTCAGAGATGACATGATATTGTACATAGGAAACCCTAAAGACTCCACCAAAAAATTACTAGATTTAATAAATGAATTTGGCAATGTAGCAGGATACAAAATCAACACCCAAAAATCTTTGGATTCTCTATATACTTAAAATAAATTCTCAGAAAGATAAACTAAACAAACGATCCCATTTACCATTACAACAACAAAAAAGTAAGATACTTAGGAATAAACTTAACGAAGGAGGTAAAATACTTGTACTTGGAAAACTACATGACATTGAAAAAAGAGATAGGAGAAAAGATAAGTAAGTGGAAGAATATACTGTGTACATGGATTGGTAGAATTAATATCATTAAAATGTTCATACTATCCAAAGCAATCTATATATTCAATGCAATCCCTATTAATATGCCAATGGTATATTTCACAGATCTAGAACAAAAAGTTTAAAATTTTATATGGAACCAAAAAAGACCCCAAATAGCCGCAGCAATCTTGAGAAAGAAGAACAAAGTTGGAGGGATCACAATACCAGATATCAAGTTATACAACAAAGTTACTGTGCTTAAATCAGCCTGGTACTGGCACAAGAACAAGCATATAGATTAATGGGACAGAACAGAGACCTCAGAAATCTACCCAAGCCATTATATTCAATTAATATTTGACAAAGGAGGTGAGAGCATACAATGGAGTCAAGATATTAGTCTCTTCAATAAATGGTGTTGGGAAAAATGTAACAAGACCACCAACTTATACCATACACAAGAATAAACTCAAAATGGACAAAAGACTTAAATGTAAATTGTGAAACTATAAAAATCCTAGAAGATACCAAAGGCAGCAAAAGCTCAGACATCTCTCGTAGCAATATGTTTGTGGATACATCTATCTCCTAGGGCAAGGGAAACTAAGAATAAAATAAACTAATAGTACAATATCAAAATAAAAAGCTTCTGCACAGCAAAAGAGAACATCAACAAAATGAAAAGGGAACCCACTGTGTGGGAGAATATATTTGGCAAATATTCGTCTGACACAGGATTAATATCCAAAATATATAAGGAAGATAAACAGACCAATTCTCCGAAGTGGACATACAGATGGTCAAGAGACATATGAAAAAAAGTCCAAAGTCACTGATCACCAGAGTGATGCAAATTAAAATGACAATAAGGAGAAGAAAAAAAATGGCGGTGGAATAGATGGACATGCCCCATGCCTTGTCCCGGAACAGATAGAAAGAGCAGCTGAGGGTCGAACAGGGAGTGTTTGTTGGTGAGTTAAGAAACAGCTATACTCCAGGAGAAGGTGGGGGACTGCTGACAGGGCTCCCCTGACAGGACCCACTGCTGCTGGGTCCCCTCCCGGAGCCACCGGCTTGGACGCAGAAACCACGCCATCTTGAAGGGGAAAGTGGATGTTATTGGAAGCCTGAAAATCTGCAACTACAGCACCCACCGAACAGCTGCGAACCTCAGAAACCGGTCCCCAATTGTTGCAAATACGTGGATTCAGAGGAGCTCTACACTCCACCACGAAGGAGTCAGATTTCTCCTGGGATAAGGTGAGGTCTCTGGTCCCAGCAGGAGAGAGAAGTGTGCACACTGCAGGAGCTGGAGGACCAGGGGAAGTCTGCACCTAGAAGAATCCGTGGCTGTTGGGGCTGGCATGATCCATGAATGTGGAAGGGGGTCCTCAGAGCTGCTGACAGGGGGGATCTTTAAAAGGCAACCCATTTTGATCTGGTGCAGAACAGCCTAGAAATTTTAAAAGTGTGCCAGCTGTTTGGACACAAGGAGGAAAATAGGACTGTGCAGACTTGAGCACAGCCCCAGAGTACGCGCACTTGCAATTTCCTCTTTAAATCTTTGCTTCTGATTGCTAAGCCCAATACATAGGATCACCAAATTGGGGACACCCTGGGAGACTGCAGGGGAAAGTTGTTTTTCTGGAACCTGGGGAACAGAGCAGGGAGTGACCATCAGAGAACCAGCTCTGGGGCAGCCCACTCCCACAAACTGGTATTGAGTGCCACAGGGAAAGCAGGATCTAAGCACTGGCTAGAGAGGACCTATAGACCTAGAGGTCAATCCAGAAACACTGCCACCCAGGGATTGAATCACGAATTAACTCTTGTGTAATCACAAATAAAGGAATATAAGAAAATAAGATACACTGTCTGCTTAAAAATCAGGTCTGACTTAAAACACTGAGGAGCAGTGGAACACAGGGAACTGCAATACTGTCCTGACTGGGAAACAGGTGTGCCAAACAAAACAGTAGAGGAAGTGAATGACCTTCACTACTGCACATTTTATGTATTTTTTATTTTTTTATTATTTTTTCATTTTTACTAAGAAACTAATTTTTTCTTTTTTCCTCACTTTATTATACCTTTATAATTATTACATTTTTATTTTCATTGAGTATTATTATTATTAATATTTTACCTTTTATTTTAAAAAGTGTCATTTTATTTTCTTTATTTTACTTTGGGATTAGTGTTCTACATTCTATTTTCATCTTCCCTTTAGCATCATTTTACTCTATCTCAACTCTACCTTTATGCCATACCTCTCTTCCTAACTTTTCCCCTTTTGTTGTCCTGTTTCTCTTAACCCTTTTCCTGCTTTAGATTTTCCCTATTCTTTCTTTTTTATCCCCTATTAAAATTTCACCCTAATTATATATCAAATTTCCAATCCCCTGCTCCAAGTCCATGCACACATCTCTCTTCTCTGTCTTGAATATTCAAAAAATTGTTTTTCTCTCTGTCCTTTTGTTGTTGTTTGCTTGAATGTTGATGATATCGATTTTTTATGCTTGTTTGTGAGATTGTTTTGCTTATTCTATTTTTTGTTTTGTTTTTCTTTGTTTTTTGCTTCTGTTTTCCCTCTCCTCGCTTGATATTAGTTGATGTTTGTAGTTTGTATTCCTTTCCAGGTATTTGTTGCTGGTATTTATTGGAATTAGTGGCTGTTCTATTGGAGTTTTCTCCTCATATATATAGTTTGTTCCCCTCTTCTTTCTTATTCTCTTTCTTTTTCCTTTTACTTTTTTTTTCTTTTTAACAATTTCATTTTTTCACTTCTTTCTTTTTTTCCTCTCTCTTCTTCTTTCTCTTCTACACACTAATTTCCCTTTCTCTGGTAGTCACCTTTATTTGGGGTTATTGATATCATGAATACATTTCTGTTCAGTGCCTTGTGTGATGTACCTGGTCATGTTGTATTTTGTGCCTTTAAATCAACGCAGGAGAGAGAGAACTACATAACCAGACACCCAGAGAAGAGAGACTAAGGGGAGACAGAGAAATAGCCTGCATATGAAAGAAAAGCAGGCATCACCAGAAAAGGAAGTAAACAAAATGGAGGCAAGCAACCTGTCAGAGGAAGAATTCAGAGAAATGGTCATAAGGTGGCTGAAAAGAATGGAAGACAAATTCCACCATATGAGTAAGAACCAAGAGGAAATGAAGAAGAAATGAAAAATGACATCACTGCAATAAAGAACTCAATAGAAAGCATCAAGAGTTGACTAGAAAAAACAGAGGACCGCATCAGCAAGCTAGAAGACAAGGTAGAAAAAAATACCCAAGTAGAGCAGCTTCTAGAAAAAGAAATTAAAAAGCAGGAATAGAGCCTGAGGGAACTTGGACAACATGACACAAAACAACATCTGCATAATAGGGGTTCCAGAAGGAGAGGAAACTGAGCAAGGAATAAAAAACCTGTTTGAAGAAATAATGACAGAAAACTTCCCTGATATAAGGAAGAAAAAACCCACACAAATCCAAGAAGCTCACAGAGTCCCAAGAAAAATGCACCCCAAAAGACTGACACCAAGGCACATTATAATTAAATTGGCAAATACCAACGACAAAGTAAGAATCTTAAAAGCAGCCAGAGAGAGACAGAAAGTTACCTACAAAGGAACCTCTATCAGACTAGCAACTGATTTCTCAACAGAAACTCATCAGGCCAGAACAAAATGCATTGAAATATACAAAGCCATGCAAAGGAAGGGCCTGAATCCCAGAATACTGTACCCAGCAAAGCTATCAATCAAAATTGAAGGTGAAATCAGGAGCTTCACAGACAAAAAAGGACTAAGGCAATTTATTACCACCAAACCAGCAATGCAAGAAATGCTAAAGGGTCTGCTGTAGGAAAAAAAAAAGAAAGAAAGAAAGAAATAGGAAGCGAAGAAGGAACACAGGGGTAAAAAATAAAAATGGTGCCAAATAAGTACCTATCTATAATAACTTTAAAAGTAAATGGATTAAATGCCCCAATCAAAATGGATTGGATAAGAAAACACAACCCATATATCTGCTATCTACAAGAAACCCACCTCAGAAAAAAAGACACACAGACTGAGGGTGAACAGATGGAAAAAGGTTTTTCAGACAAATGAAAATGAAAACAAAGCTGGGGTAGCAATACTTATATCTGACAAATTAGATCTCAAAGTGAAGTACATAAGAGATAAGGAAGGCCACTTCATAATACTAAAGGGAGGAATCGAACAAGAAGAAATAATTCTGGTAAACATATATGCACCCAATACAGGAGCACCCAAATACATAAAAAAACTCCTGGAGGATATCAAAGGAGAGATAGACAGCAATACAATCATAGTAGGAGACTTTAATACCCCACTATCACCATTGGACAAATCCTCTAAACAAAAAATCGGCAAAGAAACATCAATCCTAAATGAATCACTAGACCAGATGGAATTAATTGTCATCTTCAGAACATTTCACCCCAAAGCCACAGAATATACATTCTTCTCAAGTGCACATGGCTCATTTTCAAAGATAGACCATATGTTGGGTCATAGGCAAAGTCTCTTCAAATTCAAGAAGATAGAAATCATATCAAGCATCTTCTCAGATCACAGTAGCATAAAATAGAAATCAACTACAATAAAAAACAATCCAAAGAAATAAACACATGGAGACTAAACAGCATGCTATTAAACAATGACTGGGTTACCAGAGAGATCAAGGAAGAAATAAAAAACATCATGGCAACAAATGACAATGAAAACACAACAATCCAAAATCTATGGGACACAGCAAAAGCAGTCTTGAGAGGGAAGTTCATAGCTCTACAAGCCTACTGCAGAAAACAAAAAAAACAATGGTAATAAATTACCTAACCCTACAACTCAAAGAGTTAGAAAGAGAGCAATAAGAAAAGTCCAGTGTAAGCAGAAGGAAGGAATTAAAAGATCAGAGAGGAGATAAATGACATTGAGACAAAAGAACAATACAAAAGATCAACAAAACCAAGAGCTGATTCTTTGAAAGGATAAACAAGATTGATGAACCTCTAGCCAGGTTCACCAAGAAGCAAAGAGAGAGGCCCCAAATAAACAAAATCAGAAATGAAAGAGGTGAAATAACAACATACCCCACCAAAATAAAAAGGATTGTTAAAAACTATTATGAACAGCTCTATTCCAACTAAATGGACAACTTGGAGGAAATGGACATATTCCTAGAAAAATATAACCTTCCAAAACTCAATCAGGAGAACCTACACATCTCAATAGGTCAATAAGTATGGAAGAAATTGACGCAGTCATCAAAAAGCTTCCAGCAAACAAAAGCCCATGGCCAGAAGGCTTCACAGGGGAGTTTTACCAAACATTCAAGGAAGAACTAAAACCTATCCTCCTTGGACTATTCCAAAAATTTCAAGAGAAAGGAGCATTTACAAGTGCCTTCTATGAAGCTAGCATCACACTAATTCCAAAACTAGATAAAGACAACACAATGTAAGAAAATTACAGGCCAATGTCCCTCATGAACATAGATGCCAAAATCCTCAACAAAATTCTAGCAAATCGGATCCAGCACTACATTAGAAAGATCATACACCATGAGCAAGTAGGATTTATTCCAAGAATGCAAGGATGGTACAATATCTGCAAATCAATAAACGTGATATATCACATAAACAAATTGAGAGATAAAAAATCACATAGTCATATCAATTGATGCAGAAAAAGCATTTGACAAAATCCAACATCCTTTCTTGATAAAAACTCTCAACAAAGTGGGAATTAAAGGATCATACCTCAACATAATAAAAGCTATATATGATAAACCCACAGCTAACATCATACTCAATGGGCAAAAACCAAAACTATTTCCCCTAAAAACAGGAACAAGACAAGGATGCCCACTCTCACCACTCCAGTTCGACATAGTACTGGAAGTATTAGCCATTGCAATTAGACAAGAAGAAGAAATAAAAGACATCCAAATTGGAAAAGAAGAAGTAAAGCTGTCCTTATTTGCAGATGACATGATATTAAACATAAAAAACTCCAAAGACTCCATAAAAAAACTAATAGACTTAATACATGAATTCACCAATATAGCAGGATACAAAATTAAAGCCAAGAAATCTATGGCATTTATATACACCAACAGTGAAATTACAGAAATAGAGACTAAAAAAAGCAATCCCATTTACCATCGCACCAAAAAATTAAGATACCTAGGAATAAACATAACTAAGGAGGTAAAAGACCTATACGCAGAAAACTACAGGACACTGAAAAAAGAGATAGAAGAAGACGTAAACAGATGGAAGAACATACCATGTCCATGGATTGGTAGAATCAACATCATTAAAATATCCATACTACCCAAAGCAATCTATAGATTCAATGCACTCCACATTAAAATACCAATGACATATTTCACAGAACTAGAAAGAACTCTCCAAAAATTCATCTGGAATAAAAAAAGACCCCGAATAGCCACAGCAATCCTGAGAAAGAAGAACAAAGTAGGTGGGATCTCAACACCAGATTTCAAGTTGTATTACAAAGCCACAGTTGTCAAAACAGCCTGGTACTGGCACAAGAACAGACATATAGATCAATGGAATAGAGTAGAGAATCCAGATCTTGACCCAAACCACTATGCTCAATTAATATTTGACAAAGGAGGCATGAACATACAATGGAGTCAAGACAGTCTTTTCAATAAATGGTGTTGGGAAAATTGGACAGATACATGCAAAAAAATGAAACTAGACCACCAACTTATACCATACACAAAAATAAACTCAAAATGGATACAGGACTTAAACATAAGACGGGAAACCATAAAAATACTAGAGGAATCCACAGGCAGAGAAATCTCAGACATATGCCAAAGCAATTTCTTCACCGATACTGCTCCTAGGGCAATGGAAGCTAAAGAGAAAATAAACAAATGGGACTATATCAAAATAAAAAGCTTTTTCACAGCAAAAGAAACCACCAATAAAACAACAAGAAAACCCACTGCATTCAAGAACATGTCTGCAAATGTTATCACTGATAAAGGTTTAATCTACAACACCCACAGGGAACTTATACTACTTAATAAAAGGAAGATAAATGATCCGATAAAGAAATGGGCAACGGACCTAAATAGAATTTTTTCAAAAGAAGATAGAAGGAAGGCCAAGAGACACATGAAAACATGCTCAAAGTCACTAATTATCCAAGAGATACAAATCAAAATGACAATGCGGTATCATCTCACACCTGTCAGAATGGCTATCATCAACAAATCAACAAACGATAAGTGCTGGCATGGATGCGGAGAAGAAGGAACCCTCGTGCACTGCTGGTGGGAATGCAGACTGGTGCAGCCACTGTGGAGAACAGTATGAAGTTTCCTCAAAAAATTAAAAATTGAACTCCCATTTGACCCAGTGATCCCACTTCTAGGAATGTATCCCAAGAAACTAGAAACACAAATCAGAAAGGATATACGCACCCCTATGTTCATAGCAGCACAATTTACCATAGCTAAGATTTGGAAACAGCCTAAGTGCCCATCAGCAGATGAGTGGATTAAAAAACTGTGGTACATCTACACAATGGAATACTATGCTGTGATAAAAAGGAAGGAACTCCTTGTATGCATAATGCATAACCCATGACTACAGACAATAGTGTGGTGAAAGCCTGGGGTGGGGGGTAGAGGTAAGCTAAAATGGGTCAATGGGGAAAAGGGTAGCATAGGGAATATAGTGAATAATCCATACTAATAAAAGCCTAGGTGGTGTCTCACCCTCGGGTCATAACAAGATGGCCACCCCATGTTGTCACAAGATGGCCACCACCATGTCATCACAATATGGCCACCTCTATGTCATCACAAGATGGCCACCACCATGTTGTCACAAGATGGTCACTACAAGATGACCAGCAGGGGAGGGCAGTTGGGGGTGAACAGGCCAGCAGGGGAGGGCAGTTAGGGGCCATCTGGCCTGCAGGAAAGGGCAGTTGGGGATGACCAGACCTACTGGGGATGGCAGTTGGGGGTGATTGGGCTTGCAGGGGAGGGCAGTTGGGGGCAACCGGGCCTGCAGGGGAGGGCAGTTAGGGGCAACCAGGCCAGCAGGGGATGAAATTAGACCAGCAAGGGAGGGCAGTTAGAGGTGATTGGGCAGGCAGAGGAAGTTGGGGGCGAGATCAGGCCTGTAGGAGAAAGCAGTTGGGGGCAAGATCAGGCCAGCAGGGGAGGGCAGAGAGGTTAGGAGTGATTAGGCAGGTAGGCAGAGGGGTTAGGGGCAATCAGACAGGCAGGTAGAGGCAGTTAGAGGTGATCAAGCAGGCAGGTAAGCGGTTAGGAGCAGGTGGTCGGACATCCCCCAAGGGATCCCCGAATGGAGAGAGTGCAGGCTGGGCTGAGGTGACCCCCCCACCCCATCCCCCTGTGCACAAATTTTGTTCACTGGGCCACTAGTCTATATATAAAAGCCTAAGCAACTGAACAACTGAATGACCAGTCACTATGATGTGCACTCACCACTAGGGGACAGATACTCAATGCAGGAGCTGCCCCCTGGTGGTCAGTGCACTCCTACAGCCAACCTCCCATGGCTCCTCTCCCCTTAGCCAGTCAGCCCCAACTGATGAGACAGCAATCATCCCCGATCTCAGGCCAGGCCGAGGGACCCCACCCATGCATGAATTCATGCATCAGGCCTCTAGTATTGTAATAACTATGTGTGGTGCCAGATCAGTACTAGAGTTACCAAGGGATCATTCTGTAAATTATATAAATTTCTAACCAGTGTGCTGTACAGCTGAAACTAATATAAAGTAATATTGAGTGTCAAGTGAAATTGAAAAAAATTTTGAATAGAAGTTAAAATAAGAATTAGAACGGCATTAAATTTCTCAACATTAAAACAGAAGCTATAAGAGAGCATAACATTGAGATCCAAATTACAGAGGGATGTAATTTTCCACCTAGAATTCCAGACCCAGCCAAACCAGCAGTTAAGAGTGATTGTGTAATAATAAAGACAGTTTTAAACATGCAAGGCCTCAAAAAGTTTACCTATCATGCAATCTTTTTCAGAATGCTGCTAGAAATTGTGTTCTACCAGAACAAGGGATGAACTGAGAAAAGAAAGACCAGGAAGCTAAAATTGCAGACTTTTAAAATGTCTAGCTCTGCCTATAGGTTGATTGTTTCAACTTTTCACTTTCCATTTTGTTTCACTTTTCAGGAACACATCCTCTCTGGATGTAGAAGATAGCCTATGTTACCACTATGAAGATAGACCTATATTTTCTTTCTGGGTGTGGCCTAGATTTCACTTTTTCATAATTGTTGCCTTTAATACAAAGCATTAAATTGAAGTCATTTGGTTGCTCCTGTAAAAATATTGGCAACATCTTCAAAATCCTATTTAAATTTTGGTCTTTTAAATCTTAAATTATGTCCTTTGAGGAAAGGTATTGGCAATTCTCTGTGAAGGTTATGCAAAACAAAGTTAATCTTTAATAATTAAGAACAAGAAAGGCAAGTTGGAATACTGCAAAAGTAGGAGAACTACCTATCCATCTGGTACAATTTGTGCCAGCCATACCAATTAGTACAAATTTAATACTTGCAAGAAATTTTCCATAGTCAGGAAAAAAGTAAGCCATATTACTCTGACCTAGCTTAACAGATTTCAGGAATCATCTTTATTCATACCATAGCAGAACTTACATGAGAGGAAAATATAACCCTATCTTGCTTAAGCCAGGGTTTTGAGGATTTTCTCTATGTGTGTGTATGCATTTTCACTCAATCTCTGCTAATGACACCAAATGCACTCCTTTCACCCCCACACATCACAACTTTGGGTCAGATAACATAGCGTGAAACGCTGATTAGGGGGGAAGGTTAGCAGGGTTTCTCAAAGGGCAGCTTGTGAATCACATACCTAAATATTGTCTGGAGTACTTGTTAAAAATGCAATTTCCTGGGCCCTGACACAGAACAACTGGTTCAAAATATCTATGGTAGGTCTGAATAGCTAATTTTTTTATTTACAAATATCCCCTGTGATTCTCATGCCACTGAAATTTGAAGATGCACTGATTTATGATGTGGGATCCAAAGGTCAGGTCATTCTAGAAATCTTACTGCCATAGAGTTTAAGCAAAGGCAAGAGACTGTCATTCTTAGAGGTGAAGGCAAGATAAGGTTCCTTCGGAAACCATAGGGTCACTGAAATTGGAGAACAAGAAACAAGCCTTGAAGATACAAGTTTGCAAACACAAACATTTGAAAACAAATAAGGTTCTGCCCAATTTTCTGTAGAGGTGGAGGTTTGTGATTGTGTATGGACATTCCTGGACTGTAATATTATGTTACTAGTGGCCTGGTGCACTAAATTCATGCATGGGGGGGGAGTGTCCCTCAGCCCAGCTTGTACCCTCTCCAATCTGGGACCCCTCAAAGGATGTCCTACGGCCGGTTTACGGGGATTGGGCTTAAACCAGCAGTCGGACATCCCTCTCACAATCTGGGATGCTGGTTCCTAACCACTCACCTGCCTGCCTGCCTGATTGCCCCTAACCAATCTGCCTGCCGGCCTGCTTACCCCCAACTGACCCCCACCACCAGCCTGCTCATCCCCAAATGCCTCCCAGCCAGCCTGATCACTCCCAACTGCCTCCCATGCCAGTGTGCTTGCCCCCAACTGCCCCCCTGCTGGCCTGCTTACTCCAAACTGCCCCCCCTGCTGTCCTGATCTTCCCCAAATGACCCCTAGTGATGGCCTGCTCACCCCCAACTGTCCCCCCTACCGCCGACCTGATCACCCCCAACACCCCCCCGCTACTGGCCTGATCACCCACAACTGCCCTCCCCTCTTGGCCTCTAACCGCCTCTACTTCAGCCCCGCCACCATGGCTTTGTCTAGAAAAACATCCGGAAAGTCTCCTGGAAGGTCTCCCAGTCTAATTAGCATATTACCCTTTTATTAGTATTAATAGAGGCCTGGTGCATGGGTGGGGGGCTGAGGGCTGTTTTAAAGCTGACCACACCCCCTTCAGGGTGGGGGTCCCCGCTAGGGTGCCTGGCCAGCCTGGGTGAGGGGCTGAGGGCCATTTTCAGGCTGGCCATGCCTCCCCCCCCCCATGACCCAGGACCCCAGCCACTCCTTGAACAGAGGCCAGGGCTCCCAGCCCCTCCTTTTTTTATGCCACTCCTTGAGCGGAGGCCACGGCGGGCAGGAAGCTTGGCTTCCTCTGTCGCTGGGGGCAACCCAAGCCTCTTGCTCGTGCCGCCATCTTTGTTGGGTAATTTGCATACTTGCTCCTGATTGGCTGGTGGGCGTAGCAGAGAGATGGTCAATTTGCATGTTTTTATTTTATTAGTGTAGATTACTTTTATAACTCTACTTTTATAAATTTTCTTTTAAATAAAGAAGTGAAACAAAGCAATGAGGGGTGGGTATATTTGGTGTCTTTACTAAGATTGCATATAGCTGCCTATATAAGAAAACTAACCCTGGTGTAAGCAATGTGGGAGTTTTATTGTCCTCTGGCATAAGAGCTGTTGAAGCAGGTTGAAAACTTCTTTAGGATGCTTCCTTCATCTTAACAGTCTGGCTAGGAGCTTATGCTTACATTATGGCTCTGGGCTCCAGGCATCATATCCTGTCCCAAACAGCAGGAAGAACCAACGGAAACATGTACATATCAACCAAGCCAGCTCCCTTTTTAAGTCACTTTCCCAGAAGCCCTACAAAACAACTTCCAACTACATTTCATCAGCCAGTTCATTTCTGTCTATCATGCAAAGGAGCCTGTGAAATGTCATTTTGGCTGGGCACATTGCTATCTCCTGCAAAATTGGAGTTCCACTGCTCAAAAAAGAGTGGGAGAATGGATATTGAGTAAAGAAGTCCAAATTTTGTTCCTTACTTAATATTTGGCAGAGGGAAATTCACCCCATTTTCCTTCTAGGCCTCAGTTTACTCATCTGTAAAACAGGAATTGACACTTTTCAGTATTGTTATAACATTTAGAGGTGACATATGTAAAAATCTTGGCACACAGTAGGAATGTAATAAATGAAACACTTAACCAAAAAAAAAAAAGCTGTAGGGCAGTGGTCAGCAAACTCATTAGTCAAAAGAGCGGCAAACTGCAGTTCACGAGCCGCATGTGGCTCGCGAACTGCAGTTTGCCAACCACTGCTCTAGGGAAATCCAAGCTGGTGGCCAGCAGGACAGAAGTGAGGGAGAGAGTGTGAGTGAATGAGGGAGAGAGTGTGAGTGAGTGAGGGAGCAACAGGAGAGTGCATGGATGTGTGCAATGTGTGCAGCGTGTGTGTGCATGAGTGAAGGACAGTTATATTCCACAGGACTGTTGGGGGCTGGTGGACCAGGCTTCCCTAGCCAGGCAGCCTCTGCTACCACTGAAATCTCTCCCAGGGTGGCCGGCTCTGCCTCAGAGACCACACCATCCTGAAAGGGAGAGCAGCTGTGACTGGGAGCCCAACCTCACCTCCACCCGGGGTGACCTTGGACACCACCTGGGACACTACAGCCAGGGACCTGCTGCCTCAGCTGTGAACCACAAACACTGGGACTCCAGCCTTCCTGGCCATGGGTGCCTAAAAAGTTTGTCCAGGGGGAGACAAAGTGGCGGCCTAATAGGGAGATGGGTCCTGTGCCTTCTCACAGAGCAGAAGAAACAGCTGAATTGAATAACATCCACCAGGAATTGGCGAATTAAACACAGCTGGTGAGACAATCCAAGGCCAGAAAGGACAGAGGGTGCCTGGAGAAAAGTAGGACCGGGGATCTGGGCTGGAGTGAGAGACAAGCGCACAACAGGGACTAGAGGGTCAGAAGGAACCTGTGCTGCACCAAGTCCATGTCCCTTGGGGACACACGTAACACTTGACTGTGGAAGGGGGTCCATAGGGCTGCTGGCAGTGGGGGACTCTAGATCTAAGCCCACAGCCATGGGAGGCTGCTCCCAGACAGGCAGCCTGAAGTTCTGTATGGGCCATGCAGTGCCAGCGCAGAGAGATGTGCAGCAGCACTGTTGCTCTGTCTTTATATTTTCCTTGCTTTTACTTGTTAAACCCAGTACATAGGATCTTTCAATTACAAACACTTACTGAGGCAGGGTGCAGGTGGAGGTGGTTTGGTGGAGGCTGGGGAGCAAAGCAGGGAGAGGTGACCAGGAATCCAGTTCTGAGATAGACCAGTCCCTCCACCCCTGAACAGCCATTTTTCTCCAGAAGATCCAGCCCCTTCTAGCAGCCCCAGAAACTAATATAGCAGCACTACTACCTAGAGCCTGTGTCAGAAATAGATGTTTGTGTAAATATGACTGAAGGCAGGCAAACAAAAAAAGCAGGCAGATTAGTCCCACATGCATGAAACCAAGGCTGTGGAGACAGACTCAGAGGAGTGGTAGATCGCTGGGAACTTCAACATGGTGCTGACTACCTAACAGGAAACTGAGAACTGCCAGACAGAACAGTAGAGAGGAGTCTTAATCCAGCCACCATGGGACATTAAAACTCAGCTGAAGCAAACAATACTTCACTACTTCACTTTTTTATTTGTTATCTTTTACTTAAGAAAGAAAGGGAAAAAAAACATTTTTCTTTATTTTATTTTATTATTATTTAACCTTTTATTTTTTATTAGTATTCTACATTCTATTTTTATATTATTATTTTACTTTCCTCACTTTTTCCTTTTTACCAACCTTTTCTTTCTCACTTCCTTTTTCATCCTATTTCTCTTTTCCTGTTACTGCTTTAGTTTTTCTCTCTCCTTTCTTTTTACTCCTTGTTAAAAATTGATCTTTTTATCTGCTTTATTGATACGTTAATAGTAGTCTCACTTGGCTTACTCATATATCTAATTTCCTCTCCCCTGCTCTAAGTCCATGAACCCTTCTCTTTCCTCTTTCTTCACTAGCCTATTTTTTAATTTATTTTTTTATTTTTTATGTTTTTCCTCTCTTGGCCTGTCTTCTTCTCCTAATTGTTTAATTAGTTTCACTCACCAAATTCAAGCCTATTTGCTTTATACTCTATTTTCCTTTTTCAAAAATATATGAATATATAGATAGATAGATTAAAGAAAAGGGAATTTTTTTATCCTATTTTAAATTTATTGACTATTTTGTTTTTTACTTTTCTTCTTATCCACTCATTCTCTTTCTACCTCCTCTATACTGAACCATAGCCATTCCCCCATTCAGTCAATTCCTTTACCTTACTTTCTGGAAATAAGCTCTGCCTCTTCAGATTCAGTTCCCCCCTTTTTCTCTAGGTGTTTGTTGTTTGCATTTTTGGTTTATTTATTTGTTTTATGGAATTTTCTCCCTATATACGTATATTTTTCCTCTTTATTTTCTTCTTTTGCTTTTCTCTCTTATCTTTTTTCCTTTCCTCAATATCATTGTTGTGCTCTTTTTTCTCCCGTAATGCTCTTTTCTATGTTGGTCACCTAATTGGTGTTATCGGTGTTGTAAATATAATCATGTTTTGAACCCTCTGTGTCATATCTTGGTGAGTAGTATTTTGTGCCTTTTGGTCAATGTGATGGAAGTGAACCACATAACCAGATACCCTGTTAGTGTTGGGAGAAAAAGAAACAGCCTCCATATGAAAGAAAAGGAGGAATCACCAGAAAAAGAAGTAAATGAAATGGAGGCAAGCAATTTGCCAAAGAAAAAATTCAGATCAATGGTCATAAGGACACTGAAACAGATGGAAGACAAATTCAACAACATGTGTAAGAATCATGAGGAAATGCAGAAGAACCAAGCAGAAATGAAGAATGGCATAACTGCAATAAAGTACACAAGAGAAAGCATCAACAGTAGACTAGAAGAAGCAGAGGACTGCATCAGAGAGCTAGAAGACAAGGTAGGAAAAAACACCCAAGCACAGCAGCAACTAGAAAAAAAAAAAACACACTTAAAAAGCAGGAGGAGAGCCTAAGGGAACTTTGGGACAACAGGAAATGAAACAACATCATAATAGGGGTTCCAGAAGAAGAGGAAACTGAGCAAGGAATAGAAAACCTGTTTGAAGAAATAATGACAGAAAATTTCCCTGATATTGAGAAGAAAAATCTCACAAAAGTTCAAGGAGCACACAGAGTTCCAAACAAAATGAAGCCAAAAAAACTGACACCAAGAACATCATAATTAAATTGGCAAACACCAACGACAAAGTAAGAATCTTAAAGGCTGCCAAGGAGAGACAGAAAGTTACCTATAAGGGATCTCCCATTAGACTATCAACATATTTCTCAACAGAAACATATCAGGCCAGAAGGGAATGGAATGAAATATACAAAGTGATGCAAAACAAGAAATTGAACCCAAGAATACTATATCCAGCAAGGCTATCATTCAAAGTTGAAGGTGAAATAAGGAGCCTCATAGACCCAAAAAAAGGGGGGAGGGGGCAAAGGGAGTCTATTACCACCAAGCCACCAAATGCAAGAAATGCTAAAGAACTGTTGTAAAAAGAATAAATAGGAAGGGAAGAAGGAACACAGGCATAAACAATAAAAATGGTAACAAAAAAAGTACCTATCAATAATAAAACTTAAACATAAATGGATTAAATGTTCCAATCAAAAGACATAGGGTAGCTGAATGGGTTAGAAAACATGATCCATATATCTTCTGTCTACAAGAGACCCACCTCAGAACAAAGGACTCACACAGACAGATAGTGAAGAGATAGGGAAATTTTTTCAGTTGAATGGAAATGAAAAAAAGCTGGGGTAGCAATACTTATATCTGACATATTAGACCTCAATGTGAATGCCACAACAAGAGATAAGGACAGGCACTTCATAGCACTGAAGGGAGCAATTCAACAAGAGGAAATAACTCTGGTAAACATATATGCATCCAATATAAGAGCGCCCAAATATAAAAAACTTCTGGAAGATATCAAGAGCGAGATCATCAGCAATACAATCATAATATGGGACTTTAATACCCTATTGCCACCACTGGATAATCCTCTAAACAAAAAATCAGCAAAGAAACATTATTCCTAAATGACTCACTAGAACAGATGGAATTAATTGACATCTTCAGAACATTTTATCCCAAGCTACAGAATATACATTCTTCTCAAGTGCACACAGGACATTTTCAAATGCATGTGGGACACAGGCAAAGTTTCTTCAAATTCAAGAAGATAGAAATCATATCAAGTCTCTTCTCAGATCACAATGGCATAAAATTAGAAATCAACTACAATAAAAGCAATGAAAAATCAAATACTTGGAGGCTAAGTAGCATTCTATTAAACAATGACGGGGTCACCAGAGAGATCAAAGAAGAAATAAACATCATGGCAACAAATGACAATGAAAACACTACAATCCAAAATCTATGGGACACAGCGAAAGCAATCTTGAAAGGGAAGTTCATAGCTCTACAAGCCTACTGCAAAAAACAAGAAACATTGGTAATAAATTACCTAAATTTACAACTCAAAGAGTTAGAAAGAGAGCAACAAGAAAAGCCCAGAGTAAGCAGAAGGAAGGAAAAAATAAAGATCAGAGCAGAGATAAATGACATAGAGACCAAAAAAACAATACAAAAGATCAACAAAACCAAGAGCTGGTTCTTTGAAAGGATAAACAAGATTGATGAACCTCTAGCCAGGCTCACCAAGAAGCAAAGAGAGAGGACCCAAAAATAAAATCAGTAATGAAAGAGGAGAAACAACAACAGACCCCACAGAAATACAAAGGATTGTTAAAAGATACTATGAACAACTCTATTCCAAAAAACTGGACAACCTAGAGGAAATGGAGATATTCCTAGAAAAATATAACCTTCCAAAACTCAATCAGGAAGAATCTAAACATCTTAATAGACCAATAACTATGGAAGAAATTGAAGCAGTCGTCAAAAAGCTTCCAGCAAACAAAATCCCTGGGCCAGATGGCTTCACAGGGGAGTTTTAACAAACAAACATTCAAGGAAAAACTAAAATCTATCATCCTCAGACTATTCCAGAAAATTCAAGAGGAAGGAACACTTACAAGCTCATTCTATGAAGCAGGCATCACACTAATACCAAAACCAGATAAAGACAACACAATGAAAGAGAATTACAGGCCAATATCCCTTATGAACATAGATGTCAAAATCCTCAACAAAATTCTAGCCAGTTGGATCCAGCAGTACATCAGAAAGATCATACACCATGACCAAGTAGGATTTATCCCAGGAATGCAAGGATGGTACAATATCCGCAAATCAATAAACATGATACATCACATACACAAATTGAGAGATAAAAACCACATAGTTATATCAGTTGATGCAGAAAAAGCATTTGACAAAATCCAACACCCTTTCTTGATAAAAACTCTCAGCAAGGTTGGAATAGAAGGATCATACCTCAACATAATAAAAGCCATATATGACAAACCCACAGCCAACATAAAAAAATGGGCAATGGACCTAAATAGATACTTTTCAAAAGAGGACATTCAAAAAGCCAAGTGACATATGAAAACATGTTCCAAGTCACTAATCATCAGAGAGATGCAAATCAAAACGACGATGAGGTACCATATCATACCTGTCAGAATGGCTATCATCAACAAATCAACAAACGACAAGTGCTGGTGAGGATGCGCAGAAAAAGGAACCCTCGTGCACTGCTGGTGGGAATGCAGACTGGTGCAGCCACTGTGGAGGACAGTATGGAGTTTCCTCAAAAAACTAAAAATGGAACTTCCATTTGACCTAGTGATCCCACTTCTAGGAATATATCCCAAGAAACTAGAAACACGAATCAGAAAGGCTATATGCACCCCTATGTTCATAGCAGCACAATTCAGCATAGCTAAGATTTGGAAACAGCCTAAGTGCCCATCAGCAGATGACTGGATTAAAAAACTGTGGTACATCTACACAATGGAATACTATGCTGTGGTTAAAAGGAAGGAACTCCTACCATTTGCAACAGCATGATGGAACTGAACTATTATGCTAAGTGAAATAAGTCAGTCAGAGAAAGATAAATATCACATGATCTCACTCATTTGTGGAATATAATGAACAACATAAACAGATGAACAAAAACAGATCCAGAGATAGAGAAGCATTGATCAGACCATCAAACCTCAGAGGGAAGGTAGGGGAGTGTGGGGGTAAAGGGGAGAGATCAACCAAAGTTCTTTTATGTATACATATTTGCATAACCAATGAACACATACGCCAGAGAGGTGAGAGTGTGAGTGGGGAGAGTGGTCAAGGGGAAGATAAAGATACATATGTAATGCCTTAATCAATAAAGAAAATAAAAAAACTTCTTGACTTCAGGATTGGCTTCAGGAAAATATTTTTAAAAAATAGATTCAGAGACTAAGAAATTCTGAACAGACAGTCTAACCTCAGAGAGAATGCAGGGGAGAGGGGTAAGAGATCAACCAAAGGACTTGTATACATGCATAGTAGCATAACCAATGGACAAGGACACTGGGGCCATGGGGGCTTGTGCTGGGGCGGGGGAGGTGGCGGGGGAGTCAGTTGGGGAAAATGAGACATATGTAATTCTTTAAACAATAAAAAAAGCTCTAACTACTAAAATATAGTTTTATAATTATTGGATGGTGTTGTAGAAAGGCTAACTATCTGATCATGTATGTAATGTCATCAAACACTGGCATTACATCTCACTGCCTTGCCATGTAGTTCAACTGCTTCATCTTATCTAATTCCATTATCTCCATACCCCCTCTGGGGAAGTACTGATTAGGAGCTAACAGACTCTTTGGAGGTTAGTCAACTGCTAAAGAAAACTGAGTATCTAGAAATAATGGGAAGGACTAGTAATGAAGGGATTCACACAGCACATGTAGTGGGCAATCCAAATCCATATAACCCTTTACTCTCCACCAAAACAATGGCTTAATTAGCACATTAGACATTTTGTCTTAAATTCACACCACTCTCCTTTCTTAAAATTGCAATAATGTTTCTATAAGGAGATTGAAGAATCTAAGCATGTCTATTCCACTATTGTTCATTTCTCAACTTGTTTTTGTAGATCAAAAAATATGACTACCAAGTCCTCCCATCTCAATAGGTACATGTCCCTTTGCAAATTGATTTATCATCACTTTTCCTATCGAGAGTTAGAGTCTATTTCCTGACCTCTTGAATCTGGGCAGCCTTATCCTTACTTTGACCAATAGAAGGTGTCAAAAGTGACAGTGATATAACTTACAAGACTGGGGCGGGGGCCTCAATAGCCCATACAGCTCTGGCTTCACCCACTTGGGGCATTGCCCTGAGGCCACCTTGAAAGCAGGTCTATCCTGTATGGAGGCAGAGGTAGGTACCAGAGGATGGCCAGCACCAACTGCCAGACATGTGAGTTATAACGTCAGAGCTTCTAGCCCAGGAGATACCTCAGCAGAAAGTAATCACATGAGTGAGTGAGCCCAGAATAAATCAGCATAGGAACCACTCAGCCAACAAACCAAACTCAGCCAAAAAAAATGGTGAGATGTAACAAACCATTGTTACTGTAAACCATTAAGCTTTGAAGGGATTTGTTCCTCAGCATTATAAACTGAAATATTATTATTCTGTGAAGAAATACATTGAAGCTTTTATTTACCTTACACTGGTCTCTGACTATGTGAAAGGAAACCTAATACAGTCCCAGTACATGGTGGGTCCTCAAAAATTATTGTAAAATGAATGAATAAATGAATCATGATGAGCCCCCTTAAACTCAATAAAGATCCATGGTTTGTGATCTGCATCATTAACTCTCCACCAGAATCAAGATCAGAGCGCCATCTATTGGTCAGTCAGATAATTTTGAAAAGGCAAAGCAGGGATGAGCTCACTTTCAATGTGAAAATGAGTAATTCAGAAACACTTCTGAGTGAGCTGTGTGCTCGCCTTAGAGAAGAAATTATATGACTACCCTGGTGCTTTTCTCCTCTACTCTTTTTATATTAGGAGCAGCTTCAACATAAAATGGTTTCCATTATTTTATTGCTATTTTAAAAGCTAGCCCAGAACAAAACTCACTCTTGTGGACTCAGACTCTCCAATATCAAGTGGGATTATGTCTAACTTTTCCAATGTAAAAAATAAAATAAAATTTAGTTATCTGGTGTACATTTCCTATCTAGTTATTGTTATAAATCCCCAGGAATTCACATGGCTCAAAAGTAAATGTTTTAGGAGTATCTTACTGAGAATTTTTTTATTACCACAATGGAAGATCAGTAACTATCCTTTGAAATCTTTCCAGGCTTAAATCACTGTGCCTATGTTTTATGATGCAGAACTTTAGTGCATCAATTGCCCATCTGAGTGTTGGAGTAAACCCAAATTGTCTTGCAAAGAAAATCTTGGCCTTGCACACAAAACCTCATGAGGCACATACCCACAGAAGGTTGTGTGGCCTTCAAATCAGACTTATGTGCTGTGTGGAAAAGAAGATTCTCCCTTTACTGCTAACCTTTACACAGCAGGTAAAAGCAACAGTAGTGCCCAGCAGCACCTCACATCCACAAGCCACTTGGTACCTTTGAATTGGTACTTTAAAGACCTGTTCCCAGCCTGAACAAGAAGGCATGGATCCCTTACTGAAAGCAACCATCTTCTGTGATTAGGGGCCCTTTTTCTGAGAAATGTTTTTCCTTTTTCTGTGGTCATTGGCTTCCTGCGTGTGTGTGTGTGTGTGGGAGGGGGGATAGTTCTATGTAATCTGTGTAGTGTAGGAGTTCCTTGTAATTCATGGAAGATTGTGATTAGGGCACCTTGTAGAAAACACAGTGGTCTCAACAGAGATAGCTTGTTACAAAGTGGGGCAGGGCCCAGAGGTGACATAGGGTGGTCTGCAGACACTCTTAGAAGAATAGAGGTGATGTGGTCCTTATTAATGCTTAAATGTCAGAAGAGATTTCAGTTAACTGTTGAAGCACATGCAGAATTTGTGCACTTAAAATTATTACCAGGAATAATCCAAAATTCCTTCTACTATTTAATTCTTACGTAAAGTGTGTGTGTGTGTGTGTGTGTGTGTGAGAGAGAGAGAGAGAGAGAGAGAGAGAGAGAGAGAGAGAGAGAGACAGACAGACACAGAGACAGATACAGAAGACAGACAGTGAGAGAATACCTAAAGGTCATTTCATGTTTCATTGCTTTAAATATTCTAAAATGTATCCTGAGATCAAATCAGACTATAAAAGGAACAGACATGTGTATTTCATTGTTTCAACCATCACATAACTTCTTTTATTTGATCAACCATCATTTTTGTCAGAATTTCCTGCTATGTCTTCTCAACTGGCCTCCTAATCTCTGTTTTCATACCCTCTAATGCATTCTCTACATGTCAGTCAGACTGTTCTTTGAAAAATGCAAGCCCTATATTGCCACATGTGTGCTTAAAACCTTTTGGAACTTCCTAATAAACTTTACATTAATGACAAAGTCTGCAACATTACCCATAGTGCCATGCATTATCTCATCCCTACCTACCTCTTTAGTGTCTTTCTAGGTCACTTGTCCCCTTTCAATAACCTAATGTAATAAAAGGGAGGAAGCCCAGTAGACAATGTCCCTCTTCCCTATACACGTTCTAAACCAACTGCTTAGGCAAAAGAGCAAAGTAAATGAGAGACTTTCAAAAGTGTATTTATTATATATTACGTAGGTATTGGAGAATATAACCTTTAAATAAAGGGAAATTCTAAAGGCTGAACCTGAGAATTAGGTTTCCCACCCAGGTACAGGCAACACTGAATGACTCCCTTATGACAATGCAGAGCCTCAGCTACGATATCCCTCCCAATTTTTATCCAACACACGTGGACGTGGTTCTAACCTTTCTGAGTCGCTGCCCCTCCTACCTGTCTGGATGTACCTTCTTCCTTGTATCTTAGTAGTAGACCTCTGTTCAGCTACATTTTGGGCGGTTTTGAATGATGGTTGCTCTTTCGTTTAATTGTAATTTCTACCTGGTTGTGGGCGATTCCAAGTACCATATTGCATGTACTTATGCTGCCATGTTGACCCTGAATCCTAAACCCTTCTATCTTGACCCAAAAATTCCTCCTAATGAGCCCATATTATCTGGTTCTATTCAGGTGCAGTGATTATTGAGCACATCCCCTGGAGTACAACAAATGAGTTGAAGTTATGTCAGCAATCAGGAACAGTTTCTGGGCTTTGGATGTGTTAGTGTTACTCAAACTCTCAAAGCCTAAGTTCCATCATCTGTAAAATTATAATAATCATTATTATTTATAAAGGAGTGAGATAATACTTTTAAAGTACTTAATAGAATACTAGGAACATATCAAGGACTCAATAAATTATACCTGTTATAATTATGTGAAATAAAAATGTCAGGCAACTAGCCTTTGGATATTAAAGAATATACCCTATTTAAATTATTAAATTGAAAACATACTTATTCTCTTTTGCTTTGAATAGTTGAAGATAATGATTGTATTCAACATTTATCATCTGAGGAACACAGAGACAATTAACAGTATCTTAGAATCAGATTCATTTATTTGCTTGTTTGTTTACACAAGTGAATAAACTGAAACCAAGACAATCTATGATGGATTTGTACTCACATCATTTGTTAGCAAAAAAGCCAAGAACCAGATTTTAATTTCTCTGACTTTCAGTACAATGCTGTCTCCACTATACCATGACCCATGCACCCAGCCTTACCTAATAGACCTAACAGTTATTGAGTGTCGTATAAGTACATGCCAGTAAAATGAGACAAAAATGGCTCTCCCAGCAAAAGGTGGAAAAACACTTTCTATTAGGTGCGGCTGACTTCCATTTATTCCATTGGCAGCCTCTGTGCTTATGGAAGGGACTGCAAAGAGATTACTTCTACATTAGAAGAGTGCTAATATGTGGTATTAAAAATTAATTCCATTTCTGCATATACTGAACAAAGGGGGATATTATCAGCCATCTGCTGCTGAGTCCTCTGTTTTCCAGGTTGCTTCTATTTACGCTAATGAAAACTCAGCCCTCAGAACTCTCAAAATCTTTTATTCTTCTCTGTTCCTCATGCACACCCTAACCAGAAAAAGAGTAGGACTGAGACTGAAATTAGGTAGTTGTGAATTAAATTTCAGTGGACAAGTGTCAGGAGGCAAATTTGGGCCTGAGGAAGGAAGGAAGAGAGCAGGTGTTGCAGAAGAAATTCTTCAAGTATTGATGACTTTCATTTGGGAACTTGATTTAGTTGAGAAAAGAGCTTTGAAATTGTGTTTGAGTCTTGACTTCTTGATGTTGAATCTTACTGTTAATTCTGTGGCCTCATTTTAGTCCTTTCTTTTGCTTGACATTCATTTACTCTTCCCAAGTACACCTTCTATAACTGATCTCTGAAAGAAACATAATTTTCAGCAGCTATAAGATGAAAGGATTTAAAGCTGTCTAAAATACAAAGAAAGCTCATATATCTCAGGCACTCAACATACTATACAGTTACATCAGTCTCATAATTATTACTATTATTGTTCTATTTTAAATCCTATTGACAAATCAGAGAAAACTTTTTTCCTTTAAAAATATTTAAGATTGAAAAGAGTACACTTCCTGTCTTTTAATAAATAGAAAGGAATACTATAATCAAACAAGAGGATGCATTGGCAGATCAAAGAAATGTTAACATTTAATGTATGGAATGAACATGCAGGAGTAGAAAAACAAAATTTTTCTTAACCACTATATGCATTTTATGAAATGACTATACACTGGTATTCTATGTTATTTTAAAAGCACGATACATGGAGATGGCATCAATAATTCCAATTACCTACTTTGTTAATGGACTATATTTTTCCCTCAAATAGTAAGTAAACAGATGATCTTGTGGTATTCTTGAAAATAAGGAATGTCACACCTTATTGCCTTCTATAAAGAACTTTAAAGCAATGTATTCCTTATATATGCATCATAGTACTGACGCTCAAAAGTGAAACACTATGGAAAGCCCAAAAGAATCAGTCTCAAAGGAAACTGATTTCCATCTTAACAGTCTGGCATATTTATAAGAGTATCATTTTCAAGGAATTTTGTTCAATAAAGCATTAAAAACTTGGTGGTTAAGGACTATAAAAACTTAATTAATTTTAAAATAAAGTTCTTTTTTTTCCTCTGTTTATATTCTTCACAGTGAACAGATATGTTGGTTATATTATCCGAAGAATAATAGACTAAGGAATACTTTCTAAAGTAATTTTATCTACCCTTATTGTGAAATACAGTACTACTCACAAAAAGTACATTACACAAATACACAGTATGGTGAATAAATTTAAAGCAAAACACCTACGTATCAACCACGCAGGTCAAGACATACTAGAGTGCTGATGGCCCTATCAACGTCTCCCATAAGTTTTTTGTTTGCTTGTTCGCTTTTTGTTTTTGTATATACCTTCTTTCTCAACTTGGGCTACCACTATCAAGAGTTTTATCAAAATATCCCTTCTTTTTCCTTATGCTATTATCACCAATGTATTTATCTCTAAAAATATAGTTTACTGCATCTGCTTTGGTCAGTATGTATTATTTTTGACTTACTTCTTTTATTCAACATTATGCTTACATAATCCAACCATATTGCTGCATAGTTGTAGCGTGTTCACTTGAGTGTACAGTGTGTACAATTTCATTGTATAAATGTATACAATGTGTTTATCTACTCTAATATTGACAGACATTTGGTTTGTTTTCATTTTTTCAATATCATAAACGTTTCTGTTCTGAATATTCTTGCAATATACCTTGGTATACATGTGCACAAATTTTTCTAGGTGTAAAAAATTCTGGAGGATCTGAGATTATATATCTTGCTTGCAAGCTTACAAGTCAATCTGCCACAGTTTCATGAATGCTGATGGAAGACATGAGGTTCCTGTTCAGAGACAAAGTACAATGTATACTTCACAGCAATAGTAATTGTAATAGGCAGAGAGTCAGCATTAGCACTGGTTCCCTGAGCCTTAATTTCCACAGGGTGACACAAAGAGGGCCAGATAGAAGCCGATAGACACAGTGGGCTGCATTACAAAGCAGAACCCTAAGCTCAGGAAACCCAATTTTTACAACACACAATAAGCCTAACCGACCTTTGCTCCAGTAGGGATACTATCTCTATCCTCCAAGTCTATTTTCTGCACAAATATTCTAGAAAAGATAAACAGGGGAAAAAAGGCAATTAGTGCCTCTGCTCAAAAGATGCAAACAAATATAAGAAAAACATGGAGAATTATCTCACAATATTAGGTAAAGGCCATTGTTATCCATTTTTTCCATGTCGTTTTTTTTTTTAAACATCTAAGGGAGGTATTCATGAGTTTGTGAAGATATTAAAATTCCCATTTACAAATATATTTTAAAACATAAAATGAATTATTAGAGGCAATTTTTATTTTTTTAAAAAAATTCTAAATTTTATGGTTTAAACATTATTGTTTTATTTTCTTATTTGATAGCTGATAAAATAAAACCTTCCACAAACTGTTCTTTATTTCTTAAAATTCTAATTCCATGCTCCACTCTAATGCATTTTTAGGTAATAGTTCATCACTGTAATGCAACTCTAAATGCATTAGTGGTTTGCACAGGAGATATAAGTGAGTCATCATTCAGAGGAAGGAAAATACTAACCTTTGACTATGACTGAAATTCATTCTCAACACCAAGGTGAACTTCAGGTCATTAAGTAGAATGTCATCATAACCCCCTGTATAAACAGATTACATTAAGTAATAGCCTTGCTCAAGCACCTATGAAATTCAGCAAGTGCTATTAATCAGGTTGTGTTTTGTTGACATTGTTTTTTAAACATTTACCATCTATATTAAGCATATTTCTTTATTCTGATGCTTAGATGTCTTGGGACCTTGCTGATACTGAGAGATTGCCCCTTCCAACATAAGCCAATTCCTAAAGATAACAAACAACCCTTCTGGCAACGTGACTTTCATATGCACGTCAACCAATCCAAAACCTGTACACCACAACTACCTCCACTATCTAGCCCTCATACTCAGAGCCACTACTCAGGACCAGTTATTAGACAACTGGGGACAGCCCTATTTCCCAGAGCCCACTAAAATTATTCAAGTTAGTTCATCCTAAACCTGTTTAACACATCTCACCTACTCCCTGTCATAGTTCTAGAAGTCTTAGTTAAAGGAACAAAGGAAAAATAAGTAAATAAAGGAAAAGAATACCTAGACGCCAGATTTCAGTTTCTAAATACTTTCCTCCAAGAAAAGGAACGAAGACTCTTAGAGGAATGCCTCTTCCCCACATTGCCTTCCACTCCCTCTACCTCTGACCAGCCCTGCTGTTTCCCCATGTAGCCAAGCATGGTATGTCATGCACCATGTATGAGTATAAATACTTCCTCCTTCATGACAGCTATTCCTGTGTCTATGGGTCTTACTAAACCTGATTAAAACAAATCCTACCACATTTTTAAATATCAGCACATCTCTTAGAGTCATCAACTCTAACTACATCCTACCCACACAGCATATTTTTATAGTCATCAAGAGGTCCCTTTGTTTCTGCTCATTTTCTCATAGTGGTTTAGAAAAAATAAAGAAAGAGAAAGCACACACTTTGGACTTTACCTTAAATGTAAGTAAAGAAGGCAATAAATAGTGAAATTCAGCATACACATTAGCCAA
The DNA here is from genome assembly GCA_026230045.1 of Corynorhinus townsendii. Taxonomy (NCBI): domain Eukaryota; kingdom Metazoa; phylum Chordata; class Mammalia; order Chiroptera; family Vespertilionidae; genus Corynorhinus; species Corynorhinus townsendii. Next base: position 86,147,487 of record JAPDVU010000002.1, read on the forward strand.
ACAAACTCACTACCAGGCTATTCCCAAGGAAGAATTATTCTATTACCCAATATGGACGCCAAATGAGTTTTTAATCGAGTTGCTGGAGACAACAAATATTCATGCACCCCTCTCTGCCCATCCCAGTGTATCCCATTCTGTTTGTCTCTGTGACACACAGAAATGGAGAGCATAGTCTTATGAAAGTTAGAACTCTCCTATGATTAATTTCTCAGGGATTTTACAAATGATTATCAGGGGAAGAGTTCTTGAGGAAGGAGGGAGCCACGAACAGTGTGTTTTGCCATGAGCCTTAGAGGGGCAATTCAGGTCTCATATCTAAGGAAATGCATCCCCACATCTAGCTGCTAGGAGCGAGAACTGAAGAGACCTATTTGGAACAAAAGAACCTGATATAGCTAGTATATGCAGTACATAATCTTAAGACAGTGTGTCATGACCTGAATGGACTTATCTCTTCTAATGAAATTTACTTAAAAAGATATCGACTCAGATAGAGCCAGATTCAATATTGAGAACTTTGAAGGAAACCCAGCAAGCATCAGATAAGCATTTATCACCCAAGGAAAAAATGTAAGAGAGAAAAACAGAAAACAGGAAAGAGTGCAGGCCATGGCTATAGCCAAGTTACAGGAGGAATCAAAATGCAACAAAAAATAAAGGGAGATGCTCATAAATGAGGAGGAGGTCAGATGATTATTACTGTACTCTCCTCTAAGTCTCTCACAGTGCTAAGAAGAAAGGCAACCCACTTATCTGAAATGATTGCAGACAGCCAAGGAGGTCAAGAAGGAAAGATGTACATGGTCACTGAATAGCAAGTCATTTGGAAAGTATCTACACAAGAAAATAACCCCTTCCAGATCAGGACATTAACTTCTGTATTGTTGGCTCCAGAGAAGAACTCTTTTACAAAAGCCTGTCACTGTAAATTAGACAAGGGCATTTGTTTACCCAGCAATGTGCCAGAAGCAGAGGGAGGAGTGTGGAGGCTGAACAGAGGACCACTTACTATATTTAACCAAGTTTGAGGGTGAACTTGGGGATCCTGCCTGGGAGCAAAGCAAGACAAATAGAAAAAGGGCAAGCAAAAGGGCAGTCCGGTGTTTGCTGAGTCACCCGGAAAAATGACTAAAAACATTGTGGAGACAATGACTGTCTCTACTGTGAGCTCACAGACTCCAAGGTAATAAATTGAATTTTGTTTTTTTAAAAGAGGCAGTGACTGGTTCAAAAAACAACAGTTCTCAAGCCTGCAGTCTCCTAGCCAAAGGTTCCTGTGCTTTCTTTCAAAGGCTCTAGTGCTTTTATTTGCCAGACACCCTCAAAAGATCAAGGAGGAAGGGGAGGAAAATGGATATGATGAAAAGCTGGATACCTATGTGCATAATAAAAAAAATGTAAACACTGCATTTAATTGCACTCTGTCAGCAAGGCAATTGTTTATTCAGAATAAAACAAGTCATAACCTTGACGTTCTGTAATTTGTACAAATGATGTATAAATGCCCCATCTCTAAAACCCCCCTGCAAGGTTCCACTCCCACTTCATCTTTGAAGTTGTTACCAGTTGTTGTTTTGCTTTTGCTAATATCTCCTAATTTTTAAATTCTGTCAGTACCATTGAGATTACCACCTAATTGTCTTCTACTTGTTTCATGCATGCTAATTGCCATTGCTCAACTAGCTTATCAGATCTTTGAGGAAAGGTATCATAACTTCCCTTACAACATTTTAGTTCCCAGACCATCTGGAGTAGCACTAAGGCAGAAAGTAAGCCCTCCATAAGGAATTATTTTTTTAAATGGTGCCTCAACCAACAATATTTTTTTACTTCAAAATTAGATAGTAGAGTAGGCTGAAAATAAAACTTCACTAATTAAAAGAAGCATTTTTAAAAGACTGATTCCAAAATTTCAGTTTAATATTCAGAACTTTCTTGGCTTAGTATGGGCAAACATTGAAAATGTAATGCAGTACCACTACCATAAAGTTGTTCTTGTGTGCAATTAAGACATATGGTGGTTAAGATGAGAATTCTGGAATTAGGATGGCTTGGAGTCACTCTGTCATTTAATGAGCTGGCACTACTGGGTATAGTCACATAACTATGCCAAGGCCAATTTCTTCATTTGTAAAATGAGCATACTAATGAGACCAACTTCAGAAAGACAACATTGGAATTAAATGTCATATATATGCATATATATGAAACTTAGCATAAGGCTTGAATGATAGTAAATACTCAATGCATGTTGGAGCCTATTCACCTACTGGACATCCTAGTTTATCCGTGGGACACTTACAAATTCTAGTCAACATCAAAGATATTGGCTGAGTGTTAAAATTATAAGATCATTAGTATACCTTCAATTTGGTTTATGTTTGGAACAAACTGTTTTTTAGAAAACCTTTAATATGGCTCTTCATTGTTATGTACAACCAGTATTTGGTTAGCACTCATCACGAGCTTACAGAAGTGATTCAAATAAAAAGTTTTGGATATATATATATATATATATATGTGTGTGTGTTAACATATATATATATATATGTTAAATGAGATATCATGCTAGACTCTGGATTGATAGAAAGAAAAATTCATAAGACATGATTTCTGAATTTAAGGCAATAATCTTGAGAACTAGAGAAGCTAAGATGAGCTGTATACCAATGAAAATTCAGTAAATACTTTCTTCAAACTGAGAATACGCACACACACACACACACACACACACACACACAAAATGGGACTTAGTCAGTGAACTTTCAGGTTAGAAAGTCAAGCTATAAATTAATTTTTTAAGTTTTTATTTTAGTACATAAAAAGGGTCCAAAGGAGTGATCCAAAAAGTGAGCAGGTATGAACAATCAAAAAGATTTGGAAGTAGTAGCAGTGGTGTGCTGGTTTAAAAACTGGTTCTGGTGAGAGAGAGAGGGCTGAATTTTACTGTTTGCTAATTGCTATTGTGTCAACATTCCCACCACTGCTGGATTCAGACTGGTAATAAGATATCACGGAACACAAAGTTGAGAAGAGGTGGGCACACTTGATTCAGGCTTCAGCCCAGTGGTGTCGGGATTTGAGGGAAGCCTTCAAGGACAAACTGAACTGGAAAAAAATGTTGTAGAGTAGAAAAACTTCCAGTGGAGAAGAAGAGTTGGAATGAGGCATCTGAGTGAGGATGAAGCACAGAGAATTAAGGGACATTGTACAAGGTGGGTCTGATTAGAGTATAAATGGTGAGTTTGGAAAAGTGGATTCAGGCGAGCTTTTGGCAATTTCGAGTAGACTGAAGGGCCTGAAATTCGTTCATTAGCAAATGAGGATCACCAAAGAGTTGTGAGGAGACAGTTGATGTGATGCAAGTAATTCTTTAAGAAGAGCTTTTAGTTTGTTGAATTCTGTAAGTATCAGAAAAAGGAAACTGGCTGGAGACATGACGACATGGTACAAGATGAGAGCAGCAGGACTACAGTGGTAGCACTGACAGTGAAAGACAGAATTAGAGTGACAATCCGGAAAAAGAATTTTGATGGCATCTGAACACTTCTTGGATACAGAGATGAAGAAGAAGAAAGAAAAGAGAACAGTGTCTAAAACTTTCATTTCTGGGTTTAAAGTAGAATTATCTAACTGAACAATTTAGGAGAAACAATTGAAGGAAGCAAGTTTATTGGAGCAGCTAATAAGTTCAGCTTTAGACATATCCACCCTAGATTCAGTAAAATCTGCTATACTCCCTGCCATTTGGCATTCCATGGGCCACAGAGATCTAGGGCCCCTCCCCATTTGCTGTGCCCTGTCATTCTCAAAGTGCAAACCCCACCAGAATCCTCTCCAATTAAATGATACAGCAGAGACGTTAAATTCTTTTTCTTGTTGGATTCACCCCTCCCTTCCCATCCTATATAATAAAGAGGTAATATGCAAATTGACCATCACTCCATGTGGTCAAAGATGGCTCACAGGGGGGGACAGTTGTGAGGGACCAGGCCTTCAGGGGAGGGCACTTGGGGGTGACCAGGCCTGCAGGGGAGGGCAGTTAGGGGTGACCAGGCCTGCAGGGGAGGGCAGTTAGGGGCAAACAGGCTGTCAGGGGAGCAGTTAGGCATTGATCAGGCTGGCAGGGGAGTGGTTAGGGGGTGATTAGGCTGGCAGGAAGAAGTGGTTAGGGGAAATCAGGCAGGCAGGCAAGCGAGTGGTTGGGAACCAGCAGTCCTGGATTGTGAGAGGGATCCCAGATTGAAGAGGATGCAGGCTGGGCTGAAGATCACACACACCCCCGTGCACAAATTTCATGCACTGGGCCTCTAGTTAATTGATATTGGCCCCTATCTTCTTCATCTATTTACTCCCTTTTCATCCAAACCTAAGAATCTTTCTTTTATAGCAAATATTCTCACTTAAGAAAAAATTCCTTTCTTCAGTACATTCCTGTGCTAAAATAGTGTTGTAGTGTTATAATTCATATTTTGAATATCTCACTTTAGATATACAGGAGTATTTATTATTCCATTCTTTCTCCTAAAAAGTCCTATGAGATAAGTGAGGGTAGCTGTAATTAGCCTCTTTCTGTAAATGGAGAACAAAGGCATAAGAGATAATTAATACAATCAAGTAACTGATTTAGAAGCAATCACTGATTTAGTATTTCCTTCTCAATATCCTACTCAATAAGCAAAATGTTGCTTCCAACCTCTTAATTTCCTTAAAGAAAGATGCTACCTAAGTTTATTTTTGTTGTGTATGGTAATACAATTGCATCTCAAAGCAATGTAAGGTAAAGTCTAAACTAGAATTAAGAATAAATGTCTCCTAATCAAAATTCCATTGCCTTTTTCCCAATTTGACTCGTTTTTTAGTATTATCTACAACAACCAGAGGTTAAGATTACTAAACAAAATTCTGAAAGAATATCATTCTATGCTTTTTTATCTTGTGTGCCATAATTTACTACTCAAATAAGATAGATTAGAAACAAAACACTTAGCTTTCATGACCCTCTCTAGCCTGAACACAAAAACCTTATAATTTTTAGTATATCTTTATAAGCATTAGAGCATGTTTAAATACAAACAATAGGATATAAAGAGAAAAACTATGCATGGCAGCTCCAGGTACAAGAGGTGCATACTCTGTAAGTATCTCAAACTGCAGTCTCCTCACGTCTCAGATCCTTAGCAAAAGGCATGCAATCAAGCCTCCATTCTGAGCTGAATGCTTCTAACTTATTAATTCTAACAGACAAGATAAGGGAAAAGAAAACCTCTGAAGCATGTAAATTCCATTGTTTTAATGTACAAGTATTTTTAACCCTAAAGGGTAGCTCACCAACTATTGAGGAGCTCTTGAATGCTGAATGATGTCCTTCAGTCTTCTTTCTGAGTTCAACACAATTGTTCCGTATATGAGCAACTGCTCCTGAAAACACTGATTTAAAACCTTAGACCAGTTGTTCTCACCAATGGAAGACAAACCTCTGAAAAGCAATATATATATATATATATATATATATATATATATATATATATATATATATATATATATATATATGGCCCAGCAAGCATTACGGCGGAATGACCAGAACAACCAGTCGCTATGACATGCACTGACCACCAGGGGGCAGATGTTCAATGCAGGAAATGCAGGAGCTGTCCCCTGGTGGTCAATGCGCCCCTACAGCAGAAGCACCACTCAGCCAGAAGCCAGGCTCATGGCTGGTGAGTGCAGTGGCAGTAGCAGAAGCCTCTCCTGCCTCCATGGCAGCGCTAAGGAGCAGAGAGCCAAGCAGTAAGGAGTGAGCAGGTGGGCAGTAAGGAGCGAGCAGGTGGGTGGTTAGGAGAGAGGGGTCCCAGTTGTGAGAGGGTACAGGTCGGGCTGAGGGAACCTCCGCTCCAGTGCATGAATTTTGTGCATTGGGCCTCTAGTAGGAATATAAGTATATTGAATGTAGACTGAGGGAATGATAGTTTGCATTTACAGAATAAGGTTAATTAGAGCTATCCTCACTTATCTCATAGGATTTTTTCAGGTTAATGGATAGGATATTAAACATTCCAGCATGATTCATGGTAGATTTCCTAACCATGTATTTTCTAGTCAATAGACCTAAAAATGCAAGTTCTACCTCCTGGCATTTTCAAAATATTTTGCTATAATGCAAGGATTTTCATACTATAAAAAAAATTGGGATCCATTACTTAAATCTTAGAGTGGGCAGAGTATTGCACTAGTGGTAGCATTATTATCATTTAGTGGCCCAGTGCATGAAATTTGTGTACAGAGGCGGGGGGGGGGAATGTCTTTCAGCCTGGCCTGCACCCTCTCCAATCTGGGACCCCTCAGGGGATGTCCGACTCCTGGTAGACATCAGGCAGTCGGACATCCCTCTCGCAATCCAGGACCTCTAGCTCCTAACCACTCACTGGCCTGCCTGCCTGATTGCCCCTAACCACTCTGCCTGCTGGCCTGATCGCCCGCAACTGCCCCACCCCACCGCTGGCCTGCTCACCCCCAACTGTCCCCCTCCACTGGCCTGATCATCCCCATCTGCTTGCTCCCCTGCCAGCCTGATCGCCCCTAACTGCCTCTGCCTTGGCCCCACCACCATGGCTTTGTCTGAAAGGACATCCGGAAGGTCTCCCAGTCTAAGTAGCATATTACCCTCTTATTAATATAGATATTTTCTGATATCTTCATTTTATATACCTTGGAATATGTTTGTTCAATCAGCAAACAAACATGAGAGTCGTGTATAATAAGCAATACATGTAAATATAAAGAAAGAAAGGTTATTATTATAAGGGTCTTTCAAATTTGAATGTCACCATGAACTAACTATCTTTGAATATGTCTCACCTAAAAAATAGGAATATAGGGTACTTCACAATTTCCTTATTCATGTAACTATTTTTCAACATTTTAAATTATATTAATAGTGAAGTCATATCTATAGGAGCTTTGAACTCCTTGGAGAAAGGGAGTATGTAAATGCAAAGCATCACTATTGTTATTCTGTAATAAATCCCAGCTAACAGAGTAGGTAATTAAGGGAGGGAGCTGGGGAGTAATTCAAAGTAATTGATATCTCACCGTCCTTCGAAGGTGGTGTTTTTGCTGTTCCTCGATACCTTCAAAGTAGTGTCAAGTACAAAAAATAAATACTTCTTAGATAAAAGCAGAAATCTGTCAAGTCTTCTTTTTCTAACCAGGTCACTCTGGCACACAGTATCACCAACCTGAGAGATACTCTCAGTAATGCATGGACCCTGATGTTAACTGAAACCAAGTTAAGAGGTTTCAGAGTCCACAATGGCATCTAAGGTGCTGTGTTTCTCACATGGAGGTGACTGTGAAAGCGCCGTCTAGAAATAGTCTGAACATAACTGTCTTCTGATTCCTTGGGATGCTGGCATAAAGTAAGCGATTAGTGCTCAAAAACACATTGCTAATCATGCCAGTTATGAGAGACTGAAAAGACTGTGGGCACTGAGATCTTCTCACAGAGACTCCTCCTGCCTCCTTCACTTCTAGCTAAGACTGGTCTCTAGATTTTGAGTAAGATTATGGCATGAATTTGTTTATTGTTCAACTAAGAATGACTTGCCCAGCCCTGGTTTGGCTCAGTGGATACAGTGTCAGACTGTAAACTGAAGGGTACTGGGTTCAATTCCAGTCAAGGGCATATGCCTGAGTTGCAGACTCAATCCCCAGTGTGGGGTCTGCAGGAGGCAGCCAATCAATGATTTTCTCTCATCGTTGATGTTTCTATCTCTCTCTCTCCCTCTCCCTTCCTCTCTGAAATCAATTAAAAATATATTAAAATAATTTAATTAAAATAAATTTAAAAGAGAATGACTTGCCCTCTCACTCAAAACCCTCTCTCACTCTCTCAATCACCTTATCAGAGTGATCACTTCATAAATTATTTAAATGTCTAATCACTGTGTTGTACAGCTGAAGCTAATGTAATATTGTATGTCAATTGTAATGGAAAATATATTTTTTTAATTTTTAACTTGTCCATCACTCAAAGTTAACTCTTCCATGATTTCATTTTTTAGACAGAATTCAGATGTGCCTTCCTAGGATCATATTTAGAATTTCCTTTGTATATATATATTTATTGGTTTCAGAAAAGAAGGGAGAGGGAGCGATAGAAACATCAATGATGAGAGAGAATCATTGATTGGCTGGCTGCCTCTTGCACACCCCCAACTAGGGATCGAGCCCACAAACAAGTAATTTAAGTAATTTGTGCCTTTGCCTCCCTGACAAAGTTTATATAAAGTTACAAAAAGAAATTGACAGCCAGTTTGAAATGGAATTGCCAGGGCCTAGAGCAAAGAATATCCTTACATGATATTATTCTACAATGTCATTATAATTTTAGATATTTTACAACAGCACATTTTACAATTATCCCAAACAAACTTACAAACTAATTCTTTGAATGGTTGGCAGCAATTAAAAAAAAAAAAAAAGGACATGAAAGGATTTATTTCCTTGCAGAAGGAATTAAGGCACTGGGAAGGCACTTGAGCATCCTATATTGGCCCCTCTTGCCCTTTGTGCCAAGAGGGACCTTCTCCTCACAATCCAATTGCCCTCAGCTGTTACCTGAGCTTTCTGTTCATGCTGAGCTTGAAGCCTCGTGGGGGCTGGTACCATGGATCTGTCTCACACCCAATTGTGTGAGCTGGGCCCTCACTGGAGAAGAAACCCGAGTTCCCCGAGATATGTGATCAGCACTGGGACCCTGCCAGCAGGCCAGGGGTTCCCAAGGCAGGTGCTGGGTGTGGAGGCCACGGGGCCATAGGCTACCAACGAGACAGAACTGAACCTCACACCACCCTGCTTGGCCCCGGAAGATGGCTGGTTAGCCAGAGATGGGTAAGATTCCTCAAGGAAGGAACAACCTAAGACAGGTACAGTCGCAGAAGGGCCATCAGGAGAGAAGTTGGGGGGGGGGCAACAGAAGTGGGACACAGACCCTCACCCCCCCAACATAGCAGGGGCTTGAACCCTCAGCCCTTCTGAAGGAGGTCTCCTGCCCCCATGGCTGCTTCGCGCTTCCCACACCCAGCTCAGATCAGGACCCAGGCAACAGAAAGAGACTTGGCCCAGCTCACATCGAGATACAGGTGACAGACAGAGACTTGGCCCAGCTCAGATCGGGACCCAGGTAACAGACAAGAGACTTGGCCGACAGCAGTTGCCCTATATCTAAATTCAGCCTAGCATCTGGAATGCTCAGGACCCACTCAAGAATGCAAATAATCCTTCCCACTAATATTTACAGGGTAAACTAAGATTGTTGGTAGAGTATTAAATTTGACAGTAAAATAGTAATTGAGTTTTCAGATTAATTTAAATAGGCTAATTGAAATAAGTGAATATTCAAGTAAAGTTAATTGTACTGGACAAAAAGCTGTTCTTAAAGTAATAACTAAAATTTCTATTGGTAGTTCATCTCATGGTAAAACTCCTAAATATGCAATGAACCTAAAGCAGTCATATGTGTGGGCAAAAAAAAAAAAAAATTAAATTTAAAGTTATCAAGACTGCATTATAAAAGTTACAAAAACCTCCATTAATTAAAAAAAAAGGGGGGGATAGTAGGGCAATATCATGTAAGGAAAAATATCCTATAAGTAAATTACATCTAGAAAATTTTTACTTTACCAAATTAAGTTTCATTTGCAATGCTAACAGCAAGACGGCCATTAAAAACACACATGGTGTCTAAATAAGACAAAGGAAAACCGTTTGGGCAAAAATAAAAAGGATCCCAAATCAATTATATAGAAAAGATTCCTTTATTAACTTGTGGTCGAGAATACATTTGTATATTTTCAGAAAACAACCCCAAGACCAGATGGATTTCTGCAACAGAGAGGAATTGACAGGTGTGCTCCAACCACTAAGACAAGAGGAAAAAACAGTCCAGAGATGGAAGACGCTGACAACACCTTGCCACGCGAGCAGTCAGCAGCTGTGCACCGCTGCAGGTTACCTAGGACCAAACCAGAGAGGGTCGGACCTGCATTGCCAACATGTGCCCACCATCCAGATATCATTGCTGACATGTACACATAAGGAACTGTTAGACATTGAAACGGGGACTCAGAACTGTTGGACATAGAAATTGGGACTCAAACATTTTTTTTGTTTTATCTTGTTTTGTTATTATATGTTTATTTCTAGTCTGCAAAGGCAAAACTCTTTAAAGGAAAGAAATGGTGGGAAAAAGATACAGAGGCAAAGAAGCATTGAAAAGACTGTCAAACTACATTGGGAAGGCAGGGGAGGTTGGGCGAGGGGGGCTGTAAGAAACCAACCAAAGGACTTGTACACATGCATATAAGCACAACCAATGGATATAAGACACTGGGGAGGGGGGGAGGGCGGGCAGGTGAAGGCATGTACTGGGGGGTAGGGGAGGTCAGGGGGAAATCAATGGGGGAAAAAAAGGAGACATATGTACTACTATTTGTAATACTTAAAACAATAAAAAAAATGGTAAAAAAATATATATATATTTTTTTTAATTTTTAACTTGTCCATCACTCAAAGTTAACTCTTCCATGATTTCATTTTTTAGACAGAATTCAGATGTGCCTTCCTAGGATCATATTTAGAATTTCCTTTATATATATATATTTATTGGTTTCAGAAAAGAAGGGAGAGGGAGCGATAGAAACATCAATGATGAGAGAGAATCATTGATTGGCTGGCTGCCTCTTGCACACCCCCAACTAGGGATCGAGCCCACAAACAAGTCATGTGCCCTGACCTGGAATCAAACTTTGACCTTCTGGTTCATAGGCTGACACTCAACTGCTGAGCCACACCGGCCAGGTGATATTTAGAATTTCTTGCTCCAAAACCTTAGAGATTCCTAAGGATACCAGTCATACAGTAAGACAGTGCTAATATTTGGGAAATATTTTCTGACCAAGGTTATGGCATGCTTTTTGGAATAGGGAACCAAAGGAAGTTTGAAAATCTTTTGGTATCCTTTCAGACTGTTATAGCATTGTCATTATCAGTCCATGTAAATCATGCTGGAATAAGGTAGATGGGGCAAAATTGACCAGGGCCAGTCATCTCATTATACGGGAGGAATCTCCTAGATTGTTTTAGTGTGAAGCCAGGTTCATAATTAGCAGCACAAAATGGGTTTTCTTCTGCCCTGACATTATATCTCCAGTCTGGCTTGAGTGTTTCCTCCAACTATTCTTTTAGCCTACAGGTAATGCCTACATATTTAGGTAACAACACAGTTTTTTCAGCAATAACCTTGTGGTTTTCTTCCTTCCCTGCTACACAGCTCCTTGTGATAGCTTCTTCTGAAGTTATATGGATGAAGCCACCACCTCCATCTGCCCATGATGCCTCCACTGCTGGTGTGACAGCTGGCAGAAGCTGCCTGAGTCTACAGATATGTCTCAACAAGTCAGAATGTTAGGGAGTTGAGATTCCCAAATAATGGGCAGCTAAGGTAGATATAAAGAAAAAAAAAAAAACACATTTAGAGGACTTGCTATGGGAGGTATTAATGCTGGTACATCCCTATTCAGTTAGTCCTTACAGTAATCTTATTGAGGACACAGAGACTTGGAAAAGTTAAATGGCTGTCCCAAGGGCACATTCCTTCAGAACCAGAATTGCAATGTAGGTCTGTGTCATTTCAGAGCCCTGCATTCTGTTGTGCACATCTGTAGGGTCTGGTGTCCGGGAAGCAGCAAGTCCACTGAGAATGCCACCGAAGTGAACAGCTGGGTGAGTTCAGGCTGTTGGTTCTCTGAACGGATTTTACTGTTGGTTGCATGTAGAGATTTGGGGCTTACCCATGGTGATTATAATCAGACAGCTTCTAGAAACTGTAGGTAAGTAGACCTGCCCTTTAGGGAACCTGGGACAGAAGAGATGAAATTTCTCCCAAATGTGAATTGAAATCATAAAATAAAAGGAAATCAGCATTGTGCAACAATCTTTGGAGAGCACTTCCGGTCAGTGATTTTCTATCAGTGCTGCTACTATATATACAGAAGCCTCTGCCACAGGGAGACAGTCGCCTTCCTCATTATCAGCACCCCTTAAGTTGAATCACTGTGAGGGAAACAACAAACGCATGTCATCGGTCAGAGACTGGCTTGCTATTTTCTATGAATCTGACAGATCCCTGTTTTCCCATGTCTGGCCTCTTCCTGCTACACATTGCCTTCCCACTCTCCCTCCTCCTCTTCATTTGTCACCTTCTGTTCCCTCCCATGCTTCTTCTGTTTTCAATGTAATGATGTTAAGTGTTTTAAGTGTGGAATAATATGCATAATACTGAGGCTCTTCAGGAGAACGGTAGAAATATATGTATCATCCCTCTGTGTGTGCACGTGATTATAGTGTATGAACCATAGTAATAATATTCACAATAATATAGTATGAGCCCTGAAATAAATAGTAATAAGAACATGAAGTAGTCCATGGGCACTCTAACTCTCCTTCTTTGTACCTTGATATCTGCTGCTATCCAAGTATCACTACAAAAGTGCTGGCAAATGCAAGGAACTCTGATAACTATTTCACAGAGCAGTGTAAAGGTCTGCATGGCTCTAAGATGTTTTGAGTATGTTGGCATGGCAACATAACATTGCTGGGGTATCCGAAGGAAGTCAGTAAATTAAAGCATTACACATTTCTCCAATGTTGAAGAACCTCAAATCACTTTATAGATGACAGCCAGATTTACAGACAGAGATCTCAAGCTCAGCAATAGTGTCCTTTGTATGAGTAATCTTTGAAAACTAGTGATCTCTGAAACAGCATTCACAATACAGTACTTGGATTAATACAAACTTTCCTGAATCAAACGCTAAATGTGGACATGGTTGGGATAACTTTTGCTGTTCTCAGTACAAAGTCAATCGAAGTAGCAAATGAGGAAGACGAGATAGTGATTTTTCAAGCAAATCAATTCTGGGTCTGAGTGACACAAGCACACATTCTGGGGCACCACAGAAGGGGGAGAGCAGGGGGTGCTGCTGGGCTTGATCTTGTTTTACTTCCAAGGAAAATTGGAACATCAAAACAAACAAGGGTTAAGAATGTCTAAGCAGAAAAGGAGAAATGCACAGGGAGAAAAAGTTCTTCCCAAGACACTTACAGGAAGGAACCTACCTTCTGAAACTTCCTATATTACTTAGTAACAGGACTAATGGTGGAGACAGACATAGCAAGAAATAGCTGTAAGTCAATGTGATAAGTGTTTTAATGCTATGGCATAGAAGAGAGAAAACCTTCTTCGACTTTGAAGTGTGCAGTTTTCAGAAAAGGTACCAGAGAAGAAGTTATGTTAGAGCAGGTGTTAAATCATAAATTGAGTTTTAGCACAATGATAGGATAGAAATTTGAGGTGGTAGGGAAAGCATACGCAAAAACAAGGAGAGCATTTAGGAAGTGATAAGGAGGTCAGCTACAGTAGGACAGGGCATGCTGTGGGAAGTGCTCAGAATAGAGTTTTGAAATGTATAATAGGGTTAGATACTGAAGTATTTTGAAAGCCAGTCCATGGAGTTTGGAGCTGGCACTAGTGTTAAGCAAGAGTGTGACATGATCAGATTTTTGTTTTAGAAAGGTAAGTCAGAAAACAATATAAATCATGAATTAAGGTGGTGGTGAGATTCTGGATAGCAAACAAAATTACTGAATAGATACTGAGGAGTCAGGAGATCATAATAATCTAACTTATACTGGAAGTATACAAAGAAAGAGAAGATGGGTAGAGGAAAAGTGAAGGAGAAGGAGGTCCTGGGTATACAGATTAGATTTACAGAGTGTAAGGGAAATAGGACAGAGTAGCACATTAAGATTTCTCTGCGTAAGGGACAAAGTAGATGGTGATGCTTTCAAACAAGACAGAAAATGTAGCCCAAATGTTCATTGCTTCAGCAGCTTTCCATCTGATAACAGTAGATCCTCAGCTTCCTCCTCAAAGTTTTGTGTGCTTTTTTAATGTAACCACAAACGGTAAGTCAGTTACCGTCATTATGCTGTACCTCCAGTCTTCTAGAGAGGACTTGCTTGGGCTCCCAGTAACCCACATGTGGTGCCTGCAAAGAAACTTGGAACAACTTCCCCATCTGCCGTAAGAACATGCTTTTCAAAGACCAAACAATGCCACTCTATCCGAATGCTCCTAAGGCTTCCATGTTGGCAGTCTCCAGAATGGCGCAGCATTCTACGTCAAGGCAGAACACTGAGAAGGAGTGGCCTCACCCACAAGAATTTCTCCTACATTAAAATGTATGTTCTGAGCACAAAAATTTTTGTTTCATTTCCTGCAATATCTTCTGAATATTTAATAGTTTTTGCCACATAACAGGTGCTCAATAAGTATTTTTAATTAAACTTTTTATTTTAAGGTAATTGTAACTTCACATGCAATTATAAAAAAAAAATAATAGAAATGTTCTGATATCTCAGTGGTTATATCATCATCCAGATACATCAAGGTTGAGGGTTTGGTCCCTGGTCAGGGCACATATAAGAATCAACCAATGAATGCATAAGTAAGTAGAACAACAAATCAATGTTTCTATCTATCTATCATCTATCTATCTATCTATCTATCTATCCCTCCATTCACCCCCCTTTCTCTCTCTAAAATCAATACATTTTTAAAAAATAATAGAAAGATCCAATGCACACTTTAACAATTCTCCCCAGTGGTAACATCTTCAAAAACTACAGAATAATATCACAACCAGGATATTGATGCTAAAGCAATCAAAACAAGGACCATTCCTGTCACCACAAAAATCCCTCACATTGCCCTTTTATCACTGCACCCGCTCCAAATACTGCTCTCAAATGAGGCCTATGGGAAGCAACTGTAAAAGATTGAAGATAATCTAGAAGAATTCTAAACTCATTATTTCACAAGTAACTTAACTGTACATCAGTTTAAATAAACTTAAATGTGACAAATTGAGGCTGAGCTTTAAAGAAAAAAAAAAGAATTCTAATCAGTGTAGCTAATTAGATACTGATCCTAAATCAGAAGATTGACAAATCACGGTAGGCCTGGAGGGGGGGGGGCAAGAGGGAATCAAAGGGGGAAAAGGGAGACATCTGTAATACTTTCAATAAAGATAAATGTAAAAAAATAAAATAATATAAAAGATTGGTAAATCATTTTTATTCACATATTTATTTATGCTAAAATGAATTAAAGATGTATCTTTTAGGATGATTATTCCATACTTAATAAAACCTTTTGATTAAACAACTACTAGCCCCTAATTTCCTGCATTAAAGGTCTTCTACTCTGAGTCCATCACTCTGGTTATGTCATCTTTCACTCTCAAGAGATGGACAAACTCAGGCTACTGGAGGGGAATAAATGCCGTCCCTCCTATTTCACTTTTCTTCTTTTTAGCCTTTCTTTTCATCCCCAGTTTTGTTCTCCTCTTTTAATTACAGAATAATATTATGGATATTATTTAAAATACTGATGTGTGCCCTAACCAGTTTGGCTCAGTGGAGAGAGTGTCGGCCTGTGGACTGAAAGGTCCCAGGTTCGATTCCGGTCAAGGGCATGTACCTTGGCTGCGGGCACATCCCCAGTATGGAGTGTGCAAGAGGCAGCTGATCGATGTTTTCTCTCTCATCGATGTTTCTAACTCTCTATCCCTCTCTCTTCCTCTCTGTAAAAAAATCAATAAAATATATTTTAAAATAATAAAAATAAAATAAAATACTGATGTGAGATGTTGAGGGGAAGGAGGAATAAAGGTCACCATCTTTAAGCAGCAGCAAGTCACAAATGCTCTCTTACTTAAATAGGAAAAAAAATTGAAGCAACAGGAAGTTTAGGGGAGCTGGCAACCAGAAAATAGGTTTGATGTTGAAGGTGTTATGTTTCAAGACTTGTTCCCTATATCCATCCTCTACAGACCCACAAACTTGCCCATGTCACTCCCTGGCTTGACTGCCCACTGCCTACACAATGCTCAAAGTCATTCACCTGGCCCATTGGGATCCTTCATGTTCTGGTCCTGGACCATTTCTCCTGTCTTTCACCTGGTGCTCCCTGCCTTGTGCTTTCTCTCTCCTGAAACGCCATCTGACATTTTCCTACAGAACTGTGTCTTCCTTCAGAACCTCTGTTATTCCCTCCATCCTGACTGTCTCCTCACGCACACGTTTCCCCCCTCACTTCCTCTGGCTAGAGCCTGGCTCTTATTCTCTTACTTCTGTCTCACTTCACATGTTACTTCTTCCACAAAGGTTTCCTGGAAGCCTTTCATGCCACCTGCTGAGTTTCATAACTTAAGCCTATTAATTAATAATCCTTTTCTCCAAGCCACAGAAACCCAAGTCAAGTGAGCTTAGGAGAACAAATGAAATCTATGTCATTCAAAAACAGATTATGGAATGAGCATACTATAGATGTCCATTTTACTGTGAAAAAACCTGCATCGTTACACTTAATACATGGTATAATCATTTGCTTATCATCTATCTTCCTCCATCTACATGCATGAAGTTATTCATTTTAGGATTTCCTAACGTTAAACACAATGCTCAGTGTAGTAGAAGTTGAATATATACATGTATAAAGGAAATCATTACATTTTCTTTGAAAGTTCAAGAAAGTGATATCTAGAGAGAATATTCTATCTGTAGGAGATCTTATGTATAAGTATAGATAAAGAACTTGGTGAGTAGAGTTTCTGAAAGAAAGAAAAATTATTCTAGCCTTACAGTTTGAACTTGGGGGGAAATAGGAATGTCTTTCCATTGAGATGGGAGGGGGAAAAATGAAGTCAGTAACAATGCAAGTGAGATCAGGTCAGAAGTGAGAAGACAGTGGTATTTGGAACTGAGGTAGGAGGTCAGGAAAGTGGTAACTTATAGGAAAAAATACTAAGGAAAATAAGAATAGTTCCTTCCAAGGGACAATGAAAAGTAAAGTGGAGGGAGACTTTAACCTGTGCTTTACCACAGACCACATGCCCCACAGTTTGACAAAACAACTGGCCAGGAAATTCCATGAATGTTGATGCACGATTTTATTCACTAAGTTCCTAGAAAGCACTCCATTCTGTTTACCTCAGACCTATATTTTAACCTGTCTTTGCCTCCTTTCCTTCTTCTAATAAATATGTTCAACTTATCCTAAAATCAAACAAAAAAAGCTTTTCCTTTCCATGTAACTATCGTCTTTTCTCCTTTTCATCCCCGAAATTTGTAAAGGGTAGTAATTATTCACCCTTTCTCTTATTTACTTTCAATTCCACTCCCTCGGCCACTGCTCTCTGGCTTTGGCTCCAGTACTACTGAATAGCTTTTGCAAAGGTTACTATCACCCAGTTACAAAGAACTATAGCCTTGTTCTCAATCTTTCTTCTTTCTGGTATTTCTGAAAGCTTCTCAGCCCATTGACAGTCCCCTCCTCTTGAAACATTCTCATCCTCTGGCTTTGGGCATAGGAACCGTCATAGGAGATGAGTAACTGCAGTGGTACAAGGCAGACATCGTGGCCTGACTCCAGCCATGCGGCTTCCTCACTGTGTGCTGCTAGAGAACTTGTCTGGTCTCTACACACCACAGTTTATGTAGCTACAAAAAAAAAAACAGATATAATACCCATTTAGCAGTGCTGTCTTCAGAATTCAATCATTTAATACTTAAGAAATACTGAACACCTACTAGGTACTAGGCACTCTCTTGTGTGTTTGAGATACATTAGAGAAAAAGGAAAAAAAAAAAAGAAAAGAAAAGAAAGTCCCTGTGTTATTGAACTGGAAAGGACAGATAGGCAATAAACCATAAATATAACAAATATGTATATGATATGGTATGTTAGAGGGTGATTGTAATGTAGAAAAATAGAAACCAGGGAGAGGGATTGAAAGTCACAGTGGTAGAAAGGAGTGCAACTTTAAATAGGGAGGCCTTATTGAGAAAATGACATTTGAGCAAAAACTTTGAAAGGGAGGGAATTAATCATGTAGACATTTGAGACAAGAGAGTTTCTGGCAGAAGAAACAGACTGTGTAAAGGTCAGTAGGAGATGGGTTCAGAGAGGTAACAGAGAATGGGGTGTGCTTCCGTAGGCCATTGTGTAGATGTGCCTTTGACTCTGAGTAAAATACAAAGCCTACAGAGGGTTTTGAGCAGAGAGGTGACATCGTGTCTAATGTGTTATAACAGGTCTACTGTGGCTAATGCATAGAGAGTGACTACATGGGGTAAGGACAAAAGCCAGAACCCAGGAGCTGTTATAGGAATCCTGGTGAAACAGGATGGTGGCACGTATCAGAAAGATGGTAGCAAGTTGGGGTAAAAGTGGTAAGCAGTAATGAGACTGCAGGCAGATTTTGAAGGTAGAAATGAAAGTATCGTCAGGAGAAACCAAGATGGCAGCATAGGTAAGCACCTAAACTGCTGCCTCACACAACAATTTCAAAACTACAACTGAAAGACAGAACGGACACCATCCAGAACCACAGGAAAGCTGGCTGAGTGGAAATTCTACAACTAGAAGGAAAGAGAAAAGCTCACGGAGAACTGGAGGAATGGCAAAGGGTTGAGGTACAGCAAAGGGTCTTTGTGCGTGCAGAGAGGAAGGGCGGCTGAGAGCCTGGCTGACTTTCTCTGGCGGGAGGGGGAAGGAAACCCCCAACTGCACTGAACCCCAGTTCTGGGTGAAACCCGGGCCCAGGCTCATACAGGGGGAGTCTGGACTGTCAGAGAAAAAGGCACTCGGAGACTCGGAGATCCAGGGGAGAGCCGCAGCGGGCAGGGATCTGGAGGCATGCGCACGTAGGTGCATAAAAAGACTGCGGAGGTTGGCATAGGCTTTCCCTAGCAGAAGGGAGTCAGAAGCTCCTGAATGCACTGAACCCCAGTTCTGACTGCACTGAACCCCAGTTCCAGGCGAACTTCTGGGGACCCACGCTCTTGCAGGGGGAATCTGGACTCTCGGACGGAGGCTCGGGAGGCGGGGAAGGTAGAGGTCTGGAGGCGCACCTGCACATACAAGGGCAGGGCTGACAGGAAGCCAAGACTGTCTGCTTTGCCCTGAGACTCCAACCCATCCAAGCTGAGCACAGAAGCTTTTGCAATTTGGCAAGTCTAATCCTATAAGGCTGTCTCCAGCACCAAACTTCTCCCAGCATAGACACAGCTGATCCTCACAGCCAATTGGCCTGGAGGTCAATTCCTCCCAGTGACAGCAACAACAATCAAGACTTAACTACAACAAGGCTGTACACACAGTCCACAAAGGGGTGCACCAAGAGTGTCCATCTCAGGAAACTGGGAGGCCGACCCACTGGGCCATATAGGAAACCTAGCACACAAAGCTACCCTACCAACTCAGGAAAGCAGTGAAAATGCGGCGACAAAGAAACAGATCACAAATGAAAGAAATGGAGGAAAACAAACGACTGGATATAGAATTCAAAACCACGGTTATAAGGCTTTTCAAGAGTATCCTATAAAAGGCCGATAAATATAACGAGACCTTCGAAGATCTGAAAAAGGACCAACTAGAAATTAAACATACACTGACTGAAATAAAAAATATTATACAGAGACCCAACAACAGACTAGAGGAACGCAAAAATCAAGTCAAAGAATTGAAATACAAAGAAGCAAAAAACACTCAACCGAAAAAGCAAAAAGAAAAAAGAATCCAAAAAGTTGAAGATAGTGTAAGAAGCCTCTGTGACAACTTCAAGTGTACCAACATCCGAATTATGGAAGTGCCAGAAGAAGAGAGAGAGCAAGATACTGAAAACCTATTTGAAGAAATAATAACTGAAAACTTCCCCCACCTGGTGAAAGAAAAAGACTTACAAGTCCAGGAAGCACACAGAACCCCAAACAAAAGGAATCCAAAGAGGACCACACCAAGACACATCATCATTAAAATGCCAAGAGCAAAAGACAGAGAGAGAATATTAAAAGTGGCAAGACAAAAACAGTTAATTACCTACAAGGGAGCACTGATATGATTGTCAGCTGATTTCTCAACAGAAACTATGCAGGCCAGATGGGAGTGGCAAGAAATTTTCCAAGTGATGAATAGCAAGAACCTACAACCAAGATTACTTTACCCAGCAAAGCTATCATTCAGAATTGAAGGGCAGATAAAGAGCTTCACAGATAAGAAAAAGCTAAAGGGGTTCATCACCACCAAACCAGTATTATATGAAATGCTGAAAGGTATTCTTTAAGAAGAGGAAGAAGAAAAAAGTAAAGATAAAAACTATGAACAACAAATACATATCTATCAACAAGTGAACCTAAAAATCAAGTGAATTAAAAACCCGAGGATAACATAGAATATTATAGAATTAGGGGCATAGAAAGGGAGTGGACTGATAATTCTCAGGGCGAAAGGGGTATGGGAGGGGTGCAGGAAGAGACTGGACAAAAATCGTACACCTATGGATGAGGACAGTGGCGGGGAGGTAAAGGCAGAAGGTGAGGTGGGAACCGGGTGGAGGGGAGCTATGGGGGGAAAAGGAGAAACAATTGTAATAATCTGAATAAAGATTTATTAAATGAAAAAATAAGAAATACAACAACAACAACAAAAGAAATGAAAATATCTTCTATTGGGTTGGCTGTCAGAGCAACAGAAAATAAATGTATCATCCCAAGGCTGGGCTGGCTTGGGCAACAGGGAAGATGAAACTGCCATCTACTGTGATGGGAATGACTGGTGGAGGGAATGAATGTCACATAATAAAATTTGTAGCCTGGCAAGTGTGGCTCAGTGGTTGAGCGTTGACCTATGAACCAGGAGGTCAAGATTTGATTCCCGGTAAGGGTATATGCCTGGGTTGTGGGCTCAATCCCCAGTGTGGGGCATGCAGGAGGCAGCCA
Organism: Corynorhinus townsendii; assembly: GCA_026230045.1. Classification (NCBI taxonomy): domain Eukaryota; kingdom Metazoa; phylum Chordata; class Mammalia; order Chiroptera; family Vespertilionidae; genus Corynorhinus; species Corynorhinus townsendii. Next base: position 86,168,394 of record JAPDVU010000002.1, read on the forward strand.
TCTCTCATCACTGATGTTTCTCTCTCTCCCTCTCCCTCTCCCTTCCTCTCTGAAATCAATAAAAAATATTAAAAATAATTATCTAGTACAAATTTAGAATCTGTGTTTTGAATTTGTCTCTTTGATTCTAAGATTTGAAGTATTTGTATTTGTTCCCTTCCTTAACACAAAGCGTTTCAGCATTCCTGATGTACATTCACATGCAAACTTTCTTTGTTTTTATATTTCTAACCATTTGTTATAGAAAGGCAGGAAATATTTATTTCCCTTGAAACTGATGAGATGATTAGGGCTCAGAAAGGCTATAAGATTAACCTAAGTTCCCAACATTGTTAAAATGGATTGTAACCTAAAACAATGGGCTTTGGACTCTTTACCTGGTATATTTTAAATCATATAATGCTTTCCAAGAATCAGTGTAAGATAACTTCAGGATCATGCAGTCCAAAGCATTCTACATTATTTCTGCAGAAACTAACTCAGAGAATCCAAGTAACCTGCTCTGAATCACTCATTTTCACTTTTGAAATCTTCTAGAAATTTCCCCACAATGAGACTGCATTTTGGTTTTTGAGTGACTAATGTCCTGCATTTTCCAATTAGAAAAATGCCCAGTAGAGTAGGAAGGACCCCAGAAGACAGCAATGTCCTGGAAGCCACATTTAAAAAGTGGGTGAGGAGGGTGACCTCCTGTGCCCAGTGCTGCTAGCTGAGCACAAAGGATGCGGCCTGAGGACTGGCCATGGGCTTTAGCAAGGTGACCATCCCTGTGGACCCAGGCAGGAGCAGTTTCAGAGCAGTGGTGGGGCAAAAACCTGACTGGAGATGTTAAAAGTGAAGAGAGGAGAACACGTGGAAACAGCAAGGAGTTTGTTACAAATGAGAGCAGAAAAATGGAGTCAAGAGAAAATATTTCTTTTTCTCATTTTTTTAACATGGGAGAAAAGCAGGTTTGTGTACTAATGAAAATAGCCGAGCAAAAAAATAAACAAATTGGTGATATAGGAAACAGAGGAAAGAATGACGGGGTAATGCCCTTGAATTGGCAAGAGGGATGAAAACTAGTGCCAAAGGGAAAGAATTGATACTCGAATGAGAGCTGTGTCGTTTCTGTGTAGCAGGTGGGAAAGTAAAGGATGCAGATACAAAGGCTACTGGGCAGGAGGCTGAGGGTAAGTTCTCTCTGAGTGCACAGGGAGGTAGGAAGTAGGTCACATGCAGAAAGTGAGGGCGAAGGAGGAGGAGCTGACAGTTAGGGGAGAGAGAAAGTGGTATAAAATAGTCACGTAAAAGATTGGGTGAGTGAATAACCTAGGCACAGACGGCACGCTTGTCAGGGACAATGTAAGGATGTACTTGATGCGCCTGGTCCAGGGCCCCAGTCCAGGGTGGGCAGTCTAGCAGCAGCACCAACGAGTCCCTGGGTGCTCCACAGTGGTAGCAATTTCTGTTGTGTTATTCAAAACCATTCTCTCCCTTAACAGAGGTGTTAGAGGGCATGAGATTATCTACCTGAAAACTGCTCAACGGTTTTTAGGCAGAAATTTAAGAATTTCCTCTTTAATATCCAATTACTTGGTATTTCCACCATCCTTTACATTTGCAAACTGTTCCACAGCGATGCTCATTATGTCTGCTTCACTGCATCACTGACTTACACATAGAACAAAACCAAGTGAAGTAAGTCGGGGAGGCACAAGGCTTCGTTCGGCTCATGCTGGCAGCAGGGAACAGACAGGAATCATACATCCTGGATTTAACAGTGTACAGCAGTATTCCCTCAAAGTACATTTTGTGGACTATTAATTCCAAAAGATGTTCCTTGAGTCGAGAGTTCTGTGGCCAAATAAACGTGAGAACTTTGAATGTTATATTGCACTCAGATTGTCACAAAACACATTCGTATCTTTGAGAAGCCTGGTGTTAAAGAGATCTACACAACTTTATTTAACTTAGCATTTCTGAGGCTTATTTGACCAAAAAAAAATATTTTGTTTTTTAAACAGAGAATACTTTTACAGGGGTATGGAGCACTCATTGATAGCATCATTTGCCGTATCCATTTAAAATACCTTCTTCTTTTCTGGTGGAATTCTAGTTTTAGCCGGGCACATTGCTGCTTAGCCAAAAGGTTTTACTTCCAGCTCCCTTTGCTGCTAGTCCTGGCCATGTAACCAAGTTCTGATCAATGAGATGTAAGTGGAAATTATGTGCATGACAATCTGGAAACAGCCTTAAAAGAAAGAAGCCCTCCTTTGTTGGAACCACCTACCTTCTTCCTTTTGGCTTGCTGGAACATAGCGTGATGGCTACAGCCATCATTTGAGTCTGTAGGAAGCTCGCAAGAGACAAGAAAGCTACAAGAGAGCAGGAACCTGGCTCCTTGATCATTGTGGAGTCACCACATGGCACATGCTGCCTACCTCCAGACTCCTTTAACTGAGAGAATTAATCTTAAATCTTGTATAAGGCACTGTTATTTTGGTGTATTTTATTTTATGTTATTCAAGGCTGAATCAAACCCTGGCTAATACAATGCAATGCCTACCTTCATCTCATAGAACTGTGTTCTTCAAAAACACTGAGAAGTACTGATCTAAATTTAACCACTAAAACTTCATGCCCTTTCCTCCCAACAAGTGCATCTTTGTCTGAGTCCAAACACATGGAATCTTCACCTATGTTTGGTGCTTACATTTCATTTCAAGTATTCTCACACGAAAGGCAACAGGTAACTGGAAAGAGCAATGGCTTATGTCAAAATATAAGCGTTCAAGTCTCAACTCTGCTTCTTGACCTTATACAAGTACACTAAAATCTACTCCTCTGGTTTCCTGAAAGCACAGTAGTAATAGTATGTTTTCTGTTTCACAGAGTTGTTATAATGGTTAATGAAATACAGGTCACCACACTCTCCCCAACAAAATCCTAATTATGTAGTACACTACACAAAAGATCTTACTGTTACTGTTTGTTATCCCACCATACCAGAGAGCGCTCTGGTCTCAAACTTACTAATGTGTGAGTGTGTGCATTTGTGCTCTTGCACATCATTTCTATAAATGTCACGTCTCTGTGGACAAGTAGAACCAAACAGGCTTCTTGATCCCATTTCAATGTAAATTCTAAGTGCAAATGTTATTCTCAGAATCTTAACGTTAGTGTTAGCAACTAGGGTTACTGGCTGGAACCTCAGTTCTCGTCAATGCAGAAAAGAATTTAAGGCCAATGAAAACAAAAGTAAAGCAAAGTAGGATTTATTGAAAATACACTCCAAGCAAGGAGCAGGCCAGTCAAGAGAGAAAATAGTCCCAAATTCCCTTGGTTATTTGGTTTAAATAAGGGATTTTCTGGGTGGAGACTTGTATTTTCACCCAGGTATGATTGACAGAAAAGGGATATATAACTATATTTCTTCTACGCATGCCCTTACCCATAATGCATACAGAAAAACCCACAATGGGGAGGGTCAAAACTGCAATACAAACCTATGTATAAAAGCCTAAGTGACCATTACAACCAAATGACTGAACGACCAGAATGACCTGTCGACCAGTTGCTATGATGCATACTGACCACAAGGGGGCAGATGCTCAATGCAGGAGCTTCCCCCTGGTGGTCAGTGCACTCCCACAGGGGAAGCGCCGCTCAGCCAGAAGCCAGGTTCACGGCTGGCAAGGGCAGCTGCAATGGTGGGAGCATCTCCTGACTCCACGGCAGGCACAGCAGGCCAGGATGAGCATGAGCAGCTGTGGCACCCAGCCCAGCTCGGGCTCCTCCCTGGCAGCCTGCCCCTTGGTGCACTGCTACATCCCTTGGGGGATGTCTAACTGCCAGTTTAGGCCCGATCCCCACAGGCCAGGGCAGTCGGACATCCCCTGAGGTATCCAGGATTGCGAGAGGGCATAGGCGAGCCTGAGGGACCCACCCTCCCATGCACAAATCCTTGCACTGGGCCTCCAGTTTTATTATACTTAGTTCAGGGCTCCAGTAAGGTCACATTGAGGTCATGTATTTTCCTCTGTGCTTGCACCAAAAATCAGCTCATTCTGAACCTGCCCACAGGCAGTCTTCTTCAGGACCTGCTGACTGCAGGGCTGCCCATAGAGAGGAATCTGAAGGCAATGTTGGTCCTGGGCCTGTCAGGATCCCAGGTCAGTCCTCATCCCAGCTGCTCATGTCTAGTTTCCTACCTAACACAGGGTGGGGCCTTTGGAGGCTCATAAGTCTATGTCTCTACAATAAGGTGAGATATCACCTAAACCTTCCTGAAGTTATGAATGTATTTGTTTATAAAGACCCTGGAAGAATAAATTCTAAGTCCTTGCCTGCAAGATCATATCTGAGAATTTAACAGCCTTCATTAGAAAATAGCTTCTGAGAATTAAATTTCAATTCTTTATCTTAATTTAAGTCTCAGGCTCTTTTGTGTATATCAGGAAAAAGTTGATACAATGTGTTCAACATTAACTTTTTATTCATTTGAAGACAGTTCTGAAGACAACCCTCACATGGATATTGAGCCTAAACTCACACTTACCATGGCAACTGGTGTTTCTATATTTTTTTTAAAAATTATGGAAGATATTCAACTCACTTATAAGGGGTTTCATGAATATAATAGAAGTACTTTACTTTTAAAGTTATGGATATTTAAAAATACATTTCTAAAGAAAATAAACTGTGAAACAAATTTGCAAATCCAAACATGCATTAAAGCTAAAATTATCATTTCTAAACTAAGTAGCTGAAAAAATAAGACTATTAGTTAAAATAGGTACATATATTATTCAAATGAGATAGCTAACATTTTAAGCTTAAAATAAATTAAAAACAAGTGCCTAATTGATATTCATTTATTCCTATCACTATATAACCACACCAGTGAAAACTAGTTTTGTATGGCATCATTCAAAGGAAGAGTGTCCCAACATAATTTATAAAATTAAAATAATGCATAATATTAATTTTGTTTGTTTTCAGTTTCTATGACATGTCTGACATATATAACTGGATATATTCACTCTCAGTTTCCTATTTTTATTGTAAACCTGATGAAGGAGTGTTAGCATTGTACTCAACAAAATCCATCAAATGATCGATTTTCTTAAACCAGTATGACATTAGCCTAGTAATATGGAATTACTTAAAAACATTAATTAAATGTCTGTGTTTGCTTACTAACCCTGATCCCCTGTGCACTGTTTAACTGCATAATTCTACAAAGCTGGAATATCCATTTGTCTCTTGACAGACTTACTTTTATGAGATCTAAAATGGCAAGGAAAGTTGAAGGTAGAAGTAGAGAAAAGGGGGCTACAAGAGGAGAGTGACTATGTGGTAACCATCAAAAGTCAATTTCCATATGTAAAGATATAGAAACGAGAGTGTATTTTCTCATAGAGAAATGAATTATAAATAAAGAAGGCTAGACCAAAATCTATGGTGGTGGATTAAAATAAAAAATTTCTATATCAGTTTTTAATAGAAATATGAGTAGACATGGGTGGGCAGTTAGACAGACATGAGCAGAGCAAGTATGATAGGCCAGGTGGGATGTCTATGCAGCACACCTGTGCCTTTAAGTACCCCCTGCCCCCAGATACATTTTACTTGCCTCTTTCTTCCTCCTTAGCTCCAAGGGCCACTGTTTTGCCTCTGTAAGTTGTTTCCTGAGCCCATTTCTTCTATGGCTCACTTCTTCTACCTTTGTGACTTTCTAAATAAACTTTCTCTTATAGTTTGCGTCTTGGATCTGAATTCTTTCTCAGCCAGAACTCAAGCACTGAAGTTGCTGAACTGATGTCTGGTCTGACTCCACTGGTCTAACACCTGGTGCTGATTTGCCAACAATAGGTAGTTATAGAAATAAATACAGATACATCTGTATGCATAGGTTAGTTTATATGCATATATATTCCAGCTCTGTCCACTGAGAGAACCCAGTAGCAATACTGTTCTAGTAATAAAAAATTACTAGAACAGTATTGCTACTGGGTTCTCTCAGTGGACAGAGCTGGAATATATATGCATATAAACTAACCTATGCATACAGATGTATCTAGTTCCAGATTTTAGTTTCTAAATACTTTCCTCCAATGAAAAGAACTAGGGCTCTTGGAGGAATGGTGGATTCTAGGTCTAAGTAGGGAAAATATCAGACAATCCTGGAATATCTTATGGTGCCAGAAAGAAAGGGAATGTTACAAAATGATGGAAGTACATTGATGAACAACTTGAATAATTTCAATAGGCAAATCTAGACCAATTTAAACAATGAAATAAGTGACATATTGTATTTTTTATATCATGGTGAACTATGGATTATATAATGACATCCTATATAATAAAAGCCTAATATGCAAATTGTCCCCAGGGCAGTCATTTGACCAAGAGTTCAACTGGGAGACCGGGAGTTTGACCGCTCTCTATGATGTGTGCTGACCACCAGGGGGCAGTGCAAAACATGGTGGGCATTGGCGACACAGCGCTAGCAGCAAGCGGCAGTGGAGGCACTGCCGGTCCTGATGGGCCCCAATGAGAGCAAGACCACGGCAGGGATGGTGGAGCAGGTGAGCAGGCAGTGCCAGGTCAACGCAGGTATGAGAGGGGGCCCGATTGCCCCACCAATCACCCCACAGATGGTGACCAGCGGGGGCGGTGGTGAGCAGTGCCACTGCCTGGCTCCCAGGTGCTGAGGGAGCAGATGGGGGTCCCACCCCGATCTATTGCCCCACAGGTGGGATGGTGGAGCAGGTGAGGGGGTGGCGCCAGGCCAAGGCAGAGTTCCATGTGGGACCGCAGGGCTGTGAGCCTGGGGGGGTGCGACTGGGGCCTGATCTCCATAGGCCACCCCGAGGAACCCCACCCGTGCATGAATTCGTGCACCAGGCCTCTAGTATTATATAACCCATAGTTCACCATGATATAAAAAATAATTGAATAAATAAATAAAGGAAGAAAGGAAAAGGGACAGCTTTTGTTATAGTCAAATTCTAATTAATATGTGTAGAGAAACTAAGAAAATAGAAAATCATCATTGGGCAAACACCACAGTAATAATTATTGCTGAAAAGAGTGACAGATGGATAAGAAACAGGATATTTGCATAGTTTCAAAATATCACCTTACCAGGTACTTATTAATTATGAAGAAAACCAAAGTTTTGCCACTCCAAAAATGTGCCTTTTGGGATATTGATTCTAACCTGGTTATTAAAGAAAAAAAAATTCAGAAAGAACCTTTGAACTTCTCCCTTTCCTGTCTCAGAGATTTAAGATGAAAAGTTCTGTTCCAGGAAGGGAATCTTATACTCACTTAGCATTAGATAAGAAGAGTCCGAGCAGGAGGCTGTTAGCTAGATTGCCCCCAGGAGTTCCATTGTTTCTAGGTTACCTAAGGGGAATTTGTTTGCCATATGTGTTCTGGTCTTTTCAGCTACATATTAATTGCCTTTTATTCCCTTTCAAAATCCAAAACCCGTAACCCCTTTTCTCCTTTGTCCAGAATGGCATATAAGCCTCAACTGCCCAATGAGTATTGGGTCACATTCTTATAATTCCCCCAAAATGTGTATTTGTTTATTACATTTTTTTCTTTTAATCCGTCTCTGGTGGAAGGATTTTTTTTTACCCTCCACAATTACAAATAAAACAATAACTTTACAATAGAGAAAACTGATAGACATCACCTTAACCAAGTGGCAAGTTAAAATTGCATAATAAGACATAATGAAATAAGACATATCTTAAGGCTATACCTGATACAATATACTGAGAAGGTTACAACAGTATTTCCTTGATATTCTTGCCCAAAAAATGTATAACTTGAATTTAATCATGAGGAAACATCAGATAAACCCAAATTGTGACATTCTACAAAATAACGGGTTCACGCTCTTCAAAATGTCAAGGTCATAAAAGACAAACAAAGACTGAGGAATTATAATGGATTTGAGAAGGTTAACAAAATATAATAACTGAAGACAAAGTGGGGTTCTGGACTGAATCTTGGACTAGAAAGCAGCATTAATTGTTCACCTGGAAAAATTCAAGGTCTCTAGATTAGTTAATGATATTATTGTATAAATGTTCATTTCTGATGTCATTAATTTTACTGTGATTATGCAAGATGTTGACATTAGGAGAAGCTGGGTTAATGGCATATAAAAGCTCTTTGTGCTATTTTTGCAACTTTAGCAAATGTAAGATTTCAAATCAAAGCTAATTTAAAATAAGTACATCTATATTCCCCATCCCCATAAACTTCAGTAAACAATACCTTTGTGTTATGGTTATCTATTGTTGTAAAATAAACCACTACAATCAATAACATTTTTTATAATGTCTCATGGTAATGTAATAAAATGAGAAAAAAGAAATAAAAGAGATACATAGAGGGAAGAAGAAATAAAGCTATCTTTGTTTGCAGATGCCATGATGGTCTATAGACATTCCCCCAAAGTTACAAAAAAAAAAAACCCACACCCAACTTCTTGGAAGCAATAAGTGATTATAGCAAGATTTCAGGATACAATATTAATGTACAAAACTGAATCACTTTTCCATACACCAGCAAAGAACAAGGAGAATTTTAAATTGAAAGCACATTATCATTTACTTTAGCACTCAAAAAATAAAATATTTACATATAAATAAAATAAAATATTTACAAGATATTTGTGAGGAAAACTCTGATGAAAACTATCAAAGAAGAACTAAATAAATGGAGAGCTATTTCATATTCATGGGTAGGAAAACTCGATATTGTCAACTTGTCAGTTCTTCCCACTTCATCCAAAGATTTAACACAATCCAAATCAAAACATCAGCAAGTTATTTTATTGATATCAATAAAGGATCCTAAAGTTTATATGGAGTGGCAAAAGTCCTAGAAAAGCCAACTCATTACTGAAGAACAAAGTTGGAGGACATATATTATTGGGCATTAAGACTTATTATTAAGCTACAGTAATCAAGACAATGTGATATTGTCTAAGTAACAGACAAATCAATGGAACAGAATAGAGTCTGGAAATAGATCCACATGCATACAGTCAACTGATCTTTGATAAAAGAAGAAAGACATAAAATGGTGCAAAGATTGTCCTTGTAACATATGGTGCTGGAGCAATTAGACATCCATATGCAAAAAATATATATATCTAGGCACAGACCTTATACCCTTCAATGTTAGCACAATATAGATCATAGTGCTAAATTTAAAACACAAAACTATAACTCTTAGAAAATAACATAGGAAAAAATTCTAGATGACCTCTAGATGATGACATTTTAGATAAAATACCAAAGGCCTGATCCATGAATGAAAGACTTGATAAGCTGGATTTATTAGAATTAGAAAGTTATACTTTGTGAAAAATAATATCAAGAGAATGAAAAGACTGAGCCACAGATTGGGATAAAATATTTGCAAAAGACACATTTGATAAAAGACTGTTATCCAAAATACATAAAGAATTCTTAAATATCAACAATAAGAAAACAGACAACCCTATTTTAAAAATGGGCAAAAGATCTGAACAGACACCTCACAAAAGAAGATATACAGATGGCAAGTAAGCACATGGAAATATGTTTAATATCATATGTCATGAGGCAGTTGCAAATTAAAACAACAATGATATACCACTACTCAAATATTAGAATGGCCAAAATACAAAACATTGACACACAAGTGCTGGTAAGGATGTGGAGCAACAGGAAATCATTCATTGCTGATAGGAATGTAAAATGCTTTAGCCACTTTGAAAGATGGTTTGGTGGGTTCTTAGAAAAGTAAGTATTCTTTTACCATATGATCCAGCAATCACATTCCCTGGTATCTATCCAAATTAATTGAAAACTTATGTTCACCCAAAAATGTTCACGTGGATGTTTATAGCAGCTCCACTCATATTTATTCACAACTAGAGGCCTGGTGCACGAATTTGTGCATGGCTGGGGTCCCTCAGCCTGGCCAACCCAGCAGGGCCAGCCAGGGGGAGGGGCCACAGGAGGTTGGCTAGGCAGCCCTGCCCCCGATCGGGGCCCTTCACGGCTGGGCATGGAAGGTGGGGGAGGGGTTGCAGGAGGTTGGCTGTGGGAGCTGACCACCAGGGGGCAGCTCCTGCATTGAGTGTCTGCCTCCTAGTGGTCAGTGTGCTTCATAGTGACAGGTCATTTAGTCATAATTGTCACTTAGGCATGTATATATATATATATATAAATATATATATATATAAATATATATATAATATATAATATATATATATATATAAATATATATATATATATATATATTCTCAAAACTTGGAAGCAACTAAGGTGTGTCCTTCAGTTGGTGAATAGATAAACTGTGGTACATTCAGACAATGAAATATTATTCAGAGCTTAAAAGAAATGAGCTATCAAGCCATGAAAATACATGAAGGAAACTTAAATGCATTTACTAAGTAAAAGAAACCAGTCTGAAAAGTCTACATACTGAATGATTCTAATTATATAATCTTTTGGAAAAGATAAAACTACAGAGACAGTTAAAAGATCAGTAGTTTTCAGGGTTAGGGTAGAGGAAGGGATGAATAGGCAAAGCACAGAGGATTTTTAAGGCAGTGAAATTATTCTGTGTGATAGTACAATGATGAATACCTGTCATTATGTTTGTCAAAACCATAGAATGTACACCAAGAAAAGTAAACCCTAATGTAAACTAAGGGCTTTGAGTAACAACAATGTGATAATGTAGGTTAAGCGATTATAATAAAAGCAACACTCTAGTGCAGGATGTAGATAGTGGGAACAAGAAATATATGAGAACTCAGGGTACTTCCCACTCAAATTTTCTGTGAACCTAAAACTGCTCTTAAAAAAAAAAAAAAGGTGGTTAATTTGAAATTTTTTTTAATTTAAATTAAAAAATGGGTGAATGTGGCATTTTATGGAAATATTTATTCTTTAATATATAATTTTATTGATTTCAGAGAGGCAGGGAGAGGGAGAGAGAGAGATAGAAACATCAATGATGAGAGAGAACCATTGATTGGCTGCCTCCTGCACATCTCACACTGGGGATCAAGCCCAGAATCCAGGCATGTGCTCCAACCAGGAATCGAACCTTGACTTCCTGATTCATAGGTCATGGCGGCCAGGCTTATGGAAATACTTCTTAAGCAAAGCACAAGAGGTGTCAACCAAAAATGAAAATAATGATTACCTGATTACATTAAAATTAGGAACTGCATTCTGGGAGAAGATATTTGTAACTCATTCATTTCCAGAACAACTATAAAAGAAGTACAAACAGCCCTAACCGGTTTGGCTCAGTGGATAGAGCATCGGCCTGTGGACTCCAGGGTCCCAGGTTCGATTCCGGTCAGGGGCATGTACCTTGGTTGAGGGCACATCCCCAGTGGGGAGTGTGCAGGAGGCAGCTGATCAATGTTTCTCCCTCATCGATGTTTCTAACACTCTATCCCTCTCCCTTCCTCTCTGTAAAAAATCAATAAAATATATATTTTTAAAAATGTTAAAAAGTACAAAAAATTCAATAGAAAAGTAGTAAAGGAAATGCCTAGGCATTCACAAAAGAGAAAACCCAAATAGAAATAAAACAAATGCATAACCTCACTAGTAAACAGGAAAATACAAGTTAAAACCTCAGTGAGATAACATTTCACATCGATCAATTCAGAATATTTTTTAAAAGTCTAAAATTACTAATATTTGGTGTGGATATGGAGAAATACAAATCTTCTCTCCAATGATGGGAGAATAATTGGCACAGCCAGGATAAAGAGCAATTTAGCAATATCTTGTAAAGTTAAGATGAAAATACTCCGCCATACCTAGAGATAGTTTTTCCCTTGTGAATAAAAAAGCATGTACAAAAAATTATTGTTACAACATAGTTTAATTTAAATGTCCACCAGCAGGAAATGATAAAGTAAATTGTTATATATTCATTCAATGAAACACTGTAAAACTGTTACAATTATTGAATTAGAATTCAGTGTCTCATCATGGGCCAATCTCAAAGCTAGAGTTGAGTTGGGGTAGGGGAAGTGAGTAATTGAAAGGTATGTATAGTATAAGAATATTATTTAAAGCTAGAAAATCTGCAGAACAGTGCTATCTATTGTTTGTGAATACATGCAGTTTTAGTTATTGTGTAAAAACTTGCAGAGAAATGATAAATACTAACTTAGGTTCATCTCAGGAAAGGGAGGTGATTAGACTGGGGACAGGTACCCAGGGTAGTTTCAGCTTTATCTGCAAAGTTTTAATTCATTTAAAAAATATTTTTATTGATTTTAGAGAAGGGTGAGGGAGAGAGAGATAAAGAAACATCAATGATGAGAATCATTCTCCTGCATGCCTCATCTTGAGGATCCAGATCACAACCCAGGCATGTGCCTTGACCCGGAATTGGACCGTGACCTCTTGATTCATAGTTCCTGATTCATAGTTCAATCGATGCTCAACCAGTGAACCACACCAGTCAGGCTTAAATATGTTTTTTAATTGACTTTTTTTTGAGAGAGAGAAAAAGGAAGGGAGACAGAGAGAACCATTGATGGTTGTATCCTGTACATCTCCTATCGGGGAGTGAGCCTGCAACCTGGGCATGTGCCCTGACTGGGAATAGAACCTGCGACCTTTCAGTGCATGGGATGATGCTCAGCCAACTAAGCCATATTGGCCAGGGCTTTTTTTAAAGCAAGTAGAACAAAAGTGTTATATTTTCTATAACATTCTTTGAAATATTTCTGAATTATGAAGAAATGTGATAAAATTGAACAATTTTCAAAATCTGTTTTCTCTCTACTCATTATCACCTATCCTTGGCATAGACAGGGGACTGTTCTTGAATTTTACAGCTAGACTAGAAGAAATTTTGTAATAATATGATTTTAACAAAAAATTAAGAACAGGATCTAAAATCAGGACATAAATTTGTAAGAAAAATACATAGCTATGAATCCCCAAATCATGAAAATGAAAAATGCCTCCAGACATCACCTTTCACTGTTGAGTAAGAGATGAAACCTGACAGAAATCGAGTATACCAAACACAAGGTTGTATTTGGTTCTCTAGTTATTAGATGAGACTTCACGCAGGAACTGAAATTATGCAGAGTTTCCATCTGTACGTTTATAACTCATCATAGTAACTGAAAGGCTAGTCTTTCATCCTGAACTGAGAAATTAAAAATCATACCTAGGTAAGAGTCTAAATTAACAGGCAGGAACTTTGTACCTGTGTTTGATAGTGGAACTTCTGCAGGAGGGACAATGACATGGCGAACAGTTTTTCTGTAGGAGCATCCAAGGATAGTATTGCCAAGAGAGGAATAGAACAGCCAGCTATAATCTCAAGAGAAATGTGAACCTTTTCATTAGCTTCCCTATTTCTTCTATGCTTGTGCTATTATTCATTTCCCATAGATTGGTTTATAGATATTTCAAAGCTGAAAAAGCTTCTTTCATCCTGGAGCTGAATGAAAAGGTGGAAAGGCTGCAATGTCCTCAAATCTTATTGTCACAACCTGCACAGATCCCCCCATTCCCTACAGAGCAAGGCCTGAGAAGGAAAGAGATGGTTCCCTACATTTCTGAGGTTTTACACAATTTCACTCCCATTATATTTGACTTTACATTTCATAAAGCACTAGAAAGTAAGTGTCTTGTTATCAGCTTTCAACGCTAGGGCTAAAGAAAGAAACACCTAAACTATTAAACTGTTAGTGTCTTTAATAATTTGGCTCCCGCTTCTCTGGGGTCGCGCGTTGCAGTGCAACGACTCCCGGGTGGGATCTAATGTCTTACCAGACACCCAGATAAAAATGTAAACACTTGTAAAAGACCCAGAACAATATATCTTCCCATTATAGGAAAGCGTACATTAGGAAGGCTTCCAGATAAGTAACTGGACTTTACTTGCTTTGCTATGTTTGATGTTCTTTGACTTTAACCTATGTAACAGATATAACAGATACATTTTTGCACTGAGAAAATGGATAACATGGCAGAGAGAGTGTTACTATTTATGGGATTATGGACAGTTAATTTTTCTAGTAAATCACTTCTTGAGATTTCAATTACAGCCTCAAAGCATGTGGGGTACATCACAAAATTCACGAGGAGCCCTTATATTTGATACAACGGAGTGTCTACAGCATGCTGTCTTGTTGGTTATTGTACAGCTGCCATTGGAAGGGAATAGAAAGGTTTATAATACTGATGTTTTAAGTACTGAGTCCTTCCCATCACAACAACCCCAATGATGAACTAAGAACTTACATGTATGATCCCCATACCCTCTGCCTCGTGCTGCCTTCTGGCTCAGTCACATGTCTTAAGGATAAAAACTGCATCATTGCATTTGTTTCCTTTTCTTAAGCTAGTGGAGTGCCTGGTATACAGGAGGACCTCAATAAATATGACAGCAACAAATAAATTCTCCATATTTCACAGATGTGGAAGCTGAATTCAGAGGTATAGGAGCTTGTGCAAGGTGGAAAGGCACATCCCAAGCCTGGCTGACATCAGCAGTCCCCTCGCCCTCGCCCACGTTAAGGTCTGGAAGGCCCCTGATGCTGCATTCTTGTCAGGCAGCTTCCTAGAAAGACTACAGGTTTCTTCTGCTCCTCAAATGAAAGGTGGCTCCAAGAGAGTGACACCTGATTGGTAGGATACATAGTGGAAAATACCATTTACCGTAGTAATAACACCCTGCTCACGTAAACTAGTGTTGACATTTCTGACGGCTGCCTTAATTCTCAAAGCGGCTAAGAAGGGTCATTTTCTGTTCCTACGTGGTTAAATCCCTTGAGATCTTTGTATGCTTAATGTAATCAAAGAAGAAAAGTGAACATTGCCCCCTATCAAGTGTACTTGGAAGCATTTTCTCTTCCTGGGGATTCTATAACAGACACCTTTCAGACAGTTCAGTGTCAATTAATAGGAAGCAAACCTTCATTGTGATTATGGGTACTTAAGCCAGGTGTGATTACCCTGGCTGTGCTGAACCAGATTTCCTGCAGACCCTTTCCATGTAGCACCTCTCAGTTTGGTCTGATCAAGGTCGACTGGCATCCTTTTCAGTTTACTGTGGCACAGCAAGCTTCCAGTAGAATCTTGTCAGTGCAATTTCACACACTGGGAGGGCAGATGTGTTCTGAATATTAGGAAAGCCTCCTGTTTGCCAATGCAACAGGTCTTTTATTCTGAATTCATTTAAAGACTCACATGAGGTTACAACGTAAATATCACAGAGGAACAAGTTAACAATGACAGTCACGGTTCTCAAATATCTTGGCTTTGTCCACCAAACCATCTAGGAGGAAACTTGCTATACTGTGCTCTGTTCTTGCTGCTTTTTAATTAGTAAGGCTCTGATTGTTTTATTAATAGAAACTATGTTTTGTTTTTCATTGCTTATAAATTAAATGCATAGGGTAGGTAAGATTAACTCTCATTTCTTACTTGATGCATTTTATATTGTTTGAATTTTCAAGTAGCATGTGCTACCTTAGTAAGTTTATATATTAATAAATAATCTTTAAAATAATGGACATTTTTCCAAATAAGCAAACACAAACAACCTGCTTGTTTTTTTAAATTCAAATAATGCCAAAATATACAAGAGAGAAAGCAATCCTACCATCTAGAGACATCAACTGAGAATATTAGTATGTATATATTAAATTGTGAAAATACTTTTAACTTGACTAATATAGTTTAGTTATATATTTATTTTATTTTTTATTTAATTCTTAATATTAGTCTTTATTTTTTAATCTTTATTGTTTAAAAGATTTAAAAATTTTTTAAAAAGTATTACCTATGTCCCTCTTTTTTCTCCCATTAACCTTTTATAGCCTGTTCTGCCCGCCAGGCCTCCACCACCCTATTGTCTGTGTCCCTGGATTATGCATATATGCATATAAGTTTTTTGGCTGATCTCTTCCCATCTACCCACCCAACCCTGCCTTCCCTCTGAGTAGTTATATATTTCTTTGCTTAATAATACATAATGAGGGGACTCTTTCCCCCTCCCTACGTGGGAGTCTGTGCTGTGAGAATCTTTCCTTTCCCCAAGTGGGAGTCTGTACTTATTCCTCAATGAATTTCCACCTTTGCTATAAAAAATAATAATAATACATAATGATCATCTGTCCATATAAATGTATGAGTCTCTGCAACATTATTTTTAAATTATTTATTGTTTAAAGTATTACATAAGTCTCTTTTTCCCCCCATTTACCTCTCCCCCACTGCTCCCACCCCCAGCAATGCCCTCACCCCCTTACTGTCTGTGTCCATGCAACATTATTTTTAATGGCTTTAAAATATTCCAATTTGGTCATGTCTTAAATATTTTTTAACCAATCCCGTAAAAATACGTTTATTTAATTTGCTTCCAATTCCTCAATGTTATAAACATGCTACATAAACATGTAGGCACTTCTGTGATTAATTCTTTAAGATAAGGAGATTGACGAGGATGCATATTTTAAGTCTTTTGCCAGAGCATCATCCTAAAGTTTGAACCAATATGTATTCCTATCCACAATATGGTAAAGTTACCATCCATTTATAATGGTTATATTTCACCACATGAAAAAAAAGAGAGAAAAGATTTTAAACATTCTAATTAATGAAAATAAAAGTTAGAAAAGCAAAAGTACTAACACCAGTACCAGCTTTGTTCAAATTCCTTTTCTTGGGAGGAAAAAAGGCACTAAATACATTTTTCAGAGTACCGATAATGGACCAATCACTCTGCAGTACCTTGACATAAGGTATTCCATTCAGTTTTCATTAATAACTTTAGGGATAGGTATATATTATCTCCATGTTACAGATAAGGTCACTGAAGCTCATGAAGATCAAGTATCTTGACCAAGGTTACCTAGATAACCTTGACCACCTGAGATGTGCAGGTAGATTTGCCAAACACCATGTTCTTTTGTCATTCAGATTATTCACCAGATTCCCAACTGGCTACATGTTAGTGATGCATGACCTTGCTGAGTTCCTTGTAATGCAAGGTTTCAGGTATGGAAGAAATACCTGGTTCAACATATATATCTTTTATTGTTAACACAGAAAGCAATTAGGGAGTAAATTAGGAACAATATTAATTTGTAACATTTTCACATAATTTTCAACTCAGGGGTCATTCATACTCTGTAACACTTCTCTCAAAGTTTGAGACATAAAACTTTTCAAATAGGTTTTGGGAAAAGACGTTATAAGCTATACACTTTTATCTCAAGTTAAAAAAATAACTTTAACTTACTAATGATATGCACCTTGAGAAATAGACAAAGAAAAATAAAAAGGCACAATGAAAGCTTAGAAAGCAATACTGTACATCAGGAATATGCACTTAAGAACAACTTAATAGTGACAACTTCCAATGCATAACTCACATCCCACACAACCCTGTGAAAGGCAACATCTTAAGTAATAGACTTAGCTGCCAATAATAATAGCTGTTCTCACACTCAGTGTTAATAAAATGAGCAGCAGGAGAAAACACTTTTTTTGTTTTGTTAGAATAATTAGGTGACTTCATTTGCTCCAACTGTTTAGGTTCCCTTTGTTGACTACACTTTCAGATTTTTTTTAATGTTTTATTTTAATCATAAAGTCACACTTTTGAAAAGAGAATTACCCTCTTGTAATACCCAGTGCAGTATCTTGCTAACATGTATAACTTCAGTTATGTTTCCTGCAGAAATGATCACTCTTGGCACTTGAATGAAGTTGGCAGAGCAACACAAAGGTTTTGTTTTCAGCCTTCTCCCCTTTTCCTTCTATCAAAACCTTTCATAAAATATATGCTGTGACCCAATTCTTATAGGACATTTTCAAAATTCATGGGAAGCTAATCTTGCTTTTTTTGTCTCACAACTTTAATTTACAAAATGGAAAATTAAAGTCAGAAAAGAAAGAAACTAAGAACATCCTTGCTTACACTTGGGAGAGAGAAATGTCTTTTTTCTTTTTCTGCTTGCACATAAAAGCCTAAAGAGAAAAATTTAGGAGCAGAAGTGATGCTGGCATTCTCATTTAAACTAATAGATGTTTGAAAAGCACCTCCTCATTCTTACTTATCTACTAGAGGCCTGGTGCATAGATTTGTTCACCAGTGGGGTCCCTCGGCCTGGCCTGTGGGGATTGGGCTGAAACCTGCTCTCCAACATCCCCCCAAGGGATCCTGGATTGTGAGAGGGTGCAGGCCAGGGCAAGGGACTCCGCCGATGCACGATTGGGCTGGGGAGGGCCCATGGGAGGACTCCAGGGTGTGTCTGTCCTATCTCACCCAGTCCTGATCAACCGGACCCCACCAGTAAGCTAACCTACCCGTCAGAGTGTCTATCTCCTGGTGGTCACTGTGCATCATAGCGACTGGTCAAACGGTCAAATGAACGGCTGGACACTTAGCATGTTGGCTTTTATTACATAGGACACTGTAGGAAATCAGTTTTAACCGTGCTTTGACAAACGACATCTTCCAGAAATGCACATAGGGTGGTATCTTCTACCTAAGATGAAGTCCAAAGTGTTCCTCCACCCTCACCCTCTCTCATGCATACAGGGGTCCCTGTCTTCTTCACAGAAAACCTTTGGAATACCCCATGTCATCTATTCAGCACTCATCTCAACTGGAGCACTTCTTATATCAAATCAATTATTTTAATCCTCTGAAAGAAATATCTCCAAATAAACATATACTAGAATAGTATGGCCTTATATTTACTGAGCATCAGACGTTTTAGATTTAACAACATGCAGTAGAGTGACTAAAATGAATGACTTTCTAACAAATACAAGACATTGGCTTTCATTGCTCACACTATTAAAAGTAAAAAAGGCATGATTATACTATATGTGATGAATCCCAATTTTAAAAGCCACAGATGAACTCTGTTTAATGTAATTTGTATTGGTCAGAAAGCATCCTTCAATTCTCTTAGACATATTGGGAATGCAGCCTCATCCAGCCCCCATGTCCCTGCCTGAGCAGAAGCAGAAATTCAAAGGTGAGAATTGTGCCATTAGAATGTGTAAGAGGCAGGACAGCTGTGCTCAGCCTGGCAGGCAGTGGTCATTAGAACTCTGCAAGCTGAGGTCTCTCACCAACTCAATTTAAGTAACTTTTATTTACTTAACACCTAGAAAGCTCATAAAGAAAGAGCAGGTAGCCTTCAGGCTATTCCTAAATTACCTCAGGAATAATACAGCTCTTCAATTCTGCTGGGTAGGGAATCCACTTACATTTCCAGAGAGGAGTTCTACTTTCCCTTTCACTGTTATTGACAGCAGCACGGATCTTCTACTGAGATTCAGGCCTGGGGGCAATTTTAATTAGAGCAGACAGAGGCTTCTTAAGAGTCTTACTATTATTTTGACCCAACTGCCCTAATATGCTGGGTTGGACAACACACAGATTGGAAGCTGGTGTTTATACACAATCTATATATCCATCCTTGCTACATTACAAAAATGTAAGATTGGAATACTGAAAATGATGGTGAGGGTACACTTAAAGTCATTGGATTTTTTCCAGACCATGAAAATGCCACCTGTGCAGCAGACCTGACATCACTATTATGTACATTAGTGAGCAAATATGAAGAACAAACACACGGTGCTTACTAAGTGCTAGTCACTGTTCTAAGTGCTTTACATATATTAAACTCCCTAATCCTCACAACCCTACAAGGTGGGAACTGCTATGATCTTACTGTTACAGAATAGAGAGCTGCAAGTTTAAACAACCTATTCAAAGTCACACACCTAATAAATAAACCAGCTGGTGGAGCTGGGTTCATGCTGAGGCATTCTAGCTCTAGAGATCATGCTCTCTTTATTTTTTAAAATATATTTTTATTGATTTTAGAGAGGAAGGGAGAGGGGAAAGAGATAGAAACATCAATGATGACAGAGAATAATTGATTGGCTGCCTTCTGCATGCCCCCTACTGGGGATCGAGCCTGCAACCCAGGCAGGTGCCCTTGGCCAGAATCGAACCTGGGACCCTTCAGTCCAGAGGCTGACACTCTATCCATTGAGCCAAACCAGCTAGGGCTAGAGTTCATGCTCTTAACCATCACATTATACAACCTATTTTCAGTTTTTGGAAAATAATAATAATTTACTTTTCCTGTAAACCACCATACAGAGATATTAATTTGATTTATTCTCAGCACTCAATCCTTCCCTCCATTTCCAAATGTCCTGAGTTTATCATAAAAGTATGAACATTGAAGTTTTTATTTTCTCAGAGATGATTTTGTAAATAGCATAACATTCTTTGAAATTCCCAACTAAATGCAAATAAAAATTTGAGTCAACATTTGATGTGCTAACAAGTTGTGCCAAAGCAATTTTTATTAGCATAAAAGGCAAGTTTCAATGGCCTGATGAATCTTTTGTTTATTTATTTATTCAATTATTTATTTATAACATCTAGAGCATCTGATCTTTTGGGTTAATTTTACAGATGAAAAATTTCAGAGATTGGAGAAAACAACAAATGGCATAATTCCAGGAAAGGCCAGGAAACTTAGTAGTTTTCTGCATAGCAATTTAAAGTAAAATTCATATCAAAACTGAAACATATGACTAGTCAAAGAAGGCAATCTGTTGTCTGGGTTAGAGTTTATAGGAAAAGCTTAAGTTCACCAGTAAGCATATCATCTCTGACTCCAGGGATGTTCCACCCTCTCGTTGGTGCCATTCTGTACTAATCAATACATTACAAGCACCTAACAGACACTCCTGTGAATCCTGGGGAAACAACTTGCACCACAGAAAGCCCTGTAGCCTGAATATTCATAGCTAAGTGCAAATGTTAATTCATGCAGTGCTTACGGTAAACTGGTCTAATTATCTACTGAAGGAATCTTTTGAAGACATGCTGTCAATCCTACCAATTGAGTTCAGCAAAGTGAAACTGAATTGCATGCCTTTTCAGCTATTTACAAGATTCTGCCTGGCATGCTTTAAGAATGGTAAAAAAATTTACACACAGCCAGGACACAGCTCCCCAACACACACTGTCTCCTTTCTTATCACCAAAAAAGTACAAGACATGATGATACAAGAAGAGAGGCACAGCCTAGGAGACCTGTGTCCCTTCTTTACATCTCTTACCTATATATATATAACCCTAATGGGTAAATTGTCCCCTCAGGAGTTCCACCGGGAGACCTGGAGTTCGATTGCTCGCTATGATGTGTGCTGACCACCAGGGGGTGGCACGGAACAAAGGGAGGCCCCAGCCGTCAGCAAGGGAAGGGAGGCCCTGGCTGGCAGCTGGAAGGCCCCAGTCGACCCTGATCACCGGCCAGGCCTAGGGACTCTACCCGTGCATGGATTTCATGCACTGGGCCTCTAGTGGTCTCATAAGGAATGTGGCATGCCACAGGTACCCAGATTGTTAAGAAATCTTAGGCTGCATATAATTGGTTTTTTATTGCATTTATTGCAATAACCAATAACTTCTAAACACTTAGAGATATTCCTCAATGGCTATGTTTTGTATTCCTATATATTTATATATTTATATTTATATATAAATAAAAAATATTCTGTCTATAGAATTATGTTTGCTTTTGTCTCCAATAGTAAGCTGAAAAAGCAAAAGGCTAGTAGGAATCTTCCCTTCTGTTTCTTCCACGTTCTCAAGCTTGACTGGGTCTCAAGTTTCAACCAGCTCATTTCACACTCAGATAATGATGAATAGACTTTATAAGGAGTACAGAGAAAGCAGTGTATAATATAGCAATATCTAGATAACATACTAAAATACTTTGTGGGGTGGGACCAACTTGCTGTCAAAACCAGATATTCTTTTCCTCTACCTGCAAATGTTCACTATCACCCAGTCCAGCCAGAATTTCCATACCCTCTTGTCATACAGGTTTCATACCATCCACACCTGGGTTTAAAACAGATAGAAACACTAAATTCAAAATAATAACCCTGAGCTATCAAATAGGCTGCTTCAGCATCAGAATGTTAGTATGGAAGCCACACAGCATTGAGAATATTTTACAATTATTACCCTCAAGGATTGATAAAGGATTGATTATTAAATTTCAGAAAATACACTCTACATTTATATCCTATTCCTCTTTCTCTCACATGACATGCCTAAAAATAACATCATGTCTTGCTTAGACCACTGCAATAGCCTCAAAATCTTCTTATATGATCCCACCTTTGTCCCTCTCTTAGTCTACACTGAGTAGCCAGATTATTATGATCTCCTAACGCATGATAATCTAGCTACTCAGTGTGTGTGTGTGTGTGTTTGTGTGTGTGTGTGTCTGTACACACACACACACATATAATATATATATATAATATATATTATATATATTACATATATATATTTTAGAGGCCCGGTGCATGAATTCGTTTATGGGTGAGGTCCGGCCAGCCTGGCCAGGGGGAGGGGACATGGGTGGTTGGCAGGCCTGCCTGCTGGTTGAACTCCTGGTCAAGGGGACAATTTGTGTATTAGCCTTTTGTTATATAGGATATATACTAAGTGGCCAGATTATTAAGCATTCAGAGATCATAATAATCTGGCCACTCAGTGTATATCTCCTTCACACAGAAGCCATAACATAGAGATAATATAATAAAGTGAAAATATAAAAATCATGTCTAAGTAAAATAAGACAGTCACAAGATGACAAACTGTATATTTTCACTTAGATGGGGTAGCTAAGTAATCAAACTCACAGAAAGAGAAAGTAGAATGGTGGTTTACAGGTGTTGGCAGGACGGAAAAAGGGGCAGTTGTTGCTCAATGGGTATAGAGTTTCAGTTAACCAATGAAAAAGTGTTTGAGACCTGTTGCACACAGCGAACATAGTTGACACTATTGAACCATATAGAGAAAATGGCAAAAAAAAAAACCAAACATTTTTAATTAAAAATTCATGGCAGAGCTTATATTTCTTCTACTCAAAAATCTTCCCATGACTTCACATGTACTTAGTGAAATTCTAAACCTTGCCCATGGCCCAGAGTGTGAAGCATGATTGACTCCCACTGCCCTGTGCAGGGCCTACACCAGTGCCCACCTGTCCTGCCTTACCTCCCACTCTCATTCTCTCCAGCCAAACTGGCCTGCCCTCCTTCTTTAACGCACCACGCACATGCCTTTGCGAAGCACAGTCTTTCTTCCCGGGAGTCACACTTTCACTCATTTACTCCATGCAGGGCTCTGAACAAATATCATTTGTCAGGGATGACGCCACTGAACTATTTAAAATCACACCTGTGAGCAGTACCTTTTTCTGATTTACTTTTCAGCATTTATCAGCACCTGATTAATTTTCTATCTAGTTCTTTTCTGTCTTTCCCAACTAAATATATAAACTCCAAGAGATCAGAAACATTTTTTTCTTCACTGCTCCACCCCCAATACCTGGAACTTGTCACTGGTCAAGAAATATTTATTGAATAAATGAATGAATAAATGGTATGAGTGAATGTGACTGTGGATAACTAAACCATAAAGGGAAATAAATTTCATTAATTTTTGTTTGAAAAAACTTTACAGCAATTCCTGACCTCACTTCCTAAGGATGCTCAGCTTAACTCAATATTATTTTTAATAAAGTGGAAAATTTTTTATAGGAACTAGGAAATACGTTAATATATGAGGTACAAAAGTAGTTTTGTCTAGTTTTTTAATTATTGTTTAAAGTATTACAAATAGTAGTACATACGTCTCCTTTTTTTTTACCCATTGACCTTCACCCAGCCTCCCCTACCCCGGCACATGCCCTCACCCCCCTCCCAGTGTCTTGTGCCCTTTGGTTGTGCTTATGTGCATGCATACAAGTCCTTTGCTTGACCTCTTACCTCCACCCCGCAACCCCCAGCCTTCCTGCTGTAGTTTGACAGTTTGTCCAATGCTTCTCTGTCTCTGTATCTATTTTTGTTCATCAGTTTATAATTTTTTTTGTGTGTTTTTTTTCTTTGACTCTCAAAAAAAGCTGATTTTATTTATATTAAATTTTTAAAATAAATCTTTATTCAGATTGCTACAATTGTTACTCCTTTTTCCTCCCCCATAGCTCCCCTCCACCCAGTTCCCACCCCACCTTCTGCCCTACCTCCCCCACACTGTCCTCATCCATAGGTGTACGATTTTTGTCCAGTCTCTTCCTGCACCCCCCATACCCTTTTCCCCTGAGAATTATCAGTCCACTCCCTTTCTATGCCCCTGATTCTATTATATTCACCAGTTTATTCTGTTCATCAGATTTTTAATTCACTTGATTTTTAGGTTCACTTGTTGATAGATATGTATTTGTTGTTCATAATTTTTATTTTTACTTTTTTCTTCTTCCTCTTCTTAAAGAATACCTTTCATCATTTCAAATAATACTGGTTTGGTGGTGATGAACTCTAGCTTTTTCTTATCTGTGAAGCTCTTTATCTGCCCTTCAATTCTGAATGATAGCTTTGCTGGGTAGAGTAATCTTGGTTGTAGGTTCTTGCTACTCATCACTTGGAAAATTTCTTGCCACTACCATCTGGCCTGCATAGTTTCTGTTGAGAAATCAGCTGACAATCATATGGGTGCTCCCTTGTAGGTAATTAACTGTTTTTGTCTTGCTGCTTTTAATATTCTCTCTTTGTCTTTTGCTCTTGGTATTTTAATTATGATGTGTCTTGGTGTGGTCCTCTTTGGATTCCTTTTGTTTGGGGTTCTGTGCACCTTCTGGACTTGTAAGTCTATTTCTTTCACCAGGTGAGGGAAGTTTTCAGTCATTATTTCTTCAATTAGGTTTTCAGTATCTTGCTCTCTCTCTTCTTCTGGCACCCCCATAATTCATTTGTTGGTACGCTTGAAGTTGTCCTAGAAGCTTCTTACACTATCTTCAACTTTTTGGATTCTTTTTTCTTTTTGCTTTTTCGGTTGAGTGTTTTTTGCTTCTTTGTATTTCAATTCTTTGACTTGACTCTTGCGTTCCTCTAGTCTGTTGTTGGGTCTCTGTATAATATTTTTTATTTCAGTCAGTGTATGTTTAATTTTTAGTTGGTCCTTTTTTATATCCTCAAGGGTCTTGTTATATTTATTGGCCTTTTCTAGGATATTCTTGAAAAGCCTTATAACCGTGGTTTTGAATTCTATATCCAGTTGTTTTTTTTCCCTCCATTTATTTCGTTTGTGATCTGTTTCTTTGTCGCCGCATTTTCACTGCTTCTCTGAGTTGGTAGGGTAGATTTGTGTGCTAGGTTTCCTATATGGCCCAGTGGGTCAGCCTCCCAGTTTCCTGAGGTGGACACTCTTGGTGCACCCCTTTGTGGACTGTGTACAGCCTTGCTGTAGTTAAGTCTTGATTGTTGTTGGTATCACTAGGAGGAATTGACCTCCAGGCCAGTTGGCTGTGAGGAACAGCTGTGTCTATGCTGGGAGAAGTTTGGTGCTGGAGACAGCCTTATAGGATTAGACTTGCCAAATTGCAAAAGCCTCTGTGCTCAGCTTGGATGGGGCGGAGTCTCAGAGCGGAGCAGTCTTGGCTTCCCGTCAGCCCTGCCCTTGTGCGCGAGCGCCTCCAGACCTCTGCCTTCCCCGCCTCCCGAGCCTCTGCCCGAGAGTCCAGATTCCGCCCGCAAGAGCGTGGGTCCCAGGGGCTCGCCTAGAACTGGGGTTCAGTACAGTCAGAACTGGGGTTCAGTGCAGTCAGGAGCTTCCGACTCCCTTTTGCTAGGGAAAGCCTGTGTGTAACCTCCACAGTCTGTGAGCATTCGCATGCGCGCCTCCAGACCTCTGCCCGCTGGGGCTCCCCCGGGTGTCCGAGTCTCCGAGTGCCTTTCTCTCTACCTGACAGTCCAGACTCCCCCTATATTAGCCTGGGTCCACAGGATTTCGCCCAGAACTGGGGTTCAGCGCAGTAGGAACTGGGGTTCAGTGCAGTCGGGGGCTTCCTTCCCCCTCCCGCCAGAGAAAGTCAGCCAGGCTCTCAGCCGCCCTTCCTCTCTGCGCGCACAAAGACCCTTTGCCATTCCTCCAGTTCTCCGTGAGCTTTTCTCTTTCCTTCTAGTTGTAGAATTTCCACTCAGCCAGCTTTTCTGTGGTTCTGGATGGTGTCTGTTCTGTCTTTTAGTTGTAGTTTTGAAATTGTTGTGAGAGGCAGCAGTTTAGGTGCTTACCTATGCCGCCATCTTGGTTTCTCTCCGGCTTTATCTTTTATTAAATATATTGGGGTGACGTTCGTTAATAAGATCATATAGGTTTCCAGTGTACATTTCTATGATACATCATCTGTACTTGCCTTGTGTGGCCACCACCCAAAGTCAAATCAGAATTGTCCAGATGACTCACAGATGACTCTTCTGTCACCATACATTTGAGTTCCTTTTCCTGTAATTGCCCCCTTCCCTCTGGTAACCACATACTGTTGTCTGTGTCTATGAGTTTTTGTTTGTTTTTCTTGTTTGTTCACTTTTTTAAAACATACATCTATCTCATTTTCTTCTAAGTTTTAAAAATCGACAGATTCACATTTATAACTGCAAAAAGCAAATATTTACAGTTAAGAAGCTTTCCTCTTTCTATTTTTTTAAATCTTATCTCAGTGTCCATATGTATATAAGAATATTTGGAGGAAAATGAGTAAAATAACTCCTTTATTAATATAAAAATTTCTAGCAGAACATGTCTCTCAAATTCTCTGAGTGAGGAGCTCTTGTCTTTATCATTTAACTCTATTTTACCTGAAACTTCTCTCCAGTTAGGTCCTCATGGGAATAATTTAAATGCTTGTTGTAAAAGGCTTGTTTCATTTTTTATTAATATCATTACCTTGGTTCAACTAAGGCAAGTGTTTTTTAACCACACCTTTCCTGTTCCCCAAGCACAAGTCTATATGGCTTTGGCTCCAACAATTTTAACTTTGCTGTGGTTCAGGGCAGAACTTCCGGCCCTTTTGCTTCCCTTTCTAGTTGTTTTGTTGTTGTTCTTAGCCAGCATTTTAACTATCCAAAGAAATCAATCCTTATCTCTCCTCAGAAGCACCAGATGACTGTTACTAAGTCAAGTTTAATGTGTTTCAGTTTACCTCAATAAATAGGGGAGTATTTCAGCTATCCAAATAATGATAGGAAAGCACCTTGAGTTATAGTATGTACATGCTCCTTTAGAGCCATGTGGATGTGGAAGAACGTCTCAGTATGGCACTCCCTGTGCTCCTTATTGCAGATTCGTATAATTGATTCAGCAAATATTCTGAGAATCTGTTCTGTGCAATGTGCCATGGAAGATGAGATGAGTTAGGTATGTCCTTGTCCTCACGGAGCTAAAAAAAACCTAAGGATTTGCATTTTAGTTTTATGTATCACAGTAAGTTATGAAACATAAAGAAATAAGACAATTGTGTAAAATGTTTGGCAAGCAAAAAAACTCTGTATAAACATTCTATCAGATACTGAATCTGTAAAGAAAGAAATTGTGGTAGGTTGCCAAGATGCTCTCAATTCCTCACCTTCTATGCATGCCCTTTGCAGTGTGATCCACTCCTCCCTGCCAAAGGTAAAATACATTTCCCTACCCCTTGAATCTGGACTGGCCTTTTAACTTGCTTTGGAAAAGAGAAAGTGCCAGAAGAGTCCCTGTGCCAGTTCTGAGCTTGGGTTTCAAGAGGCTGAGATCACTCTTCTCTCCCTTGGAACCTTCCCAACAGTATATGAAGAAGCCCAAGCTAGATGGCTAGATGGTGATATACCTGGCCCGGTCACCTCCATCACCCCAATCAGCAACCAGCACACAGACAGATATGAGTTAGGCTACTCTAGATGAGGCAGCCTCCAGATCTGCCAGACATGTGAGCTAGCCCAGCTGAGATCCTCTGAGCCTGGTCCAGATCAGCAGAACTGTCCAGATGACTCACAGGCTTATAAGCAATAATACAAGTTTATTCTTTGGAGCCCCTGAGCTTGAGACAGTTTATTGCATGAAATAATGTATTGTTGTGGTGATGCATAACCGATAGGGGATAGTGGATATAGCATTTGCAAATGCATGGGGAGGCATGGCTTTCTCTACCAATAGTATGTGACTGCATTTCTGTAATTTGAGTTGCCTATATATTTCAATGTTTAAAATAAAATAAATGAAATTTCATGAACAGAAATGTACATTCTACAAAAAACATGTGTGTGTTTTTTCTATTTTCTTCACTGATGGAGTCCAAGCATAAAGAAGAGTGACTGGCTCCAAAAAGTTTTGTTGTTGTCAATAAAATAAATGCGTTTAAGCAAATATTTATTTGATTATCTCTGAACGCAGGGTTAAATCCTTGGAAAAGGCATTTAAATGGATTCTGAGGAAGTGAGTAGAGTCCAGAGGAAAATAGAATGCTATAGTGATATTCCAGATGCCCTATAATGAGATTTTAAATTGGAGTGGTGACAGCAAGAACAGAAGAGGAAATCAGATCAATTTGGCCCCATTAAATGGACTGCACTTGCCCCCCAAATATGTGTAACAACCTATTCTCTAGAATCCCTTCATCTATCCACTTCAAAAAATAATGGAAATGTGGTAGAGTTTCCAACCTCAAGTATTCACAGTCTAATGATGAAAATATTCTAGCCATGGCTTCTTTGTATTACAACTCAATTTGACAGTGCTATGATGAAGGGAAATCTAGGCAGAAAATGGGGATGCAGCAGAAGCATTTTCCTGGGAAAGGTAATCCGTTGTTGAAGCCAAAAGAAATACCCACATAAAGGACCAGGTGAAGGATGTGTAAGGGAGACGCAATGAACACAAGGAGCTGAGGCAAGAGAGAACATGCATTTGGAAATTGCAAATAATTCAGTCTGGCTGAAGTAAAGCTCCCAAGAGGAAGTGAGGCAAGGGAAGAAGTAATCAGAGATTAGCCCATAAAGGACCTTGGAGATATCAATAAATTTTCAGGCTCATGAGGAACCTCTGAGGTTTTTTAAACGAAATGAGGGTTAGAGTTTAGAAAGATCTTCCAAATGTACCATGGGGGTTGGGTGGAGAGAAGCAATAATGATGTCAAGGAGCACATTCAGTAAACTGCTTTAGTGCTCCCAGTGTGAAATGGAGGGTGCCTGATGACTGTACTAGCACTGAAGATGTATGTATATAAACAGATTTGATATTTTGGAAAAGAAATATGAGGCAGTGAAAAGTAGATAAATAAAATTCTGACTTTGGCAACTTGTGGGTGGAAAGGTCTTTGTACTTTTACAAAAGTGTTGGTCTGTAATGAGTTGTATTTAAAAGAAAACAAATGAAACTAGAAGATACAGGGTGGGTAGCAGGCTAGAGGAACGATGGTAAGTTCACTCTTTGACGTGTTATGTTTGAGATCCATTGAATCCTGAGGTAAAGATGTGCAAAGAGAAACCATCCACTTATCTAGCCTTTTGTCTAGTCCTGTGTGGTGCCTGAACAACAATCAGTGCTCAATAATTAATATGTGAATGAACAAAAGAAGTTCAGCAAAGAGAGCTGGACTTCAATGCAGAAAAGGGAATTATTATATACCTGGAAGAAGTTAGATCAGATCTGTTCAAAGTGTGGACTACACACAATGCTGGTTGGCCCTCAAACTGTCACCTGTTCTCAATGAGATAAGTATAGATATTAAAAATAGGCATTTTGAAATTTTTGTAGCAATTTGACAGTCATTTTGTTTGAATGTTATAGTGATATTCCAGATGTCCTATATATACCTAATATAAAGAAATTGATCTAGTATTCTATGTTTTTGTTTTCCTTTATAAATTGCATTTCTGTAGTAATTTATTCTCTTTGTACTTTTACAAAAGTGTTGGTCTGTAATGGGTTGTATTTAAAAGCAAACAAAACAAAAAATCCTGGTCCCTTACCACATGTACTTTAAGTACTGAATTAGACCATTTGGAAAAATTTTTATAGCAGTTCCTCTTTGACCCATTCTTACCTTCTATTCTTCCTTCTTAACTGTTTTTCTAAACCAACTTTATTTCCTCTCTGGGATCCCAATAGTAAACTAAAGCCTCTTTTTGAATTTTGTATGCTTATCCAATTTGGCTCCAAAATTGTTTCTATCCCAAAGATAAAAGGCACTTCTTTCCCTTGCCTGAGTCCTGTAGAAAATATAGTGTGGGAGACAAAATTCTAAGGTAATTCTCTGGTGTTATGACCTGTATAATCCATATTCTTGGCAGGACTATGACTTGTCTCTAGCCAAATGAATATGGTAAGCATGATTGAATGACTGAATATGGTAAGCACGATAGAAAGACACACAGATAGGCAAATTCACTCTTGCACTGGCCTTGAGGAAACAAGCCACCATATATTCTAAAGCAAAAGAAAGAGAGAGAGAGAGAGAAATGGAGGAAGGAAGGAAGGAAGGAAGGAAGGAAGGAAGGAAGGAAGGAAGGAAGGAAGGAAGGAAGGGAGGAAGGAAGGAAGGGAGGAAGGAAGGAAGGAAATAATTCTACCAGCAACCTGTCTGTGGGGGCTTAGACATAGATCCTTTCCCAGCTGAGCCTTCAGATGCGCACTCACTCTCAGCCAGTATCTTTACTTTAGACTTATGAGACCCAAAACAGGGGACCCTGTCAGTCATGCCTGAAATCCTAACCCAGAGAAAATGTATGTTGTTTTAAGTGGCTACATTTGTGGTCATTTGTTATGCAACATAAACAACTAGTACAATTAGACAGGCAGTAGTTGCTTGGATTTGGGTGAAGAGAAACTTGGATAAATGGGCACAGGTGGTCCTATTTCTATCATTCAAAGCATGAGGGGGAAAACTGGGAGGGGGAAAGAAAATTAATTTTAGATGGAATGAATTCACAAGACTGAAACTAATAAAATATCTATATATCTTATGCTTAAAACTTAGAAGAGACACACATTTGTTGTCCAATATTTGAGTGACTCATTATTAAATGAAATGTCATATAACAGAAGAACACAGAGAAGTTGGAAAGAAGAGCTATGGGGAAGCCAGGAGTCATGAGAAAGTCTAGGAAATGAGGAAAAGAATTCATGAAGAAGAGAACTGAAAACCAAGTAAAGTGCTTAAGAGATGTCAAAAAGAAGAATTATGAAAGGCCATTATATGTCATAAGAAAATGGAAAATATCACTGGGCCTTTTGAGGGCAGCTTCTCTAAGACTATGGAGCTTCAAAATCAATATTGTAAGGAACTGAGAGAGGATGGATGGTGCAAATTTGGAGATACTGACTATAAATAAACAGAATAATTTTGGGAAGTTAAGGAAAGAAGAACTGTTTAATGGAACTTGGGTGATACAGAATGGGGATTAAGGAAAGCATATTTCATGATGGTGGAAGTAGAAAGAAGGAATGAAGTTGAGTAAGTACTAACGATGCTGGAGGAAGAGGTGAGGAAGGCATGACATCTGGAGCTTAAGTGAACGTGTTGACCCTAAAGAAAGATACCATTACTTGTAAATTCATTCCATGTAAAATTAATTTTCCTTCCCCCTCCCAGTTTTCCCCCTCATGCTTTGAATGATAGAAATAGCACCACCAGTGCCCATTTGTCCACGTTTCTCTTCACCCAAATCCAAGCAACTACTGCCTGTTAAAAAAAATAGACAAAACATGTAGAGAGGAAAGGATATTTTTTTAAAGCTCACATATAATCTCTAACTTCTTGATAAAGAAAAGAAGTTGTCCACTTCAAAATGAGAGGGAAGGATGGGCCCCTGAGTTGGAAGTGAGTGAAGGTTTGGAAAGCTCTTGCGCAGACTGTGTTAGAGGATCAACAAGAGATTAATGAAAGGATTAAGAAGCAATTAAAGTCAGGCAGTGTGAACTGGTAGGAGGCCAAGTCTGCAGAGTTTCACTTGAAATCTGTCACCGATGCCGGGTAACAGCTAGCAGAGAAACTGGATTGATGACGAATCGCTGGCTCATCGAAAGCACAGCGTACATCACTAAGAATGAGACCTGCCTACACGACTTGATTCGAAAAGCTCAGCCAGGAGATGGAGATTTTACCAGAGTTGGCAAAAGTGCTTTCAGCTACCTATGACACTGGTCAATTTTTAAAATTCAACCACTAGAAAACAGAAAACATCCTAAAATGCTTTTATCACAGCCTAATATTGCATTTTCCTTAATAATCCAGTTAACTTCTTTAGACCAGTACTTTTTATTCCCAAGTTCCTTATATATTTTACTTAAAAATATGTATGAGAAACTTCCATTTTATTAAAATGTTTTAAACAGAAACAGCATGGCCTATAAGGAATTTGTAAATAGAGCACAGTGTCCTGATTCACTAGTTTCATCGGGAAAGTTATTTCATCTCTCTGTGCCTTAGATTCCTTATCAAAAGAGGACAATAATCTCTGACTCTCAGTGTAGATGTGATCATTAAATGAGATAATTTATATATTGGTACCATGGTGTATATAATAACATTATTTAACTGTTGTCATTAAAGCAACATCATTCCATATACTATTTTTTTTGTTTTCTAAAACAAGAAAAGCCAGTGAAATAGTGAGAAAAATTAGAACACAGAAAAATGAAAGAAAGAAGGTAAAAGTAATTTTTAAAAATCCAGCATCTAAGCATTAAAACTTTTAATATTTTAATACCAAATGTAAAATTTTATAACTTTGAAGCCATAAGATCCAATCCCTGCATTTTACTGATGAGAAAACTAAGGTGCACA
The DNA here is from genome assembly GCA_026230045.1 of Corynorhinus townsendii. Lineage (NCBI taxonomy): Eukaryota > Metazoa > Chordata > Mammalia > Chiroptera > Vespertilionidae > Corynorhinus > Corynorhinus townsendii. Next base: position 86,201,122 of record JAPDVU010000002.1, read on the forward strand.
GAATTCAGCTGGCTTTCCTAAGAGCACAACGCTTATTAGCTACAGAGCCAGGGAAAGCACTGAGGTCTTCCATCTCCAGTGCTTCTCCACTCACTGTGATGAGGTGGGTGAAGCCCTGCACTGTCAATAACCAATATTTATTGGGTCCACACATACTCGGGGCACTCACAGCTCTGGGTGTATAATCATATTTGCTACACCTATTAAGAAACCAATTGAAAGTGTACATGTAGATCAGCAAAAAGACAGCCTTCCTAAATAAAGTGGAAAAAACACCTTATACCTATGCCTGCAGCATAAACTGTACAAAATTCATTTTCTCCAATATCATAGTTTGCAAAAAGTCTATTTTTGCAAGAGGAAAACATCATTTTTTCAACTGTCCTTGATAGCAAGGAACACATGATGGCTGTAAGTCATCTGCTTTGTAGCTCTTAAAACTCAGTCCCAGGGGCCCTTGTGTCTTATCAACAGGCCTAAATGATGTAAATTCGTTCAGGAAAAAAATTTCCCAGTTGTTTAAGACCTCAAGCCTAGCCCAGAGACTCCATACTAAGCCTGCGATGTGGTAAGACACAAACTAGCATTTAGAGGTGAACAAGGGTAAAAAACAAGGAGATATAGAGTAACCTGAAAATGATGTTCCCTGGAGGTCCATGTTTGAGTTCAATTTGCAGATGACAATTTAGCAAAGAAATAACTGCAGAATATTTTCTTGTAATGATTTAGACATTAGTTCCCCAAATCTTGTTTACACAATTTTAAAGTTATTTGCAAAAAGAATACTTCTGTCTGCTTCTTTTAAAACACTAAGAAGTTGGGGATTATTAATTGGACAGCATACCAGCCTAGGGGCATCCCTCCAGCTCCAGTTATGTTTATGGAGTGTGTGCACCGCATGTTTGGTCAATGTGAAGAGCCAGCTTTGGTCAGCGCAAATATTTTAATTTGGGTTAATAAAGACTATCTGCCTGCTATGTGTTAGTTTTTTTTAGGCCCTTGAGGATACAAAACTAAGCAAGTTCCAGGCCCTGCCATCCAGAATTCTATAATCTTCTCAGGGAGGCAGACACAAAAACAGATAGCTTCAATATGTTAAATTAGAGATATAATGAAGACTCTATTTTGAAGCACAGACGGGAAGTGGGTGGGTGGGTGGGCAGTATTAAGCCTCATCTTTGATTCAGGATTCCTGAAGAAGATGACTAATGAATGTACTGGATAGGATGACTAAAGAGTTAGCAAGGTAATAAAAGTTCAGAAAGGCATCTAGGCACAAACAAAAACCTAACTAAGGCATGAGCCAGTATAATATGTTCTGAAAACTACAACCTGTTAGCTACTGCTAAATAACACATTTCAAAGCAGAGAGTAGAAAGCGAGAAGAATTAAGAAGTACTTATGGCCAGTTATTGGAGAGACTCATGTACTTGATTCTGTAGCTCACAAGGAACCAATCAGACAGGAGCATGTGGTAGAAAGATCTCTGGGCAGTGTGGTGGGTGAACTTAAAAGGGACTGGACAAGAAGGACACTACTAGCTAGAAGGGTCCAGATGAGATATGGTAAGGATCTCATGCAAGATAATAAGTGTGCATGAAAGGAGTTCATAGATGACAGAATGATTAAGGAGGTAAGCTTGGAGGAAGCCATGATGTGTCCAAGGAGGAGAGAGAGTAGTCCAAGAGGATGCTGTGGTTTCTGGCATGTGTGCCTTGATGTTTTTACCTATAGTTAGAAAGACAAGAAAGAGCAGGGCATGGGTTCAATTTGGTACATGTTGAAAGTAAGGTGTCTGTGAAACTTTCAAGATAAGTGGTCTGGCAGATGGAGGCTACTAAGACATGTTCTGGGGTTTCTCGTGATGACTACTTTCCTTCCGTCTGGTAGTTTATGGCAATTCTTCCTGGCACCTGCCCCAGGAAGAGCTAACCCAAAGAATGCAGCTGGAAGCATATTCCCTTTGCACATGGAATATATTCCCTCCTAGGAAGCCTCTCCAGCGTGGCTAGAAAGCTAGTCTCTGAATAGGGACCAAGAGATGCCAATAGGATTGTGTGGCACATAAAAACTGTGGTGCCTCATAGGATACCACAGTCAGTTACTTCTGTCAGCCTGTTTCTACTGACCATGTGGGACAGCTTCAGGTACCAAAGACAATGGGGGTGGCCATCCATATTCCCATACCCTCTATCCCAGTACATCTTGTAGCCTCTTCTGATTTTGTCTCCCAAACTCATAACAGAATCCCTCCCAATGGAATTGGATGGCTCAAGACCACATTCAAGTCTAACTAACTGCATGTCCCAGACACCCACCTTTCCATCTTCCCTTGCTTCATGCCAGGCACTTCCCTCTGCCACCTCTGCCTCACCCACCACCCCACATCAGTCAGCTCATTTGGTCTTGCATTTCACTCACAACATGAAGTATTCTGGATATAGATTTTATTTAGTAACATTTTTTTTTCCTCCCACATTACAGACTTTGCAGCCCATTTTGTAAACTCCAGGACATTTTATTTGTGGCGAGGTGACAGAGTGGACTTGGATTTGTATCCCAAATGTACCACCGGAATATGAAAATATAAATGGAGCTAAAAATATTTCCTTTTTTTTTTTTTTAGATGGCATGAAGATTAAACAAGAAAGCAAGTTAAAGAGTCTGGAAGGCGGTAGGTAGACAATAAGCATTCTTTCCCTTTCCTTCCTGCCCTCTCTTTAACTATAGCTCTCATCTCTTCTTCATAGTGCATTTCATTTTTGTTTTTCTGCTTTCATGTTTTGTGTTTTTTGTTTTTTTGGAGTTTTTATTCCCTCATCCAGTTTCTCTCCCCGTAGTAACTCCTTTCTGGTTTCAGACTCCCAGTGCAGAGATGAAGTAGAGCTGTGAAGAGAAACCTAGATTGTAAAACATGTACAGTTATGGTATCACAGTTTTCTTCTCAGATCTCTCATTTCTTTTAAAGATAAACTCTCCCAGAGCATGACATATCCTTACTTATTTCTATAGCTAAATATCACCAAATAGGTACTTAGTCAACATTTCTAAATCATTACTGATGTGTATCTCAGGGGATTAAGTATGAGTGAGTCTCCTTTTCTCTACCCCTTTTCTATGCTGCTCCTCTTGTCCCATACTATAACACAGAGGCAATCTGCTCATTAGTGCTTGTGTTTCTCACCCCTGTGTCCTGAGACAACTTCTCTATAACAAAAGGTTGCAGGTTCCTTTCTATTCATTAACGCCGGTAGCTATGCAGCTCACTCCATAAATTAAATTAGGTAGATTAATAAGATCTCAGGTCTCCAAAGCTGTTTATTGTCCCTTTAACCATGCTTGGAAAGAAAGGAGATATTTTGTGTGCTGTTTAATTAAAGCATTAAGGGAATGGCAGTCTCCTCCATAGGAAAAAATAAAACCTCTACAAATTCAGGGTATTTGATTGCCTCAAATACACTTTCAGCTTATTAACAGAAAATTCACTAAAAATGGCTTCAAACTTTATCTTATATTTTAGAAGTTCAGAAGTAGCATTCATTTGTGGTTAATTCAGTGGGTCAGCCTTGTCACTAAGGACCCAGGTGCTTGGCATTGCACTAATCTGCCATATCCTGCATGTCAGTGATCCATGCCTCACAGATAACACAGCTGCAGCAGAGCAAGGCCTCATTTACCAACAAGACCATGTTTAGCAAAGAACAGAGGCTTCCTCCCTGTGTATTCCTTTTTATTAGGAAGGACACCTTTCCCAGGAGCACCCCCGCAGAATTCCTCCAGGTCCCACTCACCAGGACTCGATCACATATTTATGGCAACCAATCACTGGCCAGAGACCTGGGCACCAAGCTTGCCTTAGACTTATCCTGACTCAAAGATCATGACACACCCCGTAGGGAAGGGCAGAAGTTCATTCCTGAACACGGAACTCTGTGGAGGCACCTGAATAAAACTCAGTCTATATCAGCTTGAGAAAAAGAAGTGGCTGTTAGAGTTAAAACCTACAGTGTCTTGCCACAGTCATAGCAGATATTGGTTAAGTACTATTCCCCAGCATAATGCAGTGGATCAGAGCTGAGATTAGGGCACCTGAGGGACAAAATTTAAGGCGACATTTACTCTTTTTGTTGTTGTTACTTAGTTTTTATTTCATAATCATAAATTTAATTCTGCAATCCAACTAGACTGGGAAGGGTAGGGAAATTATGGAATCCAATGAACTGGGGCAAGAGCACAAACGTTAGAGAACACCAGAGGCCCAGTGTATGAAATTCATGCACTGGGGGGATGTCCCTCAGCCTGGCCTCCACCCTCTCGCAATCTGGGACCCCTGGGGTATGGTCCCTAGGCCTGACCCGGGAACAGGGCCTATTGGGGCTTTCCTTCCCCCAACTGCTGGCAGCTGACCCCACCCTGCTGCTGCCACTGCTTGCCATCTGTGCAGCTCTGCCCCCCCCCCCTCTTCCCCACCACTGGTGGCCTCCCTCTGGGGGTGACAGGCTTGGGGTGCAATCACTTGGCTTCCTCTGTTGGGTGATCACCGGCCGGCCTCACACACCCACCACAGCATCCCTAGCCGGTGGCCTGGGCCTCCCTCACTGGGGCAATCGATGGGGAGCCCTGTGATCAATGGGGAGCCTTGTGATTAATTGCCCTAAAGAGGGAGGCCCAGGATACCTGGCCGGGTCTCCGGGAACCATCACAGCGCAGAGGGAGGCCCCGCCCATCTGCCGCAGTCCACCCACAGCAGCGCAGCCAGGTAGCCTGGGCCTCCTTCTTTGGGGTGATGGATCGAAGAGCTCCTGAGGTTTCGAAAATGGCGGCGGAATAGACAGACGTGTTCCGAGCCTTGTCCCGGAGCAGAAAGAAAGAACAGCTGAGGGTCGCAGGAGGAGTGTTTGTCGGCAAGTTAAGGGACAGCTAAACTCCAGGAGAAGGTGGGGGACTGCTAGACGGGGTTCCCCTGACCAGGCAGCCCCCACTGCGGCTGGGTCCCCTCCCAGAGCTACGGAAGGGATGCGGAGACCGCGCCATCTTGATAGGGAAAGTGGAGCTTATTGGAAGCCTGAAAACCGAAGAGCTCCCGATGGATCACCCAGCAGAGGGAGGCCCCACCCACCCGCCAGAGCACCACCCGCTGGGTAGCCTGGGCCTCCCTCTTTGGGGAGATCACAGAGGACTGCGCCCCCCTGCATCTATCACCCTGCCAGCCCGTGGCCTGGGCCGCCCTCTGCGGGGCAATGGCGCCCCCCCCCCCCCCCCCCCCGCCGTCCCCCTCCCCCCATCAATCGCATCTCACCCGCCTTGGCTGGCCTAGCTCCAGTGCATGTCATAGCATGGTCTTCCAGACAGTCGTTCTGCTGTTGGGTGGTTCAGTAGATTTGCATATTACGCTTTTATTATTATAGACTCCAAGCTGATGGGGGTGAGGGGGTGCTCTCCTGAGTTACAGCAGGAATGGTCTGGTAGTTAAGATAAAACACAATTCAAACTTATATGAGTTGTCCACAGTCAGCAATGGTGATCTTCTTTCTGGTCTTGCTATTCCTGGACCCAAAGCACTCCGTGGCTACCACACATCCATGGCCTCTCTCACCTGACGGATGACCACAGGCTTGCCATCCAACCACTCGGGCTTGGCCGTGCAAATGAAACACTGGGAGCTGCTTGTGTTAGATCCAGCATTTGCCATGGACAAGATGCCAGGGCCTGTATGTTTCCAGATGACGTTCTCATCCTCAAATTTCTCCCCAGGCGGGACTTGCCACCGGTGCTAGTATGGCATGTGAAGTCACCACCCTGGCACATCAATCCCAGCATAAGTCTATGAAAACAGGAACCTCTATAACCAAATCCTTTCTCCCTGGTGCTCAGAGCACGAAAGTTGTCTGCTGTCTTTGGAACTTTGTCTGCAAACAGCTTGAAGGAGACGCGGCCTGAGGGCTCGCTATGGATGGCGATGTCAAAGAACAAGGTGGGGTTCACCATGGCTGGTCATGGCGGCTCCGGGGTGCCGGCACCTGCAAAGCCGAGACATTTACTCTTTGCACTTGTCTGACCCTAACAGTAGATGACTTCTTACATTTTGTGTCCTAGGAACCCTGCTGGCTTCAACCTGGTCCTGCTGCTGGCTGTGGACGTAGTACAAGCTCAATAAAGGCATTCACTTAATTTTAAGGTGTGTTAGGAAACCCACTTGCCCATAAATATCTCAACGGATTCTTAAAATTCTATCAGTAGCAGTTTATTCCTTTGTGTAAAGCCTTGCATTCTCTCTATGATATATTTTCCTACCTTCAAATGCCCCTACAGAAAGAGTTTATTAAACTATCAAAATCTTTGCTCCTACAGAACAGATACATTTTGGTTTTTGGTGTTTTTTTTTTTTAACTTTAAGATAGTGTTCTTCTTTTTTTAATGTTTATTGGTTTTTAGAGAGAGAGGAAGGGAGAGGGAGAGAGAGACAGAAACATCAGTGATGAAAGAGAATCATTGATAGGCTGTCTCCTGCACACCCCACATTGGGGATCCAGCCCGCAACCCGGGCATGTACCCTTGACCAGAATCAAACCTGGGACCCTTCAGTCCACAGGCTGACAATCTACCCACTGAGCCAAACTGGCTAGGGCCAGATGCATTTTGGAATCAAACCAGTGGGTTATATGCACACATTATCTGTGTGAGACTTAGGATGCTTAAGGCCACTTCTCTGAGAATGTTGTACATCAGCAGAGTGCCTTCAAAGCATCATGGTATATTCATAATTTTTGAGGACAATATCACTGAAAAGGGATGAAGTAGGAGAGGGTAAAGGGAATGATATTGTAAGCAGTTAGCTTTGGCTGCAGAACAAATCATCGTCAAACATAGAGGCTTAAAACAAGTGCATTAACACTCTAGAATCTACGCATCAGCTGATAGGTTCTGCTGATTTGGGATAAACTCAACCGATATCCCTTCGGCTCACTCATGTGTGGTTTGGACAGGAGCTGTGAGGTATTGGACAGTCTCACTGTGGTGGGCCATGTGTCTTCCATCATCCAGCAGGCAAGTCCTGGCTTACACCCTTTCTCTTTTCCATGTGTAAGAAGAGCATAGGAGCACCGCCCAAAGTGCAAGTGCTTCTTCAGGCTATGTTTGTGTTATTTTGCTCATGTCCTATCGGCCAAAGCAAATCACACTGCCAAGCTGAGAAGTGATGTGTGAGGATGGGGGTGGGAGGCAGGACGCTAACAGGGCATATACAGAGGGTGTGTGTGTGTGTGTGTGTGTGTGTGTATTTGTGGCCATTTTTGCAATATAATACAGGAAAAGTTCTTGTAAGGCACCTGCAGAAGGATTCCAGAAATTGCTGACAGGCTTGCTATGGATGTATGTGAACCAGAGGAAAACCTGTTATGTAAAGAAAGAGGCCGAAACCGGTTTGGCTCAGTGTATAGAGTGTCGGCCTGCGGACTGAAGGGTCCCAGGTTCGATTCCGGTCAAGGGCATGTACCTTGGTTGCGGACACATCCCCAGTAGGAGGTGTGCAGGAGGCAGCTGATCGATGTATCTCTCTCATCGATGTTTCTAGCTCTCTATTCCTCTTCCTTCCTCTCTGTAAAAAATCAATAAAATATATTTTAAAAAAAGAAAGAGTATATCATTCAGAATAGTTGTTTCAAAAGGAAACAGACAAAGCTGCCACTGTGGCTAATACTGGCAGTATCTATCCAGGTACTGTCAAGGGGAGGGACACCCACAAAATCCAGCAGACCTTGTCACCATGTATATCGACCTGTGGAGATGGAGGAATCAGGTTCTTTGAATCATGCTCATAAAGCAAACCTCCTGCACTTTAACTTACGAATTTAGTCTATAGAAGGAACAATACAGTAAAAACAAATTGAAGATTTGGTTGCTATTCCTCTGTAAAAATTACATTAGCATTGCAGCTTCTAGACTTCATTATTGTAGGAGATCTTAATAGTACCTTAAGCTTTATTTCCAAAACAAATCACAGATCTTTTCATATCACATTGCTACATGAAATATTCACAAGATACGATTTATGTTCATCACTACTTCACCAGAACTTGTTATTTATTGAGTTGATAAAGAGACATAGATTACCATAGCATAAAATTTTATAACTGTATTTTAACATAATTTTTATTATAAATAATCACTGGCAAATGTATTTTATTACTTTAAAAATTATTCTGAAAACATATCCTTAAGCTTAATAAGTTTACAAAGGAGGAAAAGGCTTCTAAAAGGTTATATAGTCTGAGTTACCATAAGCCAGCCTTACCTGATGTAATAAAATCTAAAGCACTGAGATGAGTTATTGGACTTGCAAAGCTAAGAAGCAGATCCTACACCAAGTAAAATTACCATGGATATGCCACTCTTTGTATTATAAAATTAGATAGCTATCCTCCCATACTTAATAGTGAGCTAGAAATACCAGGGGTGATCCTGAAATGAGCATATTGGACTAGCCAACCTCTAGTGGCCATTTCAATCTAACATTCTACATATAACTCTGTCCTCCCTCAAGCCCTGGACCCAGTCATTCCGTAACTAAATGGGGAAACTTTTATTTGGTCTTTTAGAATGGGATCACAAACTCGTACCCACAGGTCCACTAACTGTTTTCGCCTTGCTTGTGAGCAAAGAATGTTTTCTACATTTTTAGTGGTTGAAGATGTCAAAGGAGTATTTTGTGACACTTCAAAATTATATGAAATTCACATCTTAATGCCAATAAATTACGCTTTATTGCAGCACAACCACGTTCTTTCAGGTGTGTACTGTCGGTGGCTGCTTTTAGGCCACCCTGGCAGAGTTGAGTAGATGCGACAGAGACCATATGGCTCGCAGAGCTGGAAATATTTACCGTCTTGCCCTTTACAGAAAAAGATCACCCATCCCTGTTCTGGAGGAAGAAAACCGAGTATGCGATCCTCTGCTTCTCTGTTCCCATTAATGTTCCTTCTCAGAGTAAGCAGACCTGAAATAGACCGCTCCCATCCCTACCTCTGCTGCTGTGTGGACAGGTTTCAGTGTGCGTTCCACATCACAGGTAGCATGTCAGGCAAATCACACATATAATTCACACTTTAAATGAGTTAATTATTTAAGTGCTCAATCTTTTAGTCCATCAGCCAGCATTTTGACTAGGAAATGAATAAACATGAGGACACTTCATCTCCCTCTCCCCATCATTCATTAGAAACATTTCAGAGATGCATTAGGAGTTTAAGCAGCCTTTCTAGTAAGCAGGCTGATAAGATGCCAGGCATTAGGCTCCAACTCCAGGAGTATCGCCTAAATGGAGGGAGTGAAATTCCTGTCAGCTTAGTAGAAATTAGCTGTGACTCAGCCTTTCACTGCCTTTCTCTAGCTCTTCAGGAAAATCTAATTCCATCTCTGTGATTTATTTAAATTGCTGGGAAAATGGTGAAGCAAATAAAGCACTGGGATGCATAAAATGAGGTGTCACCTGCATACCACGGAGTGCTTTCTGTTCTATCATCAGGAAATGAAAGAGAGGAAGAAAAAAACAGGCAGTCTTTAAAAGGAGATTAAATCAGAACACTGCACACCCACACTCTCTCAGTGTACTTTGTCCATTTTATGACTTTATGATGGCAAACGTATTCTTGTACTTTAAATTCTCTTTCCAAAACACATGATCGCTTTTAAACAGCCACACTGGCAGCGCCTCTGAGTAACTTGTGCTGAAAGGCACACAACAGTCTGTTTCTTATTCTTAGCTGCCTGTTGGTCCCCCTGTAGTCTCACAGGGCATGGATTGTAGCAGGACGGTGGACAGTGACTTTCGGAAAAGTCCCTTGGGTCCAGAAGCTTTTGGTGGCATTTTATGATATTTCGTCTTTATGGCCTCTTGCAGTTTTTCTGCTCTCATCTGGTTGTTGTGCTCATTTGGGAGCTTATTAAAAAGAGCATTATGTTTCAATAAAGGAGCAGTCACTTGAGAGGGGTAATGAAGAAGGGGTTTGTGCTTCCATTTTTGTGTCAAGGTCTGGAGCATTAAATAAAATGAGTGCCTTTTGAATGCTTGTAGTTTTCGCACTTACTCTTCGTATTGCAAATCCCTGGAGTTCAACCTGTGTCCCCATTGCCAGCGTAGCATCTGTTCGCAAAGGTAGGCTCAACTAAATTGTAGACTCCTAATAGCTGGCTTCAAGTCCCATGGGTTAGAAGGGTATGCCTGGTGGGGAGAAATGTTTGTTTTGGCAGAAAGGGAAAGGACAGCAGATTGGAGCCTTGAGCTGCCGCTTAAAATTAAAGTCGGCCTACCCCCCTACAAAATGGTAACACTTGGCAGTGAAGTGCTTCCAACGCAAAATAATGAGCTCGCTCATTAAAAAGCAATAGTTTGCAAAGTAAAATTTCAAAGCATAATTGATGAGCTTGTGGAAAGTGCCAGGAGAACAGTAGCCTAAATGTCAGTGTTGAGTGTGACATGAGTTTATATGTGGCCGGGTGGATATTCCCTGGCAAGGTTTGAAGGTTTACCCAAAACCTCAAATGATTTTTTCTTTCATAAATATATTTTACTACTTTCTTTACCACCCATTGCTGATCATACTTCTCTTGAATTTAGAGTCTAAGACATTTTAATTAAAGCTTTTAAAAACATATGTAAATTGTCATCTAAAAGCTATTAAAATGTTTTTGTGAGAGCCAATCACTATATGCCTCAGACTAGAATGATTAAATTTTCCAATGCAAAACTTTGAACATATGGTCACAGAGGAACAGAATATTTAAATCAGGATTGTTCCAGAAAATCCAGGATTTTTGGCTACCATAATTAAAAGTTAAATATAATATTGCAAATGCATTTACTCTTAGTGAGGTAAATCCTGGTGCCTACCACGTTTGTCTGCATAATATGCAAGCATCCCATCTCTCCTTTTCTGTTGACAAATACTGCCCAGTCCCCATCCCCTGCCAAAAGAATGAACAAGGATTGGCCATGGGAGCTCATCACACCATCCTGGCCTCTGTGACTCCTTCACTGGAGGGTAAGCGAGCAATCAGGGACCCAGCAGAGACTCTTCCTGGCATTTCAAATGGAAACTGAGGGGAAAGTCTTGGCTCTCTTTGAAGATGATACACTGGTATTCTAGAGGCTGGGAAGAGGGTGGGGGGGGGGGGTGAATGCCAGCATAAGAAAGCTGGAAAGCAATAGGAGAGATTGAGGCTAACACACAAAAAAAGAGGTAGAACTGAGCAGTAGAGAGAAAAAGACCTGAAGACACCATTTGTATCCTGGATCTGGTCATACTTGGTACCATTTTCTTTTCTTTCTACCAGGTGCTTAATCAATATAGTGCATTGTTTTGCTTAGGCTGGTTTAAGTTAAGTGTCTGTCTCTTATAACTTAAAGAGATCTGACAATCTGTCAATAGGGGAGATAATCTCTCATAAAGAGTGCGAAGTCTAGGTATAATGAGAAAGTTATTGAAACTGTATTTAATAAACTCCACGGCAACTGTATACCAGGGAATGATATAACTTTCCCTTTTCTAGTTAAAATAAAGAGGATATTGAGCAGGAAGAAACAGAAGATTAATGATAGCTATCTTCAGAATATTAGTGCCATAGAATAATGTTAGATGAACTGGCCACCTTAGGGAGTCCACAGAATTCATATAAAATGAAGAGTTTAAAACTATAAAACAGACAATAGCAGGCATACTAATTTTGTTGAATTTTCAGAATTTAGGGGCTTTTGTAATTTTCCAGTCCTTACTATTTCAGTGCCACATAGATATTTCCATATATATTAAAAGAAAAATTATCTAAAAGTTCCCTGTCAATGTAGAATAGATGAAAACTGAGGATATATTCATGAAAGTAAAGCAACATCTAGGACTGGGAAGCCAAAACTTAAAGAGCGAGCCCTGGTCTTGTGGCTCAGTTGGTTGGGCATCGCCCTGTGCACAGAAAGGTCACAGGTCACAGGTTCAATTCTTGATCAGGGCTCTTGCCTGGGTTTCAGGGTTGGTCCCCAGAAGGGGGTGTGCAGGAGGCAGCCAAGCAATGTTCCACTCCCACATCAGTGCTTCTCTTTCTCTCTCCCTCTCCCTCTCCCGCTCCCCCTCTCCCTCTCCCTCTCCTCTCCCTCTCCCTCTCCTCTCCCTCTCCCTCTCCCTCTCCCTCCCTCTCTCTCTCTCTTTCTCTCTCTCTCTCTCTCTCAAAAAAAGTCAATAAAAATATTAAAAACAAAAAAAAACTTAGAGAAAGGCAACTTTTAAAATAATGATTTCAAGGTTGTGCAATCTTAAAATTGGTTAAGACATGTTGGCAGCGCATGCATTTCTTCAGCAGCATAGACCGTAACTGAGCCTAGTTAGCAAGACAAATTAGTCAAAAAGCAGCAGCTGCCAGGTGGTGCACACTGTTAATCATCCCATCTGTGAATTACAAGGCTGATTTGTGGGTGCATTTGATGCTTCTTTTCTTGGACAGCGAAGTCAGTAGTAACAGCTTTCTGGAGGTGCCTGGGTCCTCTAGTGGCTTCACAAGTAACTAAGTATCTTCTCAGCCTGGAATTTTGAGGAAAAGTGGCTTCTTCAAGCCCAATCATGTCATGCTACACAAAGGAGCAAACTGTGTCACTAGTACTTGGGGTTATAGTGAATGGTCCCCTTTTTCAAAATCTAGGAAATTCATAAAATGGAAAAGTCTTTAGAGTATTAAACTGTAACCTAGATAAGGATATAGATGTGCAAAGTCACTCAAAGGAGCCAATCCTCTAGGGAAGTGGTCGGCAAACTCATTAGTCAACAGAGCGGCAAACCGCGGCTCTAGGGAGAGGAGTTTGCGTCCAGCCAGGAAGCAAAGAAAAAGGAAGGAATGGGGTCTCAGTCTTGGCAGAGCCTAACTTTAGCTAAATGTAGGGGGAAAAAAACCTCAACACTTCAACTGATTACAAGGAGTCTTATTCCCACTGGTGAGGTTGGATGGAGGTGGCATATGGAGGCTACAGGCAACAGATTTTGAATCTCCAGGTAGGTACATACTAGTAGACATTTCAGACTGTGGCATTCTGATGTCATTAGACAGCTTGATTCTTTAGATAACCTATTTTATTTTTGTTTTATTTTTATTGAATTTATTTGGATGACATTGGTTAATAATATATACATTTCAATTGTACAATTCTATTATACATCATCTGTATACTGTATTGTGTGCTCACCACCCCAAGTCAAGTCTACTTCCATCACCATTTATCCCCCTTTACCATCTTCTACCAGCCACCCCTTTTCCTCTGGCAATCACCATACTCTTGTCTGTGAGTTTTGGGAGTTTTTTAGCTTAATCCCTTCACTTTTTCTCCCAGCCTTGCAACTCCCCTCCCTTTTGACAGCTGTCAGTCTGTTCTCTTATTCTGATTCCAAAAGCAAACGTCTGAATCCAAAATTGGCCAGTCTATACTGCAGAATATTCTAATTATTTGAACCTCAAATATTTCTATGCATGTTATAGTAATTTTAAACTTCATAAAGTGCTTATTGATTATTGTCTTTTCATGTATTAAGTTAAACCTAATATGTAATATTTTTAATCTACAAAATAATACCTTTGTAATTTGACTACATCAATAAAATGAATAAAAAACACAGGCATCAAGATTTTTTTTCTACATGTCATTTAATTTATTTTGCAAGCTAATAAACTGGAATTGTAATGTCTACCTCAGAACCATTTGCCTTTAAGTTAGTGTAATACATGTAATCATGAAAAGTTATAAATGGAGAGTACCAGGTATCAAATAGTCCAATTCTCTAATTTTATAAAAGAGTAAACCAAAGCCCAGACTGGTTCAGCGACTTGTTTGAAGGTGCAGAGTGTCCCAGTGTCAGAAGTAGGTCCCAACCCTGGCTTCCAGTAGAGTGGTCTTTCCATCATATTGTGTGGAATATGCTATGCACCAGAAACAGCTAAGGAAAAAAAAACTGACCTAAAATAAGAGGTGAAAACCTTTTTCTAACTCTTCCTTCAAGCTTTAACTGTTCATGCTTTTATTATTATACACACTGTAAAAGGTACTCTACTATTAAAATATATAGTATTCTAGTTATAATTTTAAATGTCTTTACTATAGAAAAATTGGAAAATGAACAAATATATGCCGAATAATAAATATGATCTATAATTCTACCCACACACAAAAAAATGATATTAACATTTGACATAACAGAACTTTTTTCTAGGCACACATTTGTGTGTTTTGCTTCCTCTGCATGACCAACAGTACCTGGCACAGAAAAGGAAGAATCTATGTGGATTAAAAACACAGACTTAAAGCAAAACCATGTTCTAATTGTACTGACCATGTGACCTTAGGTAATTAATAACTTTCCTACTCATGAGGTCAAAATAGCTCCTACTTGATTACAAAGTTATAAAGATTCAGTGACATTAATATTTGGAAATGCTTTGAATAGTCCCTGGAATATAAGTGCTAGATAAATATAAATAAAATAAACAAATAGGTGCTTAATAAATATGTATTGGATAAATAAATATATGTGTATACACAGAATAAAAACTGTAATAATGAATATAGAGTTTGTATCCTGCTTGTTTCTCTAAATACTATATTGTTAACTTTTCCTATGTTAATAAAAGAAATGCAATTTCATCAGTTTTTCACTTTCTACTGAATCATTCCTATCAGTTTTCATATTACTATTTCCGTTCAGATTTCTGCACAGCTAACACCATCACTCAATCTTTGGTCACGCTGCCTTTTCTGTGAGACCCACCCTGGCCATTTTGTAGCCACCAACCCCAGCCCGCAATACTTTGCTCTAATTTATGTTCCCCACAGCTCTCATATCCTATGAATATTAATTATAAATATTAATTTATTATATTTGTTTTTGTCTTCTCCACTAGCCCATAAACTCCCCGAGATCAGGGAAATGATTTTGCTCACTGATATGTCCCAAACTCCTAAAAAGAAAATCTGTTACAGAGCAGGTGTTCAGTAAATATTTGCTAAATGGAAAGGGTTCTTTCCTCTTTTTTAGTATTATAAATAATGTGGTGGCGAGCATTTCTGTATATAAAGTTCTCTCACAATATGTATTTATGTCTTTCATATCCCAGAAATTGTTAGATTAAATTATCAGAGTGCCTTTAAAGTTCCTACTATTTATTGCAAACGGTATTCCAGAAAGTTTCTCTCTTAGGGAAGATAAATTTACCAATTGTATAGGGGCTTTATCACAAGGAACAACAACAGCCTGTAATTATTGGAATCGAGAGTATAGTGTGTGTGTGTGGTGGTGGGGGGAGGGGGGACTGTGAAGTGAAATATCAACAGCCAGCCCTCCTCCATGCTTCTGCTGTGCCAACTTGCTTCCAAAGCAATGGGGATATGCTAATCTGATCCAAATCCTGGACATTGATGCTGAAAACATAGACATGAATGAGGCAACTTTGTACTATATTAAAAGATGCGGCATCTATGTGTGTTCTCTCTCAAGTAGTTTTCTTTATTGGAGCACCTTCAGGAATTGTAAACACACACCTCCCGAAGCAGCCAATTATCTTTTTAGTTATTTTGATTCAGTCTATTTTATTCTATGCATAGGGTCTAGGTCTATATTTTGAAATTTAACTAAAAATACAAACCTTGAGTCCATTGAGTTTACTAAATATTTGAATATGTTTCTCATATGACATAGATTTTTAAATATCCTAACATTTTGAATGTTCTTATCTAAGGATAGCTTTGTTTGTTTCTATTCTTTTAACAATTTGCTATTCAAAATACAATGCAATATTCCAACAACTGTCTGAGCAGGGTATGCTATCGCCTTTTTCATTCTAGATAGCATTCTTCTGTTAATACGCATTGGTTTTATTGGCTGCCACAACACCCTGTGGCTCATTAAGTTTCTTGCTGAATTTATCTCCCATTTGGCAATTTGTGCTGACACCCAACCTCCTCTTCTCTATACATATACCCCTGTATTTTGGAATTAGGTTCCAGGTCTCACACAGTGTTAGTTCTCATAGAAAGGAGACTAATATTCACCCCATAAAAACCATTTGTTCATTTCTAGAGAAATTTTCTAATTCCATTGTAATTTCATGTTTATAATAAGCATTGTTCAAAAAGAAAATAAATATAACATGGTATATGGGGGTACATGGCATACGCAATCAGCAAGGGAATTTTCAGCATTTTCTGTAGCAAAATTCTAAGCCAATTTCAAAGGATGCTGACTACAGAAAACTGGTAAAGGAAATAAGCCAGCAAAAGAATTTAAAACACAAAGGACAATAGAAGTACTAAGCACAAAAATGGCAATATGAGTTGTTTTATACATATGGCAAAATTAGACTCTCATCTTTAAGCACTCATTAGTTAGGTCTTAACTTTGCACCTCTTTCACAGACATAAGTTTTGTGTCTAAATCTCACATAAGTGTTTATATATATCTATATTGCTTTGGTGGAGTACCACTGGGAGAATTGCTTTAATTATATTTAATCATATTTCAGACTAATGGAGAAGCATTGTAAAATATTGGAGGAGGGGGGTAGATGTAAAATTCAGGTCAGAGATTTTCTATGTTCTTATGTATTTCTTATGTGTCCTCCCTCTAGTATTGCATATAAACATTTCTAGGATGAAACAGTTGGGTAGCAAACCCAGAAAAACTGGAGGAAATATGTGCCACTTGCTTTGAAGAATTGTATCTTTCTTTGAAGGCCATACTTGATGGAGAATCTGTGAAATGACAGATTATATTTCACATTTTAAAATCATGATTCCTGTGTCTCTCTCTCTTATCTCTTCTCTCAATGTAATTTTCCCTGATCTCCTTCTACCGCCTAAAGTTCCCTCTCTTGTGTTTTATTCCATTGGGAACCAGCCAGCTGACTAGCTAATTAATAACTTAGCATGAGATAAGGATTGTTATTTTAGAGAACCTATCTATTGATCTTAGGGGACTGTGGGAAGCTTTGGACAATTCCTGAAACTCACCTTGTGCCTTAAAAGAAACATAATGAAAGTGGTTTGTGGTTGCCAATTTCCCAGGTACCATGTTCACACATTACCAGCAAGAGCCTTGTACTACTCAGGACAGCACAGTGGTTAAATATAAAGTTTGTGATAAAATTCTAACTCTTCCACTCACTAGGCCTCCATTTTCTCATCATATAATGAGAATAATGCAGCCAATTCAGAGGATTAGTACGAGAACTAAATCATTGCTCAGACATGGAAGGCATTCAAGAAGTGCAGTGATTATTATATTCATTAACAAATTACTTCAAAACTTACTAGCTTAAAACAATGAAAACTTTTTTATCTCATAGTTCCTATGGGTCAGGAGTTGGGAGCAGCTTAGCTGGATGGTTCTGCCTCATCGTCTCCCATGAGAGTGTAGAGAAAATGTTGTCCAGGGCTACAGTCATCTGAAGGCTTGACTGGGGCTGAAAGATGCACTCCCAAGCTGGTTTACTCACAAGGCTGTTGGCAGGAGGACTCATTGCTTGCCCTGTGAATCTCTTCAGAGTATTATTTTAATGACATCATGACATGACACCTGGCTTCCCCCAAAAGCAAATGATCCTAGAGAGAAAGACTGAAGCTGCAGTGTCTTTTATGACCTAGCCTCAGGTAATCATTTCACAATATCCTACTTGGCTGCACAGGTCATCCCAATTCAACATGAAGAGAACTACAAAAGAGTGTGAATTCCAGGAGGCAAGAATCATCAGAGCCATCTTGAAGACTAGGTGATGATAACAATGTTGATGGCGCAGACTCCAAGATTCAAGAACTCACACAGAACCTCGCCGAAATAAGTGACACTCCCTTTTGCCTCAGAGTACAGAAGAAGAAGCTGGGTATTCAATGTGACACTCTGATCATTTTATAGTGCCTTGGAGAAAGTTCCTGAGTGACCTGTTCTCTAACTATATAACTTACCATTTTCTAGGTTCCTAAAATATAGTATATTCTAATCTTTCTCAACAAATATTGCTATGTGCTAGGAACTCTTCTATTTGCTTGAGATACATCAGTGAACAAAACAAAGATCCCTGCCCTAGTAAAGCATCTATTATAGTGGAGAGAGAAGCAATAAAAACTAACAAATTATATAGTTTGTTAATGATAAGTGAAAGAAAAAGAAGGTGCACAGTACAAGGGGGATCTGTAATGTTGGGATTGAGTAGGGGGCTGGTGTAGGGCTAAATAACTTATAGGCCTACCTCTGAGAGAAAAAACTTCAAGTTTATATACACTGAGGAACATAACTTAAAACACTAATTGAAAGCAGTAGCTTATAGAACCTGAAAGACATACTCCATGCAGTGCTGGGCCTCAGAACACCAATGAGAGTAGCTGTTAGACTAGACACATTAGGAATAGCACACAGAGGCCGTGGAGCTGGACAATGTGTGTGGCAACCAATTATCCAGTGCAGTACGATCACTGTGAATGAGGCCCAGCCAAGAGAAAGGGTGGTGGACTAGAAGCTTCTTTCTATCTGGAGGTCTCCAACTTGTAGGCCATGCAGTAACCTTTATAGCAGAATTAGCATCTATATTACACAGAAGAGAAAAACAACTATTCAGAAGCCAAATGGCTTATGAGGCACCCAACTGTTTTCAAAGACCTATGGTGTGCTTCCCATAAGGCATATCTCTTCTTCCTGAGTGCACAAAGGCATCATGCGGGATTCTAAATGTAGGACTCAAGAAGGGACCAGAAACTTAAAATTTATAAATGCAGTAAGGCATGTAGTGTCTGTGCTGATCTCTTCTTACTATCTCAAACAAGATTTCTTAAGCTTCATGAGGCATAATGCTAAACATGACTGAGAACCTCCTGTCTCTCTGCTCTCTACTGAAGGGGCTACACATGTCATGGAAAGTACACATAACAGAACACAGAGATTGCTGCATACATGGAGCTTCGAGACTTGCCTTCATGTGCTAGTAGGAATGTGAGGATCACCCCAGAAAAGCCTGCATTCAACATGGCAGCAGTGGCTAGTGTAAGGGAGGAAAACTATTCCTCAACCTTCTTAGGGTCCCTGGCTGGGCCCACAAATTAAACTGACAAAGATTAGCAGGAGAAATTCAACAAATGTATTCACATGACATGGAAGCCTTCATAAGAAAACAAAGGACTGAAGAAATAATTAACCTTGAGTGTTTTTATAGTAGGTTTGAGGAAGAGTGGAAAGTTGTGGGAAAATGTGATAGGATAAAAAGATATAAGCTAAGGATACAAACTGAGGGAAACAGCAATACCCATTCCTTTAGATTCTTCTCCAAGACCCTCCCGAGATAAGGATCCTTACCTTTGGGTAGAGGGAAGGCATCTCTCACATAGAATCTTATGACCTGCTGTGGGAGAAGAGGGAGGTCACCTGCTGATCCTCAAATTCCTTCAGTTTAAAATATTCAATATGCCAGTAGTCAGTATTTGGGAGTAGCATGTTCTCAATCCCATGACTATGAATTTGGATCAAATGGTTCTCACTTAATCAACTCTGTTGACAAGTACACAGAATACAACTAATCCTTAATAGCCCATTGGAAAATTCCACTATGTGCTCATACTTATGATTATTCCTTAGTGAAGTTGAACTAGACGATTTATAATTCTTATTTTTGATACCCAAATAGCTTGACTGGTAAAACAGCATGCTACACTGGAGACAGAGATAGAGAAGACCTAAATGTGTATTGCCAAAGAATTTTGAAGAGCTGGTGATCCTTACGCCATTTTTCTACTTTCTAGAGGTAAAGACCATTTTTTGAAGCCTTAATAGAAAAGGGGGAAAGATAGGGGTGACCACTAAAAAAATCATGCCCCTAGGATAAAACGAGTGGTCTAGAACAGTGGTCGGCAAACTCATTAGTCAACAGAGCCAAATATCAACAGTATGATTGAAATTTCTTTTGAGAGCCAAATTTTTTAAACTTAAACTTCTTCTAACACCACTTCTTCAAAATAGACTCGTCCAGGCCATGGTATTTTGTGGAAGAGCCACACTCAAGGGGCCAAAGAGCCGCATGTGGCTCGCGAGCCGCAGTTTGCTGACCACTGGTCTAGAGTATTCCTCACAGCTCTCATCCCATGGGATTCTTTGGAGACTTCTTGTAATGGTCCAGTGGCCAAGCACCTGTCCTCAGTCTATGCCCTTGCTGCATGGTATTAAATAACTGCACATGGCATACCAAATGTAGGCTGATGGCTTAAAGGCAAATGAAGCCAAGAGTAACGTGCTGAGTAAATACAACTACAACCTCATCTTGCTCTTTGTAAAAAAAAAAATATACATATGTATTCCTATATATAAATCATAAATCCACTAAGCTCAGCCTCAGAATTTGATACCAATTTTTCTCTTGAGAGTCATTACTCAGGTTCTCATCTTTGAAAGAGAACGGTGACATTTTTTGCTTTAAAAAGAACTCATTTTAATTTTAATTCCTACCCGCCATGCATATTAAATTATTAAACCCAGCAGTGTGAGCGGTGGAATGCTTGCCCTGCTCTGCCAGGCCCAGAGAAGCCAGGCCAGAGGAGGAAAGGGGAAGAGAAACACCAGACAAGCCTTTGAGAGCCTGAGGATGCCCGGGGGCAGGCAGAGGCCTCAGCAATCAACACAAGCTTTGACAGTTGTCATGTCACTGTTGTCATCTCCCTTTTACCAATGTTTAGCTCTTATCATATTCAAGAATTAAATTCTCAACTTTGAGGGGGGAAAAGAATGGAGATAATGTTTATTCCACATACTCTTATCTCTGGTTTGCCAAGCTGAGTTCTGAATATGTAAATACATTGCGCATGGAGATGTAAAAGACTGTCTTCTTGCTCTTGATAAGATAGGAATTAAGCCAGAATGTTCTCGGGTAGGCTGACAGAGAAGGCAGGGAGGTATATTTCTACTAGGGTAGCTGTTGAAGCTAATTTATCTAGAAATCCTGACAAAATGACTAGGTATTTTGTAATTGCTGTTTTAGAAATACAGGTTTACGTAGCTGGGGGAGGGGCATTGAGAGCAAATAAAGGGCTTTAAGGAGAAAGTGTGTTCCACTGTTGACAGGTTTTTGTTCCAAGGCCCTCACCAGCGAGGCAGCCTGCCAGCATAATGCATGGCTCTCTGAGCAGAGCACAGGCATTTGCTTAGCAATAGCAGCTTACGGTGAGACGCTTGGGAGTCATTAGGCCTTTGAGGTATTTTAATCTGGCAGTGCTTGAAATTTGTGACATTAGATGCTATGAGTAGAGACACATCACACTCAGGAAATAAAATATTCTTATAGTTCAGAGTGAAATATATGATTAGTACTTTGCCCATTTCTTGAAATAAGGCATATCTGTCCTCTGCATTTGGAAACATGCTTAAGTATTGATAAGCCATTTTTGACGGAGACCTTCACATAAGGTTGGACATTCTGGTACATCTTTTTGCCCTCTTGGCTGCATTTCAGAAGAAATAAAAAGCCAAAAGGGAGACTGAGTGGCAAAAAAATACATTACAAGAATATTAGAGGGATAGGATCAATGCATTCCTCTGTCACCCTATGACCTCCTTTCTAAGTCCCAAGTCTTTAGTAAAGGTTATTGACACCCACAGAAGTAAAATCTGTTAATAATTCTGAGGGACAG
The DNA here is from genome assembly GCA_026230045.1 of Corynorhinus townsendii. Taxonomy (NCBI): domain Eukaryota; kingdom Metazoa; phylum Chordata; class Mammalia; order Chiroptera; family Vespertilionidae; genus Corynorhinus; species Corynorhinus townsendii. The sequence goes on from JAPDVU010000002.1 coordinate 86,222,807, forward strand.
TTTGAGTTTTTTCCTTTGACTCAGAGCTACGATTGTATTTACAAACACACTGAGGGCTATTTCTACTGGAGTTGAATCAGAAAAGCAGGCATGAGCTAGGTGAAGGTTGTGCCAAATACCTTTTCTCACAACTGTTCTTCAATGAGGTTTATTGAACATTGCATTCATTCATTCCTTCACTCATTTATTCACTCACTTCCTCATTCCCTCATTTATTCAACCAGCATTTACTTTTTAATTTTTAAAATATATCTGTATTGATTTCAGAGGGAAAAGAAGAGGTAAAGAGAGCTAGAAACATCAATGATGAGAGAGAATCATTGATCGGCTGCTTCCTGCACACCCCCACTGGAGATGGAGCCTGCAACCCAGGCATGTGACCTGGTTAGAAATCAAACTGTGACTCCCTGGTTCATAGGTCGGTGCTCAACTACTGAGCCACACTGGCTGGACTCAACTAACATTCATTGAATGCATACTATATTCCATCATTCTAGGGTGCCAGAGATAAAAGCTAAGTAAGATAAAATACCTTCCTTTAAGGAGCTCACTATCCTGTGGCACTCCTCTCAAACTGCTGGGATTCTGCATATTACAGAGATTAAGCCTAAGAAAAATGAAATTACTGAAAGAATCTATGGACAGAGAGGCTGATCCTCTGTCATGGATATTGATACAAAGAAACTGCTCAGTGAGTTCACTGAAAGTTATAACATATGAATGTGTAAGATTATAATTCCTCATAAAATAATAATTGTGTGAGAGGATAATGGAAGTATTTTATCATATTACAGAATTAAATTATCAACTTTGAGGGGGGAAAAGAATGTCGATAATGTTTATTCCCACCAATGGTGGAGGAGTACTTGCTTCTGTATAAGGGGGTCCCCTTAGATGAATCTCTTGCTTGCACACCTATGACATGCAGAAACAGCATTAAACGGGGAAACTCAATGTTCATGTTCTAGTTTTAACTCTACCACTAATTCACCATTATCAGAATCTTAGCTGATTTGGGTGTAACAGCACCCTTAACTGCAAAGCAAGAGGGATAGAATATATAAGATATGGCTATGAAGTTCTATAATTCTTTATATCTTGCATTCCTGAATCAACTAGTAATGGGTATAATCAAAAGGTAATAAAATCCAGTCCTGGCCGGTTGAATTCAGTTGGTTGGAGGGGCTGCCAGTTGGATTGACAGTCAAGGACACATGCCCAGGTTGCAGGCTCCATCCCCAGTGGGGGGCATGCAGGAGGCAGCCCACTGATGTTCTGCTCTCACATCAATGTTTCTTTTTCCCTTTCTCTCTAAAAATCAATAAACTCTTCTTAAAAAAAAAAAAAAGGTAATAAAATCCAGATAGGCCACTGCTCTTCCACTCTTAAATTCTCAAGCCTCTGTTCTCACTTCTCTGTTAACAGCTCAGCATTCACAGTCACCATCTCTGAACCTCAAAATTACCAAATCCAAGCGCTGTTGTTACTGTGCTTTCCTGTGAGCTCTCTATAGCACTTGACGCTGGTGGTCAATATCTCCTCTTCACAATTAGTTCTCTCCCTGGCAACTATGGAACCATCCTGCTTCCATCTCAAACTATTCCTATGATTGAGCTCTGAGCCTGACTAAACATTGGCGCTGTGATAGCTCAGCTAGAGTTTCTCATCTGAGCATGGCATGCAGACCCCACGCTTTAGTAGTCACCTCGCTGCTTTTCTCCCTCTCCCCAAAGTCTTTCCAGGAGATTCCATTCTTACTAGTGGTTTACAATTTCATATCTCTCTTTCTCTCTCTCTCTCTCTCTCTCTCTCTCTCTCTCTCTCTCTCTCTCTCTCTCTCTGTCTCTCATTTGTTTACCTGAAATCGCAGTCGGATATCTCCAATTGCCCGGAAAATAGTTTCAATTGCATGTGAGAAACCACCCTCAGACCCAACATATCCAAAATGAACTTTTTGTCCCCTCAAAGTAGTTCTATTTTAGTTTTTGCATCAACAATAATACAGGTTCACTATCCTATATCCAAAACCCTTGAGCTGTATATGATTTGAAATTAGATATTTTCAAACATTAGGAAAGTAATATGTTACATATACCATGTATTTTTAAAAAATGTATAAGAATATCTCAGTCAATACTCAAATTTGTTCCTTTGATTGAACTATATAACAAGATGAGGGCTATATATTTACTAAGATGCTAAGGAGTTGAGTCAGACAAATCGAGATCATGAAGTTGAAACAAATATCTTCTCTTACCCTAAACATATTAATATTCAGGGAGCAAAACATAGTATTATTTACACATAAATAAAATTTCTTAAAAATTCCTCAGTTCAGGAAAGGTCATACTACTAGAAGACTTCAAGTCAGGTGATCAAAAAATATAGTTTCAGAGCTTAATGGGTTTGGGACTTGTGAATTAAAGAATATGGTCATAACAATTTTAAAATTATTTTACTAGAAACCAACAAGCACTCAAGCACTGTGCTAGACATTTAATATACATAATAATAATAATACAAATGTGTGTTTACTATGAGTTAAATACTCTCATTACCTTATTTTACATGCAGGAAAACTATAAAGTACTACCATCATTTCTTAATAGCCAGGCTGGAAATCCAGTCATCTTTAGTTCTCTTCTTTCTGCCTTCCCCATACCTTATTAGTCTTCAAATCCTATTAATTATTTGAAAGGATTAATCCTTTCCTTCTATACCTCCTTTTGAAGTCCCATTGCTATGATATGACCTAAGTCAAATTCTATGACTCCCTAGGCCATTTCTCATACCCATAGTATTATATAGACCAGAGCAATATTCTCTTTCCTCCAATTCAACCTTCCCCCAGTTATTACTCTCCTTGAAATAATACGTTTAGCATGTTTTCATTCTTTTTATCTAAGAACACTTATTCAATATTACTCTGTGTGGCATTCCTCCTCTGAAAAAAGGCCAAAGGATTGCCATTGCCTATTGAATTAAGTCCAAAATCCTTGGATTCATATTTGAGGATTCAAATAGTATCTACATTTTCTACTTTATCTCTTCCCATTCATTTAGTTGAACTGTGGACTGCCGCCGGACTGCCACCAATATATTTCACTGTCTGCACATCTGCTCATGTTACCCCAACCTCCTGGAATATCCCCTTCTATTCTCTCCATCTGGCCACACCCTGCCCATCTCTGTAGTTTTAGCTGTGGTCCTTACTTCCCATAGCCATCTTTGGCATCTCTAGCCTATAACTCCATTATTTAACACTCCCTGTTCATTTGGCTTGTAATTATATACTGCCTTCTACAGACACTTAACTCTTCACGTTTGTATCTTACCTTTACAACTGTATTGAAAATTTATTGATAATAAAGATAATTTCATATTTTGTACCCTCTACAATGTTGACTATAATTCAACTGAAAGTTATAACAAATTTTCTGTCTAAGCAACTAGGTATAGTACAGATTTTAAAAGGAGAGAGAGAACCAATATCTTCCTAACTCTTTACCATTTCAATCATATTTCTCTCATTGGTTGTCTCAAGGTGTCCTAGATGATAATAATAGTAATAGGAACAATATAGTATGGTGGTTTCTTTATTATATTTTGGGTCTAGAAACAGAGTATTAAATGTAAATAGCATATCAAATATTGAAAAATCTCTTAGGAAACTGCTATATTGGGGATCTACAAGCTGCCAATAAATCTTATATATCCAGCTTTTCCTCCAATCTTAGAAAAAATAAATTGCTGGTTCTTCAATTTAGCACCCTAGATTAAGTAGCTAAGGGCCATGTTATCTAATCAATATGTGTATATAAATAGTAGAATCAGACTCAGAGTGGCAAGATGTTCACAGTAACAAAGGCCTCCAGTGAGAGCACATCAGCCACAGCCTCTCATCTTGTACTCACTACAGTATAAATCTCACTGTGTGTGGGATGCTGGAATCCAATGTGGTTCCCTCTTTTTAGTCACTTGTTTCCCAAAACGTAAATGCTTGTTCAGAGAGGATCTGAAATTACTTCTTGTGTTAGGCAGAATTCTAAGATTACCACCGCCTATGACCCACACCCTTATATAATTTCCTCTTCTTGAGTGTGAGACAAAACTGAGACTATGATGGAATATTCCTCCCATGATTGGTTTACTTATAGGTGACTCTGAGTTCATCAGAAGGGAGATCATGCTAGGTGGGTTTGACCTAATCAAGTGAGTACTTGCAGGGACTGGGAGACTTTCCCGAAGGAAGAGAGTAAGAAATTCATAGAGTGATATATGTGGAATCTAAGTAACAAAATAAACTGATGAACAGAGTGGATCCAGAGACATGGAAGCATGGAACAGGTTGCTGGATCTCAGAGGGAAGGCAGGGGAGGGTGGGTGGGTGAGAGGTAATCAACCAAAGACCTGGTATGCATATGTGCATAATCCATGGACACAGACAATAGGGTGCTGAAGGCCTGGGGTGGGGTGCGGGGGCAGGTTGGAGGGAGTCAATGGGGGAAAAAACGTTGACATATGTAATACTTTCAACAATAAAGAATTATTTTTTAAAAATGCATAAAGTGAGAGGGCCTATGGAGGGGGCCATGTGACAAGAATCTATCAGTGACTTCTAGCTGCTGAGAGCGGTTTGAGCCAACAGCTAGCATAAAAATTACACCAATAATCTAAGGGAGCTTAGAGATACATCTCTCCACAGTCAAATCTCTAGACATGGCTTATACCTTCATTTTAGCCATTTGAAAACATATATAGACGACCCAATGAAAATATGCTTAACTCTTGACTCATGAAAACTGTGATAATAAATTTTTGTTTTTTTAAGCTGCTATGTTTGCAATAATTTGTGACACAGTAAAAGAAAACTTAATACATCTGTTTTTTATATATAAGACATTGTGCTCAGCACTTTAAATTCATGATCTTTTAACTGTCCTTAGTGTAAAGGATCTGACATTTAAAGGAGTTACATAACTTGCCCAAGTTTGTATAACTATGAAGTGATAGAGAAAGGATTTTGTATCCAGATTTACTAACAAAGCCCATGTTCTTAAACATGGCTGATAGGGAAGTTGAGCATTCTCCTTTGGTCTCATGGTGGCAGCTAACGTTCTAAATATCAAATTCTCTGTGCTCTCATCAAACTCTGTGGGGATTTTCACTCCTTCTTTACTGAGATTGTTTTTGCTTTATTGACATTGAAAGGAACCTGTTTAATTAATAAATGTTATTAAAGATTTATGAAACACCTACTATAGGAAAACACTGAATGAAGTGCCAGGGGAATCCAAAAATTAATAAGACAGTCCTGACCATCAAGCTTCTTGCATACTGATGGGAAAATAAACTCAGACATAAATATAATGGAGTAAGTAAAAGATAGGGTGGAATCACCCAGCCTCAAGAGTCCAAGACAAAACATTAGTCTGTTAATTCATTTGACATTTATAAAATGAGATTCAGAAACACATTTATATGCTCACTCAGGTGTTTATGGGACTTGTTTGATTCTGTAACACTGGGAAATAAGGAATCCTTAACTAATTGTATGTTTGCTTCTAAAGACCTTAGATGGCACTGGTAATTGCTTCACTCATTACCCCCTTATTATAGGCTACGCAATGTTCTAAGAATTTAAAATTATTATCTCATTTAGCTGTAACAAAACTTAGATTATATAGATATTATTATTATCCTAATTTTACTGATGAGAAAATTAGATACAAAGAGGTTAAGTAACTTGCCTAACATCACTAACTCAGCTGTTTAACTCTGGTACGTATTCCCTTAGCCAGTACATCTTCCACAATGTGATCATTTTATCAAAAAAGGAGGATAATAAAAGCCATGTGGAGAATGGGGTATGTGAAGGGAGATAAAAATACTTGCTGCAACTGATGATAGTATTTAACTATGTTTCTTACCACCCAAGCAAAATGAGAAAAAAATATTAATTTACATAGGCTTCCTAAGCTCAAAACATTCATTGAAATCTAACAGAAATTCATAATAAGGGTCCTTACATGGGGAGGACTTTGAATGACATAATGTACCATGTCATATAGAAGGTGTATTTTTTTATGTTGTTAAAGTGACTCTTACTTAAACCAAGAACAAAAGAGTAAATTGAAGTTCTGTAAGAACACATGGAAATCAATGAACATAGTACAGTTATGTATCCTTTTACTTAACTTCACACAGAAGGGAATGGCTGGTTAGCAGTGTTCTCAAACTGCAAATCACAAACCATTAGTGGGTCATGAATTCAACTGAATGAGTCACACCATTTTTTTAAAAAATTCCATATGGGCAGATATATCTTAAGTTTAAGGATATTGTGGAATAGAAATTTTTATATGTCTATGGGTTTGCATGTGTGTGTCATTTTGCAAATGTGATTCACATTGTTTTACAAAAGTTTGAAATCCACTGCCCTAGCTGAGACTATTCATCTTGACTATCAATTATCTCAGCTGGGATCTTGTCAAAGCTCCTTAAAAAAATAACATCAGAGTAAAGTCATTAGAGAGTGCTTGGAGTGTAGCATCTGAGCTGTTGATTAAAAGGAGATCCTCATGCTTTAGATTTCAGGCAGAGAAGTGGAAAAGAAGTCATTTTGTAATTAAAGAGGTTTTTATTTGTGCTCAGATGGGGGAGCATCTTATTTATGCAGAAAGGGGACTGTAGGAAAGTGTGCAGGAAGGACACCAGCCTTTCTCATGAAGCATGAGAGCTATTGATCTATTCAAATGAATGAGTGCCCACCCTCACCCTGCCCCATGCTCATTTGGGGAGACCACCTGATCTGTGTGCCCATGATAGTCCTAGTTATACTGGCTGTTCATTATATTTTTAAAATGTATTTTATTGATTTTTTACAGAGAGGAAGGGACAGGGATAGAAAGTTAGAAACATCTATCAGCTGCCTCCTGCACACCCCCTACTAGGGATGTGCCTGCAACCAAGGTACATGCCCTTGACTGGAATCGAACCTGGGACCCTTCAGTCCACAGGCCGATGCTCTATCCACTGAGCCAAACCGGTTAGGGCTGGTTGTCCATTATTAATAGCTTGCCCTTACACTCTCAAACATATCCTGGTTGTATAATAAATTACATGACCACTTTTTCCATTAGCAAGGAAAAACGTCCCTGGCTTGGAAAGAAACTTTTGTAAGGAAAAGCTGTATACAAAATGTTTTTCTTTTATTCAAATTATGATTTTCCTGTGTTTTCTTCTCCTGGCAAACCCTCTGAGACATACTTGTCAGAGTAGATTCCACATTTTCCTATTCAAGAGTGTTTATAAAGACCAGAGTAATGTTTCTCAGACTGAAGCTCATGGACTTGATGGTTCTCAGATAATTCTCATGTAACTGAGCTCCCTATAAGAATTTGGATAATTTTACATTCCATTTAAAGCTATTCTAAATTTAAAAAATAAGATGTAGGCATACTCTGCATCATCTAGATGATTACAATAATATTACAGTCCTAAAGATGTTTGTTATCATCTAGCTAAATCAAGCTGTATTATTTTAATATATGTTACATAATAATTTAAAAGTCCCAAAAGTGTTCTTAATATATAAATTCTGTACTCATGAAAAGTTGGAGACAAATAGGACACCTAAAAAATGAAGGTTTTTTTCCTACAGTGCAAAGAGAGAAAATTGGTGAAAGAAGTGAGAGATTATATGATGCATGGTAGCTGAGATAGGCTGAACTCCAAAACCCTATATAATAAGTACCATGCTTGGATTTCAAGTGGTACTAGAGTTTCAACAGGACAGTATAATCTGAGTTGTTAAATTAATTCTGTTAATTTCAACTTTTAAAAACCTTATAAGTTTTTGTGGGCTTTAGAGTTGTATAAAACTATACGCATACAGAACTTAACATACTATTCTATTTTAAATAGTTGATAAAACACTGAGGCCTCATAGACTGTTTGCTTTTAATAAGGGGTACCTATATTACCAAAGTGAGGTAATAAGAGCGAAAAACATCATGCTTGGAAACAAAGACTGGTTTTCTGCAAAAAATAAACAGAAGCAAACAGGCTTGCTGGCATGTTGGCTTAATAGGAATGCCAGTTTAGCAAAATGAATGTTAATTGCCAAGAATATGAACTAAAGCGGGCAGCTGTCCTCTCCAGCTAGGCCCTTCTGTCTGCTTCCCCCTAATCAGCCCCATTGCCTACTCAGACTTACTCTTCTATTTATCAACTTCTCTTAGATCTGCTTTGGCTCTCCACTACTGACTATTTTCCTTCTTGACTTTTGTAAATAGAGTTAGCCCTTTACCTCAATCTCAGTTACAGTTAGAGAAGTTTTAGAAAAAAAAAAGAGATTGGAGTACATAAAATAACAAGTATGTAAATACTTAAAACAATGCCTGAAATAGAGTAATGTCTCAAAATATACTCAATTTTCTTAAAAATAACCTTTTACTTAAAAAATAAGGCAACCAAGGTTTAGAAAGTCCAAGATCCATTTAATGTCATAGATCAAGTTGAAGGTACAAGTATTTCTGAATCATATTAATTTTCACATTTCAAAAAGAGAAAAAAAACTCTGGAGTAACTGATAAGTTTATAAAGAATAAGATTTTTTTTATAGTTTCTGCAAGTGCTGCTTTAATAATCTATTTTTGACTGTCCTTGATGTGCTGAAGTACAATTTCTTTTTCTATTTTAAGACATTCTTGTCTGCTGTTCTGCCCTTGGATATTCCTTGTGGGTTTGAAGTATCCTCCAGAAGACAATTACGAATTTATCCATTGGCATTCCAACCTTATTATCGAGCCTATTTCATTTTGAAATTTTCCCACACTGTATGCATGACTAAGCATGCCCATAATATAGTGGACTCTCAATTTACAACTCTCAGTCCAATGCACAGCTTTTGAAAATAGTTTCACTATTATTTCAAATTTCTATGGAAAAACTAAACAGTACAGCCTAAAATATACCTTTTTCACATAGGGGTATTTTAACAACAAGACTATACTTTTAAATATCTAGAACCGTGGTCGGCAAACTGCGGCTCGCGAGCCACGTGCGGCTCTTTGGCCCCTTGAGTATGGCTCTTCCACAAAATACCATGGCCTGGACGAGTCTATTTTGAAGAAGTGGCGTTAGAAGAAGTTTAAGTTTAAAAAATTTGGCTCTCAAAAGAAATTTCAATCGTACTGCTGATATTTGGCTCTGTTGACTAATGAGTTTGCCGACCACTGATCTAGAACAATTAGATTAAAATTAACATCAGGTTCTCTAGCAGAACTCTAGCTAATTATAGAGTAAAAAATGTGGCCCGTTACTTAAATAGTATCCCAAACAATAAGTCTGGGAAGTTTGGGATGCTTTGTTTTTTAATTTCTCTTTTTTTGTTATTGAATTTATTGGAGTGACATTAGTTAATGAAATTAGGTTTCAGGTAAACAGTTTTATAATACATCATTTGTATATTGTATTATGTGTTCACCACTGTAAGTCAAATCTCCTTCCATCATTTATTACCTCTCCCCATATGGTAATCACCATACTGTTACCTCTCCATCATTTATTACCTCTCCCCATATGGTAATCACCATACTGTTGTCTGTGTCCATGAGTCTTTCTTTGTTTCCTTTGCTTAATCCATTAACCCTTCTCACCTAGCCCCAAACCCTACCCCTATTACAGTTCTGTCTATTCTCTGTATCTGAGTCTTTCTCCACTTTGTTTGTTAGTATATTTTGTTCATTAGATTCCACATGTAAGTGAAGTCATATGGTACTTGTCTTTCTCTAACTGGCTAATTCCACTTAGCATAATACTCTCCAGGTCACTAGATGCTGTCGCAAATAGTAAGATTTCCATCTTTTTTCCAGCCAAGTAGTACTCCATTGTGTAAATGGATCACAGCTTTTTTATCTTCTCATCTACTGAAGGGCACTTGAGTTGCTTCCAAATCTTGGCTATTGTAAATAACACTACTATGAATGTAGGGGTAAATATATTCGTACTAATTAGTGTTTTGCAATCACTCTGACATAAGGAAGTTCCATTTTTAATTTTTTAAATGTTTTGTTGATTTTTTAAAGAGAGAGGAAGGGAGAGGGATAGAGAGATAGAAATATCAATGATGGAGAAACATCAATTGGCTGCACTCCCCCACAGGGGACTGAGCCCGCAACTCGGGCATGTGCCCTGACTGGGAATTGAACCAGTGACCACTTGGTTCCTGGGTTGATGTTCAACCACTGAGCTACACCAGCTGGGCCATCTTTAATTTTTTGAGGTAACTCCATACTGCTTTCCATGGTGGCTGCACCAAAATGTGTTCTCACCAACAGTGCCAAGGGTTCCCTTTCTCCGCATCTTCGACAACACTGGTTCCTTGTTAATTTCTGGATGATAGCCATTCTGACAGGTGTGAGGTAATATCTCACTTGCAATGGCTACCATACTGGACAGGGCAGATAAAATTTTCTGACATATAGAAAGGTCAATTGAGAGTGTGGCTCCAGACAATGCCAAGTTCTAAGGAATACCTAGGAGTGTGAGTTGCTGAAGACAATGGAGACAAGAGCCACTGAGGGAGAATCAGGGAGGTAGGATATTGGACAAGTTTTTCATAGAGATGTTCAATTCAGCCTGTGGCAGGAGTTGCAATGGAGAAGATATGAGCTAGACACTAACATCCTCAGTGAATATAGAGGGTGTAACGAGGTAGATGAACACATAAACCTTGTTGGGGGTTGTAATGTTCTTCCTGTGTATCCTAAACTCTTCAGGCCTATCATAGTGTCCTTCACTTCTGAAACATGTTTGACTGACTCATTCCAGACCCTACCCCAGAGTGATATTCCAGATCCCACTTAAACCTCTTTAGAACCACTCTCTTGGTTGAAAAAAAAAATCACCTCTTCTGAAACTAACAAATTGCTTCAGCCAACTCAATATTGAGGGATGGAAAAGGAGCCCGAGTTAACTCTATGTGGTCAAGTTAACTAGATAGCTAAAAATAATGCATCTATGGGCATAGCTATAGCTTCATAAGGAAAATGTAACAGAGATTATCTGTACTAGAATATATGAATAAAGAAATCTTTTTATTAAACAGCATAGGTAGTTTGTGTATATTTGTTGAATTTACTAAACACACTTGTTATAATTTAAGACTTACACATAATTTTTTTATGATTAAGTCAAGATGGATGTCTATCAATGTGGAAATGTGGTATAGCTAGTTATGTTGGCTATTCATGGCTAAAAATATCACACATCACCCAAAATAATTTCCAGTAGCATCATGCTACTTGCCACTACCATGTCCCCACTTTCCTTTTCTTAAGAGTTGGCAGCTCTGAGCTACAAACGGACAGTAATCCTTCCCACAAACAAATAATGAGTGAGCAAAATTCTTTAGTCCTCTCAATTCTTCCACCCCTCAAGCCAGTGTATTGCTGTGAAATAAAAAGGAGAGAAAGGTTTACCATTTTGGGAAGTTGTTAACATCTTGTTTAGGTGAGTAAATGAGGAATCTATAATAATAAAAGGGTAATATGCTAACTAGACCGGAGACCTTCGGACAAAGCCATGGTGGTGGGGCCGGCCAAAGCAGAGGCGGTTAAGGGTGATCAGGCCAGGAGGGGAGGCAATTGGGGGCAAGCAGGCTGGCAGGGGGGCCAGATGGGAGCGATCAGGCTGGTGGGAGGGGAAGTTGGGAGTGAGCAGGCCAGCGTGGGGGGGGGGGCAGTTGGAGCCAAGAAGGCCAGCAGGGGGGACAGTTGGAGGCGAGCAGGCTGGCAGGGGGCAGTTGGGGGCAAGCAGGCTGTCAGGGTGGGGGCAGTTGGGGGTGAGAAGGCCTGCAGGGGGGACAGTTGGGAGTGAACAGGCTGGCAGGGGGGCAGTTTGGGGTGAACAGGCTGGCAGGGGGGCAGTTTGGGGTGATCAGGCCAGTGGGGGCGGGCATTTGGGACCGAGAAGGCCGGCAGTTAGGGGCGATCAGGCAGGCAGGTGGGTTAGGAGCCAGTGGTCCCAGATTGCAAGAGGGATCGGTCCTGTGGGATTGGGCCTAAACCAGCAGTCAGACATCCCCCAAGGGGTCCCAGATTGGAGAGGGTGCAGGCCTGGCCAAGGGACAACCCCCACCCCGTGCACGAATTTCGTGCACCGGGCCACTAGTCCATAACTTAATTATGAACTGGAATAAGCCCAGTCCCTCTTTTCTCTGTCACCAATGCTAATCTCTCCTAAATGTATTCATTATTGTTAATATGTGTAATTTTACTCCTACTTATTTTTAAGAACTAGGGAATAGCTGGGTGCTATAGTTCTGTTATATTTCTGATTTTTCAATAGGCTATACATTTTTAGTCTTTGTTGAATCTGCTAGATTGAATAGTTATTTGTATATAATAGGCTCTTCCACAGCAATATACAGCAGAAAATTCCTTTTGACAAGCCATGGCAAGCTTAATTGAGTCATGACGTATTCCATCAAATAGCTTCTAGTGAGGAAAATAGTCCTTTTCCTAAAGTAGCATATGCTTTCGCACAATCTCAACATGACTGTATGGTCTCACATGATTGAGGAAATTACTTCATTTATGAGAAGTTACAGAAAGGTATGGAGTCAATATTTGATTGAGCTAATTAAATTTTAAGGAGGTATATACTCTAGTCTCAGAGGGAAGGTGGAGGGAGGAGGGCAGGTGGTGAGGTGTGAGTGGGTGGGTGGGAAGAAATCAGTGAACTTATATGCGTAATGCATGGACACAGACAATGGGATGGTGAAGATCTGGTGCGGGGGGTGGAGATGGGTTAGAATGGGTACAAGGGGGAAACAGAAGGCATATATAATACTTTCAACAATAAAGATTTTAAAAAATAAACAAAGAAAGAAGTATACACTCTACTTCCTCCCTAGATGTAATGAAACCTAATTCTTAAAAACTTTACTACTTAATTACAGGTCAATTTTTACTTTTTTTTTTTTTTTACTCTATTGTTTAAGCATTTCCTAATGAGAATCCCAAATCAATTCTTTTTTATTTTAAATGTCATACAATAATATGAATAGAAACTATTCTATCAAGATAGTATTTTTTTTAATTTATTGAAGTAACATCCTATATAATAAAGGTAATATGCAAATTAACCCTCCTGCCCTCACAAGATGGCTGCCTACGACCAGGCTGGCAGTGGGGTTAGTGAGGGTTGACCAAACGACTGAACAGCAGGTTGTGTGGGCAACCAGGCTGGCAGAGGGGCTGTAAGGGGTGAGCAGGCCGGCAGGGAGGGGGGGCAGATAGGGGTGACCAGGCAGGCAGGCAGGTGAGCGATTAGGAGCCAGTGGTCCAGGGTTGTGATAGGGATCCCTGGGATCGGGCCTAAACCAGCAGTCGGACATCCCCCGAGGCGTCCCAGATTGATATTACTTTCTGTGGCATTGAGTTACTTTTAAAATAGAGGGTGCAGGCGAGGCTGAGGGGACCCCCCCCCCCAATGCACTAATTTCGTGCACCAGGCCTCTAGTTGGTTAACAACATTATATAAATTTCAGGTATAAAAAATGTAAATTGATACAGCCACTATGGAAAACAGTATGTAAGTTCCTTTAAAAATTAAAAATATAACTACCATATGATCTAGCAGTTCCTCTACTGGGTATTTACTTGAAAAATATGAAAACATCCATTTGTAAAAATAGTATTTCTAACTCACACCCAATGACTTTGCAGCCTGAAGCCACTTCAAATTATGACATTGCTTTTAATGTTTTCAGGACAGAGGTTGTTAGGGCTTTTGGAACGAAAAGTAGATTATTAGCAGATATTAGTTAACTTATGAACTTTCATCTGAATACCATTCAGATACCCATGCGACCTGGGTGATACAACAGCTCAATGTCAGCCTGAAGAGTTGCATCAATCATGGGCACCATCCTTTCTTCCCTCCACAATGCAGTAATAAGGCAAGGAAAGGGAGACTATAAACCACTGATTTGAACCATATAATGGGTTGAAAATAAATTGTGCTGTTATATTTGTCCCCAAAGTCAAATTTACCTAGCATATAATACAAGTAGCCCATTCAATGGCATCAAAGGACTTCCAGGTATCTAATAAAAGTGTTGCTATTGGTTCTGATTTTCTCTTTGTTTTCCAGATGAGTTACATTAGCCTATGCAGATTACCTGATGCTTATCTCCCAAGATACGGCCTAGTTGGATAAGGGCCTATTAGATTTGCAATAATTTTATTTAGTTGCATAGCCAGTGGTCTGGTCTCTATTATTTTATGTCTTCTCACATAAAAGGATATTTTTCACAATACTGCTAAGGGGATAACATGCAATTTTGAGCATAAGGCTAGATGGATATATATAATTGGATAAAAGGACTGCAGATTGCCTTGATTCCAAACCACAGATAGTATCTGATGCTTTAAAAATTCAGTACACACCATTTAAATGCATTACATTTATTCATAATCTATTTCTGAAACTAGTGGCTGTTCAGTGTGCTGATGGCAGAGAGAAGTTAATGTGTTGGTAAGCAACCTAAATTTTTATAAAGCTATTTTGAAAGTAACTCAATGCCAGAAAGTAATATCAATTACTCCTTGCTTTTCAATTGACATTGCAAATTTCTGTTCTTCAGTTCAGCATCTGCAAAGAAAAGGAAGGCACAGAGTATGTCCTTGGGATATTTCTGGGTATGACAATCACAAGAAGTACTTCTTTAGAACACACCCTGAAATATGTGGGGTGAAAAAAACCCCAAATATTGACTAACCCTTAGATGCCCTGTGGATAGGGAATTGCTTTAGAAAACTGAGCAATGGAGAATAAGGGTAAAGCCAGTGGGTAACAACGAGGGTTCTTATAACCTATATCCTGTGAGACAGCATAGTGCAGAGAGGGACAAGAGCCTGGCCTTTGGAGCTAGTTTTAATCTTGGACCCAAGAATAGCACTGAGCTTGCTTTTCTCATCTACAAAAGGTAGTTACAATGATCACTCCTGAGACTATTTAAAAGATCAAAAGAGCTATCTATCTTTTTTAAAGTTATATATACTTAATCAAATATTTAATGGTCAATAGACATATGTCAGCTGTTTCATTATAATGATTGTTAATAATAAAGTGAGATATTTATATGCACATATGTAGTTGCATTTTTGAAGTAATCATAGGAAGGTCTAATCCAATGGCACACTGAGTACTCAGAATAGGCTTCATGGCATTGTGTTGGGGAAATAATGACATTCAATGAAGTGCACTGTGAAAATTTACTTTGTGATTAACCAACTCAGAATGAATGCACTTTGTAAACCTATAGTATCTAAAGACAGGATTTCATATTGAAAAAAATTAATAAGCACACACATACAAATAAGTGTCTTTTTCCATTATCGATAATCTTCTTTATTAACCCAGTATATCTGATTGAGTCTAAGAGATCCAGCATTTCTTTAAACATATTGAAGAGATATAAAGAAAAAAATGGTTGTGCTCGCTTCAGCAGCACATACATATACTAAAATTGGCACGATACAGAGGAGATTAGCATGGCCCCTGTGCAAGGATGACATGCAAATTCATGAAGCATTCTAAAAAAATAAAAAGGTTAATGGAATGAAGGTATAGAATAAACATTCTTCCTCGGACTTCCCATTTACAGTAACCCAGTTATATATGCTTGCAAAATAAAAAAAAGTTAATGGGTAAATAGTCTATTTAAGCGAACAGAATAGAATAAACAATTAAAAAAGATTCAACTTCAGCAGAATTTTATATTTATATAGTCAGAGGTGTTTTTTTAATGCATATTTCCAAAATGACATAATCTTTTGAAGTGTGCATACTTTTTCTTAACAGTTGGAAAAATATGTTTGGGCTCTAAGTGAAGCAATTTCTAGAGAAAACACATGATCCACCCTGAAACTAAAACTCTAAGTACATATACAGAAATGTGTACAACATTCCCAAGATATATGTAAACAGGGAGAGCCACTTAGTAAATGTATTGGGTTTTAGTAATAGTATAATCCACTCTCATTACGCATCTCCCTCTTGTGCATTAACATGTGACATCATACTCTCGTATAACATTTCATAACAGAGTGAAATAAAAAGCCCCTCTAGATTGCAACTGTAAGATAATCAGATTCTGTGGTGCTCATTATAACTGCAATTATGTAACAAAACTCTCCAAATATAGTTCAGTTATTGCAGTTATTAATCATTCTGGTTTTGTTTCAAGCACTTGCTTTATAGTCTGCTGGATAGACTCCATTATTCTACAAGCTGAATGTCGAAAGTCAAACATGTGCATGTGAATCTACTCTACTAATGGCCTTTCAACATAATTCCCCCTTTCGATTTGTATTTGTGAATACAAAAAAATGTGGAGAAATAAAGCTGGTGTCAGGAGAGAGACTGACCTTTGCAGTAAACAGAAGACAGTCCTTAACAAGAAAACAACTTAAGTAGGAAACATATTTTGTTAGAACTAGAAATAGAGCTGCTTAAGTTAGTCTCAGAATACCAATCAGTTCTTAAGAAAAAGGGGGAAAAAACTCTCAAAGAATCTGTATATTTGATAAGGAGAAAAATTATAAAAGGGACAGCAAATGTGCATTTTTAAAGGTTCAAAGTACCAACCTCATGGATAGAATGTACTTCTAAACATCCTATGCACAAAACCATGTAGATTAATTTAACTACAAAATGCCAAGTAAGAGCAATTTTGTTATACAGAATAAACACCATCTGCACCACCTTAAATCACTGCTGTGGATGTATTTCTAGGAAAAATATATACACCTGGAAAATTCTCAAGCCTAAACTCTGAGATGCTAGAGTACTAAGTAGGATTCCAAAACAGATCCAGGGAAAATGACTCCATAATTATTTAAATGTTCTCATGTAGAGAGCCCAGAAAAATAAATACAATAGTACATTGACATAATTTCCAAAATGCACATCACCAAGTTCATACAGTCCATGATTTTTTCAATTTGGCTACGTACATTGGGCCCCACGCTCTGGCCTTTTCGGGAATCACCAAGAGCCCACACTCCTGGCCAGTAGGAGCAAATGCGAAGTCTTGGGAGCAAGTCCTTGCCATTTCCTCTATGTTCACAGGCATGATATTACGGCAGGAATTTAAAACTTCACTGATCACATCCTGATTTTCTGCTTTGGAAAGTGTGCATGTAGAGTACACAAGTAACCCTCCAGGACGCAACGCCTTAATTGCAGACCTGCATGTAATCAGGAAAATGCATTAGATTGGTTAGGCACATTAAAAGCAAGCTACCACATTTGAGGGCAAGGAAGCTTACATACTTTAAAGTTTTTTGCAATCCTGACTCAGATTGCCATAACTCCAGTTTTCTAGCCTCACAACTATTTCTCTAATGTATCCCTGGATGACTAGAAAAATGGTAATCAAATCAATCAAGATGTGAAAGACAGTGTATTTGATTTGTTCACTCTTGATCTTTTAAGGATAGGAGGATGGGGGTAGAACATGATGAAAAAATGGGTTTATTTTTAACTATGTTGAGTGGTATATATGGGTAGGTGGAACAGAGCAGCTGACCTTCAGGAAAATATTAGGGCTCAGTGATAGTTGAAGTCATGGGACTAAGGATTTCCCAGGAAAAGAGCAAGAAAAGAAAAAAGTGGACTAAAGACAGACCCTCAGAGAATGCTTATTTAAAGGGAGGAAGAAATTTAAAAAGAAATTAAGTCTTCACTAGATGAAAGAGTAGCTTCAGGGGAAAGATAGGGAGAAAGATTTATCTGTCTGTCTGTCTGTTTGTTTGTTTGTTTGTTTGAAAGAGAAGACTTACAAATATTTATAAATGCAGATCCAGGAGAAGAGCAGTACCAGGTTTCAGACTACAAATGGAGAAGTTAGTTTTTGAAAAGATGGGGTTCAGCTCTTCATGGGAAACAGGATGGCAGCACGGATAGGAAACCAGGATGTTTTAAGGTAATGAAAGTTCATGATAGTCCCGGCTGGTGTGGCTTAGTGGTTGAGCTTCAACCCATGCACCAGGAGGTTGCCAGTTCGGTTCCCCATCAGGGCGCATGCCCAGGTTGGGGACTCCATCCCTGGAGGCAGCCCATCGATGTTGATGTTTCTCTCTCATTGATGTTTCTATTTCTCTCAAATCAAAAAAAAAATTTGTTTTTAAAGAAAGTTCATGATAGCTTCAATAAGAAGAGTGAGAGGCAAGGTGATCTACTGAGACATAAAACTAAAGAAGTTTTAATCTTGATGCTGTGGTGATAACCCCAGAGCAATTACTCATCAGTAACTTTTCAAAAAATCATGTTCCACAACCTCTACTAATCAGTAACTTAAAAAAAACTCATATTCCAGAACCTCTACTGGATTTGAGTCCAGTCAGCTCCATGTCTCACATCTATATTTAAACAATTAGAGTGCATCCCCAATAATTGAGATTTAACAATAAAGATCTACATGGCAGAAGGATATTTGCAGATATGATAAAATTAAGGTTCCTGAGACGGAAAGATTCTGGATTATCTGAGTGGGCTTAACGTATTCACAAAGATATGGAAAAGAGAAGAGTCAGAGAAAGAAAGGTGATAACTGGTGCTAAGGTGAGAATGGCAGGATTGCTGGCTAAAAGCCAGGAGCCAAGGAATGCAGGCTGCTGCTAGAAGTTGGAAAAGGTAAGAAAATGAGTATCAATTGGCTTTACCTGTGTGGTCAGTTCAGGCTGCTATAACAAAAATACCATAGACTAGGTGGTTTAAACAATAAACATTTATTCCTCACAGTTCTGGAGGTTGGAAAGTCCAAGATCAAGGCACTGGTAGGTTTGACATCTGGTGGAGACCTGCTTCCTGGTTCACAGATGGCCACTGTGTCCTCACATGGTGAAAGGGAAGAGGGACCTCTCTCTAGGCTCTTTTATAAGGGCACTAATCCCACTCACGAGGGCTCCACCTTCGTAACCTAATCACCTCCCAAAGTCGACATTAACTAATACCATCACCTTTGGGATTAGAGTTCCACATATAAATTTGGGGAGGTCACAAACATTCTGTCTATTGCACTCCTCTACAGCTTCCAGAAGGAACACAGCTCTGCCAGCACCTTGATTTTAAAGTTCTGACGTCTAGAAGTGTAAGATAATACATCTGTTATTTTAAGCCACTAAAATTGTGGGAATTTGTTATAGCAACAATAAGAAACAAATACACACTCGGTGATGTGTTTTTTTTTTGTGTTTTTTTTTAATAATGATATACTAAGGCATCAGTATATTTTGCTACAATTGTATAAGTTATAGCTACACTCAATTTGGATCACTTTCAACTGACTACAGCAATGGACAAAAGACTTTCTTTTAAAAAGTTAGAGTATTGTGCAAGGGATATAGGCAGATATGAATATAGATATCTGAAACTTATAGTAAAAAGACTTTTGTTTTATCCTAGTTTCACAATTAGCAAAGCCAGTCCTTAATCAAGTAAGTATAATTCTTTCTCATTACAGTTATACAAAAGTATACAGAAGCCTCATCATTCACAAACAATAAGTTTCTGGCTTGATGCAAATTTAAATTAATTTCTATAATGTTGCAAATGTTGGCTAATTCTTCTGCTTTGTTTTCATTCCAACATTCATAATTTATCTTTCTAAAATTAGGTTGGTATAACTTAACTGGTCTCATTAATTTCTAAACAAGAAAAGGCTTTTTTACAAATTGGGTTAATCTCAACACCCTAGGGCCCTGGTCAGCAAACTGCGGCTCGCTAGCCACATGCGGCTCTTTGGCCCCTTGAGTGTGGCTCTTCCACAAAATACCACGGCCTGGGCGAGTCTATTTTGAAGAAGTGGTGTTAGAAGAAGTTTGTTTAAAAAATTTGGCTCTCAAAAGAAATTTCAATCATTGTACCGTTCATATTTGGTTCTGTTGACTGAGTTTGCCAACCACTGCCCTAGGGCAAATGTTAGGGATTCCTGTCAAACGGTTGTTGCTGTTTTGCTGTTCATGACTGTTCTTTAAATACCATTTCTATCCTCTTGCTGGTAGTACTTACACATTTTATTTTATTTTAATTTTTTTATTTAATAAATCTTTATTCAGATTATTACAATTGTTTCTCCTTTTTTCCCCATAGCTCCCCTCCACCGAGTTCCCACCCCACCTTATGCCCTTACCTCCACCCCACCCCCCGGCCTCATCCATAGGTGTACAATTTTTGTCCAGTCTCTTCCTGCACCCCCCCCCCATACCCCTTTCGCCCTGAGAATTATCAGTCCACTCCCTTTCTATGCCCCTGATTCTATTATATTCACCAGTTTATTCTGTTCCTCGGGTTTTTAATTCACTTGATTTTTAGGTTCACTCGTTGACAGATATGTATTTGTTGTTCATAGTTTTTATCTTTACTTTTTTCTTCTTCCTCTTCTTAAAGAATACCTTTCAGCATTTCATATAATACTGGTTTGGTGGTGATGAACTCCTTTAGCTTTTTCATATCTGTGAAGCTCTTTATCTGACCTTCCATTCTGAATGATAGTTTTGCTGGGTAGAGTAATCTTGGTTGTAGGTTCTTGCTGTTCTTCACTTTGAAAATTTCTTGCCACTCCCGTCTGGCCTGCATAGTTTCTGTTGAGAAATCAGCTGACAATCGTATGGGTGCTCCCTTGTAGGTAACTAACTGTTTTTCTCTTGCTGCTTTTAATATTTTATCTTTGTCTTTTGCTCTTGGCATTTTAATTATGATGTGTCTTGGTGTGGTCCTCTTTGGATTCCTTTTGTTTGGGGTTCTGTGCACCTCCTGGACTTGTAAGTCTGTTTCTTTCACCAGGTGAGGGAAGTTTTCAGTTATTATTTCTTCAAATAGGTTTTCAGTATCTTGCTCTCTCTCTTCTTCTGGCACCCCCATAATTCTGATGTTGGTACACTTGAAGTTGTCACAGAGGTTTCTTACACTATCTTCAACTTTTTGGATTCTTTTTGCTTTTTCCGTTGAATGTTTTTTGCTTCTTTGTATTTCAATTCTTTGACTTGATTCTTGCGTTCCTCTAGTCTGTTGTTGGGTCTCTGTATAATATTTTTTATTTCAGTCAGTGTATGTTCAATTTCTAGTTGGTCCTTTTTCATATCTTCAAGGGTCTTGTTATATTTATCGGCCTTTTCTAGGATATTCTTGAAAAGCCTTATAACCGTGGTTTTGAATTCTATATCCAGTCGTTTGTTTTCCTCCATTTCTTTCATTTGTGATCTGTTTCTTTGTTGCCACATTTTCACTGCTTGCCTGAGTTGGTAGGGTAGCTTTGTGTGCTAGGTGTCCTATATGGCCCAGTGGGTCGGCCTCCCAGTTACCTGAGGTGGACACTCTTGGTGCACCCCTTTGTGGACTGTGTGTACAGCCTTGTTGTAGTTAAGTCTTGATTGTTGTTGGTATCACTGGGAGGAATTGACCTCCAGGCCAGTTTGCTGTGGGGACGAGCTGTGTCTATGCTGGGAGAAGTTCGGTGCTGGAGACAGCCTTATAGGATTAGACTTGCCAAATTGCAAAAGCCTCTGTGCTCAGCTTGGATGGGGTGGAGTCTCAGGGCGGAGCAGACAGTCTTGGCTTCCTGTCAACCCTGCCCTTGCGTGAGTACTCGCGCCTCTAGACCTCTGGCTTCCTTGGCTCCCCAGCCTCTGCCCGAGATTCCAGATTCTGCCCGCAAGAGTGTGGGTCCCCAGAGGCTTGCCTGGAACTGGGGTTGAGTGCAGTCAGAACTGGGGTTCAGTGCATTCAGGAGCTTCCGGCTCCCTTCTCCTAGGGAAAGCCTGTGGCAACCTCCGCAGTCTTTGTGTGCACTGGTGTGCATGCACCTCCAGATCCCTGCCCACTGTGGCGCCCCCCGCTCCCCAAGTGTCCAAGTCTCAGAGTGCCTTTCTCTCTACCTGACAGTCCGGACTCTCCCTGTATGAGCTTGGGTCCATGGAGTTTTGCCCAGAACTTGGGTTCAGTGCAGTTGGAACTGGGGTTCAGTGCAGTCGGGGGCTTCCTTCCCCCTCCCGCCAGAGAAAGTCAGCCAGGCTCTCAGCCGCCCTTCCTCTCTGCACGCACAAAGACCCTTTGCCATATCTCAACCCTTTGCCATTCCTCCAGTTCTCTGTGAGCTCTTCTCTTTCCTTCTAGTTGTAGAATTTCCACTCAGCCAGCTTTCCTGAGGTTCTGGATGGTGTCCGTTCTTTCTTTCAGTTGTAGTTTTGAAATTGTTGTGTAAGGCAGCAGTTTAGGTGCTTGCCTATGCCGCCATCTTGGTTTCTCATCCTATTCATGCCTTTTTTTTCAGTAGTTATACATTTTAAAAATACCATAATTTGTATTCAAAGATCAAGGAAAGTAGGCAATGTGAGGGAAAAAAAATCACTTCCAGGATTCATATAGCCAAGACTTTTCTATACTAAGAAATATGTTATGCCATAGAAGGCATTTTTCTGATGAACTGAACCAGTTCATACTGAGGTCCACACTGGTTTTGCAGGAAGTGTAAATCTATCTCTACATTAGCATTTATAAATACACATTAAGAGTTTCTTTGCTTTTGATACATAAATGGCACTAGGTACTCAATTTTAATTAAGGCTAGAGTATTAACCACTCTATAATCAAGTGATTTAAAATCAATACTTTTGGTATTCCAATAAAAATCAAAGACAGAAAAACCAGCCACTGCTAATGTCGGGACAAGCTTCACTGAATAATGACCCCCTACCCTGGTATCAGCCAATCAGTCAGTGGAGACCACAACCCTGAAAGGACACACATGAAAAACTGCTGAATATTCTACTGAGATCTTCCCTAGGTCCTCCCCAAAATCTCCACCCTTAAACCCTTTGGAAGGATTTCCCCGTGCACTCTCCCTCCTGGGAGCATGCCCCTGTCTTTTCCCACCCTTCCTCTCCCCCACCCCCAAGGCCTCTTCCCATAAGCTCCCTCACTCCCAAGCTCCAAGGGCCCTTCCTTTACCTCCATAATGTGTTTCCTAAGCCCATGTCTCCTAGGAATTTCTTTTCTACCCCTATAATTTACCCAATAAATGTTCTCTTACAAAAAAAAAAAAAAAGATAAATGTAGTATGTGTTTTACATATATTAAATGACATAAATGTAAGCACCTAAATATATAATACTTTGCCCACTACAGTAGTACCTAGGATAAATCATCTGCTTCCATAACAATTCACACATGTTTTGAAACAGTCCATCAGATTCTAGTAACTATTATTATATGTTTCATCCAAATCATAAAAAGAAGACTGTGTATGTATTTAGAAGACAGGCAGTAGGGTGTGAGAAAGATTGTGTTGCTCTGGAGAGAAATGATAAGAATGGAAGAAAGATACTACTTAGTAGTTCTTAACAAGCCAGTAAGAAATTAAAAATTCTGGAAGGTAAAAAAAAAAAAAATTAGAAGTTGGAGAGATTGGAGTAGCACTAATACACTGGCAAAGTTGTGGTAATCCTATCTAATAAAGAGGGGATATGCTAATTGACCCTCACACCATCACAAAGATGATGGCGCCCACAGCCAATAAGGAGGGAATATGCTAATTGACTGCCACACCCTAAAAGATGGCGGCGCCCACAGCCACAAGATGGTAGTGCCCAGTCCACTCAGCCCTGCCGGGGTGGCAGGCATGTGGCAAGGCCCGGCCCACCCCAAAGTAGGCACAGCCACTCCACGCACCTGTCTCCAGAGTCCCCCAGTCCCCTCAGCCCCCAGCCGCCCAGGGCCAGCCCAAGGCGTAGGCAAGCCTCGGATGGCGGCTCCCCAGCCGCCCAGGGCCAGCCGAGGCTTGTGCTGCCAGCAGTGGCAGCAGCAGAGTTGTGATGAGGCGTCGCCTTCCCCTGATCGCCAGGTCACCTCCTGCCCTGAGGGCTCCCGGACTGTGAGAGGGGGCAGGCCAGGCTGAGGGACCACCCCCTCCAGTGAATGAATTTTCATGCACTGGGCCTCTAGCGACCATATAAAAAGGTAAGTCCGGATCACAGAAGGAAAATAAGACATGTTGGATCTGGGTTCTGATAGCAAAGAAGGCAAAGAGTTCTCAATGCTTGTGTCAATTTCTGTGCCATGCAAAGTTATTCTTATGTTTGTTTGTTTTTAAATAAGAGGAAGGAAAACCAAACATCTAACTAAGCAACATCCATTTTGGCATAATACTATCTTATGCTAATCTCCAAATGAGCCATGCCCCCTGATTTTTTAATGACTATAAGTTTTATGGCTTAAGAAGATCCTGAGTAATGGATTATTATTCATCTGTACTACACCACTAACTATATTCATGAAATTATTACATAACAAGTTGTATTATGATTGCAATTATTTACTATTGAATTATGAGTGATGCTAAAAAAAGAGTTAGCAGAGCTTTCTAATGATACAGAAGATGTCATAACTAACTACAGTAGATGAAGCAAAAGTATTATTCTGATCAGATTAGGGAGAAGGCAAACCTAATACTTTAAACAGAAATGGGAACTAGTAGACATCATCTCAGGTTTTATAATATACATTATTCAATACACAATGTCCAACTATAATACAGGGCTGGGGTAAGCAGTCTTGACACATAATACAATCCTTCACTCATTTTCCTGAAACATATATGTTCCCCCCAGAAGCCTCTTATTTAACTGCTGATTAGACTTAGCCCTACTTGAAATAATAAATAAGATTCTATCTCACAACACTGTTGCAGAAAGTAAAAGTGACCTTGATTAATAATATAGCATAAAATGGAATGGGAAATGCTTTTACCCAAAGTCCTCCTAACAGAAAAAGAATGATAGTTTTCTTGCAGCAGACTGTATGCCTGATACCCTGTTGCTTTATGGCAGAGATTGGCTGTACACATTTCTCCAAATCTTTGATTGTCTTTCAGTGTTTATGGAATCAGCTGAAATGCATTCTGTGCTTGAACCACGTAGTTAATAAAACAGAACAACACATATTTTAAAAAATAAAACCATTAAAAATAATAAAATGTTAAATTAAAATTTCCCTATTTACAAACAGAAAACCTTACTCATTTCTGGCAGTTCGCAGAGTAGACTGAATAGTATTTTCACACTGTTGTGAAGGCCAAAAAGCTCTGCAACCTACAGTTTTCTCTTAAGTTTGTGGAAGACTCATTTAGCCTCAAAATCTGACCTAACCTGATGTAAAGCTATTCATGGTCAAGACTTACCTCCTGTGGTATAACTCTTCATACATTTTGCTGAAAACATATTTATTTTTTATTTCAGGGTGCTTGCTGCCCTAGACACTACTGGGGAAGCTGGTGATGTGATATACCAAATATGTACATCATTACCTTTTTAAAAAACAAAACAAAATTTGGGATTCTGAAACAAATCTGGCCTCAAAGGTTTGGGATAAGATTTTGTACTTGTATTTTAGATTCAAATGAGTTATAAATATATTATATACTCTATCAACATAATAACCTAGCCTCATAGTTATATGATGAAAGCTCAATTTAATTACTTTTTAAAAGTTAACTATTTAAATGTTAACTTTAAAAAGCATCAGATAGGCAAATCTGCAGTCTAGATGCAGGAATCCATCAGTGTTTTCTTATTCTAACACAAAGTAAGAAGGAAAACTGGATTGTTTTGTGTTCTCTTAATGCATCAAGGCTTCCTTTGCAGCCTCCTCCCACCCTACTCAGCAAAAAAGTATTTTAATTTGTATGTTTGTTGTTATTTTTTAATATATTTTTAATTGATTTCAGGGAGGAAGGGAGAAGGAGAGATGAGAGATTGATCAGCTATCTCCTGCATGCCCATGGAGCCCGCAACCTGGGCATGTGCCCTGACTGGGAATCGAACTGTGACCTCCTGGTTCATAGGTCCATGCTCAACCAGTGAACCACACTGGCTGGGCAAAATGTTTGCTATTTTTTAAAGAACAGTTTGTACAATCAATAATAAAGCCATTTCTTCAGGAGTTCATTTTGTCTTTTTGTTCAGTGCTTTCACTAAATTTCTCCATCCTTGAAAGATCTGCTTAGAAAAAAATAGAGAACTAAGTCCCAAGAGTCATTTAAGATACTGGCTTAGAAACAACATGAGAAAGTGCTGCTTTCCCAGCAGAGAGAGACTACTTTTATATTTTCAGACTTATAGTCCATGTAGCTTTCCAACTATCAAGTAAGTAAAATATAATGACCCAGGAAAATAAAAGAAGAATGATTACTTAATTGTAATAACTTGAAGAAAATAAGTATTATCCTAATGAAAGCATTAAGTTCAGTGACCTTGAAAAACTAAACAAACAGAAAACTAAAACATCTTGGAACCCTGACAATTATCCAAGTTCCAGAGGGAGGGTATTTCAAACTTAATGATAACTGAAAACATGAGGCAAGATGTCCTGTTGTTCCTATGGCAAATCTCTGAGTCTCAGAGAATGTTATTTTTATACTTAGCTATTAAAACAAGCTAACAATTTTTAAAATATAAATTCCACTTTTCTGGTCCATTCTTCAGGTCCTTGATTAGAAATCTGGCATTCTATTGGGAGGGTCAGTATAAATTAGATCACTAAATTTTACTGTTTTCTGCATTTAAAAAGACTGAGCCCAAATTGCAGAAGGAAATACTTAGCACAGCAATAGTGCCATCTTTTGTCCAAAGCAGAAAGTAACTTTTCCCCCTTTTCATTAATTCCTCCTAATTTATCATCAGGAGATATATAACTTCTTTTTATGTCTTCTTCATAACATGTTTCAAGCTACAACTACTGTCTTTCCTATAATTTGTGATGCAGAAGTAAAGCAATCATACATGCCTATACTCTTGAAAAATTTAAGATTACAGCTAAACATTACTGCAATTAATATATTTATTTTTTATCTTTCTTCCTGACTTTTCTATTACAATTAAAGCATCAAGGCAACAGCTACCATTCTTTCAGATGTAAATATGGGGAAGCAATCAAGTGAAATAGACTTAAAGATTCCTTATGGTCACGATATTAATTAATAAGCCTGTCCCTGTCCCCCATATCTTAGAAACTCTGGCACTAAACATTTTTTAAAACCAAGTATGATTGTAGTAATTTAAAAAACTTAAAATCATAGGAGCATCAATCCTGCAATTGGTTCTTTGTAACCATTTAATTCAATTGATATTTCAGAGATTCTATATAAAGCTACTTTATAAGGTCACTTACAACTTATGAGGAAAACAGTTTTATAATTAATAAAATGAAAAAAAAATGTATGAAAGCTCAAGCAGTCTTTATATCTTAACTGACAATTTAACTAAATCCAAAACTAAAAAGGTGAAATGCTTATAGAGGACACTGCCCACTTTCTTCTGTGAGAAAATTATTTTCAAAATAGAATAGAATAGAATAGAATAGAACAGAACAGAATAGGAATCCTATATAATAAAGAGGTAATATGCAAATTGACCATCACTCCAACACACAAGATGGCCGCCCCCATGTGGTCAAAGATGGCCACCCCTATGTGGACACAAGATGGCTGCCACAAGATGGCCGGCAGGGGAGGGCAGTTGTGGGCGATCAGGCCAGCAGGGGAGGGCAGTTGGGAGGGACCAGGCCGGCAAGGGAGGGCAGTTGAGGACGAACAGGCTTGCAGGGGAGGGCAGTTGGGAGGGACAAGGCCTGCAGGGGAGGACAGTTGGGGGCAACCAGGCCAGCAGGGGAGAGCAGTTAGGGGTGACCAGACCAGTAGGGAATGACAGTAGGGAGCAACCAGGCCTGCAGGGGAGGACAGTTGAGGCGACCAAGCTGGCAAGGGAGGACAGTTAGGGGTGACTGGGCTAGCATGGGAGAGCAGTAGGGGCAACCAGGCCAGTAGTGGAGCACAGTTGGGGCGACCAGGCCTGCAGGGGAGGGCAGTTGGGAGGAACAAGGCCAGCAGGGGAGAGCAGTTGGGAGGAACAAGGCCAGCAGGGGAGGGCAGTTGGAGGGCAACCAGGCCAGCAGAGGAGGGCAGTTAGGAGGGACAAGGCCTGCAGGGGAGGTCAGTTGGGAGGAACAAGGCCTGCAGGGGAGGGCAGTTTGGGGGAACCAGGCCAGCAGGGGAGGGCAGTTGAGGCAACCAATCTGGCAAGGGAGGACAGTTATGGGTGACTGGACCAGCATGGGAGGGCAGTTGGGGCAACCAGGCCGGTAGGGAGCACAGTTGGGGGGGACCAGGCCGACAGGGGAGGACAGTTGGGGATGACCAGGCTGGCAGGGGAGGGCAGTTGGAGGTGACCAGGCTGGCAAGGGAGGGCAGTTGGGGGGGACCAGGCCTGCAGGGGAGGGCAGTTAGGGGTAACCAGGCTGGTAGGGAAGGACAGTTAGGAGCAATCGGGCCAGCAGGGGAGCAGTTAGGTGTCGATCAGGCTGGCAGGAGAGTGGTTGGGAGTGGTTCGGAGTGTTCAGGCTGGCAGGCAGAAGCGATTAGGGACAATTAGGCAGGCAGGTGAGTGGTTGGGAACCAGCAGTCCTGGATTGTGAGAGGGATGTCCGGCTGCCCGTTTAGGCCTGATCTCATTGGGATCAGGCCTAAACGGGCAGCCGGACATCCCTTGAGGGGTCCCAGATTGGAGAGGGTGCAGGCTGGGCTGAGGGACACACACACCTCCACCGCACCCCCCGTGCACGAGTTTCATGCACTGGGCCTCTAGTAGAATAGAATATTCCTGAATCAATGGGAATGTGGATTTGGTCCAGAAATAAAATGAGATGCTGATGTTATCGAGTGAGGGACAGGTGATCAGCCTAATTAAGAAATTTACCTTAAGTTTACTTGGTGCTTGATTTAAAGAGTGCTTCACACATGGAGTCTTAAAACCTTATGAAGTGCACAGGGTGAAGAGTCTGACCCACCTTATCAAATGGAGAGTCACAAAGACTCGGTGACTTGTCTGAAGTTACACAGCCAATTAATTTAGCACAAAGACTGCCAACCTAATATAATACCAGGAAAGGGACTAAAAACTTCCCCGGTGCTACATATCCTGAAGCAAATATTACCACTGCTAAAATAAGATGGAATATGGGGCAGTAAGACAGAGGACGCTGCATGCATACATTTTATCTTCCCAACTGTCCCAAATACTCACTAAAGGTAAAGAATAACTATGTACTTTTAGGCCCTTTTAATATACTAGTAAAGAACTAAAAATTAATAGGTCTGAAGCTATACCCTGAGAATCTGGGCTACCTGCTTTTATAGAGCATACAACCTTCACCTATCAAAGTGCTATTGCACAGAATTTATGATGAGATAAATGAAAGTACCTCAAGCAGAGACAAAATTTGAGACTTTTCATTACAGACTGGCATCTAAATCATAGTTTTAAAGAATTTTAACAAATTAGACTCAACAGTTAGAAACTCAAAGGTAGTTACTTCATTGACATTCCAAATAATCTGGAGTAATTTGGTAATTATTCTAAATTCCAAATAATCTGGTAATTCATTTAACCAAATTTTGTTCCCACAGCTCTAAAAGGTAGATATGTTTTCCTCAGAAACTTGTAGATAAAGTCAATACAAAACCAGTCTAAGTTAAAAGACTTATCTTCAGCCCTCATCTTACTATAACTGTACTATTGGGTTCTCCACTTCAAAACTTTGTACCACTTTGGCTTCCTGGATGTGACTCTTTCTTAGTCCATCTCCAACTTTCCTGAAGTTTTCTTCTGGCCTCCTTCTGTACCTTTCCTCTTCTTCCTATTCCTTAAATATCTGCTTTCCCTAGAACTTTATTCTTGCTTTATCTATTTTCCTAAACTTAGATGTTATACATATTATTTCATTCAATCTTTCAATTAAGTTTTGAGACATGAATTATCAGTCTCACTTTTCAGGTAAGAAAACCCAGGTAAGAAAGTTAAGCAACTTGTACAAGTCGACTCAGTTAGTAAGTGTCCAAACCAGGATTCAAATCTGGACACTAGAGCTGTACGTAGCATGCTCTTAACCACAGTTATCCTTGACACGTTCTTTTCCTTCCCACTCCAGAGCCAATCAATTACCAAATTTAATTAATTCTCCATTGAAAATATGTCCACATGAGACCTTTGTCATCTACTTCTTTCAAATTGGTTTTCTTATTAATTTTCAGTGTTCTCTGATCAAGGGATTTCCAACTTGTGACAGATACTTCAATTGTTCTTCAATATCTGTTCTCATTTTTCTTTAGTAGTAATGAGATTTTTAATTGGGCATAGCTAAGGCTAATTTCCTAAACTGCCTTTCACTAAAGGTAGCCATATGACTGAGTCTGACCCATGAGATGTGAGTGAAAATAATGTGCAGTTTGCTCTTTTAAATAGCAAGAGCTGGAATAGCAACCCCAGACCATGAGATGGGGCCTGAATCCCTGTTAAGAGTGGAGTCTGGCAATCAACTGATCACCAGAGCAACCCTGAGAAACGTGCTCAGACTTTTACTTAAGTCACTATTGTTTTGAGTTTCTCTGTGTCTTTCTCTGCCTATCTTTCTCTGTATGTTATATTAGGGAAAAAACAAAAACAAAAAACTTAACTGATACTGAAGCTGGCACCAAATGTGGAATTGTTTCAGCAGGATATAAAAGGCAGGACTGGTGGTCAGCTGCTATGGCTCAGTGTTTAAGCGTCGACCTATGAACCAGGAGTTCAGGGTTTCATTCCCAGTCAGGGCACATGCCCCATTTGCAGCTCAATCCCTGGTAGGGGGTGTGTAGGAGACAGCTGATCAATGATTCTCTCTCATCACTGATGTTTCTGCCTCCCCCCACCCTTCCTCTCTGAATTCAATAAAAAGATATCAAATAAATAAATAAATAATAACATGCAGACCTGGCTTATTAGTAAGCAGGCAATAGGGGACAAAGTCAAACATATACTACAGCTAGAAAGCCAATGATTACTAATTTTATATGTCAACCTCGCTGGGCTATGGTGCCCAGATGTTTGGTTAAACATTATTATGGATGTTCCTGTGAGGGTATTTTTGGATATGAGCGACTCCTAAATTGGTGGACTTTGAGTAAAGCAGATTGCCCTCCATGGTGTGGGTGGGCCTCATCCAGTCAGTTGAAGGTCTGAAAAGAAAAGGCTGACTGACTTCCTTTGAATAGGAGGGAATTGTGCCAGCAGACAGCCTTCGGACTTGACCCACAACATAGACTCTTTTCTGCATCTGCAGACTACTGGCCCACCCTGCAGATTTTGAACTTGTCAGTCTCCATAATCATGTGAGCCAATTCCTTTTAAAAATCCCTTTACACACACACAACCTTTTGTTCTGTTTCTGTAGATAATCCTAATGCAGCCATGGAAAACCATTTTAAAAAATCACTATTTATGACATATTGAAAGACAGATCACATGCTAAACAAAGCTTATATAACTCTAGGATGACTAGAAGAAAATATCAAACTGTTAGCATGTGTCAACAAGAGAAGGCTCAGGCAATATCTTGGGAATTTGGAAGCAGAGATGGAAGGAATACAGCCTGTTGATTATAATTTAAGTCAACTACAAATTCAGTAATTTGGGCCTTGTAGGATTGGAAAAATCAACAGGTTCTGTGCCCCAAAGTGAGGCTGTGATGAAAAGGTATCCCTGAGGAGGCGGCTCTTACAGAGTAAGATGGTGGCCCAAAGCCCTGCTCAAGCACTTCTGAGTTAATGTTCTTGTGTGGACAAGAGGATTCAGTTCAAAAGCAAAGATGTTGCTTTCATACCTCACCTAATAAAATCGAACAAACTTCTGATTCACACAATATAATAAACTTCAAAAACATTATGCTGAGGGAAAAATCCCAGATAAAAGAATACAAGTTTGATTACACTTTTACGTAGTTTGAGAATAGACAAAGTTGATCTTCAGTAAGAGAAATCAGAGCAATGGTTGCCTCTGGTGAGTGGTGTGAATGGACTCTCAAAGAGCACTAGGAATCTTTCTGGGGTGATGAAAATGTCCTATACTTGATATGGTCGTGGGTTAAATATGCCTATGTAACTGTTAACATTCCTTGAAATGGATATGTAGCTTAGTGTACCCACATGTTTTTACACATCCACTGGCTCAACTTGTGGGTAGGGTGGGAGGCCTTGGTTTAATTACCTTAAGAAACTTCACCCTAGCAGAAAGACTCCAAGCTTATTAGTCCCATTAGTCCCATTGTTTCTGAGTTGCCTAGCAAGCCTCTTCCTGCCATACATGTTCTGCTCTTCCGCAATTGCTTTTAAATCGTCTATCCTCACTTATATCTAATACCACCCCCCCATTTCTTCTTTGTCTAAAAATTTCTTATCACTGTCTTGGAAATTTTTATGGGATGCCCCATGCACATGTATTAAAACTTTGATATTTTTCCCTGTTAATCTCTCTATTAAATTTGAGTATTAGCCAGTCAGAAGAACTTACAAGGTAGGAGGAAAAGTATTAACATTTCTCAATACCCACAATAGAAAGAAAGGCATGGCTCCTCTTTCTCCTTCTGGGTTCTAGTGTGCCTTTGTCTTCCCCAACCCTCCACTTCATGTGCTGGCCACTGACCCTGCTAACTTTGAGCCCCACACCAGAAGTAGGGAACAATTATACACAATTTCTATAGACTGCTTAACCAGCTCCCATGATTAAGATCTAATTCCTATAAGAAATTGCTTACATCGCTTGCAGGGATTCCTCTCTGACCAAACCCTGACAGTCAGCAATACCTCTGCCCCATGTAGAGTAAGACAGACACAGTTGTATAATTAATTATCAAGTCAAGGAATTAAAATTCATTCTTTGCCTCATCTTTCTTGATGCTTAGCAAGTTGCAATGCTTACATAATTATTTTTCAGTTTCCTTTTGACCAGGCAAACTTTTATTCTTCGTCTTTCTAGACCCACTTCAAAGCTCAAGTACACTCTGAAACCTTCCCTGATTCCCCATAGAATTCTTCCCTTTTCAGTTTTTCCCAAGTGATACATTTTTAGCTTCTTGAAAACAGGGTTTATATTATATTCATTTTGTATTTTTTATATATAACATGACTAGAAAGAATGTTCCCAAAATAGGTTTATTAAACAAGTAAATGAATGAGTGCTATTTTAAGAGGCAGGTCAGGCAGAGAATTTTTCAGTGTAAAACAAAGGGATATATCTTTTAGCATAGGTAGCTAGATACTAATAAAGGAAGGGAGCAAAGGGAATCAGACATCAAGCCTAATAACCTAGGAAGCATAAGCCTGCTTTCCTAGGAAGTTATAGCATTCATAGGCACCCCAGAGGATCTCAGCATTTCTCTGACAAGGGGATTAACACCCCTCCCTCCCTGTGAAGGGAGAAAAGACCAGCTTTCCAATCTCCCCAGGGTACACATGCTCATTCCCCATAGATGATGGGGGTGGCGTAGTGGGAGAAGGATTAAAACAATAAAGGGGTAATTCCTCTGCTGGGCACAAGGCCAGCAGAAGCCACGGTGGCACAACGGCAGGTGCTTCTACTATGACAAATGTGCAAAAAGAGCCAAGTTGATGACCAGAGAGACCTGTGAGTATAGCCTGGAAAAAGGATTAGATTGGATAAGGGACACAGAACCCTGGAAGATCTAGAAAATGGGTTAGGGGGAGGATCCAGTGGCCAGCCGAGAAAGCTTGGGAAGATGATGGTTAGTTTGAAGAAATGCCTGGTCCTTTTCAAGCCTGAGATAATATAACCCAAGCTCAACAAACAGCTTTCACGCCCTCTTGCCTGGTAACATGCACTCGCCTCGTTTGTGCATTCTCTCTCCATAGCAGCCATGTGGGCACTAGTAGCTGCCTGGGGTCTGCAACCTGGCCTCAAGGGTTCCAAATGTGGGCCCAGGCACAGCCAGACAGAGTGCAGCTGGGAACCCAGACTAAGATAGCTGGGCAGTGACAAGCCCTGGATTGGACTGAGCCATTGCATAGAATTTTTGGATCTAGGCCTTTGTACTGGAATTTATGAAGACAGAGCTATACTTCTCCATGATGGGACATACGGGGATGCTGTGGTAAGCAATTAGATAGACAAGGCAAGCGCAATGAGCCAGGCACAGATGGTCACAGGGAGGAAAGCCTCAGGTGCCTAGCAGCAGACAATTGTAGGGTGGGATCTCATCCCAAGGGCAACCTTTCCTCTCTTAGCATAACACTGGTCATATAGTTTAGACTTTGACCTTTCTTCCCTAGAGATAATATCCAGGCCTCAGCTATATTTCAGCTCCAGGCCCAGAAAAGCTGCAACACCAGATAATCAACACCACCTCAGGTCAAGCGGCACTGAATAAAGACCCTTGATGGGGTGAGGGGGCCGATCTGGGGTGGGGCTGGGTGGGGGGGGGGGGTGCGATCAGGGGAGGGCCAGCTGGCGGGGGGGAAGCGCTGCAGGCCTATTGTGGTGGGGCCCGCTGGCAGGGGGAAAGGGAGGGGGCGTTTGGCCAGCGGCTAGCTCTTGATTGGGGTGGGAGAGTCTGATCAGGGGCAGGCCGGCAGGGGAGAGGGGTCGAGAGGTTGGCCGGCCGGTCCCATCCCCTGATCGGCCAGTTCACTGGCCACAGTGGGCATCATGGCGACTGGTCGTTATGGTCATTATGGTCACTGGCTTTTTATATATATAGATGTCCTTTTACAGTTTGATTCATGGCTCTGAATTCTTTCCTAGTCAGAACTCAAGTACAGAGGTTGCTGAACCCAGGTCTGGTCTGATCCCACAGATCTAACACCTGGTGCCATTCCCACTGCTGACAACAATGGGACATTGGGAATCTGGGGGCATTCTACTATTTCCACCTTAATAAATTTTACCATGAAACCACAACCTCCCATGAAAGGACACCATTTCCACTGGCAATATAGCAAGCATCTAACACTCAAAAATTCTGAATAGGGAACAACTCACATAACATACCACTCTTAATTTTAGAACACATAAAAATTATAGAAGCCAGAGGCTTTATTAGGAAAAAATAAAATAAAAATTTTGTCAACAAGTAATTTATAAAAGTGAGAAACATTTTTTTTTCTCTTGCCAATAGGGGACATAGATAAATTCCTACAGAAGTAAAATAATCTGCCAATGAAGGTTAGGCATTATGTTCTCGTTTCTAATTGAATTGAAAAGTTTGGTAACTTTCAGAAAGTGAAATGGACTCTATGAAAACTATGGCCACTATTTTTAATTGGAGATAGGTGGTACTGTGATACTGTGATTCATAATATGAAATATGTATTTGGTCTTCATCCCCTTTTCTGCACACAGCTCCTAAAACCATGGGATTTCCTAAATGATGAGAGCAACAAAACTGTCTTTTGTTATGCTAGCAAGTGACTCTGGGAGGGCACCCAAGTTTGGGGACTAGTTGCTAGGGGAAATAACCACAGGACTAGAGGGCTTTCAGATCAATCCTTTGACTCTGGGGAGGGAAAGGGGGCTGGAGGTTGAATCAAGTGCTAATGGCCAATGATTTAATCAGCCATACTATGTAATGAAGCCTTCATAAAAAGAACATAAAGGATGAGGGTTAGAGAGCTTCTAGGTTGCTGACCAGGTGGTGGTGCTGGGAAAGTGACATGCCCAGAGAAGGCATGAAGCTCTGTGTCCCGTCTCATGTACGTTACTCTATGCATCTCTTCCATTTGGATGTTATCTGTAACCTTTATTATATCCTTTAACAGACCAGTAAATGTAGGTAAACTGTGTTTCTAAGCCCTGTGAGCTACTGTAGCAAATTAACCAAACCCAAGGAAGAGGTGTTGGGAACTTCTGGTTTACAGTTGACAGGTCAGAAATACAGATGACAACCTGAATTTGCAATTGGCACCTGAAGTGGGGTGGTGGCAATCTGGTAGGACTGACTTGACTCCTTGACCTGTGGGATCTGACACTATCTCCTGGTAGATAGTTAAACTGTAGGACACCCAGCTGATGCTGAAGGGAATTGCTTGAGGGTGTTGGGGGAAACTCCACCACTACATTGGAATTTGTACCAGAATACTTTTTGGATGTCAAAAACTCCATCAAGACATATTTAAAAACAAAAGTTATCCCCACGACACTACCTTTCTGGAAACAAGGGAAATCTAATAGAGGAGGTTCATGCAGGGAGCAGACAATCCTATTTAAAAGAAAATAAATCTAGTCTTTAAAAAAAATTATTAGCCTAATTTTTGATGTACCTACGTGTGTGTGTGTGTGTGTGTGTGTGTGTGTGTGTGTGTGTGTGTGTTTTGTTCATCTTCACCAAGGATATTTTTCCATTGATTTTTAGAGAGAGTGGAAGGGAGGGAGACAGAGAGAAAGAAACATCAATATGAGAAAGACACACTGATTGGTTGCCTCCCACATATGCTCCAATAAGGGCAGAGGATTGAACCTGCAACCGAGGTACATACCCTTGACTGGAATCAAACCCAGGACCATTCAGTCCTTGGGCTGACGCTCTATCCACTGAGCCAAATTGGCTAGGGTCCAACAGATATATTTTAATTACTACAAGATAACTTAACAAATGGTAAAACTACACCTTTAGCCAATTGTTATGAGCTCTACAAAGCTTTTATTTTTTAAGTTGTTCCTTTTTTGCCTCACTCCACCCTAAATATTTATAACTCTACATTTCATATCTTTTTTCTCCTCTCAGCATTTCAGAGATTTTTGTTTCATTTATTTTTTCTTACCATTCCATATAAATTTTTCTATGTTATATTGTTGGCTTCTAGTAGTCCTTTCCAGTTTTTCTATTTTTGTTCCTTTTCAGCAGTTTTCATTTTTCCACTGCTTGTTTCTCATCATTTCACTCATTTGATACATTTGTATCAGTTACTATTTCTGCTGGCCAACAGCAGTCTGGGCAAAAAAGCAAATAAAAAATTCCTACCACTGTTATACACTAAAACTAAAGAAAACATTAAGGTGAAAAGTAGAAGTTCATGTATAATCTATCAAATAAATACAGATTTTAAATTAAGTTTCAGGTACTATAAGTATGTAAAACAGAGAATGTATTTCTGGGTTGATACTTACCTAGTGCTAGCATTGTTTTTTTGTGTTGTGTGTGTTTTTTCCTAATATATTTTTTTTATTGATTTTAGAGAGAGAGGACGGGAGAGGGAGATAGAAGCATCAACGAGAAAGAAACATCGAATGGCTGCCTCCTGCAACCCGGGTATGTGCCCTGACCGGGAATCGAATCAGTGACCTCTTGGTGAATGGGTTGATGCTCAACCACTGAGCAACAGTGGCTGGGCCCTGTGTTTTAAAAGTATTTTACAAGCCTTGAGGGTACTCTTTTCCTGTGCTCACAGTAAGTTATCAAAATTCCAGATACCAGGGAGCATTATCTTAATTCATTCATATTCTACTTCCCAGCAAATAAACTCACAAAAATCCTTTACAGGTTTGAATGTTACTTCACGTTAACATATGTATTAAGAAATAATTCAAAACTATTTATTTCCATTTTAAAAAAGGGGAAAAATTTTCAATACTGAACTGTTTATTCTCAAAGAAGTTCTGTAAATTTAAGAGAAACATGACTCTGCTTGCAATTTTCAGAGATACCATACCCAGCAGCTATTCCTTTGTCAACCTGAGAAACAAAAACAATGCTGATAATTATCTTTCTCCACTAGCAATAAGTTTTTACCTTGAAGAAGGGTATCTTTATACAGCACTGGTAGAGCAGAATAATGACACTAGATACTCTTGATACAGATTAAAAATGACAAATTTTTGGATATTTATAATCAGTTTCTACTTGGAGATCTCTAGTTTAATACATCTTCACAACAGTTAATTACCTCATTAAGACATCAGAGGAATGGTTGCTACAAGGGTGCAACTTTTCCTTTCACCCTGACATTTCAACAAGTTAACCATCTATACAATTCAACAAAGAAATCCCTGCTCAACACAGATGCACACCTGATAGACCTGTGCAGTTAAACATCTAAAGGCTAAGAGATGAGAAAGGAGGAAAGTGCAGACGGCCTGCAGACGCAGCCCTGCAGCTGGGAGCTCGCGGCTCAGCTGGGAGATGGGGGAAAAAGCCAGTAGTAGGACAGAGAGCTGCAGAAGGGAGAGCAGGGGCAGCCTAGCAGGGTGAGTGGCAAGTGGAAGAGTGAACAATGTCTGAGTCAGCAGATGCCTGACAGAGTGTGGGCTTCTGCTGTGCAATTCCCCACTGTCGGGCTGGGTGGTGGTGTTTCAGACAAAGAAATGGAACCACAGAGACCTGCCATTGCTTGGACTCCCAAAACTTGCCTGCTGCTGTCATTGTAGTCGGATCCAGGAGCATATTATCTGTAAACTAAGAGCTGTTACAATAGAATAGCTGTTTCTCTCTGCAACTGATCCGCAGGAGGGTAGTCTGGGGCAGGACTCCACAGAGGTCAGGGGTTGCCATTACTACAAGGGCGAAACAAACCCCACCCCTAAGGAGCACAGCTGTACTGTCTTATGGAAGCCATGGAGGTTCAAGACTGAGAGACCACATAGGTAAAAATCTTGTGATTCAGCACCATCTACTGGAAAAGAGTAGAAAGATCTCTTTAAAGATACATGCAAAATCAAAGGAGCACAGTAAATACCATGAAGAGCCACAGTAATGACAATAACCAGAAAGAAAATGAAAAATCCCCAGAAAGCAGGCTGGAAAACATGGCAATATGTGATATAAATGACAAAGAATTCAAGATTGCAGTTCTGAAAATACTCATTGAGATTCAAGAAAATAATGACAGGCAATTCAGTGCACTCAGAAAACAAATCAATGAGAGAGGAAACCAAAATGGTGGCATAAGTTATACACCTGTATGTGCTGCCTCTCACAACCACAACAAAACTACAACTAAAAGACAAAACAACTATCACCCAGAACCATGGGAAAGCTGGCTGAGTGGAAGTTCTACAACGAGAAGTAAAGAGAAAAGCTCACTGAGACTGGGTAGGACCTGCAGAGCCGTTGAAAAGCAGAGGTACGGAGGCACACACGGAGAGGGCTGGCAACTGAGTACACGGCTGTCTTTTTCAAGTGGGAGGGAGGCACAAGCTCCCAACTGTTCTGAACTCCAGTTTCCGGCGAGACTCTGGGGACCCAGACTCCTATGGGGAGAAACTGGACTGTCTGGCATTGGGTTGGAAAGTGAGGGTGGCTTTCTCACAGAGGTGTGCACAGGAATCATTGTTTACTGCGCTGGGGCTCTGGACCCGGGGTCATGGAAACACGGAGACGCAGAGAAAGCTGACTGGCAGCCATCGCTGTTTGCCATGTCCTAGTGATTCCCTGAGAGCCTGCCCCACCCAATTTACAAACCCACTGGAGCTGTGCGCAGCGGCTTTTGCATATGAATGGCCTTCCCTTTTGCAGCTTAACCTAACAAGTTTGCAGCTGGGTCAGACAGCTCCAAAACTGCCAAACCCCAAACAAAGAAGAGAAATTGGCAGATCTTGTTGTAGTTCCTGCTGGGTGGTCTCAGACAGTAGCTGACTTGCACCTCCTTGAAGATCCAGGAGCCAGTGTACCTAGTGGTCAGTGTGAGACAACATCAGATTTCAACTCTTCACATCCATAAGTGACACACTCAAGAGGCAGACTCAGTGAGCACCAAAGCCCCACTGAAACAAGTCCTGTCCCATAAGGGTGTCTCCAGCACAGCAGTTCTTCCATTATAGACACAGCTGATCCTCACAGCCAATTGGCCTGGAGGTCAATTCCTCCCAGTGTACCAATGGCAATCAAGGCTTAACTACAACAAGACTGTGCACACAGCCTACAAAGAGGTGCACCAAGAGTGTCCATCTCAGGTGATTAGGGAGGCTTAGCCACTGGGCCCTATAGGTCACCTAGCACAAAAGCCACTCTATCAACTCAGGGAATCAGCCAAAATGCGGAGACAAAGAAACATGTCACGAATGAAAGAAATGGAGGAAAGCAAACTACTGGATATAGAGTTCAAAACGACAGTTATGAGGTTACTCAAGAATCTTCTAGAAACTGCTGAGAAACTTAGTGAGACCTCTGAGGAACTTAGTGGGACCTTTAAAGATCTTAATGAGAATGCCAAAAAAAAAAAAAAATGGAAAAGGACCAGTCAGAAATTAAGCATACACTGTCTGAAATAAAGAATAATATACAGAAATCCAACAGAAGACTAGAGGACCCCAAGAATCAAACCAAGGATTTGAAATATGAGGAAGCAAAAAACACCCAACTGGAAAAACAAAAAGAATTAAAAAATATAAAGATAGTGTAAGGAGCCTCTGGAACAACTTCAAGCATACCAACATCTGCATTATGGGGGTGCCAGAAGAAGAGAGAAAGATATTGAAAACCTATTTAAAGAAATAATGACAGAAAACTTCCCTTACCTGGTGAAAGAAATAGACTTACAAGTCCAGGAAGTGCAGAGAACCCCAAACAAAAGGAATCCAAAGAGGACCACACCAAGACACATCATAATTAAAATGCCAAGAGCAAAAGACAAAGAGAGAATATTAAAAGCAGCAAGAGAAAAAGTTAAGTTACCTACAAGGGAGTACCCATATGACTGTCAGCTGATTTCTCAACAGAAACTATGCAGGCCAGAAGGGAGTGACAAGAAATATTCAAAGTGATGAAGAGCAAGAACCTACAACCAAGATTACTCTACCCAGCAAAGCTATCATTCAGAACTGAAGGTCAGATAAAGAGCTTCACAGACAAGAAAAAGCTAAATGAGTTCATCACTGCCAAACTAGTATTATATGAATTGCTGAAAGGTTTTCTTTAAGAAGAGGAAGAAGAAGAAGAAGAAGATAAAGATAAAAATTATGAACAACAAAGTGACAACAAATACATATCTGTCAACAAGTGAATCTAAAAATCAAGTGAATAAAAAAATCTGATGAATAGAATAAACTGGTGAATATAATAGAATCAGGGGCATAGATAGGGAGTGGACTGACAATTCTTGGGGGAAAGGGGGCGTAAGTGGTGTGGGAAGAGACTGGACAAAAATCTTACACCTATGGATGAGGACAGTAGTGGGGGGTAAGGGAAAGGGGGGGAGAATCAGGTGGAGGGGAGCTATGGGGGGGGGAAGAGAAACATCTGTAATAATCTGAACAATAAAAGTTTATTTAAAAAAGAAAAAGAAAACCAATCAATGAACAAAACAAGTACTTTACCTAGGAGAATGAAACTAAAAAAGAACCAATAAGAAATCCTGAAAATGAAGCATGCAATTAAGGAGATTAAGAGTAAAATACTGAGGAGAGAAACAGAACCAACAAGATAGAGGAAAGAACTAGTGATATCTAATACAGGAATTAAGAACTGATGCAGAGGGCCCAGCTTGAATGGCTCAGTGGTTGACCATCAACCTATGAACCAGAAGGTCACAGTTCAATTCCCAGTCATGGCACATGCCTGGGTTGTGGGCTTGATCCCCAGTAGGGGGCATGAAGGAGGTAGCTGATCAATGATTCTCTCTCATCAATGAGTCTTTCCCTCTCCCTTCCTCTATGAAAACAGAAGAAAAAAATATTTAATATATACATATATATACTAGAGGCCAAGTGCACGAATTTGTGCACAGGTGGGGTCTGGCTGGCCCATCAGGGCCATGCCTGTCGAGAGGAAGAGACAGCAGGTTGGCCAGCCAACCCACCCCCGATCAGGGCCTGATCAGGACCGGGCCAGCATGGGGGAGGGGCTGTGGGGAATTGGCTGGCCAATTGGGGTAGGGGGCTGATTGGAGGTGGGGCCAGCTATGGGGAGGGGCTGTGGGCTGACCAGCCCCACCTGATTGGTGTGGGGGAGGGGCAATCAGGGGCAGAGCTGGCCGGGGGGAGGGGCCACAGGCTGAATGGGATAGTGGGGACTGATCAGGGCTGGGGCTAGCTGTGGGGAGGGGCTGTGGACAGTGGACTGGTTGGTCCCGCCCCCAAATTGGGGGGGGGGCAATTGGGGGCCACCAGCCTGGGGGAGGGGCCATGGGTGGTTGGCCGGTTGGTCCTGCACCTGATTGGAGTAGGGGGGCCGAGTGGGGGCAGAGCTGGCTGGGGGTAGGGGCGTCAGGCTGATAGGGGTGGTGGGGGCCCATCAGGAGTGGGCCTGCTGGGGGGAGGGGCCGCAGGTGGTTGGCCTGCCAGCAATGCCCATGATTGGGGTGGGGGGGCCGATCTGGGGTGAGGCTGGGCAGGGGATGCTGCAGGAGGTTGGCCGGCTGGCCTCACGCCCCAATTGGGCGGTTTGCAGGCCGCAGTGGGCATCATAGCAACTGGTCATTCCAGTCGTTCCAGTCACTGGCTTTTTATATATATAGGTATCTCATATGATCTTATCAATGGATGCAGGAAAAGCATTTGATAAGATACACCATCCATTTATGATTAAAACATTAAATAAAATAGAAATAGAAGGAATAATAAAGGCCAGCTAATATACTTAATGGTGGAAAACTGAAAGCTTTTCCTCTAAGATCAGGAACACACAAGGATGTCCATTCTCACCACTCTTATTCAATACTAGAGGCCCGGTGCACAAAATTCTTGCACTGGGGGGGGGATGTCCCTCAGCCCAGCCTGCGCCCTCTTGCAGTCTGGGATGCCTTGGGGGATGTCTGCCTGCCGGCTTAGGCCCATTCCCCCTCAAGCAGTCTGGGACCCCCTTGCTCCTTACCACCTGCCTGGAGTGGAGGCAGGAGAGGCTCTCGCCTCCACTGCTGCACTTGCCAGCTGTGAGCCTGGCTTCTTGCTGAGTGGCTCTCCCCCCGTGGGAGTGCACTGACCACCAGGGTGAAGCTCCTGCATTGAGTGTCTGTCCCCTGGTGGTTAGTGCACATCATAGTGACCGGTTGTTCCACCATTTGGTTGATTTGCATATTAGGATTTTATTATGTAGGATAGTGCTGGAAGTCCTAGCCAGAGCAATAAGGCAAGAGGAGAGAGACATAAAAGGCATGCAAACAGGGAAGGAAGAAATCGAACTCTCACTTTATGCAGATGATATGATTCTGTATATAGAAAACCTTACAAACTCCACCAAAATCTATTAGAAACAATAAACAA
Source organism: Corynorhinus townsendii (assembly GCA_026230045.1). Taxonomy (NCBI): domain Eukaryota; kingdom Metazoa; phylum Chordata; class Mammalia; order Chiroptera; family Vespertilionidae; genus Corynorhinus; species Corynorhinus townsendii. The sequence continues at coordinate 86,265,892 of JAPDVU010000002.1, forward strand.
ATACAGTCCAATTGCAGGATACAAAATCAATGTGAAAAAATCCATTGCCTTCCTGTATACTAACAACAAAACTTCAGAAAAAGAAATGAACAAAAAAAATTCCTTTTGCAACAAAGAATGTGAAAAATCTTAATACTGAAAATTACAAAGCATTATTAAAAGAGATTGAAAAACACAATAAAATAGAAAAATATCCCAGGTACATGGATTATAAGAATCAACATAGTTAAAACAGCCATATTACTACCCAAAGCAATATACAGATTTAATGCAATTCCCATCAAAATCCCAAAGTCATTTTTTAAAGAAATAGAAAGAGAAATCATAGATTTGTATGGAACCACAAAAGAACCCAAATAGCCAAAGCACTCGTGAGAAAATAGAACAAAACTGGAGGTATCATGCAACCCGACTTCAAATTATACTACAGAGCTATGATAATCAAAACAGCATGGCATTGGCAAAGAAACAGAAACACTGATCAATGAAACAGAATAGAGAATTGGACAGATACATGCAAAAAAATGAAGCTAGATCACCAACTTACACCATACACAAAAATGAAATCAAAATGGATAAAGGACTTAAACATAAGCCGGGAAACCACAAAAATACTAGAGGAATCCACAGGCAGCAAAATCTCAGACATATGCCGAAAGAACTTCTTCACTGATACTACTCCTAGGGCAATGGAAGCTAAAGAGAAAATAAACAAATGGGACTACATGAAAATAATAAGCTTTTGCACCGCAAAGAAAACCATCAATAAAACAACAAGAAAGCCCACTGCATGGGAGAACATATTTAAAAATGACATCAATGATAAGGGTTTAATCTCCAACATATACAGAGAACTCATACAACTTAACAAAAAGAAGATAAACAGCCCAATCAAAAAATGGGCAACTGATCTAAATAGACACTTTCCGAAAGAAGACAGAAGGCAGGCCAAGAGACATATGAAAACCTGCTCAAAGTCACTAATCATCAGAGAGATGCAAATCAAAACAACAATGAGGTACCATCTCACACCTGTCAGAATGGTTATCATCAACAAATCAACAAACGACAAGTGTTGGCGAGGATGCGGAGAAAAAGAAACTCTTTTGAACTGCTGGTGGGAATGCAGACTGGTGCAGCCACTGTGGAGAACAGTATGGAGCTTCCTCAAAAAAGTAAAAATGGAACTCCCATTTGACCCAGTGATCCCACTTCTAGGAATATATCCCAAGAAACTAGAAACACGAATCAGAAAGGATATATGCACCTCTATGTTCATAGCAGCACAATTCACCATGGCTAATATTTGGAAACAGCCTAAATGCCCATCAGCAGATGAATGGATTAAAAACACTGTGGAATATCTACACAATGGAATACTATGCTGCAGTGAAAAAGAAGGATTTCCTATCATTTGCAACAATATGGATGGAGATGGAGAATATTATGTTAAGTGAAATAAGCCAGGCAGAGAAAGATAAATATCACATGATCTCACTCATTTGTGGAATATAATGAACGGCATAGACTGAAGAACAAGAACAGATCCAGAGGAGAGACAAAATGGCGGCGGAATAGAAGGACGTGTCCTGAGCCTTGTCCCGGAGCAAATAGAGGGAGCAGCTGAGATGAGCTGAATCCAGCCTGAATTGGCGAATGAGACACAGCTGGTGAGACAGTTTGCAGCTGGGAATAGCATGGATCCCCCGGATAAAGGTAAAATCAAAGATCTAGGCAGTAGAATCTCCCGGACCTCTGTGCCCAGAAGATCAGGGAGAAACTACACAGTGCCAAGCCGTGTCCCTGAGGACAGGCAAGGTCTGAATAATTTTTTTTTAAAAGAAAGGGTCAAAGGGAATACGGGAAGTAGTGGATTTTAGACCTCAGAGTCTGGATTTGGGATCTGAGCTCAAAGGCAGCCTTTAAGAGCTGCCGGACCTCGGAGTGCCTGCAAGAGAGGAACTGGCAGAGACGCAGTCCTTCCTCGCGCTGGGGCCTGCGCCTTTCCCCACTGAACCTAGTTCGTGGGACCTTTTGGAGACTGGCGCTTACTTGTGACAGAAGTGCGGGAGAAGGGGTAGAGTTGTGGAATCTGGGGAGAGTGGGCAATGGACGGTACAGGAGAAGTGGTAGCGAGTCTGGTGCTGAGTCATATTTAAGCCCACAGAATCCATTTTCTCCTGAGAGATAGCCCCTCCCTCCAGGCTCCAGGCAACCAATATAGCCACACCCAGATTCCACCCTGATTAACACCATGGAATCTGAATACTCCTTGAGACCATAGGATCTACTCTAAAGAGAAATCTTTAGAAGCTAATCACCTCAATTACTTGGCTACACTGCAAGGGCCCTCCAGAGTGCTTCAGTGTACCTCACTGGCAAACTTACCGCCAGTGCTCCTGTGAGCCGCCACCTGGAGAAAGCGCCTACCCACCACAGACACAGCAGCGAAAGTTGAGTCTGCCCACCCCACAACTACAGAACTCTGGGCAACACAGTTACCCCTTTCCAAAGTGTAGACGCCTGAGCCACATCACCCTAACAGACGGTTCCTTGGTGCCACTGTGAGACCCCACTGGGCACACGTGATTTCAATTAAGGGTGCAAGACAGCAAAAATTGGGACACTCCCCTCCATAGCAGGTGACTTCTAGGCACTGCAGTTGTGCCTCTCAAGCTCGTAGGCCTACATCAAGAGAACCCAAATAGCTCAAGTAGGGAGCTACACTAGATAACCAAGCCCAGGAGAACAGAGAGATTTCACCAGTAGCACCAAGCACCAAAAGAACCTGGGTAGCAAAGCAATTGGATCTACAATTAAAACATTTCAAGAAAACATGGGGAGACAAAAAAGCGATACCCAAAGGAAAGAAAAAGAGGAATCACCAGAAAGGGAGTTAAATGAAATTGAGGCTAGCAGCTTAACAGAGAGAGAATTCAGAGTAATGATTATAAGGATGTTTAAATGGATGGATGACAAATACACACAACTCAATGAGAACTATAAGGAGCTGAATGAAAATGTCACCAACATGAAAAGAAACCAAGAGCAAATGAAGAATGACATAGCTGCAATAAAGAACACATTGGGAGGCTTAAACAGTAGACTAGAAGAGGCTGAGGACCGCATCAGTGAATTAGAAGACAAGGTAGGAAAACACACACAAACACAGCAGCAACTGGAAAGAAGACTTAAAAAGCAAAAGGAGAGCCTAAGGGAGCTTTGGGACAACACAAAGCGAAACAATATTAGAATAATAACAATACCAGAAGGAGAGGAAGAGAAGCAAGGAATAGAAAACCTGTTTGAAGAAATAATGACAGAAAACTTCCCTGATATTGGCAAGAAAAAAACTATGCAAGTCCAAGAAGTACATAGAGTCCCAAACAAGTTGAACCCCAAAAGACCGACACCAAGACACATCATAATTAAATTAGTGAATACCAATGACAAAGTACGAATCTTAAAGGCTTCCAGAGAGAGACAGAAAGTTACCTACAAGGGATCTCCTATTACAATATCAACTGATTTCTCAACAGAAACACACCAGGCCAGAAGGGAATGGAATGAAATATACAAAGTGATGCAAAGCAAGGGACTGAATCCAAGAATACTATACCCAGCAAGGTTATCATTCAAAATTGAAGGTGGAATCAGGAGCTTCACAGACAAAAAAGGTCTAGGAGAGTTTATCACTACCAAGCCAGCAATGCAAGAAATGCTAAAGGGACTGCTGTAAAAAGAAGAAAGAGAAAGGCAAAAAGAAACACAAACACTGGGGGGAAAATATGACAACAAACATGTACGTGTCAATAATAACATTAAACGTAAATGGATTAAATGCACCAATCAAAAGACATAGGGTAGCTGAATGGATAAGAAAACATGACCCATGTATTTGCTGTCTACAAGAGACCCACCTCAGAGCAAAAGATTTACACAGACTGAGAGTGAAGGGATGGAAAAATATTTTTCAGGCATATGGAAATGAGAAAAAAGCTGAGGTAGCAATACTTATATCTCATAAAATAGACCTCAAAGTAAAGGCCATACCAAGAGATAAGGAAGGCCACTACATAATACTAAAGGGAGCAATTCAACAAGAAGATATAACTCTGGTAAACATATATGCACCCAACGCAGGAGCACCCAAATACATAAAAAAACTCCTGGAAGAGATCAAGGGAGAGATTGACAACAATACAATCATAGTGGGAGACTTTAATACGCCACTGACATCACTGGATAAATCCTCTAGACAAAAAATCAGCAAAGAAACAGCAATTCTAAATGACGCACTGGATCAGATGGACCTAATTGACAACTTCAGAGCATTTCACCCCAAAGCCTCGGAATATACCTTCTTCTCAAGTGCCCAAGGGACATTTTCAAAAATAGACCACATATTGGGTCACAAAGCCAAGCCTCCCTAAATTCAAAAAGATGGAAATCATATCAAGCATTTTCTCAGACCACAATGGCATAATATTAGAAATAAACTATAATAAAACTATAATATTAGAAATAAACTATAATAAAAACATTCCAAAAAACTCAAACACGTGGAAACTGAATAACATGCTTTTACACAATGATTGGGTGATCAATGAGATCAAAGAAGAAATTAAAAACATCCTGGAGAATAATGACAATAAAAACACAACAATGCAAACGCTATGGGACACAATGAAAGCAGTCCTGAGAGGGAAGTTTATAGCTCACAGGCCTACCTTAAAAAACAAGAAAAATGGTAATAAATCTTCTAACTCAACAACTCAAAGAATTAGAAAGAGACCAACAAGTAAAGCCCACAGTGAGCAGAAGGAAGGGCATAATAAAGAGCAGAAATGAATGACATAGAGACAAAAAAAACGATACACAGGATCAATAAAACCAAGAGCCGGTTCTTTGAAAGGATAAACAAGATTGATGAACCTCTAGCAAGGCTCACCAAGAAGCAAAGAGAGAGGACCCAAATAAACAAAATCAGAAATGAAAGAGGTGAAATAACAACAGACCCACAGAAATACAAGGGATTGTTAAAAAATACTATGAACAACTCTATTCTAACAAACTACACAATATGGAGGAAATGGACACGTTCCTAGAAAAATACAACCTTCCAAAACTCACTCAGGAAGATTCTAAGAATCTCAATAGGCTGATAACTATGGAAGAAATTGAAGCAGTCATCAACAAGCTTCCAGCAAACAAAAGCCCAGGGCCTGATGGCTTCAGAGGGGAGTTTTACCAAACATTCAAGGAAGAACTAAAACCTATCCTCCTCAGACTATTCCAGAAAATTCAAGAAGGAACACTTCCAAGCTTCTTCTATGAGGGCAGCATCACCCTAATACCAAAACCAGATAAAGACAACACAATGAAAGAGAATTACAGGCCAATATCCATCAAGAACATAGATGCCAAAATCCTCAACAAAATTCTAACAAATCGAATCCAGCAGTACATCAGAAAGATTATACACCATGACCAAGTAGGATTTATTCCGGGGATGCAAGGACGGTACAATATTCGCAAATCAATAACGTGATACCTCACATAAACAAATTGAGAGATAAAAATAACATAGTCATATCAATTGATGCAGAAAAAGCATTTGATAAAATCAAACACCCTTTCTTGATAAAAACTCTCAGCAAGGTGGGAATAGAAGGATCATACCTGAACATAATAAAAGCCATATACGACAAACCCACAGCCAACATCATACTCAATGGGCAAAAACTAAAACCATTTCCCCTAAGAACAGAAACAAGACAGGGATGCCCACTCTCACCACTCCTGTTTAATACAGTGCTGGAAGTACTAGCCATTGCGATCAGATAAGAAGAAATAAAAGGCATCCAAATTGGAAAAGAAGAAGTAAAACTGTCCTTATTCGCAGATGACATGATACTGTACATAGAAAACCCTAAAGACTCCATAAAAATATTATTAGACTTAATAACTGAATTCAGTAATGTAGCAGGACACAAAATAAATGCCAAGAAATCTACAGCATTTCTATACACCAATAATGAACTTACAGGAGAGACTAAAAAAGCAATCCCATTTACCATCGCACCAAAAAAATTAAGATACCTAGGAATAAACTTAACTAAAGAGGTAAAAGACCTATACATGGAAAACTACAAGACACTGAAAAAAGAGATAGAGGAAGATGTAAACAGATGGAAGAACATACCATGTTCATGAATCTGGAGAATCAACATCATCAAAATGTCCTTACTACCCAAAGCAATCTATAAATTCAATGCACTTCCCATTAAAATACCAATGACATATTTCACAGACCTAGAACGAACTTTCCAAAAATTTATCTGGAATAAAAAAAAGAACCCAAAGAGCTACAGCAATCCTGAGAAAGAAGAACAAAGTAGGTGGGATCTCAATACCAGATATCAAGCTGTATTACAAAGCCACTGTTCTGCAAACATACTGGTACTGGCACAAGACATATAGATCAATGGAATAGAATAGAGAACCCAAAAATTGACCCAAATCAATATGCTCAATTAATATTTGACAAAGGAGGCACGAACATTCAATGGAGTCAAGACAGTCTCTTCAACAAATGGTGTTGGGAAAATTAGACAGATACATGCAAAAAAATGAAGCTAGATCACCAACTTACACCATACACAAAAATGAACTCAAAATGGATAAAAGACTTAAACATAAGACGGGAAACCATGAAAATACTAGAGGAATCCACAGGCAGCAAAATCTCGGACATATGCCGAAAGAAATTCTTCTCTAATACTACTCCTAGGGCAATGGAAGCTAAAGAGAAAATAAACAAATGGGACTACATCAAAATAAAAAGCTTTTGCACAGCAAAGAAAACCATCAATAAAACAACAAGAAAGCCCACTGCATGGGAGAACATATTTGCCAATGACATCAATGATAAGGGTTTAATCTCCAACATATACAGAGAACTCATACAACTTAACAAAAAGAAGATAAACAACCCAATCAAAAAATGGGTAACTGATCTAAATAGACACTTTTCGAAAGAAGACAGAAGGCAGGCCAAGAGCCATATGAAAACCTGCTCACAGTCACTAATCATCAGAGAGATGCAAATCAAAACAACAATGTGGTACATCTCACACCTGTCAGAATGGCTTTTATTAACAAATCAACAAACAACAAGTGTTGGCGAGGATGCGGAGAAAAAGGAACTCTTTTGAACTGCTGGTGGGAATGCAGACTGGTGCAGCCACTGTGGAGAACAGTATGGAGCTTCCTCAAAAAAGTAAAAATGGAACTCCCATTTGACCCAGTGATCCCACTTCTAGGAATAAATCCCAAGAATCTAGAAACACGCATCAGAAAGGAAATATGCACCCCTATGTTCATAGCAGCACAGTTCACCATAGCCAAGATTTGGAAACCACCTAAATGCCCATCAGCAGATGAATGGATTAAAAATCTGTGGTATATCTATACAATAGAATACTATGCTGCGGTAAAAAAGGAGTTCCTACCATTTGCAACAATATGGATGGAGATGGAGAATATGTTGTTGAGTGAAATAAGCCAGGCAGAGAAAGATAAATATCACATGATCTCGCTCATTTGTGGAATATAATGAATGGCATAGACTGACGAACAAGAACAGATCCAGAGGTTGAGAAACTGCGATCAGAACACCATACCTCAGGTAAGGTAGGGGAGGGTGGTGGTAAGGTGGAGAGATCAACCAAGGGACTTGTATGCATGCATATGAACCTAATCAATGGACACATACAACAAGGGGGCGGGGCATAAGTGGAGAGTGGGGGGTTATGGAGAAATAAGGACACATATGTAAAAAATAAAAATTTAAAAAATTAATTAAAATATTATAAAATGAAAATAAAATACTAAATCTAATCAATACTAGTGGTCACCATAGCCTTAAGAGAAATTGTTTCATGTGATAAAAATTTTTAAATGAAACTCTGTAGACTGAAAATTATTTTGGAAGGAAACAAAGAGAAGTTTCCTTCAAAAGTCATATGGATTGTAATTTAAAGTCAATATATTTGGCCTCTTGAACTAAAGTAAGTAATTTGTGTTTTTGCCTCCCTGACAAAGTTTATATAAAGCTACAAAAAGAAATGGACAGCCAGTTTGAAGTGGAATTGCCAGGGCTTAGGGCAAAGAATACCCTTACATGATATTATTCTAAAATGTCATTATAATTTTAGATATTTTACAACAGCATATTTTGCAATTATCCCAAACAAACTTACAAACTAATTCTTTGAATGGTTGGCAGCAATTAAAAAAAAAAAAAAAAGGACATGAAAGGATTTAATCCCTTTCAGAAGGAATTAAGGCACTGTGAAGGCACTTGAGCATCCTATATTGGCCCTTCTTGCCTTTTGTGCCAAGAGGGACCCTCTTCTCACAATCCAATTGCCCTCGGCTGTTACCTGAGCTTTCTGTTCATGCTTAGCTTGAAGCCTCGTGGGGGCTGGTACCATGGATTTGTCTCACGCCCAATTGTATGAGCTGGGTCCTCACTGAAGAAGTAACCTGAGTCCCCCCCGAGATATGTGATCAGCGCTGGGACCCCACCAGCAGGCCAGGGGATCCCAAGGCAGATGCTGGGCACAGAGGGCACGGGGGCATAGACTACCAAGGAGACAGAACTGAACTTCACATCACCCTGCTTGGCCCTGGAGGATGACTGGTTAGCCAGAGACGGGTAAGATTCCTCAGGGAAGGAACAACCTAAGACAGGCACAGTTGCAGAGGGACCATCAGGAGAGAACTTGGGGGTCAACAGAGGTGGGGCACAGACCCTCACCCTCCCAACCCTGAAGGGGCCTGAACCTTCACCCCTTCTGAGGGAGTTCTCCTGCCCCCACGGCTGCTTTGCTTCCCACGCCCAATTCAGATTGGGACACAGGTGACAGACAGAGACTTGGCCCAGCTCAGATCAGGAACCAGGTAACAGAGACTTGGCCGACAGCAGCTGCCCTATATCTAAATCCAGCCTAGCACCAGGAATGCTCAGGGCCTACTCAAATAGGCAAATAATCCTTCCCACTAATATTTACAGGGTAAACCAAGATTGTTGGTAGAGTATTAAATTTGACAGTAAAATAGTAATGAAGTTTTCAGATTAATTTAAATAGGCTAATTGAAATAAGTGAATATTCAAGAAAATTTAATTGTACTGGACAAAAAGCTGTTCCTAAAGTAATAACTAAAATTTCTATTGGTAGTTCAACTCATGGTAATATTCCTGAGTATGCAATGAACCTAAAGCAATCATATTTTGGGGGGAAAAATTAAAATTTAAAGTTATCAGGACTGCATTATAAAATTTACAAAAGCCTCCATTAATAAAAAAAAAAAAGGTGGGTGATAATAGGGTAACATCATGTAAGGAAAAATATCCTATAAGTAAGTTACATCTAGAAAATTTTTACTTTAGAAAATTAATTTTCATTTTTAATGCTAACAGCAAGACACCCATGAAAAACACACATGGTGTCTAAATAAGACAAAGAAACATCATTTGGGCAAAAATAAAAAGGATCCCAAATCAATTATATAGAAAAGATTCCTTTATTAACTTTTGGTTGAGAATATGTTTGTATATTTTCAGAAAACACCTCCAAGACCATGTGGATTCCTGCAACAGAGAGGAATTGACAGGACTGCTCCAGCCATGAAGACAGAAGAGAAACAGTCCAGAGATGGAAGACGTTGACGACACCTTGACATACTAGCAGTCAGCAGCTGCGCGTCGCGGCAGGTTGCCCAGGACCAAACCAGAGAGGGTCAGACCTGCGTTACCACCATTTGTCCACCATCCAGAACTGAAATATCATTGCTGACATGTACACATAAGGAACTGTTTGACATTGAAATTGGGACTCAAAAGAACTGTTGGCCCAGAAAGAAACTCACTACAGACTGATTCATTTGCCCCTCAGCATAACCATTATTGCTTGTCTCATTTTCGGTTCTTATAAGTGTATTTCTAGTATCACATGATCTCACTCATCCAAGGGAAATAATGAACAACATAAACTGATGAACAAAAACAGACCCAGAGACAGGGAAGCATCAATCAGACTGTCAAACCTCAGAGGGAAGGTAGGGGAGGGGAGGGGTGAGGGGGAGAGTTCAACCAAAGGAGTTGTATGCATGTATATAAGTCTAACCAGTGGTCACGGACAACAGGGGGGTGGAGGCAAGCATGGGGAGGGGTTTGGGATGGGAATGGGGGGATGAGGACAAATATGTGATACCTTAACAAAGAAGTTAATTTAAAAAATGTAAAAATAATAATAAAAAAAATAGAAAATATATTTTCAGTTTAAATATATACTTGCTTCTTGTTTGGTAAAATAGACCTTCTTAGCCCCATATCATATCCTTATCCTTAGCAAAATTAGATGTCCCGCTCTTGCTCACTCTGCACCCTATTTCTTTAATTACTACATTTACGATAATTGCAAAGATATTTGTACCCCTATGTTCAAGGTTCTCTGCAGACCTTGAGAACATGGATCATCCTATCTAATAAAAGAGTGATATGCAAATCGACCATACCTCTGCTACACCCACAATCCACGCCCACCAGCCAATCAGGAGTAAGTATGCAAATTGACCCAATCAAGATGGCTGCAGCCATGGAGTGAGCAGGAGACTTGGGTTTCCCTGGCGATGGAGGAAACCAAGCTTCCTGCACCCCCTGGCTAGCCCAGGCTTCTGCTGAGGGCTACAAAGTTTCAATTATAGAACATAAATAAATCCCAGATACCAGGGCCTCCGCTTGGGTCACCAGGGGGTGTGGCCAGCCTGCAAATGACCACAGTCCCCTCACCCAGGCCACCCCACACCCCAAGGGAACCCTCACCCTGATCTGGGACACCCTTCAGGGCAAACCAGCTGGCCCTCACCATGCACCAGGCCTTTATCCTAATAAAAGAGTAATATGCAAATTGACCATCACTCCAACACACAAGATGGCTGCCCTCATTTGGACACAAGAAGGCCGCCACAAGATGGCCAGCAGGGGAGGGCAGTTGGGAAGGACCAGGTCTTCAAGTGAAGTCAGTTGTGGGTGATCAGGCCAGTAGGGGAGGGCAGCTGGGAGTGACCAGGCCTGAAAGGGAGGGCAGTTGGGGGTGATCAAGCTTGCAGGGGAGGGCAGTTAGGGGTGACCCAGCCTGCAGGGGAGAGCAGTTGGAGGGAACCAGGCCTGCAGGGGAGTGAAGTTGGGGGGGAACAAGCCTGCAGGGGAGGGCAGTTAGGGGTGACCAGGCCTGCAGGGGAGGGCAGTTAGGAACAATCAGGCTGGCAGGGGAGCAGTTAGGCATCAATCAGGCTGGCAGGGGACTGGTTAGGGGGTGATCAGGCTGGCAGGCAGAAGTGGTTAGGGGCAATCAGGAAGGCAGGCAGGCATGCAGTTGGGAACCAGCAAGCCCAGATTGGAGAGGGTGCAGGCTGGGCTGAGGGACACACACACCCCCGTGCACAAATTTTATAGACTGGGCCTCTAGTTTCCTATATATCTTAGTATCTGCAGTTCCTAGTAACATTCCTAATACAAAATAGATACTTAATATATGTTGAATAAATTAATAAAACTGATAAATTCTTATTTTAAACTAGAGGCCCGGTGCATGAAACTCATGCACTGGGGGATGTCCCTCAGCCCAGCCTGCACCCTCTCCAATCTGGGACCCCTTAGGGGATGTCCGACTGCCAGCCTAAACTGGCAGTCGGACATCCCTTTCACAATCTAGGACTGCTAGATCCCAACCGCTTGCCTGCCTGCCAGTCTGATCACCCCCTAACCACTCCCCTGCCAGCCTGATCGATGCCTAACTGCTCCCCTGCTAGCCCAAATGCCTCCAACTGTCCTCCCCTGCTGGCCCGATTGCCTCCAACTGCCCTCCCCTGCCAGCCTGGTTGCCCCAACTGCCCTCCCCTGCTGGCTGGTTGCCCCTAACCGCCCTCCCCTGCCAGCCTGGTCACCCCTAACTGCCCTCCCCTGCTGGCCCAGTCGCCCCCAACTGCCCTCCCTTGGTGGCTTGGTCGCCCTTAACTGCCCTCCCCTGCTGGCCTGGTCACTCCCAACTGCCCTCCCCAGCTGGCTGGTTGCCCCTAACTGCCCTCCCCTGCTGGCCTGATCACCCACAACTACCTTTCCCTGCCGGCCATCGTGTGGCAGCCATCTTTGACCACATGGGGGCAGCCATCTTGTGTGAGGGCTTGAGGGTCAATTGGCATATTACCTCATTATTATATAGGATGCTAGAGGCCTGGTGCATGAAAATTCATGCACTGGAGCGGGGGGTCCCTCAGCCTGGCCTGCCCCCATCACACCTCTGCTGCTACCACGGATGGCAGCACAAGCCTCGGCTGGCCCTGGTTACCTGTGCCTCAGGCGGCTCTGGGCGGCTGGGCAGTCGCCATCCAAGGCTTGCCTGTGCCTCGGGCCAGCCCTGGGCGGCTGGAGGGCTGAGGGGACTGGGGGACTCCAGAGGCAGGCGCCTAGGTGTACCTGCTGCCCCGACAGGGCTGAGGGAACTGGGTACCACCATCTTGTGGCTGTGGACCCTGCCATCTTTGAGGGCGTGGCAGTCAATTAGCATATTCCCTCCTTATTAGATAGGATTGTATATCATACTGTTAATCTACATTTGACACATAGTTTTATCGCAGAAAATACAATCGCTACACATTATAGCTACAGATGTCACCTCAATCTTTTATAATTTCACTTAATGTGGAATATTTTGATCTGTATACTGTTACTGAAAAAAGCATGTACTTTGCCCAAACAAATTACAGACTTCTAATTTCAGAATCTCTGACTCCTGATACCTAACTTACAGAAAACAGAAGAAAAAGAAGGAAGAAGTGAATTAGTAGTAGTATTAACAGTGGTTTGCCTTTGTCTTAGAGATTTCAAACATAAGACTAAGCATATGATGATAGTACGAAAAGTTAACCAAATTAGTTAACTTTAAAAAGAAAACATATACATATCCGAAACAGTGGTGGGAATATTCCATTCTAACAGAATGATATGTGTAAAGAGTATTTTCCACTATGAACACATCAACATTTTGGGTGCTGTGTTGATGAATGATGAAGGCCCATGCTCCACAGTCACTAGGTATCTCTTAGCACAAGAGCGTAAACAGAAGCAATATTGGTGCTGTTTTTTCAATATTTCTTTTGAAATACAATTTTCACTGTCAAAGAACCACTTTTTAAGGACTGTTATATGGATGATTTATATGAATTTTCAAAATGTTACAAAATAATCTAAGCTTCCTTTTTCAATGAGTTCACAAACTGGATTTTACTTGTCAGCTGATGAGAAAAGAAAACCCGAAGGGGTCAGTATTTTAAATGCGATTGACTTCCTCTGAGGAAATGGATGACATGATACATTACTGCAATAAGATACCTATACTTTTGTTATAAATCATACTCTTCAATTCATACTTTCCCACCTAAAAATCATATAAATTTCTCTTGCACAGAAATCATGGTCACTTTCTAAAAAGACTAAATATATATAATTTTTAGGATATTTTCCCACTGTTTTTCTTAATATATTTAATTTGAAAAAGAGGCAGAAAAATCTGATTATGTAGTATGTACATGTATAGTATGTAATAGAAATGATCTCAGAAATTATTTTGAGAGATAATAAGGTTTCAATTGGCACTCTATAATTAGAATTGGCTTCTGTTCAATTATTCCTTATATCCCTTCCCACATTCTTATCTTCTGAAAATGATTTGGAGGACAAATGTTTGAGAAAGTTGTATATAACTTTTTTATTCATGTTTTATCAAATTAATAAGATTCTAACTTTTCTAATTCTGTGTGGACAAATCAGAGAGTCCTTAATAAGTGTGCAATGAGCTCATCTGCTTTGAGATCTTTCTCTTGTCATCACTGTGCCTTCCAGTATGCTTTTCATGTTAAAATATCAGGTTAGATTATTATTTTCATGATTATATACATTCTATACATACATTAATTTTTTAAAGAATTTTTGAAAGACTGTTACATATATTTTACTATACCATATCCATTAACATTAGTACTTTTAAAAATTTAACATCAAGAAACTTGTAATAAATAAAGTATCTATTTTTCATTTAAGTATCATTCATAAAAATGTGTACAAGATTAATACTTGGTTATAGAATATAGTATTTTCATAAGCTAAAATTCTGAATATGAATACTATGCAGGCTGCCTATCTACACTAATAAAAGAGAAACATGCAAATTAACCATCACTCCACTACATCCACCAGCCAATCAGAGTGAGCATGCAAATTAACCCAACAAAGATAGTAGTTAATTTGCATATGTGGGTGGAGTGAAGACTGAAGACAGTGTACAAGGAAGAGGGAGGGAAAGCAAAAAGTGGGGCGAGGGTGGCGGCGGCAGTGGGAGGAAAAGTGCAGGGTGGCAGCAGGAGGGAAGCCCGCCTCCCTTCTCTGCTTCACTCAGGCCACAGGAAGCCCTATTCTTGCAGGAATCTTCCTGCAATGAGCCTCTAGTCCTATATAAGAAGGAGGTAATATGCAAATTTAACATCACACCCTCACAAGATGGCTGTCTACAACCAGGCCAGAAGGGGGTTAGTGAGGGACAACCAAATGACTGAACAGGAGGCTGTGTGGGGTGACCAGGCCGGCAGGGGAGGGCAGTTAGGGGTGACCAGGCTGGCAGGGGAGGGCAGTTAGGCATCGATCAGGCTGGCAGAGGAGTAGTTAGGGGGTGATCAGGCTGACCGGCAGAAGCGGTTAGAGGCAATCAGGCAGGCAGGCAGGCAAGGAGTTGGGAGCCAGAGTCCTGGATTGTGAGAGGGATGTCCAACTGCCCTCGAGGGGTCCCAGATTGGAAAAGGTGCAGGCTGGGCTGAGGGACACCCCCCCCCTTGCACGAATTTCGTGCACCAGGCCTCTAGTATTGAATATAAAGTTCTGAGACAGAGGAGAAAGATCCGAGTTTAGACCCTTATTTGGGAGACAGTGTTTTATATCAGTTGAAGCCATCTGATAAATAGAAAAGAGCTCTAACTAACATCAGTTGCTTAAGGAAACCCAAAATTTGTGGAATAACCTAATTAAGAGCATATGAAGTATATCAATAGAAAGAAAACTAGAAAAAAATATAGGATCCAAAGCTGCATTCTGGTTCAAATCCTGATGAAACCTAGGTTTGGGATGGTCCCAATAAGAAAACAATTTAAACCACAGTAAAATCATTTGTGCCTTTTAAAAGACAGTGCACAGTAACACTGTATTTCATTAACAGGGCAGGGGCAGAAGGAATATTCCAGCATGAGAAATGAAAGGGAGAGATTGAGAACTACCTGGGTCTTTGGAGGAATAAGACTGATAATTACCTGGGTGCAGCCTCTAAAGGAGCAAGATTGAGGGTTATGAGGATGCTGCCTTTGGAGGAATAAGATTAAGAATTTTCTGGGTGCAGCCTTTGGACATCTACATAGGAAACCTTCTATTTGGGGACTTCCTTGTGTCATGTTTTGTCACATCTATTCAAATTACATTAGAACCAAAATAAATGTTTACATTAACAACCCTTACCTTAAGAGTTCTATCTGTAGAACTGGCAACTTTCTCCTTTGGCTTATCCTACAGGCTGCCTTCTGAGAATCAGAAGAGAACAACCAACTTCGATCATTTGAACATGGAGCATCAACTAACACCTAGGGAAAAAGAGGATACATAATGCAAATATGTGCTCAAAATACATCCTCAGACACAAAGTATATAGGGAAGCTCTGTAAAACATGACCGAAAATAGCAAATACAAAAATACACCATGATAATTCTTCTTTATGACATTTCTTTACTAATACTTTTCAACAAAATTTCCTGTGCACTTTCAGTGTTTGGATTTTTGGAGGGGAGAGAGAGAGTGGGAATGGGGGAGGGGAGGACTAAAAAATCTACTAATGTCCCCTAATATTTCATATTCTTGACAACTATAGCAAAATATTTTATAAAAGTGACTCATTTTAAACAGACATTATATTTCTGCGTTCTCAGCATTTATTTTTAGGAACCAATATTTCAATTTCAGTTTATTGAAATGCTCTTTTTCTTCAACTATCATATTCTGATACGAAATGTTACCAAATTAGAGCAATACAGTGGACATGTTTGTGTACTGACACAAGTAATATCTGATCTTTTCCTAAATATCTTTGAGGTACCTGGAAATAAAAAACATTCTATAATCTCCAATCCCAATGTTACCGCTTCCTTTGAACCATGCTGACCATCAAATGAAAACTACTTCCAGGCTCACTTTATCAGAATTTCCCAGGGTACTAAGAAACTGTATCAGGCTCTGTCTGGAAACAGATGGAAACAAACAAAAAAACAACAACATAACAGTGGTATTACCGGGAGTCCATCAGTTTGCCACAATGTAATAAAAGTACCTTGTCAAACTTTTCAGGCTGGGCATCTCCCATTTCTCTGCCATCCAATTCAGACACTTTAATTACACTTTCCAAAGACTCTGGGATGAAAGATTCTAACGTCTGTCTCAGCCACCTCAATCTCAGACTATCATATTCATTGCAATGAAGATAACCTAAAGATAAAGAATTTAAAAGTTTTAAAATGAATGCAATGGAATTGTTAAACTTCTACTTTTGGTTGACTAAATTTAAAAAGAAATAAATTTATTATATTTATGCAGAAATAGGGCACAAATGTAAATATTCTTATGCTTATTCTTAAAAAAACAGAAACACACACTACATAAAACATTAATAGTTTTGCTTTTATACAGCTTCTCTCAATATTTACTCATTCAAACTTAATTTTGGAAGTCAAAACCTGTAATATACAACAAATACCTCAGTTCTCCCTTAAAGCTATTAAGAGTAAATGACAAAGATCAGCAAAACAAAGAACTGGTTCTTTGAAAGGATAAACAAGATTGATGAACCTCTAGCCAGGCTCACCAAGAAGCGAAGAAAGAGGACCCAAATAAACAAAATCAGAAATGAAAGAGGTGAAATAACATCCTATCCCACAGAAATACAAATGATTATGAAAAAATACTATGAAAAACTCTATTCCAACAAAATGGACAACCTAGATGAAATGGACATATTCTTAGAAAAATACAAGCTACCAAAATTCAACAAGAATAAAAAAACCTGAATAGGCTGATAACTACTGAAGAAATTGAAACAGCATTCAAAAATCTTCCAGCAATTACAAAAGCTCTGGTCTGGACGGCTTTACAGAGGAGTTCTACCAAGCATTCAAAGAAGAACTAAAACCTATCCTCCTCAGACTATTCCAAAAAATTGAAGTGGAAGGCACACTTCCAAGCTCTTTCTATGAAGCCAGCATTACCCTAATCCCAAAGCCAGATAAAGACACCATACAAAGAGAGAACTACAGGCCAGTATCCTTGATGAACATAGATGCTAAAATCCTCAACAAAATTCTAGCAGATCGGATTCAGCAATACATTAGAAAGATCATACACCATAACCAAGTGGGATTTATACTGGGGATGCAAGGATGGTACAATATCCGCAAATCAATAAATGTGATACATCACATAAACAAACTGAGACAAAAATCATATAATTATATTAATTGATGCAGAAAAAGCATTTGACAAAATCCAACACCCTTTTTTGATAAAAAACTCTCAGCAAAGTGGGAATAGAGGGATCATACCTCAACATAATAAAAGCCCTATATGACAAACCCACAGCCAACACCATACTCAATGGAAAAAAATTAAACCCATTTCCCCTAAGAACAGGTACAACACTTTCACCACTCCTGTTCGACATAGTACTAGAAGTACTAGCCATAGGAATCAGACAAGAAGAAGAAATAAAAGGCATCTAAATTGGAAAAGAAGAAGTAAAACGGTCCTTATTTGCAGATGACATGATACTATACACAGAAAACCCCAAAGACTCCATCAAAAAACTACTAGACCTAATAAATGAATTTGGCAATGTAGCAGAATACAAAAATAACACCCAGAAATATACGGCCTTTTTAGACACCAATAATGAACTCACAGAAAGAGAAATGAAAAAAATAATCCCATTTACCATTGCACCAAAAAAATTCAGAGACCTAGGAATAAACTTAACCAAGGACATAAAAGACCTGTACTCGGAAAACTATAGGACATTGGAAAAAGAGATAGAGGAAGACATAAACAGATGGAAGAACATACCATGTTCATGGATTGGTAGAATCAACATCATTAAAATGTCCATACTAATTAAAGCAATCTATAGATTCAATGCAATACCTATTAAAATACCAATGGCATATTTCAAAGATCTAGAACAAACTCTCCAAAAATTTATCTGGAGTAAAAAAAGACCCCGATTAGCCACAGCTGTCCTGAGAAAGAAGAACAAAGTTGGAGGGATCACAATACCAGACATCATATTACCAAACTACGGTTCTCAAAACTGCCTGGTACTGGCACAAGAACAGACATACAGACCAATGGAACAGAATAAAGGACCCAGAAATTGACCCAAACCACTATGCTCAATTAATATTTGACAAAGGAGGCAAGAGCATACAATGGAGTCAAAACAGCCTCTTTAATAAATGATGCTGGGAAATTTGCTCAGATACATGCAAAAAAAATGAAACTAGATCACCAACTTACACCATACACAAAAACAAACTCAAAATGGCTAAAGGACTTGAATGTAAGACAGGAAACCATAAAAATCCTACAAGACTCCATAGGCAGCAAAATTGCAGACATATGTCGTAGCAATATCTTTACAGATACAGATCCTAGGGCAAGAGAGACTAAGGAGAAAATAAACAAATGGACTACATCAAAATAAAAAGCTTCTGTACAGCAAAAGAAACCATCAACAAAACAACAAGAAAGCCCACTGCATGGGAGAACATACTTGCGAATGATATCAACGATAAGGGTATAATCTCCAATATTTACAGGGAACTCATACAACTTATCAAGAGGAAGATAAACAACCTAATCAAAAAATGGGCAACAGACCTAAATAGAAACTTTTCGAAAGAGGACATTAAGAAAACCAAGAGACATACGGTCAAAGTCACTAATCATCTGAGAGATGCAAATCAAAACAACAATGAGGTACCATCTCACACCTGTCAGAATGGCTATCATCAACAAATCAACAAACAAGTGCTGGCGAGGATGTGGAGAAAAAGGAACCCTTGTGCACTGCTGGTGGGAATGCAGACTGGTGCAGCCACTGTGGAGAACAGTATGGAGTTTCCTCAAAAAACTAAAAATGGAACTCCCATTTGACCCAGTGATCCCACTTCTAGGAATATATCCCAAGAAAACAGAAACACCAATCAGAAAGGATATATGCATCCCTATGTTCATAGCAGCACAATTCACGATAGCTAATATTTGGAAACAGCCTAAATGCCCATCAGGAGATGAGTGGATTAGAAAACTGTGGTACATCTACACAATGGAATACTACGCTGCAGTAAAAAAGAAGGACTTCTTACCATTTGTAGCAGCATGGATGGAACTGGAGAGCATAATGCTAAGTCAAATAAGCCAGGCAGTAAAACAAATACCACATGATCTCACTCATTTATGGATAATAAAGAACATTATAACCTGATGAACAAATAGATACAGAGCCAGAGAAGCATCGAACAGACTGTCAAATTACAGAGGGATAATACCTCAACAAGGCTGGGGAGTGTTGCGGGGGGTGGTGGTAAGAGATCAACCGAAGGACTTGTATGCATGCATATAAGCATAACCAATGGACACAAGACATTGGTCGGGGGGCGGTGAGGGCATGTGCCGGGAGGTAGGTGAGGCCGGGGAAAGGTCAATGGGGAAACAAAGGAGACATATGTACTACTATTTGTAATACTTCAAACAATAAAATTAAATTAAAATAATAATAATAATGATAAATTTAAAAAAAAAGAGTAAATGACATATTCTGTTACATATACAGAGCTACTTCCATGACAAAACAGCTTCATGTTAAATAAAGGAAGATATGTGTTACGTGGGGGAAAGCATTTAAAATGCAATTATCACTATGTTTAGAAAGACAAGTTATGAGCTGTGAGACTTCAGTGGGTGGAGATTAGAGACAGCATGGTTAAGCCAAACAAAGGATGATTCACATCTGGGGCAGAATGGAACAGGACAGTGCAAGATTTCATTATGCTACTCAGAATGGAGCACAATTTACAACTTCCTGTTGATTTCTTGAATTTTCCATTTAATATTCTGAGACCATGGTTAACCTTGGGCAACTGAAACCACAGAAAGAGAGAATGTGGGTAAGGGAAAACTACTTTACAGAAGGCACTTAGCAAATGATTCTCTCCCTAATAAAATCGATGTTTTGATTTTTCTTTATTTCAATATGTATATATTTTTCATTATGCTATAAGTTATATGTAATATAATTATATAATATATATTTAAATACATATAAGTATTTTTAAGTTCATACAAGTATAAAGAAAACACATAAAAAAAATTACCTGAAACTTTGTCTTCAGATAACTGCCATTTAATATTTTGATAAATAAGCATTCTGTATCTCTTTATACATATACCAGCTTAAAAATTTACACAAATAGAATTATATATTTGTGGTACCGTTTTTTCATGTCATTCTTCATCTACTCCTTCCACCAACTGCCCAACTACTCCATCAAAAGGAACCTACATAATTATTTATATACCCAGGATTATATTTATACATCTCTGCCCCTTTACTCTCCACATATGCCTACTTCAAAGGAAATACCATCAAATCAAGTGGTAGAGATATAATTTAAAAAGGCTGCTAAGTGGTACATAGTTGAATAAATAGATGTGTCATCCTTTATTCAACTATTATTAACTGTTGGGCATTCACACTGTTGTAATAACAACATTCAATGAACATCCTTGTTTTATTTTCATAATGTGCTTTTACTATTAGAGGAACTACCAGAGGAATGGATAGGTTTGAGTAGGGAAATTATTAGTTTCAGTAAATACTACTACCATGGCCCTCTACCAAACTCCCACAAGAAGTGTTATTATTAACCTGACATGGGATGCAATATCGTGGTGTAATCCTTGATCTCTAACAATTGAGCATCTTTCCATTTGTCTATTCACCATTTGGCTTTGCTTTTGTCAAGTGCCCATTCTTAGACTTTGCCCCTCTTTTTTTCCATTGCACTATTTATATTTTTCTTATTAACAAGACATATATTATAGTTATTAACCCTTTATCTGCCATCTGATTTGTAAATGTTTCCTAAATTATTTTCTGAATTCATTTGAAGTATCTTTTTTAATATGTGTTTCACAATATTTTTATGGTCATATCACTTTTATAAATTTGGTCTTATTTAAAGTGGTCTTTCCACCATTTGAATTTCATCTGATTTAACTAAACATTCAAGCAGACCACATTTGTCATCAACCTACACAGGACAAGAACCAGCTTACCAAGAGGGCAGAGTGAAACACTGCTCTTTCATGGAAGGCCTTCTGATGGTCCATACAAAATGAGACTCACATTGGGCAGGTGGAGCTGTCCTGACTTAAAAGCCTCACATCCCACAGGTGCCCATACCCCGTCTAAAGACTCCACAGGCATAACTTCCAGGGCCCCTACAAGGGACATGCTAAGTTATAAGAACCACTGCACTTAGGGTTTATTTATTCTTTCTCCCAGTGCACATGCATTTTACCAATCAGGGTCATTTTTATCATAAGCAATGTTGCCTAGAAACATAGGGATAATCTCTGCCAGGTTACCAGGGAAGCAAAGTAAGAGAACTAATTGAAGATAAAATTAATGCAGAGGGGGGTAAATTTTTGTAAACCCTTTCTCAAATACATGTATGTACACGTGTGTATGTGTATATACATCTCTATATATTTATAACATGAGTTGTCTTCTTCTGATTGTCACTATTGTTAAAAACTTTTGACTTCCCATCATCCACTAAATAAAATTCAAACACCTAGCCTTCAATTCAAGGTCTGTAATATTGAAATCTCAAGACAATCTTTCTATTTTAACCTCTCACTATTCAACATACTCTGTGCTCTGTCAAATCTGGCTGACTAGTTTGTTTCTCAAATATATTTTGTGCCTCTACTATAGAATTTACTATATTTTTATCTCAGATGAGAGGTGTTTAAGTGTATTGCTTACCTTTTCTACTACCAGGGCTCCAAATTTCTATATGGCAAGAGCTCAGGAGATGGCATCAATTTTGTTAAAGGGAAGAGGAGGTAGGAAATCAACTTAGAGCTGCATTTGCATAGGAAGGGTATCTTTTTATTATTTAGTCTTCATGTTTATTTTGGATGGTTTCTGGAAGATTTGCTAATGAAGCTTATGGATAGGCGTCTAAAAGTTGTGTCTTAGCCTGGCATCACTAGAACACAACCTAAGACAAACGTTTATGTTATCAAAATGGTGCAATCCCAGGAAAGCATGAGTGAGAGAAAAAAGGAAGTAAGTCATTCAAGGAGGGAGTACTAATGGAAGAGGGTAACAGCTTAGCTCAGTCTCTCAGGATATGTCCATAGTCTGGAATTACTGAGCCTTGGAAGAAAAGACAAAGAACAATCTGCTAGTTTCTTCCTGTCTTCCACCTTTCCTTGGTTAACGTTCATTCCAAGTGTTGGTAACTCCCACACATGGTGGGTTTGTGTTACCTGGCCCTTCCAGGCAAATGCTAATGAAGCCAGAGAGTGCCAAGGCGAGGTATTGCAAGCACTCAGGCATGGTCATCTATGCTTGTCAGCTGGCCCCCTTCCTGGGGCTCCTCAATTAGTGGCAGTGGTAGCATTGGCAGCAGACACCTGCAGGAACACCATGAGCCTTGGCTAGGTTTCTCCAGTCTGGAAATAAATCAAAGCAACTCAAGCTTAAGCTTGAGGTGGTGGGGGGGGGGGGGGGGGGGGAGGGGGAAATGCAAAGCCAAGCAAATCTGTGTGGTTCATAAACTGGGGCAAAGAGACCCTCCAAAGTTACTCCCTGTCGCCTACACTGCTTAGTAGGTACTAAGAGCCTCAAAGGGAAAAAACAAACAAACATGTCTTAATTATCTTCAATTTTACTTCTCCATTTTATGGTTTACAGATTTCATAGTCTATTTCTGGTCTTTCAATAGTAACCCTTAAGGTTTTAACATGGATATGTAAAAGAAAAATCTAAATTAAGTCTTTACAAAAGATACAAGAATCTTAGAATCCTTACCAAATTAGATGCCACTGTTATTATATATGTGGGTTTTATTTGGGCTCACATTTTTAACTGCACAAAACATTATCATTGGCTTTATAGTCAATGCCTGTTAGATTTTCCCACCTGCTTTGCTCTTTATTTTTTGGTATCTTCTATCTTTCAACTATGATGAGTGTTTTTTTTTCCTGAAGCATATCCTTCAGAATTGTTGGTAGCAAACTCTTCTCTCTCGCTTTGCCTAAAAAAAAGGGGCGAGGTGGGTATTTCACTTTTGCTCCTCCAAGATATTTAGGTGGCTATTCTTCGGGAATCACAGTCATCTTTTCTTAGCCCATTGAAAGCATCATTCCTCTGAATGCGGGTTTCCGTTGTTGCTCTCTCCGTTGTTTCTGTTGTTCCTTTGCAGGTAAAATGTCCTCCCTGGGTTCAGTTAAGAACTTTTTATGTTCAGTGATCTGCAACTTCACTATAATGGTATACATTGGCTTAACTGTGGCTACAAAATTTCAGAGGATATTTCCCATCCTCTGCCACCATCAAAGTTGAACACAGTTTCTTTTCAGTCCTTTAGGGAGGACAATTTCTTCCTAGTTTACCTTATATGGAGAGAACAGCACTTTTATGTAACTTAATCTAGTAGATGTTCTACTTGGGCAGTTTCTGGCTTTGTCTTCTATTCCTGTATTTCATGAAGTAATAAAAATTAACATGCAAGTTATTTCAGATTAAGTAAATGCACTCAAGTCAAAAGCCACCTTCAATGCTCAATTTACCTTCTAGGTTCCTCCTATCTCTTAGATTTTGACCACGGAGTATTTGGAAATGATTAATATATTTTAAAAGATTTTGTCTTTAATATTATACCCTACACTTTTTGGTTGTTTCCAGCGGGAGGGTTGGTTATGGTACCTAGTCTGCCATACCTCAGGAAGCAGAAGTCTTAGTAATTTCTATATCCCTCACTGCTCTACACCTACCATCTAATGCCTTTCACAAAATATGTATTCACTAAATGTGGCTGAGTTTATTTGAAACATGCCATTACAATAAAAATACTTAAATATAATAGAATATTTACTATAAATGAAAAGCAGATAGTTTTTCATTAAATTATAGTTTTTTTTAATAAATCTTTATTGTTCAGATTACATATGCTCCTCTTTTTTCCCTCCATAGCTCCCCTCCACCTGATTCCTCACCCCACCCCAAGCCTTTACACCCTGCCACTGTCTTCATCCATAGGTGTAAGATTTTTTTCCAATCTCTTCCCGCACCCATCACACCCCCTTTCCCCCGAGAACTATCAGTCCACTCCCTTCCTATGCCCCTGATTCTATTATATTCACCAGTTTATTCTGTTCATCAGATTTTTTATTCACTTGATTTTTAGATTCACTTGTTGACAGATATGTATTTGTTGTCGCTTTATTGTTCATTATTTTTATCTTTACCTTTTTCTTCTTCTTCCTCTTCTTAAAGAATACCCTTCAGCATTTCATGTAATCCTGGTTGGGTGGCAATGAACTCCTTTAGCTTTTTCTTGTCTGTGAAGCTATCTGACCTTCAATTCTAAATGATAGCTTTGTTGGGTAGAGTAATCTTGGTTGTAGGTTCTTGCTGTTCATCACTTTGAATATTTCTTGTCACCCCCTTCTGGCCTGCAGAGTTTCTGTTGAGAAATCAGCTGACAGTCATAGGTAGTTACTCCCTTGTAGGTAACTAACTGTTTTTCTCTTGCTGCTTTTAAGATTCTTTGTCTTTTGCTCTTGGCATTTTGATTATGATGTATCTTGGTGTGGTCCTCTTTGGATTCCTTTTGTTTGGGGTTCTCTGCACTTCCTGGACTTGTAAGTCTATTTCTTTCACCAGGTAGAGAAAGTTTTCTGTCATTATTTCTTCTAATAGGTTTTCAATATCTTGCTCTCTCTCTCTTCTTTTGGCACCCCTATGATTCGGATGTTGGTACGCTTGAAGTTGTCCCAGAGGCTCCTTACACTATCTTCATATTTTTGGATTCTTTTTTCTTCTTATTTTTCTGGTTGGGTGTTTTTTGTTTCCTCGTGTTTCAAATCTTTCGTTTGATTCTTGGGGTCCTTTGATCTACTGTTGAATTTCTGAATATTCTTTATTTCAGACAGTGTATGCTTAATTTCTGACTGGTCCTTTTCCGGTGTTTTTTTTGTTTGTTTGTTTTTGTTTTTGGCATTCTCATTAAGATCTATAAAGGTCTCACCAAGTTCCTCGGAAGTTTTTAGCAGATTCTTGAGTAACCTTATAAATGTGGTTTTGAACTCTATGCCCAATAGTTTGCTTTCCTCCATTTCTTTCATTCATGACATGTTTCTTTGTCTCCACATTCTGGCTGCTTCCCTGTGTTGCTGGAGTGGCTTTGTGTGCTAGGTGACCTATAGGGCCCAGTGGTTCAGCCTCCCCAATCACCTGAGGTGGATACTCTTGGTGCACCTCTTTGTAGGCTGAGTGCACAGTCTTGTTGTAGTTAAGCCTTGATTGCTGTTGGTATACTGGCAGGAATTGACCTCCAAGCCAATTGGCTGTGAGGACTCGCTGTGTCTATAATGGAAGAACTGCTGTGCTGGAGACACCCTTCTGGGACAGGGCTTGTTTCAGTGGGGCTTTGGTGCTCACTGAGTCTGCCTCTCGAATGTGTCACTTATGGATGTGAGAAGTTGAAATCTGGTGTCTCACACTGACCATTAGGTACACTGGCTACTGGATCTCCAATGGGGTGCAGGTCAGCTACTGTCTGAAGCCACCCAGCAGGAGCTACAGCGAGGTCTGCAGATTTCTCCTGGTCTGACCAGAGCTGCAGTTTGTTAGGTGAAGCTGCGATAGGGCAGGCCATTTATATGCAAAAGCTGCTGCGTGGAGCTTGGGTGGGTTTGTAGATTGTGCAGGGTGGGGTCTCAGGGAGTCACTAGGGCATGGCAAACAGCGATGGCTGCCAGTCAGCCGTCTCTGTGTCTCCGCATTTCCAAGTCCCCTCATCCCGCGCCCCAACACAGTAAACAATGATTCCTGCGTGCAGCTCTGCAAGAAAGCCACCCTCACTTTCTGACCCGATGGCAGACAGTCCAGCTTCTCCCCATAGGGGTCTGGGTCCCCAGAGTCTCACCAGAAACTAGAGTTCAGAGTAATGGGGAGCTGTGTCTCCCTTCGGTTTGAAAGAAACAGTGCACCCAGTTGCCAACCGCCAGCCCGATTCGCACGCCTGTGTACATCAGCTTTTCCATGCTTGTGCACGTCTCAATGCTCTTTTCTCTTTCCTTCTAGTTGTAGAACTTCCACTCAGCCAGCTTTCCTGTGGTTCTGGGTGATAGACGTTTTGTCTTTTAGTTGAGGTTTTGTTGTGGTTGTGAGAGGCAGCACATACAGGTGTATACCTTATGCCGCCACCTTGGTTTTCTAAATTATAGCTTTAGTAAAGATTCTCAATTCAGTGCTTTAAAACAGCTCCCAGGTATATAATTTTATTATAAATTACTGTTTTGCTTCGAGAAGTTAATTTTAAATAGTCTTAGGTTGGTTAAACTTTTAAAAATATGCACTATAAGGCATCACAACCCAGGTTTTATATAAATATTGTTTTACTACACTGAGATAAATTTCATGCTGAGATTGTTAACACTAAACAAAATATTGATGTTCTTCATCTAAGTAGAAGGGGAAGGGTGAATTTAACAAATTCCTGAAAGAGTCATTAAGGCATTTATACATGTCAGCCTTTGGTCCACGAAAAGGAACAAAAAACAGAAGTTTCACTCATTAATTTATTTTGGTGCACATAATTTAGAAAAAAAACACAATTCTGCTTATTTTTCATTCTACTAATTATTCCTTGGAGCTGTAAGCCATTATGTGATTGTTTCTTTGTCTAGTTGAATTTACTGGGGTGACACTGATTAATAAAATTATATAGGTTTCAAGCATACAATTCTATAATACATCATCTGCATACTGTATTGTGTGTTTACCATCCCAAGTCAACCTCCTTCTATCACCATTTATCCCCCCTATACCCTCTTCTACCTCCCACCACCACCCTTTACCTCTGGTAATCACCATACTATTTGTCCGTCTATGAGGTTTTTTGTTTGTTTGGGGTTTTTTTTATTGATTAAGGTATTCAGTATGTGAGGTTTTGTAGTTGTTTTTGTTTTGCTTAATCCCTTCACTGTTTTCACGCAGCCTCACTACTCCCTCCCCCCGACAGCTGTCAGTCTGTTCTCTGTATCTATGAGTTTGTTTCTATTTTGGCCCTGGCCGGATGGCTCGGTTGGTTGGAGAATCACCCCTTGCACCAAAAAATTAAGGGTTCAATTCCTTGTCAGGGCACATACCCAAGTTTCAGGTTTGATCCCAGTTGGGGTGCATATGGGGGGGAGGGGCAACTGAACAAAGTTTCTCTCTCACATCAATGTTTCTCTCTAAAAAAAAAAATCAATTAAAAAATGTTTATCTATTTTGTTTATTAGTTTATTTCATTTGTTAGATCCCACATAAAAGTGAAATCATATGGTATTTGTCTTTCTCTGACTGGTATAATATTCTCCAGGTCCTTTCATGTTGTTGCGAAGGGTAAGATTTCCTTCCTTTTTGTTTTTGTTTTTGTTTTTGTTTTACTTTTTGTTTGAGTGAGTATTCCATTGTGTAAATGTACAACAGCTTTTTTATCTACTCATCTGCTGATAGGCACTTGGGCTACTTACAGATCTTGGCTATTGTAAATAATGCTACAATGAACATAGGGATGAATATATTCTTTTGAATTAATGTTTCGGGTTTCTATGTATATATTCTCAGAAGTAGAATCACTGGGTCATAAGGCAGGTCTGTTTTTTATTTAAAAAACAGACATACAGATCAAGAGAACAGTACAGAGAGCCCAGAAATAAACCCATGCCTTTATCATCAACTAATACTTGACAAAGGAGGCCAGAACATACAATGGGGTAAAGATAGTCCATTCAAAAATGCTGCTGGGAAAACTGGACAGATACATGCAAAAAAATGAAAATAGACCACCTTTTTAAACGATATACAAGAATAAACTCAAAATAGATTAAAAACCTTAATGTTAAGACTTGATACCATAAAAATCCTACAAGAAAACTTAGGCAGTAAAACTTCAGACATCTAACGTAGCAATATTTTTTCTGATGTATCTCCTTGGGCAAAGGAAACAAAAGGAAAATAAACAAAAAGGACTAAATCAAACTAAAAAGTCTTTGCACAGCAATGGAAATCAACAAAATGAAAATATAACCCACTGAATGAGAGAACATAATCGCTGATACATTTAATAAGGGGTTAATATTCAAATTTATAAATAACTTTTAAAACTCAAGACCAAAAAACTCCAAGTAATCCAATTAAAATATGGGCAAAGGACCTTAGTAAACACTTCTCCAATGAAGACATACAGTTGGCCAATAACATATGAAAAGATGTTCAACATCACTAATCATCAGAGAAATGCAAATTAAAACCACAATGAGATATCACCTCATACCTGTCAGAATGGCTGTCATCAATAAAATTAACAAGTTTTGGCAAGGATGTGGAGAAAAGGGAACTCTTATGCACTATTTGTGAGCATACAGATTGGAGTAACCACTGTGGAAAACAGTATGGTGTTTCCTCATAATATGATTGTTTTATATGTCCTTTTCTATGTAAAAATTGGATTAATGATACTGTCCATATAGTAAACATACTGAAAGGGCTATCTGGAAACAATTTAACAAATTTACACAAAAATACAAAATAGTAATAAAGAGTTTTAAAATACATTTGAGAGTATAAATACCTTAAGGTTCTGGTTTATTAAGCACCTGTTATGGACTGGACACAGTGCTAGTTGTTACAGACACAAAGGTAAGCCTACAGGAGCTGATTATGGAGGATGCTGGACAAGACAGCAGTTGAGTAACACTGGGAGAATGTAGCACAGGAGCAAGAACTAATATTTTAGTGAAAACTTGAGTTCAGATGCCAGCTCTGCCACTCACCTAGGGCAATTTAGGCAACTTCTCTTTGTTTTGTTTAAAATGGGGACAATGCCCAAATAATGAGTTGCAGCGTTAAATGAGAAATATGCACTGTGTTCCTCAGAGCCTTAGGACCTCAGAAAGATGTTTATAAGGAGATTCAATCTAAGATGCTGGAAGCAGAGACTACTAAAACTGTTTGAAAAACACAGATTTATGCAATGTAATTAATATAGTCCTTGGTACATACTGAGTGTTCCAAGTTGGTTTTTATTTTTATTATCCCACAGAGAAGATGCATCTAATGCAGGGAATTTAGGGAAGTGGATTCTTGAGTGAAAACCTGAAGAATGTAAAGGAGTTAGCAGGAGAAGAGGGGAGAAATAGCACCTATAGGGTATGAAGGAAGCCAAGAGCAATTCACAGTAAAGAAAGGAATCTTTTTAATCTTCTCTATCACCAAAGATTAACCTGATGTCAAAAATATATCACTAACAACAAAGAGAATTTCATGCCTGGAGAGATACAGCATGAAACTAATCAAGCCACTCTGCCAAAGTAGGTCATTCTTCATGTATTAATGTTTTTCTATTTTGAATCTGAACTGTTTGCTCTTTTTCTATCAAGACCAGGACTTATCACAGACTGTGTTGACCAAAACAAACAACAACAACAACAAAACCAATGGATAGTCCGTCATTGTGCTTACAGGTGGGAGCACAGCTGGACCATCAGAGAAGTAGAATAATTTTTTTAATCAAGCTAAAACATGAGCTTTTTAATCCTTCAAAGCTGTAAGCCTCTTAGCCCAGAATAAAGTTCAGTACTGATCCAAAGAAATTTGGTGTATAAATGCACATTTAGCCAAGCCATCATTTTAAATTTTGCTTATAAAAGCTTTGATTAGCATTGCTTCTGCATTCCAAATTCAAGCACTGTAGCTAACCTAATTTGGGCTTTGAGCATCAGCATGAAGACATCTGTACTTCTTAGTAAACCATTATCATTAGTCTTACTTAGATGAAAAGCTTCTTTACTTGGACCACTGCCTGTAGTTCATTACCCTTGATATAAGAACAAAAGGTTCTTCACTTCAAAGTCCTAGAATATATCACTTTGTCTTAGGATTCCTCAATCACCTTCAAATCATCTTCCCTACCATAAGCATGTAAAATATTTACAGCCTACTAATACAGATAATTTAAGGTTAACATGCCCTCTCTTCAAAATGGTACCAAAAATTGACATTTCTTTTCCACCTTTTGCAATACTAAAAATTCTATTTTCAAAACTGATGTAACAGCCAAAATAAGAATACTGTCAAAGAATACAGAGTGAAAGTAAAGCTCAGTACTCCTTATGACACGATTCCATAAAACTTCAGCTTAAATTACAAAATAATCTCTTTTGTTACTTCTTACATAAAAATCCAGCGAGCTGCAATATCAGAGTTTTAACCACAATTCTGAAATACACAGAATGTTTGCTCCTAAATATACTGTTAACTATATATTTGTACCAATGCTTAGTATAACTGGATTCCTGGTTCTCATAAAAATGTTTGTAATCTGTTTCAACAGGGAATGCTCTCAAATGGAGATATAAATTAGCAGTCTTCAAATTGGGATACGTATGGCCCGAGGACACATACAATGTTCTAAGGGATATATGATACGGGCTTGGACCGTTTCGTAAGTATCAATTTTCAGATTAACTTCCTAAAGGAAGAGAAGGCTTGAGTCAGGGCACCTCCTTTCCCAATGACCCTTCACCAACTTTACATATGAGGAACCAACTTCCTACCCATCCAGAACCTTATCACTGAAAACTGCCAGGATGTAGAAACCTCCAAAGCAACGAAGTTCAACACATTGGAGCTTTGGCTGAGAAAGTGAATGAGTTCAACAACTAGATGATAGACACAGCCTTTTGTAATTGAAATGGTTCTAATACTTTGCCTTCAACAAAATAAAAAGGAACCTAGAGAGTGCTCACCTAGTTGATAATTAAAATAAAGCTTGATGAAAGGTAACTGTGTGATGTGGATTATAACTCAAGAATTTAAAAAAACTAGTGAATCTACTATATAACACAGCTACCATCTTCTTATCTATGTGAACAACAGCATTTGCATTTATAAAAGCAAAACCATCAAATAAGCAAGAAAGATAGGATTGATGCTAAACCCCATCTCCTCTAGCTATAAGTATTTTTTTTTAAGTCCCATGGTCTCATTAAAAAAATAATGATGGCCCTGACTAGTTTGGCTCAGTGGATAGAGCATCAGCCTGTAGACTGAAAGGTCCCAAGTTCGATTCCGGTCAAGGGCATGTACCTTGGTTGCAGGCACATCCCCAGTGGGGGGTGTGCAAGAGGCAGCTGATTGATGTTTCTCTCTCATCGATGTTTTAACTCTCTGTCTCTCTCCCTTCCTCTCTGTAAAAAAATCAATAAAATATATTAAATAGAGTCTACCTTTAAAAAAATAATGATGAATATTGACTAATTACTTTTAACAAATATTTATAAAAATATACATTACATACATTTCATCATTTTTGTATTAGTAATAATGGTAAATGACAATTCACTTCAAAAGAACTTTCTATCTTTTAGAATCGCATTGTCCCACTTGTGGGCTGGTTCAAATGAAATGTGCTGTAAGTATAAAATACACACTAATTTTGAAAATTTTCTAAGAAAATGAGAATGCAAACTATCTCATTAAAACTTTTATTCTGATTTCATGTTGAAATGAAATTTTGGATGTACTGGATTACAATGTATTATAAAAATTAACTTCATCTGTTTCTTTCTACCTTTTTAATGAGATGAAAAGGACCAAAGTTTTGCAACCCTAGAGCTAACTTTTGGGATATTAACTTTAGTACTCAGAAAGAACATTTTGATACTGTTGTAATTAACCTAGTTATTAATAACAGGAAAGGAGCAAAAGAAAGGCCAGCCTAGCTGGTTTGGCTCAGTGGATAGAGGGTTGGCCTGTGGACTGAAGGGTCCCAGGTTCGATTCTGGTCATGGGCACATGCCTGGTTTCGGGTCCGATCCCCAGTAGGGGGTGTGCAGGAGGCAGCCGATCAATGATTCTCTCTCATCACTGATGTTTCTATCTCTCTCTCCCTCTCCTTTCCTCTCTGAAATCAATAAAAATATATTAAAAAAAAAAGGCCAAATATTGTAGGTGTACCATTTGTGCAGCTTTGCCAAGGAGCTGCAGTTTAACACTCCCCAGGGAATCAACAGTCTATCCCCCATAGATTGCTGGGGGAAGGGAGGGGACTGGGGGAGAACAGACGCATGCCCAGTAAAGTCTGGGTGAAATAGGGAAGGAACTTGTCTGTCAATCTTACCTGGGAACAGGTCATTGGCCAGAATGGGCACAGCCACAGCAAAAGCTCAAAATTTGGGCTATTTAATCCCCAAAGCAAAGGAGTTTGCTCTCTTGGTTCCTCTTGGTTGATTCCTGGCTTGCATGGCTCTGGCTCCTGTTTCCTGGCATTCTCCTGTGTGCCCACGGCCACGTGGATCCCACACACAATGGACTAATGAACTGCAGCTAGCCTGATGCTGAACTGGACCCAGCTGCAATATGGAATGGAAACTCTACACACTTGCTTTCTCTTTAGCTCTACCAAATCCCCAACTACACTTCTTCCAGGACTGGATTAAGGGAAATGGAATGTTTGAAACACAGAGATGTAAGTCTATGCAAATAAAAATCACTTATCCTCCTATGCGAATCTCAGAAAATTCTTTTTCTTAAGATATTGTAAGGGCTCCACCCCTGGCACAATAACAACTTGACTCTACCACCCTTTTCCTGTCTATAAGATTCAGATGGAAAGACTTGCTCTAGGAAAGAAACCTTAGCTTATTCATCTTACCCTAATTTGAATTAAGTATGATGAATAGAAGGGCTCCAAGCAGGGCCCTGGTAACTATATTACTCCTTGTGTCCCACAGATTCTGGGCTGCCCAGTAAGAATGTGCCTACAGCCTGGTCGGCATGGCTCAGTGGTTAAGAATCGACCTATGAACCAGGACTCACAGTTCCATTTCCACTTAAGGCACATACCCTCGTTGTGTGTTCGATCTCCAGTATGGGGCATGCAGGAGGCAACCAATCAATGATTCTGTCCCATCACTGATGTTTCTATCTCTTCTTCCTCTCCCTTTCTCTCTGAAATCAATAAAAATATATTAAAAAAGAATGCACCTACAATGTTTGTTCTGCTCTTCTTCAACTAGCTGTGAAATCTCAGACTCCTGCCCCCTTTCTCCATTGTCCACAAAGACATATAAACTTCAACGTCCCAATGCATTTTGGGGTCTCATATTTCATGACAACCCCTAGCATGTACATCTGTAATAAACTTTGGACATTTCCTCCTGTTAATCTACCTTTGTTAATTTGATTATTGTAGGAAATAGGCCTCTGTGATTCATCTTCAGCATAGACCACTTTTAGAGAAAACTAATACCATGGGGCCAGCTGGTTACTGAAGGTTCCCAGGGCAAACAGGATGTAGGGAGAAGGGGAGAGGGTATAAGAACAAAGAACTGTATATGTGACCAGTAGCACATTTTCCAGGAAGACCCACAACAACTAAACAAAGGGAGGTGGAGAGAACTAGAAAAGGCCTCAACCCCTTTATTTTTAAACTAGAGGCCCGGTGCACAAATTTGTGCATGGGTGGGGTCCCTTGGCCTTGCCGGCTATCGGAGCCGATTAGGGCCATCTCACCCAGTCTGGGGGGAGGGAACACAGGAAGTTGGCTGGCTGCAGGAGGTTGGCTGTGGGAGCACACTGACCACCAGGGGGCAGCTCCTGCATTGAGCATCTTCCTCCAGTGGTTAGTGCGCATCATAGAAACCGGTCAACAGGTCGTTTGATTGACTGGCTCTAATGGCTGCTTAGGCTTTTATATATATAGATAACC
Organism: Corynorhinus townsendii; assembly: GCA_026230045.1. Lineage (NCBI taxonomy): Eukaryota > Metazoa > Chordata > Mammalia > Chiroptera > Vespertilionidae > Corynorhinus > Corynorhinus townsendii. Next base: position 86,300,156 of record JAPDVU010000002.1, read on the forward strand.
CAATGGGAGACAATAGACCTAGGCAACGTATGGGGAAAACTGTTAACTCCAACCAATGAGGAACTAGGGGAGGAACTCTCACACATTAGGAATAAATAGCCTGTAATCACAGCTCCAAGTGTGTGCCTGTTCAACCAGACACCTGATCTTGCAAGACTACATTAAAAGTCTTGTTTTTGCCATTCCACTGTCTCCGAGTCCGTTATTTGAATTTGGACAGGTGAGCGTTTCTCACAATTATTAACTGGAAGAAAACATAAAACTATTTGTTTAGCCCCCACAAAGACTACTCAAAAGCTTTAAATTATATATAAATGTCACATTATATTTCTACTAGAGGCCCGGTACATGGGATCCGTGCACTGGTGAGGGGCATGGCCTGCGGGGATTGGCCCACTGTGGGAGTGCTGCTCATCCCAGTCAGCCAAGTGGCTGTGGACTCGCCATCTGAGTGGCTGCTCCCTGGTCCAATATCTTCTGTGGAGCCGGAGCACTCACCTCTCCAGGAGACAGGGATAATAGCACTGAGAGGTGGCGGAGTCCCGTGGCAGCCACAAACCCTCCTCCCAGCCTCCAGGGTCAGCTCTGCGACCCCAGTGACAGCACTGCACAGCCTGCGGGCATCTGGATGAGGCAGCAGAGTGAGGTGAAGAGAACGATCACAGCCCAGGTTCCTGCCCATCGGCCTGTGGTTCGCAGCGAGAGCAGCCGCTCATCCCAGTCAGCTGGATGGCGCTCCCACTGTGGGAGCACACTGACCACCAGGGGGCAGTCCCTGCGTTGAGCGTCTGCCCCCTGGTGGTCAGTGCGCATCATGCAACTGGTCGACTGGTCGTTCTGATCATTCCGCCACTCGGTCACTGGACTTTTATTATATAGGATTGGACAGAACTGCCATAGAACCGTATGATCCAATGATACCAAAAAACGATTTTAAAGGTATATGTTTCTGCTTCATAGTAGTATGACAAGGAAGTCAATATGACTCTTAAGTATAAATGTAATAAAATTTTTAAAATCTTTGTTATTGGTTTATCAGAATTCACATTATCTGATAGGTTTTTATTCCCAAAATGTAATTTTGTTCCCAATTACCTACTGAGATTAAGTAACTGGGGAAAAATATTATTTACACTGACTTCCTCAGCTAAAATTTCCATTCTCTCCATATTGTCCTGGTTTTCATGCTTTCAAGGTCTGCAAACTCAATCTTATGTTTCTTCCCCAGATATTTTAAAAGCACTTTATACAGATGGACATTGAAAAGTGGTTAATAACTCAAAGGAAAGCATACTACCTGGATAAGCACACTGCAGCAGAGCGATTGATTTGCCTCCAGGAGCAGCACACAGATCCAGAACCTTCTCTCCATCCCTTAATTCAAGTGCCAGTACTGGGAGAAGAGAGGCAGCATTCAGGAGATAGTACTTTTTTAGGCTTCCAATTTGGTGTCTTTCTGAAGGCATACGGTGGGGAATTCTGCTAAGATAACACTTCACTGATTTAGGATAATAGGGTAAAGATCCTCGAAAGAGTGTGTGATAGCCCTTGAAATGTAAATCCTTTTCCAGTTCGAAAGGGTAACTGAATCGGTTAAGAAGGACAGCATGTTGCCAGCATGATGGAGATGTTAGTATATCCCTAGAAATACAAAAACAAAAGAATATTATAAACACTAATACAATTTTATATTACTAATCTAGGAACTGTGGTCCTAGTTTTACATTTTACTTACCTGAGATTTTCAGAGCCAAGATCAGTATTACTGACTTTCCTTTTGCCTCAGGCTCCAATATGACTCAATCCAATATTTATAATCCTGTCTTTATTTAAATCTTTGACATTTTGTTCATCTTTGCTTTTTCCTTTTATATCAATTTTGGCCATTAAAATATTATTTATGTTGATTATAGGTAAACTAGAGGCCTGGTGCATGAAATTCATGCACTGGGGTGGGGGGGGGGTCCCTCAGCCTAGCCTGACCCTTCTCACAGTCTGGAGCCCTCAGGGGATGTCCTACTGACAGGGAGCTGGCCTAAGCCACAGTCTGGCCTCCCTCTGTGGGAGGTGACCGGGCTGATCAGGGGAAGGTGCCACCCCCATCACCCCACTGCTGCTGCCACTGCTGGCTGCTGCAGCTGCCAAGGTGTTTTCATCAACACAGACTCCAGGCCCTTCACCACGAAAAAATGACAACTTTCTTTAGGCATTTTCAAGATGTCTCTTTCATAAGATATGACATTTCTTTCTTTCTTTTTTTTTTATCCTCACCTGAGGATATGTTTCCATTGATTTTTAAAGAGCATGGAAGAGAGAAGGAAAAACAGAGAGAAACATCAATGTGAGAGGGACACTTCGATTGGTTGCCTCCGGCATGAGCCCTGAACTGGGCCATGGACAGGTAGGAGCCTACAACCTAGGTACATGCCCTTGATAAGAATCGAACCCAGACCCTGCGGTCGACAGGCCAAGGCATTATCCACTGAGCCAAACCGGCTAGGGCAGGATATGACATTTATTAGCCCCTCCAGCAGCGGACCTTCATTTTTTCCTCCAGGAGTGAGGTGGAAAAACCCTAGATCACCTTCTTGGATTCTTATTACCCAAGTTACCAAGAATATTACCAGTGATGTACAGGGAACTTAGCCAATGAGCAGTCAGAAAAGGTGTTTCCTTTACAGCTCACGTGCAGAGGCACCCCTGTGTGTGTCAGCTGGAGTGGGGGCGTGCTCCGAGCCACGCCAGTCATGACTGTTAAGGCGTCCTGGACAAATTTGCATATTATCTCTTTAGACAGATAGATAGATAAATGTTAGGTGCACTTAAAATTCTGCATCATTGAGGAATGCCACACTTGCTTCAGCTTAGTCCCTCCCTGCAGAATATCATGCCAAAAACAAACAACAAAAAACAGGGCCTGCCTTTACATACCTCTAAATCCATCGAAGCAGTTTCTAGTCAATCATTCTTTGCACAAGGAAGTGTTTTGCTTAGAGACAAAATTTAAAACCTGAGACTATTAATATCAGAAGGAAAATTACTATCATTAAAGGGTGTTTAAATTATGAGTGTTAAAATTTTCCTTATGAAGATAAGAGTATGGAAAGCTAACTATAGTGAACTGTACAGTAACAGAGTTAATGAAGTGATCAGTGGATGGCCTAAAAATCACTTATGGATGGTGCAGGCTCTCAACCCTTCCTGCAGCAAATTTAACTTCTTAATGTTTTATTTAGTCCAATAGTTAGATCTCTTGACAATCACAGGTTCACATCAACTGGCAGATGACACAGCAGGAAATATTTAATTGGTCTACCAGCTGACCTTTCTAGCCAAGTTATTTGGCAGCCTCATTAACCATTGTCAATTAAATAAATTCCAGCTGCTGCTCACACTGGAGTTGTCCATGTGAGGAATGGCTGAATTGAAATGTAACACCTGTGACTTGAAGTGTGCCACATGAATTTCCATCAGGGGCTTATTTGTAAATCTGCTTTCTCCTTTTTATTATGATGGTGCGTCTTATGAGCCCAATGCATCTGTTTCAGTATTCTAGAGCAGTGGTCAGAAAACTCATTAGTCAAAAGAGCGGCAAACTGCGGCTCCTGAGCCGCATGTGGCTCGTGAGCCACAGTTTGCTGACCACTGTTCTAGAGGATGACAAACCCTTTCTTTAATAATGTGCTTCACAAAATTTAGCATGCATCTGTCCATAAAAGACTGCTGGGTGCTAATACCAGAGTTTCTGATTCAGTAGGTCTAAGGTGGGGCCTGAGAATTTGTATTTCTAGTTAGGTCTCATGTGATACTGATACCACAATCCCAAGACCACACTTTGGGAATCACTGCATTAAAATGCACCTCAAAGGGAAATCCGTGAATGCCAGTAATGTAAATTTTACGTAAGTCCATCCTAATCTTACTCTGCAAACTGGGTAAAAATCTACCCAAGGTTTTAAGTCATGTAGTAACAATGAAACAATGGTTAGAAACATAATTAATACAGACTGGAGTGATTTGGCTTACATCATGTGTCCACCCCTTAACTGACAAGGGTAGGAAACTTCCAATTGGTTAATATCTGACAGGGCAAATCTCCATTCTTTTTTTTTTTCTTCATAACTTCCAAAACTACTTTATGTTTATTCTTTCAGATGAACTTTAGAATCAGGTAGTCAGTTTAAAATAATTATAAAATATCTGTGTAGCTAGATAGTAACCTTGATTAGAAATATATTAAATACACTAAATTTGGGGAGAATTAACATCTTTATTGTATTCAGTACTTCCAAACCTAATCACATATTTATTCACCTTTCTTTCAGATCCCTTAGTAAAGGTTATTAATCTTGCATAGTTCCTTTTAGCCTTATTGTATGAAAGGACTGTTAGCTTAGGAACACTGCCGATTTTTGTATATCATCTACTATCTTGAAGGATGAGGAGGAATTAGCCATAGGACGCAGTGAGAAAGGAAATTCCAGGGTGAATGCAGCAGCACATGTCCAGGCACGAGGTACGAAGGACGGTGCATTTGGAGAATTAAAAGCAGTCCGTTGTGGCTTGTGAAAGACAATTATATGGGTCAAGTATAATATGATAAAGTTTTAAAATTGTATCTTATAAGTGATGGGAAGTCACTGAAGAGTTTAGGGGGGAAGCTCATTAGACCTAAAAACAAGTGCTTATGGCAGAGGAAGGCAAGAATCTTCTGAAAGTATTCTCTCATTCTTTAACAACACCATCAAAATAAAGCCTTACTTAGAACAAATACATTTTCCGATCCCTTCTCACTCACACCCAGCCCTACTTTACTTCTTGAATTTCCTGTACCAAGTTTTCTTCAGCCTTTACCAGGTCCAATATAGTGTTCCCTCTGCCTAGAATGGCCTCTCTTTCACCCACTTGTAGCCTGGCTGGCTCTCCTACTCTCTACTCGGGGGCAATTTAGGCTTTATCTCCCCAGGGAAGCCTTTCTACCTACCACCCAATCCACCTCATCCAGATAATATTATTAATAATAAAAATTACTGGTCAGATGATTACACTGTGCATTCCACATGCTTACCTCATTTAACCATCACAACTGTGGTTAGGTAACTGAGGCTTTCAGAAATTTGACATCTTACCCAAGGACACATTGCCATCAAAAAGTACATGATTCAAAATCTGGCTGGCTGCAAAACTTAACGGGTGTGAGACTCTGGTACTGTAGCATTAATGTACACAATAGAAAGGAACAGAGAACTTCTGCTCTAACATTGGCCTAGTGCCCGTGGCCCCGCCTTCCTGCTATTGTCTCTTAAAAAGGGAAGAAGTTGACACATGCTGCAACAGGACCAACTCAATGAAAATACTGTTCAGGCTGCTCAGGTTGGTGCTTCCTCGCCTCAAGAAAGCAAACTGGTGTGTTAATATGGGTCTCAGCTACCCCTTCACACACCCACCCACCCACTCACGACAGGCAGGTGAACTCCCCTCCCCCCAACACAGACATGCACACACCCTCCAGTGCTTGAACTGGTGGGATCACAACCTGGGGCTGGCAGGACAGAGGCTATTCAAGTCTAAAGCTCTGATGGAGGGGCTACAGCCCAACAGATAGCAGGGTGAGTGTACATTAGAAGACTCAAGACAGCGCTGGCCAGGTGCCATACTTCAGGCCTCCTCCCAAGATTCATGAGGAGGAGTCTGAAGCTGCTCCACTTACTGATCTCCAAAGCCAGAAGTTCAAGTGCACCAGTAGCCAGCAGAACTGGGACCCAAAAAGTCAATGGCTGGCAACTATTTTGCTAGGATATTCATTGATATCATTGTAAAAACAACGATGTACCCTCTGATACATTTTCAGTTGACATCAAAATCTTCACCATATGTTCAAGATTGTGATTTCCAGTATACTGTAAAAAACTGCCATTTAAAATGTTATATTACTTTTTCAAGTGTATCCCATGGAACCTAAATATCAGATGATTTTGAAACCCATCACTGTCATTTAAAACTTCATGGACTATTCTTGAACAGATGAAAATTCCACACTGTTCCTTTTTCTCTTTTATTTACATTCTATTTTCCTATATAACTTTATCCTAATATATTACTGTGCTTTAAACCTTTTTTTACTATCTTACTAGTATACTTCTTTGATACACACACACATACAACACACACACACGTATATACTAAATTTGCTTTCAATGTGGCCTTAAATCTCTAAACGTTAAAATGGTAACTTCTGGATTCAGTTATAAATATAATTATTAACAATAGTTGATCAAAATAACATTAAAAATTTGATAATTATTCAACATAAAAAGGAAAGACAGATAGAAAACGAATCTCTTAATGAAATTAGTGTTTGTTTTTTCATATATCCAGGGATAAATATACCTGGTGCTATGATTCAGATATTCAACGTCAACTTTAGCCCTATTTTGTGATTTTATAAGGACCAAGAAAAAGCCTCACTTAAATAAGTGGGTGAGAATTAAATACATTTGTTATAGATATATCTTCTTTTTGTTGAAATTTTTCTAAATTATATTCCCAAATAACTTAATAACCTATCATCAAAAATATTTTAACTCTAGCCAGTTTGGCTCACTGGATAGAGTGTCGGCCTGTGGACTGAAGGATCCCAGTTTCCATTCCTGCCAAGGGGCACATGCCTGGGTTGCAGGCTGGATCCCCAGTAGGGGGCGTGCAAGAGGCAGCCAATCAATGATTCAGTCTCATCATTGATATTTCTCTCTCTCTCTCCCTCTCCCTTCCTCTCTGAAATCAATAAAAATAAATTATTTTTAAAAAGGTCTTTAAAAATATTTTAAATGACCTGTTAGCTGGCAGGGAAAACAATGGAACCTACCTGACCTGTCAAAGAACTTTAGTCATAAGTTACTTAACTTTCTAAACCCTTACAATGACATTCCAGTAGACTGACATGTGGAGGTTCTGACCAGAGGAATGCAATTCAGAAGAGTCAGGATGGGGAAGGTGTGCCCTTCTTTGTAAAGAAGGAGAAAGATTATATAAGGACAGGCTGGGAAAGAATATTACCCCCTTAGGTACATAGACAGCAGAGTAATTTTCCAAAAAAATTATGTGCAAGTTGAGGATATGAAAGTTGACTATTATAATTTGATTGGGCCTACATATCCCTTAAAAAAATTGCATAGTGTATTATTTCCACAATGTTTGTCATTTAATAGCATGATTTTCATTCAATTTTTCTATGACTTTATTCTTTTACTCTTCTATTATCCATTATAGTTTTCTATATGAGAACATTTTATCTAGAATGTTTTATCTAAAAATTGCTAAGCACAAGTGGTATCACCCTGTAGATTACAAAACCAATTAAATTTTCATGGTTAAAAAAAGAAATCCCTGCCCTGGCTTGTGTGGCTCTATTGGTTGGAGCGTTGTCCTATATACCCCGTCAGGGCACATACCCAGGTTGCTGGTTCAATCCCTGGTCGGGGCTTGTAAAGGAGGCAACCAATCGATGTTTCTCTCTCTTTCCCTTACTCTCTCTAAAATCAGTAAAAATTTTAAGAAGACACAGTGGAATACTATGCAGCAGTTAAAAAAAAAAGAAGAAGAAGGAACTCTTACCATCTACAACAGCATAGATAGACCTGGAGAATATTATGCTAAGTGAAATAAGCCAGTCAGAGAAAGGTAAGTATCACATTATCTCACCCATATGTGAAATCTAATGAATAAAATAAACTGATGAACAAAACAGATCCAGAGACACAGAACCATGGAACAGACTGATGGATTTCCATGGGAGTCTGGGAGGAGAGAGATTAACAAGGAACTTGTAAGAGAAACCAAGATGGTGGCACAGGTAAGCACCTAAACTGCTGCCTCACACAACAATTTCAAAACTACAACTAAAAGACAGAATGGACACCATCCAGAACCACAGGAAAGCTGGCTGAGTGGAAATTCTACAACTAGAAGGAAAGAGAAAAGCTCACAGAGAACTGGGGGAATGGCAAAGGGTTAAGGTACGGCAAAGGGTCTTTGTGCCGGCAGAGAGGAAGGGCAGCTGAGAGCCTGGCTGACTTTCTCGGGCGGGGGCGGGGGCGGGGAAGGAAGCCCCCGACTGCACTGAACCCCAGTTCCGGGTAAAACCCTGTGGACCCAGGCTCATACAGGATGAGTCTGAACTGTCAGGTAGAGAGAAAGGCACTTGGAAACTCAGAGATGGGGGGGGGGGGGGGGGAAGCCGCGGCGGGCAGGGATCTGGAGACACACGTGCCAGTGTGCACAAGGATTGCAGAGGTTGCCATAGGCTTTCCCTAGGGGAAGGGAGTCGGAAGCTCCTGAATGCACTGAACCCGAGTTCTGACTGCACTGAACCCCAGTTCCAGGCGAGCCCCTGGGGACCCACGCTTTTGCGGGGGGAATCTGGACTCTCGGGCAGAGGCTCGGGAGCCGGGGAAGGCAGAGGTCTGGAGGTGCGCGCGCGCGCAAGGGCAGGACTGAAGGAAAGCCAAGACTGTCTGCTCTGCCCTGAGACTCCACCCCATCCAAGCTGAGCACAGAGGCTTTTGCAATTTGGCAAGTCTAATCCTATAAGGCTGTCTCCAGCACTGAACTTCTCCCAGCATAGACACAGCTGATCCCCACAGCCAACTGGCCTGGAGGTCAATTCCTCCCAGTGATACCAACAACAATCAAGACTTAACTACAACAAGGCTGTACACACAGTCCACAAAGGGGTGCACCAAGAGTGTCCACCTCAGGTAACTGGGAGGCCGACCCATTGGGCCATATAGGAAACCTAGCACACAAAGCTACCCTACCAACTCAGGCAAGCAGTGAAAATGCAGAGACAAAGAAACAGATCACAAATGAAAGAAATGGAGGAAAACAAATGACTGGATATAGAATTCAAAACCACGGGTATAAGGCTTTACAAGAATATCCTAGAAAAGGTCGATAAATATAATGAGACCCTTGAAGATATGAAAAAGGACCAACTAAAAATTAAACATACACTGACTGAAATAAAAAATATTATACAGAGACCCAACAACAGACTAGAGGAACGCAAGAATCAAGTCAAAGAATTGAAATACAAAGAAGCAAAAAACACTCAACTGGAAAAGCAAAAAGAAAAAAAATTCAAAAAGTTGAAGATAGTGTAAGAAGCCTCTGGGACAACTTCAAGCGTACCAACATCAGAATTATGGGGGTGCCAGAAGGAGAGAGAGAGCAAGATACTGAAAACCTATTTGAAGAAATAATGACTGAAAACTTCCCCCACCTAGTGAAAGAAAAAGACTTACAAGTCCAGGAAGCACAGAGAACCCCAAACAAAAGGAATCCAAAGAGGACCACACCAAGACACATCATAATTAAAATGCCAAGAGCAAAAGACAAAGAGAGAATTTTAAAAGCAGCAAGACAAAAACAGTTAATTACCTACAAGGGAGCACCCATACAACTGTCAGCTGATTTCTCAACAGAAACTATGCAGGCCAGACAGGAGTGGCAAATTTTCCAAGTGATGAATAGAAAGAACCTACAACCAAGATTAGTCTACCCAGCAGTTATTGTTCAGAACTGAAGGTCAGATAAAGAGCTTCACAGATAAGAAAAAGCTAAAGAAGTTCATCATCACCAAACCAGTATTATATGAAATGCTGAAAGGTGTTCTTTAAGAAGAGGAAGAAGAAAAAAGTAAAGATAAAAATTATGAACAACAAATACATGTCTATCAACAAGTGAACCTAAAAATCAAGTGAATTAAAAACCTGAGGAACAGAATAAACTGGTGACTATAATAGAATCAGGGGCATAGAAAGGGAGAGAACTGATAATTCTCAGGGGGAAAGAGGTACCGGGGGATGCAGGAAGAGACTGGACAAAAATCGTACACCTATGGAGAGGACAGTGTGGGGGAGGGAAAGGCAGAAGGTGGGGTGGGAAGCCAGGTGGAGGGGAGCTATGGGGGGAAAAGGGAGAAACAATTGTAATAATCTGAATAAAGATTTATTAAATTAAAAAAAAGGAACTTGTATGCATATATGCAGAGCCCATAGACACAGACAATAGTGTGATGAAGGCTTGGGAGGGGTGGGTGCAGGGAGGAGGGGGTCAATGGAAATTAGGAAAGAAAAATAAAAGAGTTGTGCTGAAAACTGGTTTGGCTCAGTGAATAGAGCATCGGCCTGCGGACCGAAGGGTCCCGGGTTCGATTCTGGTCAAGGGCATGTACCTTGGTTGCGGGCACATCCCCAGTAGGGGGTGTGCAGGAGGCAGCTGATTGATGTTTCTCTCTCATCGATGTTTCTAGCTCTCTATCCCTCTTCCTTCCTCTCTTTAAAAAATCAATAAAATATATTTTTTAAGAAAGCAAGTAAAAGAGTTGTTAACAGAAAACATTATTTAGTATAATTAAGGAAAATAAGAAATTCCCAATAGAAGCAGATCATTAAATGATACCACTGCCTTTTCAAAGCATACTTCTGGTCACATATATCAAAAAGGGCCAATGTTGATATGAAACTAGCTTTCAGGACATTTCCTATGAAGAGATGTTGCATTTGAAGAATGTCTAGTATGACAAGTCCAAATGCGTTGCACAGGTGTCACAATGCCTAACTGTACCAAAATGTTAATTCTAAGAGTAAAAGGTTAAATAAAATCATGCTTCACGAAAATCTTCTACAAGAGTCCTCTAATGGTTATGTTTATTCTTACCCATTTCCTTTCAAGTTAAAATCAAGCCTCAGAAATTTGAACTAGAGGGGAACTTGGAGATGATTTCATCTCTTCCCTTCCAACTCATTTTAAGATATGATTTATTGAGACCCAGAAAAGTCTGATGAGAGGTCCAGTGTCTTCATCCGGGTGATGAAAGGACCAAGACTGATTGAAACCCTGGTTGCATGCCTCACTGTCCATCAGTGTTGCTCTCACTATGCACTTGACCAATGATCTTGAACGGTGTCCTGACAACTTCTTTGGGATTTCATACTCTCAATAGCCATCTGAGTGCATTGCATCTGGACACTTAAAGAGCAAGCTAAAAAAGAAGCAGGAATATGTTCATGGAATTTGGAACTAGACAGGCTTTGTCTAAGTCACAGAACTATTGTAAGGAACAACTGACATGAAGTAGGTAAACTGTTAAAACATCAGGTTTTGTAAACTGAAATGAATGATACATATGTAAGAAATATTCAAGGTCATAAAAGCTAACACATAACCATTGAAAGTTTCTTAAAGAAAAACCTAGATATCTTGTCAAAAATGTAGGTATGCCACAAAATATATATGCCAAATTTTACCCACAAAGAAGTTGATTGGATACATTTTAAAGATATATTAAATATATATTGTTAAGAGTAATCTTATAAAAATATAACTGAGATAGAAATAACCTGAAATTCAGTAAAAATGTAACCAGCATTTGTAGACCTTTGGCTGCTTTCTAAAACTGTACCAAAATGTTAATTCTAAGAGTAAAAGGTTAAATAAAATCATAATTTCATATTTTCACTTAATTAAGAAATAACACTTTAAATTTAAAAAGAAAAACAAATTTTTTAAAATTCCTTTTGTTTTATTACTATTATTATCCACGAGAGGGCGCTCATTCCCTCACTTTTAAAGTCTGGGTTAGAAATGAAGAATAAATCAATTCATGCAAGTGCACCTAAGTATGTTTTCCAGCCATTTCGTTTTTATTCTTCAAAAATTCTAATGACAAGAAATTCCTCCTACTCTTTCTTGGCATTGTTTCCTCCTTGTCCCTCATAGAAGGGCAATCTATGTCCATATTTGTTATCCACAGTATCTCAGATAAGAAGTCCTGAGTGAAGGTTTTTGTTTCTGGTGGCAAGACTGAAAACACTGCACACAACGAGTCCCATCTCTAAGGAAATGGTGAGTATACTCCCAAGACTGAGACTACGGACGCTTCATCGCAGCACATTTGTTGAAGAAAAGGCACAGACTTTTGAGTCACAGGTCTTGATTGGCCAAAAAATGAGACACCTGGCAATTTTTCTAACCTCTGACTAGGAGGGGCTGAAAGTTTCTATCTTCCAGTGATTTTCACAGATTAATGTTGAAAATGTACATAGAGCCAACATAAGGATAAAACAGAAACCAAACTGCTAGTCACTTCTGCTTTCCCCAACTACCTCACCCCAGTCCATCCCCCCCCCCTTCAGATTCTGGCAATGTAATCTGGTTATATAACATTTCCCCCTCTAAATATGAACTACGTGAATTCTGGGTTAGTGAAGATAGTATCCAAATGAAAAATATTTGCAGACAGGCCAGGCTTAACAAAGGCTTCCCTGTCCCCCGACCATGCTTTCTTCCCCCTCCCCGCCCCGTGCTTTCTACAAAGTGATCACAAAATTCCCAAGGTTCATAACACTTCCAATCAATCCTCCCCTCATATATATGTGAGGTCAGAATATATAATCCATCGTTGTATCCCCAGTGCTTAACAAAATGCTTGGTATATAAAGACTAAATTGTGAATAAGTCGATGACCTGCCCAAATCTTAAGGTATTAGTTCTTAAAGACCCTCCCTTGACAGGGAAGAGACAGCAAGTTACTAAATTATGACAATTCAAACTTGAAAGAACTATAACAGTTGTGTCAATAAATTGCAATAGAAACACAAAGGGCACAATCCCATTTACGATCGCACCAAAAAAATTAAGATACCTAGGAATAAACTTAACCACGGAGGTAAAAGACCTATATGCAGAAAACTATAGGACACTGAAAAAAAGAGAGAGAAGAAGACATAAACAGATGGAAGAACATACCAAGTTCATGGATTGGTAGAATCAACATCATTAAAATGTCCATACTACCCAAAGCAATCTATAGATTCAGTGCACTCCCCATTAAAATCCCAATGGCATATTTCACAGACCTAGAACGAACTTTCCAAAAATTCATCTGGAATTAAAAAAAGACCCCGAATAGCTGCAGCAATCCTGAGAAAGAAGAACAAAGTAGGTGGGAATCTCAATACCAGATATCAAGCTGTATTACAAAGCCACTGTTCTCAAAACAGCCTGGTACTGGCATAAGAACAGACATATAGGCCAATGGAATAGAAGAGAGAACCCAGAAATCGACCCAAACCACTATGCTCAATTAATATTTGACAAAGGAGGCATGAACAGACAATGGAGTCAAGACAGTCTCTTCATTAAATGGTGTTGGGAAAATTGGACAGATACATGCAAAAAAATGAAACTAGACCACCAACTTATACCATACATAAAAATAAACTCAAAATGGATAAAGGACTTAAACATAAGACTGGAAAGCATAAAAATACTAGAGGAATCCACAGGCAGCAAAATCTCAGACATATGCCTGTGCTGCACCAGCACAGCCAAGGGTTCGGCAAGCATGAGGGAGGGTGGGCAAAGGATAAAGGAAAGACAGACGAAGAGAATAAGCTGGGTCTAGGTGGATCTTCTGTGCCTGGCTGAGGCCACAGAACAGATCCAGACTGCAAGCTGATGCTTTATTTTATAGTCAGAGGTAAACTAGGTAATTTACAACGTTCTTTTAAGTTTCACTTGTTTTGGCAGCATTTGCTGCACCTCCCACAGCCCATTAGCTACTCAGGAAAGATCTAGGGAGCAGGCACAAGATCAAGCTTAATTATGCTAAGAGGGTTGTGCCCTTTAAGCTGGAACTTGTTTGCGGCTTTGCCAGCAGGTCAGTCCGAGGTTTCACCCTATAACCGCACCTTACATATGCCAAAGCAGTATCTTAACTGATACTGCTCCTAGGGTAATGGAAACTAAAGAGAAAATAAACAAATGGGACTACATCAAAATAAAAAGCTTTTGCACAGCAAAATAAACCATCAACAAAACAAGAAAGCCCACTGAATGGGAGAACATATTTGCCAATGTTATTTCCAATAAGGATTTAATCTCCAACATTTACAGGGAACTCATACAACTTAACAAAAGGAAGATAACCCAATAAAAAAAAATGGGCAATGGACCTACCTAAATAGAATCTTTTCGAAAGAAGACAGAAGGAAGGCCAAGAGACATATGAAAACATGCTCAAAGTCACTAATCATCCGAGAGATGCAAATCAAAACGACAATGTGGTACATCTTACACCTGTCAGAATGGCTATCATCAACAAATCAACAAACGACAAGTGCTGGCAAGGATGTGGAGAAAAAGGAACCCTCGTGCACTGCTGGTGGGAATGCAGACTGGTGCAGCCACTGTGGAGAACAGTATGGAGTTTCCTCAAAAAACTAAAAATGGAACTCCCATTTTACCCAGTGATCCCACTTCTAGGAATATATCCCAAGAAACTAGAAACACCAATCAGAAAGGATATATGCACCCCTATGTTCATAGCAGCACAATTCATCATAGCTAAGATTTGGAAACAGCCTAAATGCCCATCAGCAGATGAGTGGATTAAACAACTGTGTTACACATAAGGAACTGTTTGACATTGAAATTGGGACTCAAAAGAACTGTTGTCCCAGAAAGAAACTCACTACAGACTGATTCATTTGCCTCTCAGCATAACCATTATTGCTTGTCTCATTTTCGGTTCTTATAAGTGTATTTCTAGTATCACATGATCTCACTAATCTGGGGGAAATAATGAACATAAACTGATGAACAAAAAGAGACCCGGAGACAGGGAAGCATCAATCAGACTGTCAAACCTCAGAGGGAAGGTAGGGGAGGGTGGGGGTAAGGAGGAGAGATCAACCAAAGGACTTGTATGCATGCATATAAGCCTAACCAGTGGTCACGGACAACAGGGGGGTGGGGGCATGCGTGGGGAGGGGTTTAGGATGGGAATGGAGGGATGAGGACAAATATGTGATACCTTAATCAATAAAGAAATTTTAAAAATAATAATAATAAAATAAAAACTGTGTTACATCTACACAATGGAATACTATGCTGTGGCAAAAAAGGAGGAATTCTTACTATTTGCAACAGCATGGATAGAACTGGAGAGCATTATGCTAAGTGAAATAAGCCAGTCAGAGAAAGATAAATATCACATGATCTCACTCATTATGGAATATAATGAACAACATAAACTGATGAACAAAAACAGATCCAAAGACAGAGAAACATTGATCAGACCGTCAAACCTCAGAGGGAAGGTAGGGGAGGGGAGGGATAAGGGGGAGAGATCAACCAAAGGACTTGTATGCATGCATATAAGCCAAACCAATGGACACAGACAACAGGGGAGTGAGGACCTGAGTGGGGGGAAGTGGGTGGTTAATGGGGAGATAAGGACACATATGTAATACCTTAATCAATAAAGAAATTAAAAAAAAAAAAGAAACACAAAGGGCAGAACTAATTTTGCTAAGGGTATATGAGACAGCTTGATGGAGAACTGGTTAATCACGGTAACAATAATAAAAAGAACACTAACACATATCAAGGGCATACCATATGTCAAATACTATTCTAAGCTATATATATGTGTGTGTGTTTCATTTTACTTTCCCAAATAACTATATGAAATAGATACTATTTTTTCCCATTTTACAGACAAGAATGGTGAGGCACAGAGATGTTAAGTCACCTAGCTAAGACATATGCTGTAATATGCAGAAGTCAAATTTGAAACCACACTTTAACCACTGTACAGAGGAAGAAGGGAGCTCATTCCTGGCAGAGGGAAAAGGACCTAAAGGATAAAGGACCCTGTCTAGTCATGATAAATATTTAGTCTTAACAATGCAAATAGCAGGGGAGCAAAGGAGGCTGTACTCTAGTAGTGACACAATGGAGTATGGCTTCATTAAGAAACAGCTTGAAAGAGTGGATAAGACACATTCCCACAGCTCTTCCAAATGTGAACTGTATATCACCGGCAAGTTACTTAAGCTCTGTGTGCCTCAGCTTTCCTATCTGTAAAATGAAAATAATAACTACCCCACAGTGTTGTACAAAGGATTATGTCACTATTTATAAAGTGATTAGGGCATTGCTTGACATGGAGTACTTGCTAAAATAAGCAAGCAAATGAATACTGGAAGTGAGAGACGACGCAGGGGGCTGTTGCAATATGTCAGGTAAGAATGATGAAGACCTAAGTAAACAGTAACAGTGGAGACAAAGGGAGATCCAAATTAGAAATTTCTCAGGCAGAACCAAAGTATTTGGTGGGCATTTAGACTTGGATGGGGGCAGGGCAGTGGTGTGTGGGAGTACCTAGGTCCTAGGGGAATCCCCAAGACCTACCCTAACCTCTGACACCAGCTCTAAGATTAGGGTCCCCACGACCACTTTCAGGTTTACTTATTAGCTAGGAGGACACACAGAACTCACTGTTATACTCACGGTTATAGTTATGGTTTATTACAGCAAAAAGATATGGGTTAAAATCAGTCAAGGTAAGAGATGCATGATGCAGAGTACAGAAAATTTCAAAGCATTAAGCTTCCAGTTGTCCTCTCCAGTGAAACATGGGTAAGGACAACTTTTCCTTGCCACAATGTGTGATAACACGCATTGTGTATTATCACACTGCCAACCATGGAGGCTCACCAGTGTCTACATTTTATTTTGCCTCAGCCATACGAAGATGATAGACAGCCTTATGTGGCTGATCTTCAGCCCCTCCAGAGCTTGGAGATCAAAGGTCTGGCCAAACTGATGTTGTGGCCCAAAGCCCTCACCATAAAGCACATTGTTAAGACTTTATGGTGTGGCTCAAGCCCCCGGAAAACAAAGACACTCTTAGGCAAGGCATGGCAAGGACTTAGAGACCACCTCCAAGGACCTACGGGAAATGTCAGACCTGTTTTTGAGTAAGGGTCATTCTTTACTGCAAAGGTAGTGACGGTATAGAAAAGAGAGGAAACTGATGGATGGGATGCCTTCAATCGAGATAAAGTATGCAAGTAGGAAATAACAAATTAGAATTGGAAAGGAAAAATTAGATGCTTTTGAGCTTGGCATAAAATTAAGTGAAGTTACCAGAAAACACTTAGAAGTATGGGACTGAAGCTTGGGAAGGACTGCATAGCTTGAAATGACGGCGTAGTGAGGGAAGTTTTATAGACATGCCATGACGGGGCTCACTGAAGAAGAACATGCAGGCAACAGGTAGGGCAAAAACTGAACCAGGGTAGACTTCAACATTAAAAGGTTGCCCAGAGGGTGACTGTGCAAGAAAATTCATTACAAAACAGTAAAATTAAAATAAATACTAAATCTTCTCCTCCACCACAGGAAACTGAAAACATTGCGCAAATTGCTTTCTGGGTAGGACTCAAATACCCTCGCCTTTCCCTGCAAGTAGACTGCAAACTAGATGGTACACAACATTATGTCTTGCAAATAAATAGTCAAAAAACAAAAATATTTTTTTCTTCCCCCATGCTATTTTTCATGCTCAGACTACTTTCTAAGCTGAGAAAGCCTTTATTCTGTCTATGGCAAATTTAGCACGTTTATGCAAAACTTAAATTACCATGAAAACCCAACAAAAAGGTAGATGAAGCAGAAGACACAGATAATTAAATGGATTTGAGGTTCACTGCTCATTTTGTTTAGGGTCAAGTAATAATTTATAAATTTGTCTGAGCATATTGATGACAAAAATAACTCATTACAGGGTATGGGCAGCCAGATTACTATAAAGTCTGAAGACAATATACCTCCTGAAATCTGTGGTTTTTACCAGTAAAAAATCATCCATGTATGTATAATCACATCACAGGTATGAGAAGCATACAGAATAGAAGTTAGCAGTGGGAGTTCTTGAATCAGAGACCCTGGACACTAATCTCAGCTCTGCCACTTACTAAATGGATGACCTTAGGAAAGTTCCTCAAACTCTATGCAGTTTCCTCAGGTTTGAAAAAAGGGAAATAAATCTCTTAAGTTTATTCTGAGGATCACAAAGTTAGTATTGGGTGGCACATAATAAGCATGCAACAGGAGTTTGGTTATTTGATTGAATACATCACATATTGAAAACCTCATGAATTTACTGTTCACTATCCGTTCTTTCTCATTTCTTCTCTGTGATAGAAAATACCCATTTTAAAAACCAGTTTTGGGGGAAAAAAAGCACAAAAATAAAGTAATTTTCATATTACAGTATTTACAAGATATAAAACCTGCTTAATTTGTCCTAAAATTATCTCACAATCACCTCAGACTTCAATAGTGAAGGCTTAATCTCCTTGTTTTAAAAAGTGCTTTAAACTGTCCTTTGTAAAGAAGGAACGGTTATTGAGTTGACCCAACAAGAGATGATTAAGACAGCCATCTGATCAAGTTCCACATATTACCAATAGCCATGTAACTTTTCTTCCCTGAGCAAAATGCACCAGGTTTTTGTCCCCAACTTCACAAGCAATGCTCTCTTCCCTCCGTCTAAAATGCCTGGCTCCTTTGCCAAGGTAACTCTCTAAGTCACCAAGACCTGACCTCTCCTCAGGCCTTTGCTGGCACCATCAGATAAGACCAGGTATCCCTGCCTATTTCTATCAGGATACTTACGGAATTAGAGGTTTACGTAGTTTTAACCATGCCCCCTCGCCCCGTGAACACCAGACTAAAAGTGCACTGAACACAGAGACTGTCTTGCTCTTTGCATCCCACAGGGCCCTGTATGTGAAGAACTCAGTATGAAGAGCCCATAGAGCAGTGGTTCTCAACCTTTCTAATGCCGCGACCCTTTAATACAGTTCCTCATGTTGGGGTGACCCCCAACCATAAAGTTATTTTCTTTCTTTTTTTTAAAAATAAATCTTTATTGTTCAGATTATTACAGGTGTTCCTCTTTTTTTTCCCCCATAGCTCCCCTCCACCTGATTCCCCACCCCACCCTATGCCCTTACCCCCGCCACTGTCTTCATCCATAGGAGTAAGATTTTTGTCCAATCTCTTCCCGCACCCCTCACACTTGCTTCCCCTGAGAATCGTCAGTCCACTCCCTTTCTATGTCCCCGATTCTATTATATTCACCAGTCCATTCTGTTCTTCAGATTTTTTATTCACTTGATTTTTAGATTCACTTGTTGGTAGTAGGTATGTATTTGATGTCATTTTGTTGTTCATAATTTTTATCTTTACCTTTTTCTTCTTCTTCTTCTTCTTAAAGAATACCCTTCAGCATTTCATGTAATCCTGGTTTGGTGGCGATGAACTCCTTTAGCTTTTTCTTGTCTGTGAAGCTCTTTATCTGACCTTCAACTCTGAAAGATAGCTTTGCTGGGTAGAGTAATCTTGGTTGTAGGTTCTTTCAGTTCATCACTTTGAATATTTCTTGCCACTCCCTTCTGGCCTGCATAGTTTCTGCCGAGAAATCAGCTGACAATCGTATGGGTACTCCCTTGTAGGTAACTAACCGTTTTTCTCTTGCTGCTTTCAAGATTCTCTCTTTGTCTTTTGCCCTTGGCATTTTAATTATGATGTGTCTTGGTGTGGTCCTCTTTGCATTCCCTTCGTTTGGGGTTCTGTGCGCTTCCTGGACTTGTAAGTCTATTTCTTTCACCAGGTAGGGAAAGTTTTCTGTCATTATTTCTTCTAATAGGTTTTCAATATTTTGCTCTCTCCCTTCTTCTGGCACAACAAAAATTCGGATGTTGGTTCGCTTAAAGTTGTCCCAGAGGCTCCTTACACTATCTTCATATTTTTGGATTCTTTTTTCTTTTTGTTTTTCTGGTTGGATGTTTTTTGTTTCCACATATTTCAGATCTTTGGTTTGATTCTTAGGGTACGTTGATCTACAGTTGAGTTTCTGTATATTCTTTATTTCAGACAGTGTATGCTTCATTTCTGACTGATCCTTTTCCATTTTTTTGGCATTCTCATTAAGCTCCTTGAAGGTCTCATCAAGTTTCTAAGCGGTTTTAAGAAGATTCTTGAGTAACCTTATACATGTGGTTCTGAACTCTATGTCATCCAGTAGTTTGCTTTCCTCTGTTTCTTTCATTCGTGACATGTTTTTTTGTCTCCACATTTTGGCTGCTTCCCTGTGTTGATGGGAGTAGCTTTGTGTGGTAGGTGATCTATAGGGGGCAGTAGCTCAGCCTCCTCAATTACATGAGGTGGATGCTCTTGGTACACCCCTTTGTGGGCTGAGTGCAAAGTCTTGGTGTAGTTAAGCCTTAATTGCCGTTGGTACACTGGGAGAAATTGACCTCCAGGCCAATTAGCTGTGAGCACTCGCTGTGTCTATAATGGAAGAACTGCTGCGCTGAAGACACACTTATGGGGCAGGACTTGTTTCAGTGGGGCTTTGGTGCTCACTGAGTCTGCCTCTTGAATGTGTCACTTATGGATGTGAGGAGTTGAAATCTGGTGTCTCACACTGACCACTAGGTACACTGGCTTCTGGATCTCCAATGGGGTGCAGGTCAGCTACTGTCTGAGGCCACCCAGCAGGAGCTACAGTGAGAGCTACAGTTTTCTCCTCTTTGCTTGTGGTTTGGAGGTTTTGGAGCTGTCTGACCCGGGCTGCAAGTTTGCTAGGTTAAGCTGCGGTAGGGCAGGGCTTTCTTATGCAAAAGCCGCTGCTTAGAGCTTGGGTGGGTTTGTAGGTTGTGCAGGGCAGGGTCTCAGGGTGTCACTAGGCTAGGGCATGGCAAACAGCAATGGCTGCTAGTTAGCCGGCTCTGAGTCCCTGTCGGCAGTCCCGTGCCCCAGTGCTGTAAACAATTATTCCTGCGCGCAGCTCTGCAAGCAAGCCACCCTCACTGGCAGACAGTCCAGCTTCTCCCCGTAGGAGTTTGGGTCCCCCGCGTCTCCCCAGAAACTGTATTTCAGAGTAATCGGGGGCTTGTCTCCCTTTGAGTTGAAAAAAGCAACGCCCGCGGCCAGCCCGGATCACACGCCTCCGTACCTCAGCTTTTCAGCGCTCGTGCACATCTCAATGCTCTTTTCTCTTTCCTTCTAGTTGTAGAACTTCCACTCAGCCAGCTTTCCCGTGGTTCTGGGTGATAGACGTTTTTTCTTTTAGTTGTATTTTTGAAATTGTTGCGGGAGGCAGCAGTTTAGGTGTTTACCTACACCGCCATCTTGGATTCTCTCCATAAAGTTATTTTCATTGCTAGTTCATAACTGTAATTTTGCTACTGTCATGAATTGTAACGTAGACATCTATGTTTTCCGATGGTCTTAGGCAACGCTGCTAGTGGTTCTCAACCTGTGGGTCGTGACCTACAGGTTGAGAACTGCTGCTGTAGAGCCTAAGACCATCAGAAAACACAGATATTTACATTATGATTCATTAACAGTAGCAAAATTACTTAGGCGACCCTGCTAGCGGTTCTCAACCTGTGGGTCGCTGAGAACCACTGCTGTAGAGCCTAAGACCATCGGAAAACACAGATATTTACATTACTATTCAATAACAGTAGCAAAATTACAGTTATGAAGTAGCAATGAAAATAATTTTGTGGTGGGGGGTCACCACAACATGAGGAACTGTATTAAAGGGTTGCGGCATTAGAAAGGGTGAGAACCACTGCCATAAAGGAACATTCTGAAAAAGGAAAAACTCACTAAACATACAAATCAAACTTCCCTCACTTACTTCATTGGATTAAATGCTTATCTGTTTTCTGTAATACAGTTAAGGAATCTTGTGTATACTGTATATGTGTACGCAAGCTCGCATGTGTGTTCAAAACATAGCCAGCCACCTAGAGGGAAGAAATATGATTACCAATAATGACTTTAACTAAGATAAAGCAGTATTGGCTTTAAAGGTGTGCTGTATGGTCTTCTGAATTTCAGAAACAGGTCAAATATCCTCAAAAGCTTAAAAAAGATTTTTGTTACAGTATAGTTAATTTTGTCAGATTGGTGGGCATTCCTGTTTCAAAGATCAAAGCAATTGTTCAAGGCAAGGGCATAACAACTTTTGTTTACTGTCACTACAGTTTTTATCCCCCTTACTATGTTCCTATGCCTTAATGTCCTTCCTCCTAGTTCTTCCCTTCTGCAGCCATGGTAGAAATCACAGCCAAGTTCAGATTCCTTTATCTTTTATCCTCACAGCGCCCCTCCCCCAAGACGGTTTCTTTCTTATTCTAAGGCAAAGATCAGAGATGAATTATACTAACCTTACTGCACTCCAGGCATCTCCAAGTTCTTTGGAATACTGTTTTTCAAAATGGTCCAGTACAACTTTGCAAATCTGTTTTGTAAGCTTCCCCTCTGATTTTGCTTTCAGCTATGATGATAAGAAAAAGTTGCTGACACACTCTGATATTACAAATTTATTGACTTTCAACATTAGCAGTCTTTTTTCTTAAGGACACTTGAGATAATTACTAGTTCTTGCAATGGGAGCAGTACCTCACACATAAGCAAACTGTATTACCGTAGTCTACCTACTTATTTTTAAAAAGTGTTTCTCCAGTTCACTATTGCTCCAATGTAAAAAATGGTAAAACCAGTCTAGTGTTGTTAACACAGAAAGCCAACTTAGGTAAGTCGTTTTAGATGTTAACATTAGGGGGAACTGGGTGAAAAGCATGAGAAGTCTGTATTATCTTTGGAGTGTTTTTGTAAATGTGAAATTATTCCAAAATAAAGTTCATTTAGAAGAAAAGTCACTCTGGTTTCCTCGGAGACTTCCTTGCAATTGTTTCATTTAATCATCCAAGAAAAGAGTATCGAGGGCCAACCATGTAACAGGCACTGTTCTACGCTCCCAGGACAGAGCAGTGACAGACAGCTCCAGCCCTCGAGGAGCCGGCATTCTGCGAAAGCTGCAGGGAGCAGGTACTCGAGTCTGAAAGCTGCAGGGAGCAGGTACTCGAGTCTGAAAGCTGCAGGGAGCAGGTACTCGAGTCTGCGCGCGGGAATGCACACAGGTTACCCGAGGCGGAGGTGCGTCTTGGAAGAAAACCACGGGCAACGCTCACGAGCTAGCGTTCTGGACACTGAAACCAAAAAAAACCAGAGACACACACCCTCCCTCCGCCCCCAAGTTCCCTAGTTCCAGTCCCCTCCGGTCCCACCCAGGCCCTTAAATAAGCGTCCGGCCCGACCCTCACCCGGGTCAACATCATCCTGCCAGGAGATGCCAAACAAGAGGTCTACACGGTCCAACAGCTAAAGCACTAGGGAACCAAAAGCGCCTGGCTTCGGAGTTCCGCCGGAATTCTCTTCGTTGCGTATTTTCAACTTCTCGCGAGGTACTGCTTTGCCAAAGTTATCTAAATCTCGCCAAAGTGGCGTAGGTCCCGCGAGAGGCACTCGCGGAGTTCCTTCCATTCGTGGCTAGAGGAGGCGGAGCCTACTCCCGGGGGCGTGGCCGGGGCCCCTGGGCGGACCCGCCTTAGACCGCAGGCCGTGCGCTGAGCTGGCTTTGACTTTTGTGCTCTTGGGGCTCCGTGAAATTGTTTTTAAATGTTCTCAGAGGCGAAGCTACTTGTCGAATTAATCTACCAAATCTCACGACGTCCCCGTTAGTGCAGATACGCAGAACTCAGGATAAAAGGACGGATATGGTGAAAGAGAAACTCATTTCCTAGAGATGGCCCATTGGGATAATCTTTTTCTTTTAATGAGGAGGGTTAAATGATCGAATTGATTAACATAAACAAGTGAAGCACTTAGCGCAAAGGCTAGGAAACAGTAAACGCTCGGATGTTAGCTGCTGCTGTGTATTATTTTCACTATCATGGTCTTTATGATTATCAAGTTCTGATACCAAATGCCTAAAGGTCAAAATGACCCCACACACTGGCCACCTCTCCCCCCTGTGCTAAGGGCAGTATTACTGGTTCTCAGTGAAGCACAGCAGTTTAACTTGTTCTTTAAGTGTTACTCGTTAGTTGCCCCCTTGTAACAGCAATCAGCAACCTAACAGAGAAAATCAGTGCTTAATGTGATCCCTAATATTTAATAAGCATCATGATTTTGAGACCCTTGACACTCAAAATATCAGTGTAAGTGTATACTATAGGTGCAAATCTTAGGACCATGTAAGCAGATAAACGTTATTACCACTAATGTGATTTGAAGCTTAATATATTTATTCTAACAAGTTCTCCAGTAATCTAAAAATAAATTTAGATTTGGTGGGAAATAAAACATAGTATTAAGAAGTAAAATGAGGACTGTAAATATGCTCAAACTACAAAGTACATTCACTGTTTAGAATAAAGCATCTTAATAAGAACTTACTACTAAACAGGAAAATATTCTTTTATTATCTTAAGCAATTTTATTGTGAAGTCATTTATCTAAGAAATATTTCAGAATAAGTATACTTTATAGACTGTCTCCTATACTGTTTATGAATAAGACATCTCTCAAAAACCTTTATGGGTATATAGAGGTGTATGTGTCAAAAGTGAAGAGACTTTATAGTAAAACAATCTGACATTAAGAGAACATTAGGATGGCAGAAAAACACAGGAGAAACCTGCCATCAAAGCAGAACCAAGCAGAGTTCGTTACAGGCACTTGGACTTGGACTTCAGGTGAGAGTAGCTAGTTAGCTAAGGCTCTCAATTTAGGCTTCCAAAGCGGTGTGCATGAATCCCAATAGACAACCCACTGGGACTGGGAAATAAATACAATAACTTGTATTTTAATTTTATCTAATCTTTAAAAAATGTTTAGGGGGATATATGTATGAAATACAATATAACATGTATATACTAGTAACTGTTATGGGCTGAAACTTATCCCCTCAAAATTCATATGTTGAAGCCCTTAGTTCCCAGTCCCTCAGAATGTGACATATTTGGAAATACGGTTTTTCTAGAAGAGATTAAGTTAAAAGGAGGTCGTTAGGGTGGGTCCTAATTCAATCTTAGTGTCCTTCTAAAAAGAGGACATTTGGACACGAGGAGAGAACATACACAGCGACAAGGCAATGTGAAGACACAGGGAGGAGGCCATCTATAAGCCAAGAAAGAGAGATTCCAGAAGAAAACATCCCTACACCTTGACCTGGAATTCCAGACTTCACAATTATGAGAAAACTAGAGGCCTGGTACAGGAGATTTGTGCACTGGAGAGGGGGTCCCACAGCCCGGCCTGCACCCTCTCGTAGTCCGGGCCCCCTCAGGGGATGTCCTGCTGGGACCCCCCCCAGGGATCGGGCCTAAGCCAGCAGGCAGACATCCCTCTTGCAGTCTGGGGGCAGTCCGGGACCCCTTGCTCCTTACCGCCTGCCTGCAGTGAAGGAGGGAGAGGCTCCCATCTCCACTGCTGCACTCGCCAGCTGTGAGTCCGGCTTCGAGCGCACTAACTACCAGGGGGCAGCTCCTGCACTGAGCGTCTGCCCCCTGGTGGTCAGTGCACATCATAGCAACCAGTCATTCTGCCGTTCGGTCAATTTGCATATTAGCCTTATATTATATAGGATAAATTGCAGTTGTTTAAGCCACCCAGTTTGTAGTACGTTGTTATGTATACTCAAAATGTTTACTGAAAGGGATGTATTGTAAAATTTGAAGACCACTGATTCATTACCTGAGTCATATATTCTGTTTCCTCATCAGCATACAGAAGAAATTTACAACTCAGGTTCTAAATATGCAAATGATTTTTGTCCTGTT
Organism: Corynorhinus townsendii; assembly: GCA_026230045.1. Lineage (NCBI taxonomy): Eukaryota > Metazoa > Chordata > Mammalia > Chiroptera > Vespertilionidae > Corynorhinus > Corynorhinus townsendii. The sequence goes on from JAPDVU010000002.1 coordinate 86,325,718, forward strand.
TTTCCTTTCATTATAAGCTAATTCCCTTATTAAAGGAAATTAATTTATGATTTCCTATTTTTTCTCAAAAGAGGGATTCTATTCTTCTGTTTCCACAAAGCTAAAGAATTATCACTATTTTGTTCATTTATACCACACTTTAATATGCATTTTGAAATAACTGAATTTTTTGTTCTTTGGATCAGCTGGACTATATAATTCTTTTTTTGGACTATATTTCTTGGTAAGTTAAATAGCCTGTTAATAGTATTAACAGAATCTGATTTGCAACATATACTCTTACAGAAAAACTTATGAATTAAAGCAAAAGGTATTACAATTTATAAGTTACAGCTTTATATGTATAAAGTTTCAGTTCTGATAAATGTTTGCTACCTGGAAGCTTTGGATTTCTTTAGTGTGGAATGGGAGAAATTGAGTCACATAAATAGCTTGGCATATAGAACCAAGTAAACTAAAATGTTGTCTTAGCAAAAGAACACTTAGTAAGAAATCAACTGCAAATATACTGACTGGCATAATCTACAGTTGAATGTCTCTGAGCTACTGACAGGAAGTTTTACATATTAAGTGAATTTTATGTAGTCTCTCATCTGACACTTAAAAGAGTATTTAATTTTAAACTTGCATAAGAATGGCACTTAATGTTTTAAAATTTTCAAATTTTCTTCCCCTTTATAAAAGTAAGCAAAATTACAAAAATTAGTTTGAAAATGTGAGAAAAAACACAACAGGCACTGTTAGCGTTTTGCAACACTTCTCTCTAATGTTGTTTCCATGCAGTTTTATAATTGAAATCAATTATATATAATACTAGAGTCCTGGTACATGAAATTCATGCACTGGCGGGGGGGGGCGAGGGGCAGGGGGGGCGGGGGGTCCCCCAGCCCAGTCTGTGCCCTCTCAGGTCTGGGGCTCTCGCAGTCCAGGACCCTTTGCTCCTCACCTCCTGCCACCAACGCTATGCTCACCAGCCATGAGCTGGCTTCTGGCTGAGCAGCGCTCCCCCTCTAGGAGCCCACCAGGGGGCAGCTCCTGCACTGAGCGTCTGCCCCCTGGTGGTCAGTGTGCATCATAGCAACAGGTCATCCCACCTGTCGTTCTGCCATTCGGTTGATTTGGATATTAGGGTTTTATTATATAGGATTGTATATATGTTATATATGCATTTTATATATAAAGACATATAGAATTGCCTTTTATATAAGTAAAAACATATCTTTTGGTCAGTAGCTTTAACTTAACAAATGACAGACATCAAATCATAGAGAATCTTAAGATGATATGATCTGATTTTTAACTGCCTTTAAATTATTTCCCACATATATGAAACCTTTTGCAAAGTTTTTCAATGTAAAACAGCAAAATATATTTTAATCTATCTACTTAAAATATCTTTCAACAATTATATTTTAAAAGCTTTCTATTATTTTATTACCCCAAAGAAATAATTTAAATTTATCAAATGACAAAACAGAATACTGATATAAATTATGTTTATTGTTAAAATTGTCATAATTTATGATATATTAAGAATGCAGCATATAACAAAATAGTCATTTAACTATTAAAAGCCACCTGGATTTACAAAACTTCTTTTAAAGTATTTTTAGAATGCTTTAAGAATACAAATTAATTTTTGAGATATATGAAACATGAATTCCGCTTCATTAAATATTTAATTTCAAAATTTATTTTAATTAAACTGGCTCAGTTTAATTAAACAAATTTTAAAAAAAGTTATTCTCAAACTAGATGAATTTTAAAAAGATGGCAAAAATATGAGTTCAATTTCTTTTTTAAATGAAGGAATGTAAATGTTACAAAAGAAACCAAAAAGATGTACAAATGAGTTTTTTCTCTAAAATCCAGTTCAAAATTTACATCTGTCTCCTTGTGTTGAATTTCCTTACATTTCAGCTGCCTATCACATTTAGGTTATTATGAATTTTATATCTGAAGTAGAATGCTAGGTGGGTTCCATGTACAAAACTTAATAAAACTGACTCAAGTAATAAGTGAACTGATTAATGAAAGTTCAGGAAGTTTAAAATTGGAATAAAAGGTGATGCTCCCAAGTAAAACTTTCAAATAATCACACTAAACTGCCTTAACATACTTCTCTTATTGTTGTCGGTACAAGTTACCAAGCTGACCAATTTTGACAAGGTTATATAGGAATCATACCGTTTGTAGTATTTTTACCTTGATAGGAATATGTGCTTTCAATTAAATGCAACATTTGAATCTACTCCACAAAACATACATCTAAAAGCCAGACAAATAGAGAATCCTATAGATGCCATTCTTCAGTGCAAGAAAAATGCTATTATTTTAAATTGAGAAATTATTTTGGAATTATTTCTTTATTCTTGTTTTAGTACCCAAGTATATCCCTGTTATGACACACAAGTTTCTGAACCTTCAGGACCTTTTTCGGTCTTTTTGCCTTTAATTTCAAGGCACTAAAAAATTACAATAACCTACGAGTCACTGCAGCTGCTGATGACAAAGGAGTGACAAGGAGCAATGATCTCTGAAGGGTTTCACCTTTTAAAGAGGGGTTTATTGGGACTTTTAATAATATCTCACATAACATTTTTATTTTATTTTTTCAAGAGTCTTTTATTAGAATCATCAAAGAAAACAACAACAAAAAATTCAACTCTTTGCTTGGGTAGTGCTTTCAAGTAATATAATTTGTTAGAATAAAGATCTGAGCATTTATTTTTAAAAATATTATTTTAAAATTTGGTCAAATTAGTATGTATACTTCAAGAACAATACTATTATAAAACATACCTCAAAACATATAAATATATCATTTGTAAAGTTAATGTTAGTCCAGTATATGAACTCTATTTTCCAGATACAATTTAAAAAAGCATCTATAGAAAAGTATACAGTCAATATCATAGTAATTAAAATTCTTAAACAAAAGTTTTAGAAAAATATAAAAAGTTAAAAACTTAGGTTATAAATTCCCAAGAGTTCCCCTTCCATGCACATGTATCTTATAAAAAAGGTTTACGGTACAGAAATAAAGACTATTAAACAAATAGCAATGAATGTGTGCAAAGTCTATTGGCTTTTTCTGAAGGTTTTCCTTCAGGAATATGCCCATGAGTGGGGATGTATAAACCAGAGTTAATACTAACTCTTGGTAATTTGGTCCATAATGCTCATCCCATCTGCTGGTCCTTTTTGCTTCTTCTTCTTCTTTTTTTTTTTTTTAATTAAACCATGAACAACATGGGTAAGTAATTATCAGATCAGTGAGATCTTTGGTTATCAATCTCCTCACTGAGATTGCTATGACAGCTCATCCATACGACTTGGTTATGAGATCGTATCATGAACATCACTGTTTGGTCTCTGTCGCACTGCCAGTGGAGGCAGTGGCTTCCCATAAAAATCTATGTAGAGAAAAAATAATAAAAATACCAAACTGTTATGGTAAATAAATATTTCTGACACAATTCATTATTTGCCAACTAATACCTTAAAAATAAAAAGAGACTCTGACTTGACAGATGAAGCATGGGAGAAAAAAAATAAAAACCCAAGAAAATTTGAATAAATTTAAAAGACAACAATAGGGTAAATTCTTAACTCTAGATTATAAATTAATCTCTACTTCATTTAATAAAAAGATACACCTAATGTATACATTATTTTTTTTGTTTCCAATTACACATTCAGATTAGAAGAAAACAAATAACAAATACTCCCAATCTATGGTCAAAGCCCTGATAAGTCAGTATTTGTACAATCCATGTTCTTATTCAATGGTGATTTCTTCTAGGTATTTTGGGAGAAGAAGTAATTAATAATCTTAGTGTAAGTAGAAATCTTTTACAATGATGTTTCAAAATAGTTCAGTGATTTAGGGCATATTTGATACAAAAATGTCTTAACTTAATAAGTTCCTATCCCTTCATTATCACAAATTGGCTTATAAATTTAATAGCATATCTAACATTCCAGTATTAATTGCTTTCTGGCCTATTCCCTTAAAATTATTCTAGAAGCACGGGTGTTCAGGATCATGTGAAACAAATATACTGAAAATGTATTAGGGGCCCATTTCCAGTTTGGCCTGTGTCTATAGTTTAACTAAGCTACTCTATGGTACTGCTGCCTCAACATTCATTTTGTTTGGCCAAGGGACCTGTGGGGGACCTTAAACAGAGAGGAGCCCTCATGCAAGCACATGCTCTAGGTTACTGCCTGCAGAGTTGTAAGTAAATGTAAGTTCTTGATATGACTTCCCCAATGGCCCTGTGCTCAACACTATCCCTCGCCGAGCTTCCCCGGCCTTTTTTCAGATAAGATCGAGGTGGAACTTAACAAAACTCGTTTTTGGTTTGAATTGACCAATGTGGCCTTAGCCTGAGAACACCAAAGCGTATCACCCACAGACCCTAATAAAAGCAAGTGCCCAGGTCCTGCAGCTCTCTCAGCCTGCACCCTGCCCTGGCACCCACTGTGGAACCCTGGAGGCATGCCATTACTTCCTTCAGGACTTGTGAGTAATAACTTCTCTACTGCAATGTCTCTTGCGGTCTTTTAGGACCCAAGCTTACCATCCAGCATGCTGGGGCTCTACTTAACAAATGTTAATTTAACAAAATCCTAACAGCATTTAAGGAACTTGGAAGTCATCACTCCATCCTAAGATGAAGTAAATAGCTGAAAAGACTGAAAAATCAAGAATTCTTCCTGGATCTGTAAGGGGGAAAAAGAGTCACAGAACAAACCACTGCCTCAAATATTGGGCAGACAGACAGGCAAAGACAGCGAATCTCAATTTACTGGAGACATTCATGAACAGAAACTGCTGAGGGAACCAGTGTCCAAGTAGGAAAACCTGGCAAGAAGTATTTTTTTTTACCTCCCAAATTATTATTTTTGCAGTTAATTTTGTATTCTTTGCAAGAAAATTTAAATCATTCTACAAGGTATGTTTCCTATTGCCTTAACTGTAGGATATATAAGTTGATCTCCGTGCCTAAATGGTATGACCAATTTAATTAACACCCATTTTTATAAAGGGTTCAAACACTTTTAACATGAAAAATTGAATAGTAATACTAGATACAAAATTTTATCTTTGTTCATATTTTAAAACTTGAAAATATTCTTTAGTTTGTACATTTGGTGTTTTTTAATAAATTGATTTATTTCTCATAATGTATAATACATAACATATTGATGAAGTATGGACTGTTTACAAAGGGAATTTAGATTATCTCTTCTCTGAATGCATTTGTCTTATCTGTTACACTGAATAAGCAGTACAGATAATAAAAGCAATTAGAAAAGTAGCATCAAATTGCTATGAAGGTAAATGTCTATAATCAAAAAACAAGAATCTTCCTTAAAAATTCCCATCTGCCCTAACCGGTTTGGCTCAGTGGGTAGAGCGCCAGCCTGCAGACTGAAGGGTCCCAGGTTTGATTCCGGTCAAGGGCATGTATCTTGGTTGTGGGCACATCCCCAGTAGGGGGTGTGCAGGAGGCAGCTGATTGATGTTTCTCTCTCATCAATGTTTCTACTCTCTATCCCTCTCCCTTCCTCTCTGTAAAATAATCAATAAAATATATTTTAAAAAATTCCCATCTGACGATAAGAAATTGTTTTTCATCACAATACATTATAAGTGCCAAGACAATTACAGTTAACTTATAATTATCTACGCTAGTTCATCATGTATCTGTCTACTTTCCATGAACCAAATGCAAAAAATGTGTATAAAATTAGGGGGGAAAAGACCATGCAATTATAATATTGGCACCTATCAGCATTTCAGATAAAGATCTCATGATAAATCCTAAAAATCTATTGGTTTTTCATTTTATTTATTGCATATGCTGTATTTTTTTTTACATCCTCACTGGAGGATATGCAGAGAGAGAGAGACGCTGGGGAGAGAAACGTTGAAGTGAGAGAGTGGAAGGGAGGAAGGGAGAGGGAGTGAGAAGCATCTATGTGACACATCAATTGGTTGCCTCCTGCACATGCCCTGGGGCTGGGGACCCAACTTGCAACTTTGGTATGTGCCTTGACTGGGTGGGAATAGAACCCAGGACCCTGTGGAGCACAGTCCAACGCTCTAACCACGGAGCAAACACTGGCCAGGGCTCCATATAATTTTTTTATCTTCAAGATCATTAATTGTTTTTTCTGCTTCCGAATTCTTCTAGTAAATTTTACATTTTGGTTATTATAGTTTTCAGCTTCAGAATTTGTGGGTTTTGTTTTCTGGTGAGTTTTTGTGTGTGTGTGTTTTTTTTAGGTTTCCTGTCTCTTTAGTGATATTTCCATTTCGTTCACACATTTTTAAAAAATTTTCTCTACATCTTCTTTTAGTTCTTTGAGTATCCTTAAGATAATTGTTTTAAAGTCATTGCCTGCTATAGCTACCATTAAATCTTTTTTAGGGACAAATTCTTTTTAATATATTTTTACTTTTTAATGAGCCATATTTCCTGTTTCTTTATATGCCCTGAGATTTATTTGTTGAACACTGGATATTTGAATTTAATTATGTCGTAACTCTAGAAATCAGATTCTCCCCCTCCCCCAGGCTTTGCTTTTTTTAGTTGTTACTGCTTTTGTTTATTGTTTTTGGTTAGTGTATGCTGTCTCTATGCTGAGGATCAACCTGAGGTATAAACTTAATGTATTTTTATGTCTTTTCTGAGCTTTTCCTTAGGTTGTACAGTCTGTTTCTAATTTAGCTAATATATGCTGTTGTTTTTTAATGTCCTGTTCTTTGATGTTTGGCTCTTCAAAGGGCAAAAGTGAAAAATAAAGGAGAAATAAAAGGGCACTGGGGGGGTCTTTTAAATTTCCTGGAAGTTACTTCAGCCAGAGGTAGAAGGAGCTTGCAACAGTGTCCACATCTTTGCACCTCTGAGATCAGAAGCAGCAATCAGAAATCAGAGCACACATCCCCAATACTTGGGAGACAGTCTTTTGCCTACCCTAGTCCCACAAGCTATATGTAAACTTCTCTAGAAACATGTACACAGCTGCTTGCCATGGCCGAGTGTGGTGGATGGGTAGCTGCAACTGTGCTAAGAGCTGAAATTGACCACAATTTACCCTTCTAGTTTTCTTCTGGAAGTTGCCTTCAACTAAAGCCAGAATTCCAAAATAATTACAGCAGACAGATTCTGCCAGTGCCACTGGGTGTCTAGGTAGGGGGGCATTCCTGATGCTTCCTACTCTACTCTTTCTATATTCCTCTGTTCTATTTTACGTTTGTATTGATTAAAAAAAAAAAATTATCTCCTTAAAAAAAAACAAAAACAAAAACAAACATTGATGTGAGAGAGAAATACCAATTGGTTGCTTCCAGCATGAGCCCCAACAGGGCCAGGGATTGAACATGCAATTGACAAACACTCTGGCAGGGCTACATCTGTTGGGTTTTTTCCCCCTCCATTAATATAATCAGAAAAGATCATACATTGTTTTTTAACCCAGCTTAGGTATACTCTAACTTAAACTTTATGAAAAAAAGAAGGTATTTTAAAAACTTGTGAAGTTATAGTGTTTTCTCCTCTGCTCTGGAAAACTAAATTTATTGATACAAACTGAAAGTAAACAGAAATACAGGAATATGGTGGTCTTAAACTTGGTTAAGATATTATCATTCTTTCCAAGAAGTTCTAATTAAAAAAAAAAAAAAAGGCAAGGAAAAACAATCTTCTTAGCCCATTTTCAACTTCTTTTTTCACTTGCCCTTAACTATAATGTTCCCCATAGATATTATCATAAGTTCTTCTCATTCTACATACTCTCCCTAAGAAACAGGGAACTATCCTTCTCTGAAGTGCATTCATTCATTAAGCAATTACAGAGCATATGGCCAAAGCACTCCTATTGCGTGATGACAACTGAAATTAAAAAAATCTACCTACACACTATCCCACACACCAGGTCCCTCTTTTCTTCTGAGCTCCAGAATCTTACTTGTACTGGACTGCAGACATTTCCAAATAGATAAGCCTACAGACACCACCAAAGCAGGTTTCCTTCCTCCTCGTGTATTTTCAATATCACAGGTAGCACCAACCTTCTAGCTGCTTGAGCTAAATAATCCTCTGTTCCTCTCTCAGTCCATACATCCATTTATCAAATATTACTATTAATTGTTAAAATATTTGTTGCATATATTTTTTACTCTCCATTCCAAATTCCATTTGTCACTTCTCACTTTGACTACTACAACAGCCTGCTAACACAATCCTTTCTTACCTCAAGTTTGGCCACCATCAGGTCTGTACTCCACACTGTCAAAAATAGATTTCCTTTTTTTTATTAAAACAAAAAAGTTTTCCTAAATAAATCTAGTAACACCATTTCCCTGCCTAAAATGTATAGTGCCTCTTGCAAGTCCAGACATATTATCTTAACATCTATGTAAGGTCTTTCAAAATCTCTCCCTAAACCATAATTCCAGTTTCAGCACTCTCTACAACTTTAAATTTCCTCTCTTACCCACTCTACCCGCATGGACATAAGCTCAGAAACTTTATGCTGTTTTCCAAATACCCAATGTCTTTTCCAGCCTCTACTTTTGAAACTTGTTTCTTCTACTGACAGACTTTTCATATGTTCTAATACCACTTTCTCTAATTATCCCACAGTTTGTGCACAGTAATCCAATTTTACACCACATAACTTATTACTGTACAGCGTGAATTTTTGAGGTAGTAAAGTAAGCTGAAGTATGGTCTTCTCTATTAGACTAGGATCCCCAGAAAGGCAGAATTTATGTCTTATTCATCTTGGTATCAACGATGTTTTAGGTAAAATCAAATACAAAATAGTTGTTCATTGGATACCTGACTCAATAAGAGAAAAAAATCTGTCATTGGTGATATTAATATTTTCTATATATACATGTTTGGGTATATATACATATATCTATTTTTTTTCTAACAACATACTGAATATTTAAACTGACAATGTATTTTAACCTACATAATTTCAGAATATAATAAAATAGAAACTAACCTATCATAGTCAATAAAAGCATTGTGATGTAAAGTCAATCAAACAGATGTGATTTCGCTGTAATTCCGATATGGCCTAAGGACAAACTTTTCTGTCTGTATTTATTTATTTTATTGATTTTGAGAGAGAGAAAGAGAAACATCAATTTGTTGTTCCACTTATTCATGTATTCATTGGTTACTTCTTGTATGTGCCCTGACAGGAGATTGAACCATAACCTTAGCATATCAGGATCATGCTCTAATCAACTGTGCTACCCGGCCAGGGCCAAACTTTTGTGTTTTTATAAATAAAAGTAAGTATTTTAAAGAACTATTTCATTACTGACCTATAGTATTCGAAAAAGAAAGCAAAGAGCACATTTATATTTACATACTTTTTGAATAAAAGTATTTTATACAGTTTGATATAATTTCAAATTATATAGTAAAATAAAGCTTTTTTAAAGATTACACTTCTGACTTTTTTTCCTAATAAATGGGTCTCTGTAAGAAACCAAACTCTAGATTAGGTAAACAGAGTCATCAAAAAGCAAACTGGATGTTATGGATGGAGAAATTTATTGAGCTATAATATACATATATTATGCTTTTGCATTCAGGAAATATTTCTTTGAAAGAATTTGGGCTGATGGTCTAAAATCAAAACTTCTGCCTGGGTACAAGGCAGTCCTCTACATCCAAAAGGCCCTTTCTCAGTTTTCCACTTGTGGAGTTCTAATGCCATATGCCTGCTGAACTATACCTTATATTAATTTCATCCAAAGAAAATTACTTTCTTGAGGCAATAAAGCCTTCGTAACTTTCTAGTTAGCCGAAGTTTATATGGTATACTTTGATTAGTCTCTAATTCTACAACTGTGTTGATCTTTTTACTTCATTTTAATATTCATCAGTTTGGTGTTTTATTAGAAGCAGAGGAAGAACAATTATATGACATCATTGAGTATATTGAGTACATACATATAAAATAATGCAATTTTTAAGCACTATAACTATAATGTCTATTTAATTTAAATTGCTGTAAAGCCTTTCCCTATCCATCACTATTTACATAAATATATAATGGATGAACATTTTTATCTCTGTATTCTAAGGTAACCATCAATTCAAATTATTTAGAGGCAAAGAGCAGTAAGAATAAAACGATTAAATAGAAAAATAAGATGTATAATGAAAAAGGATGGCTGCGGATTTGAAAGGCTTCCAAAAATAAAAGTTTGCTAAAATAATGAGGTAAAGAAAATTGAATGTAATATGTACAGATATTTGAAAACTGATCCTTTTGCATTACCATTATGACGTGTTTCACCAAGAGGCTCAAGTTTTGGAAGTCTAGTAACTTTGGGGGTTCCCCAGCCAACTAAAGAAAAAGAAAAACATTTAAAACACTGTTAAATAATATATCTTTAGATTGGTTGAGAGGATCCCTCCCTAGACAGGAATGTATATAATACTTTATGCCAATTCATATATACTGAATGACACAGTACTGAATAGCCATAATCCCATTTTAAATGACTTCTATTTTAAAATGTCACTGTAGCTGATAACATTTCCTTTAAATTTTTATTTGCCTTCAGTTAAAAATATAATCATCTTCACCACTACCATAAAAAACTTTAGGTTATTGTTGTAACCCCTACCATAGGCTCTAAGAAATGTTTACTTATTAAATGGAATACTAGAAATGAGTCTTCAAATAATTCTCAAAGGAAAATGTTACCATCTAAAGCCTTCTGGCTGAGCTAAAAGGACACTATAAACATATGCTTAGATATGTATTAAGCACGTATAGTATACAAGGTACTGTGTCTAGTGCTGAAAAATTATTCACAATTATTATGCACCTAATAAGTCCCAGCACTTTACATGTAGTATTCCATTTAATTCTCATAACAAACTTAGAAGGTCAGTATGTAAATTGAAAATATAATGGAAAAATTCACATATGTTGGTTTCAAATGTTTACTTTCAGGATGAAAGATGCAATTTTTTCAAAGCTCATATTAGCCATCCATTCAATAAGCTTAAATTCCTTTTAGCATCTGTGCACTGATATTTTAAATAAGATGTGAATCCATTCTAGGAAGTGCCTGCATAAGATTTTTTTTATTAATTTTTACTTATTTTTTTACCTTTACATCTTTTATTGTTAAAAAAGCAATAGGTAACTTACGTTGATAAATTATGAACAAAAGAGAGCAAAGAACTCTAACTTTTCACAAATTCACAAGATAATGAATATACTGAATAAAAACTACACAATTACTTTCTTTTTCTTCATTGTTTAAAGCAGTATTTCTAAATTCAGTATCGATATTAAATTACTCACCAGGAGGGGGCGGCGGGGGTGGTGTTGGGCTCTTAGGAGCAGAGTCATCTGTATTAACAGGTTCTACACGGTGACTTCTTTTTATTCTTAGTCTCTTAGTTTTCTTTTTACTGTTATCTACAGAATAGAAACATGGAATGGGGAAAAATTAAACTTCTATAATAAAAATTAAGAACAGAACTAGAATATTGATATTATTATTACCATAGAAATATACCTTCAATTCAACTTTGAAATTATTACTAGTAATGAAATGTGAACTTGCTTTTACTAAGAATTAAGTTATTAGCCCTAACCAGTTTGGCTCAGTGGATAGAGCGTCAGCCTACAGACTGAAAGGTCCCAGGTTTGATTCCAGTCAAGGGCGTGTACCTTGGTTGCAGGCACACCCCAGTAGGGGGTGTGCAGGAGGCAGTTGATCAATGTTTCTCTCTCATCGATGTTTCTAACTCTCTATCCCTCTCCCTTCCTCTCTGTAAAAAATCAATAAAATATATTTTAATAAAATAATTAAATTATTAATGTTTCCTTATTAAATAATTAATGAATATGATACAAATAACAAAAACCTATATTCTAGGTTCTAAGAGAAGTTATTCAGAATACAAAGAAAGTTCATATAACATATTCTAGGTATAAATAGTTCAAAATAATTCTTTGCAATGTGAAAAAGACCCCAATCAAACCTAAACACATTACCCATTAAAATAGCCCCCAAATAAGATATGCCCAAATACATATATATAATCAAAATCCACATTAGAATTTGCAGAAGTGAATGTGTGTTCTTTAAAAAAACAATAATAATTACAGTGTATTTACAAATTCCACTTAAGCACATAACAACATTTTAAGGACATGTATGTGGTTAATGTGTAGACTTTAACAATGTAAGCCAGGAATGGCATAGTAGTTAAATAACCAAACATTAAAGTTACTGAAACAGAGAAACCAAGATGGCAGCATAGGTTAAACACCTAAACTGCTGCCTCGCACAACAATATCAAAATTACAACTAAAAGACAAAACGGACACCAATCAGAACCACGGGAAAGCTGGCTGAGTGGAAATTCTACAACTAGAAGGAAAGAGGAAAACACACTGAGACTCAGAGGAGCTACAAAAGGCTGAGATACAGAGGCTCGCACGCGGAGAGGACGGGCGGCTGTGTGCATGGGCAGCTGAATGCGCAGCTGGCTTTCTAAAGTGGGAGGGAGAAGGAAACTCCCGAATGCACTGAACTCCAGTCCCGGGCGAGACACTGGGAAACCAGACTCATTCGGGGGAATCTGGATTGTCAGAAAAAAGAAAGCACACTGAGACTCAGGAGCTGCGGAAGGCAGAGGTTAGGAGGCACGCGCGCACAGAGAGGACTGACTGCTGAATGCACGGGAGACTGAGTGTGCGGCTGGCTTTCTAAAGCAGGAGGGAGACAAAAGCTCCCGACTGCATTGAACTCCAGTTCCAGGCAAGTTTCTGGGAACCCCCACTCATTCGGGGAGAAACTGGACTGTCGGGCAGCAGGCGAAACTTGAGGGCGGCTTTCTCTCAGAGGGGCTTGCAGCAATAACCGAGGGACATTGAGACCCAGAGGTCTCATAGGGCAGGGCAGACGGGAAACCAAGGATGTCTGCTCCGCCCTGAAACTCCGCCCCATCCAAGCCGAGCATAGAGGCTTTCGCAATTTTGCAAGTCTTGTCCCATAAGGGTGTCTCCAGCACAGAAGTGTTCCTAGCGTAGACATAGCTGATCCTCACAGCCTACTGGCCTGGAGGTCAATTCTTCCCAGTGATACCAACAACAATCAAGACTTAACTACAACAAGGCTGAGCACACAGTCCACAAAGGGGTGCACCAAGAGTGTCCACCTCAGGTAACTGGGAAGGCTGAGCAACTGTGCCCTAGAGGACACCTACCACACAAAGCTACTCTACCAACTCAGGGAAGCAGCAAAAATGTGGAGACAAAGAAACAGGTCACAAATGACAGAAATGGAGGAAAGCAAACGACTGGATATAGAGTTCAAAACCACGGTTATAAGGTTTTTCAAGAATTTCCTAGAAAAGGCCGATAAATCAATGAGACCCTCGAGGATATGAAAAAAAGACCAACTAGAAATTAAACATACACTGACTGAAATAAAAAATATAATACAGAGACCTAACAGCAGAGTAAAGTATTGCAAGAATCAAGTCAAAGATTTGAAATACAAAGAAGCAAAAAACACTCAAACGGAAAAGCAGAAAGAAAAAAGAATCCAAAAATTTGAAGATAGTGTAAGGAGCCTCTGGTACAACCTCAAGTGCACCAACATCCGAATTATGGGGGTGCCAGAAGAAGAGAGAGAGCAAGATACTAAAAACCTATTTGAAGAAATAATGACCAAAAACTTCCCCCACCTGGTGAAAGAAAAAGACTTACAAGTCCAGGAAGCACACAGAACCCCAAACAAAAGGAATCCAAAGAGGACCACACCAAGACACATCATAATTAAAATGCCAAGAGCAAAAGACAAAGAGAGAATATTAAAAGCGGCAAGACAAAAACAGTTAATTATCTACAAGGGAGCACCCATACGACTGTCAGCTGATTTCTCAACAGAAACTATGCAGGCAAGAAGGGAGTGTCAAGAAATATTCAAAGTCATGAACAGCAAGAACCTACAACCAAGATTACTCTACCCAGCAAAGCTATCATTCAGAATTGAAGGGCAGATAAAGAGCTTCACAGGTAAGAAAAAGCTAAAGGAGTTCATCACCACCAAACCAGTATTATATGAAATGCCGAAAGGTATTCTTTAAGAGGAAGAAGAAGAAAAAGGTAAAGATAAAAATTATGAACTAATACATGTCTATCAACAAGTGAATCTAAAAATCAAGTGAATTAAAAATCTGATGAACAGAATAAACTGGTGAATATAACAGAATCATGGGGGGTGTGGGAAGAAACTGGACAAAAAGCGTACACATATGGATGAGAACAGTGGGGAGGAGGTAAGGGCAGAGGGTGGGGAGGGAACCAGGTGGAGGGGAGCTATGGGGAAAAAAAGAGGAATAATTGTAATAACCTCAACAATAAAGATTTATTAAATTTAAAAAAAAGAAAAAAATGAAGTTACTAAAACATTTTCATTGACAATCCCAAATTAACTTTATATACTACATAATATATTTTCTAAAATGGGAATTATCTATTATTTAATAAATTACTTTAAAAAATGTATACACACTGTAACAGCTGATAGCTCAATTTTGAAAATGAAATGTATTTTAATAAACACTGCCTTTATAATTACTCAAAGTATGTGTATACATTTTGGGGAGACACCCTATTGTCAACAAAGCAATGAGAAATACAACAATATTTAGAAACGTATTTTCTAAATCAGTTAGTGTCATTTGACATATTTATTCCAGATAGAAACAAAGACATCTTTCTATAATTAGGACTGCAAGCTTTACAACTAAGAGATATGTATATCTTTTTTATTTAATAACTAGATTTACCTGATTCTGATGATGGCTGGTCTGTCTCATCTTCATTCTCCAACTGCTGTGTTAATGCTTCGTTATAATTTTCTACGGTTCCAAACTCATTGCTTTTTTGGCTACTGTCACTGATGTGGCTCTGTGTCTCCATCTGCTCACGCTCCATTTTATTTCTCAGGGGACAAGCATCACAGTCTTTCTCCACATTTTGCCTCTTTTTCTCTCTTTCAATTTTTTTTTCATTCTAACAAAAATGAAATATATCATCTTTAATATAACAGTTGTATCTATGATAGTTTAAAGGGAAAAATAAAATAATCCAAGAGCTTTCTGTACCTTCAGGGAACTGTGATATTTCCATTAAAATTATTTGTTAAAAACATCACTGAAACATACTAATTGCCAAACATCCAGAAAACAGATTGTATAAAGGAATGAAACAACTACTACCAGTAATTCCACAATCTAGAGATGACCACTAGTTGGTGTATAATCACTAAGAGATGCTTCTCTTTGCCAACCGCACACGTACAGACATACACCACCCACAAACATACAAAAATGTGATAGATTGTTTCTCTCTATATACATATTTATGTATGTGTTTTTAAACAAAAAAAGAACTAAAGTTTTTTATTAAGAATATATATATTTTTTCTTAGAGTAGTGCCTGACACTTCACGAAGTGTTAGCTATGATTAGTTTCACCAATTACATTATCATTTTGAATTGTTATACCGTAACTTATTTTACCAATTCCCAATCAATGAACTAAGAGGCTACTTTCAATTTTTACTATTAAAAAAAACACAACTATTGAATTATTTAGAATAAATTCCTAACACTAGAATTGTTGGTGATGGGTAAGCACATTTTAAAATGTGCCACACTATAAATTTCACTTCAGAAAAACTAATGGCAATTTACACCCTAGGCAAAAGGTTGAAACTAATAAATAAATGTTTTTACCTTAGTGTTGGTTTAACTACTGATTTCAATACTGTTTATCACTATGAAGGTGAACTATTAAATACTGTTATTGCCATATTTCTTTTTCTTTAGAGAATTACCCATAGTAACCCAATGTCCACTTTTCTATTTGATTATCATTATTTTCATAGTAATTTTGAAGATTTCTTTTTTGTCCTATGTGTCTCAAATATTTTTCATTAGGGTTTGGTCATTGCCTGTAACTTTGCAGAAAAGCTCTTAAAAAATGGAATATAATTAGATCTATCTATTTTTATTTCTTGACTTGTGGTTTGATTGTCCTGCTTTGAAAGTTTTTCTTCCTCCACATATATACAAATGTTTATATTATGTGCTAGTATTTTTAAGGCTTATTTTTTTAAATATCTTTAAGTCTTCTGGGGTTTAATTTGGTATATAGTGTTTATTAATTTTACTTTTTGCAAAATGATTATTCAGGTGTCCCAAAATCCTCTTCTCCCACATTTGAAATGTCACCTTTATCTTATACAAAATGCTCAGACATACTTATGTTTATTGCATGTTTACCAATGTTCCATTAGTCTCTCTGTTCTGGAACCAATACCTCACCAGTTTTTTGAAATTTTGTGGAAAAAAGAAGAAAATATACTTGGTATAAAATAGACTACAAGTAATTGGTTTTTATTTGTTTCATATATTTACTGATCATCTTCTTAAAATTATCGTAGCTTAACAGCCTAAGTGCATGTTCCCCATGCCACTAATTAATTCAGGGATTTTCAATATAAGATATTGTTTACATCTTTATTCAGTGAAAAATACAATGTTGGTAGAAGTACTTTTCTAAGTAACCATCTATAATTCTATAATAATAAAAGCATAATATGCTAATTAGACCTGACAGTCAAACGACCTTCCGCACGACCTCCTGGACGAAGCTGTGGCTGCAAGGGCCGAGCCCCTTGCATGAATTTCGTGCATAGGGCCTCTAGAGGTACTATAAAATTGGTCATCATTTACAAGGTGAGCTTTATTACACACATAAATAAATGTTTCAAAGTGAAAAGTCAAAGTTGATTTCCCTCTTCTTCATCAATATTTTTAAAGAGCATAAAAAAAACTTGGCAAAAATAATATTTAATAGGATGGAGACAAAAGGATAGCTTAGGTCATTAAGACAACTTTACTGTACTTAGAAAAGCACACAGTTAAATGCAATAGGATTAATAAAAAGACTAAGTACCATTAACCTTCTGGTACCTAAGAAACTTAAATACAAATAGTTCATATTACCAATTAATTTGCAAAATAAAGGAATACCAAAATTAACCAATCATCTTCTTACCTACGGAGCTGCCTCCCTCCTCAGCAGCAGCCCCAGGAAGAAACAATCATCCACCTTTCCAGATGAGCACCTGTGTGGAAGGAGGCAGTGACAGGGGAAGAGGAATGGAGAACATGCAGGCAGTGGGACCAATAAACCAACTGCCACATTAAGCTCTGGTGAATGGATGGGAAATTGAGGAAGCTCTGCCTCTGAGGAGGCCTGGCTGCTGAGGGCAATTAAAGTAGGTCTAACGCAAATTCTCTGTCGAAAATGAAAACAAAGACACAAATACGTGCACACACACACACACAGACACACACACTTAACTTCTTTATGATTATAATCTACAAATTAATTTTGGTAAAATTTCTGATAATTAAACTAAAAAATAAATCATATTCACATATAGAATCCTATCTAATAAAAGAGTAATATGCAAATTGACCATCACTCCAACACACAAGATGGCCACCCCCATGAGGCCAAAGATGGCTGTCCCCATGTGGACACAAGATGGCTGCCACAAGATGTCTGGCAGGGAAGGGCAGTTAGGGGTGACCAGGCCTGCAGGGGAGGGCAGTTGGAGGGGACCAAGGCCTGCAAGGGAGGGCAGTTGGGGGGGACCAGGCCTGCAGCGGAGGGCAGTTGTGGGGGGACTGGGCCACTAGGGGAGGGCAGTTGGGGGTGACCAGGACTGCAGGGGAGGGGAGTTAGGGGGTGATCAGGCTGTCAGGCAGAAACAGTTAGGGGCAATCAGGCAGGCCAGTGGTTGGGAGCCAACAATCCTGGATTATGAGAGGGATGTCTGACTGGAGAGAGTGCAGGCTGGGCTGAGGGACACACCCCCTCCCCCGTGCACAAATTTCATGCACTGGGCCTCTAGTTTATTATAATTTCAAACACTCTTAAGTATCCTGGGTAAATAATTAGAAATTCATTTATGCATCTAAACATTACTGTAAAGAGATGACAGTAACAGCAATACAGTGACAAAGAGACAATGTAAATAAGAGTAAATATATTACTACCATCTGAAATAAATGCCAAAAAACGATTTATCAAAACAGTAACTATTACAGTTGCTACATTCAATCTTCATTTTCATTCTCAGTGAATTCTGAAGTCACCTTTCCTGTTTATGCTAGATCTGAAGATAAATTTGAAGAGGATGAAAAAGCAGCAAATCTTAACCTGTCTCTCCCATTTAATTTTTTTTAGAAATAATGGTAATTGGTCTCTGGTGAAATACTTACTTCTACCTCCCTACCTCTTTTCCCAATTCCCTGCCAACTTTAAAACTTACAATATAAAAATCACATTTGCCACCATCCATACCTCAATGATTACAGTTGCTATCGGCTGGAAAGGATTAACAATAATTGGTTCTGGATCCACCTCAGCCAGACCACTGGTTCCATCGAGTTCAGCCTGCTCTCGCTCTCTTTGTTCTCTATTGTTTGAGGGGAAAAAATTGTAATTCCTGAGAAAATGCTGAACCATGTTTAAGAACACTTGAAATAGTTTTAAGGCTATTAAATTTAGTAATTTAAACATCTGGCTATGGCTTTAAATTACTGAGAGATTTTCAGAAATCCTTATGCAGTTTACAGGCCTCTACCCCTCTATAAAGATTATTCATTTGACTTTTTAAAAGATAGAAATGACAAAAATAGCATTCCCTATAACTGATTTCTTAATGTCAACAGTGCATATTAATTAATTATCCTATGTGCTAAGTTATCATATTTATCAATTTATTAATTACCATCCCAAATCAATGCTGTCCTTTTCATTGATGTTAACATAAATGAGTCCTCTTGTTAACCCTCTTCTCAAGGGCTGTGTCAAATTACTTATCATATATGAACTAGATAATGACTGCTGCTTTGCATAATAGAAGAGGCTATAAAGATAAGTTGCACTATATCACTTACATTAAGTATTTCCATATTTGTTACTACTGAAACATTTACTATCTCTGTGACTTTTAGTTAATATGTTGGCCCATACATGAAGAGTAATTAAGTTATAAACAAGTAGCTAGTGACTAGTGTAGATCTGCAACTGGGAGGCAAGTATAGTACAGCAATGTGAATGTTCATTACTATGACATTTATTAATTATGTCCTCTGATGGAAAGATCTATCCTTTCATTCTGAACATAGCAAGTCAAGATTTAGAGGTCTGCAATTTACTACCTCAGTGACCTTGGACATGTAGCTGGATCTTTGAATAACAGTTTTCCCATGTGGATAAAAATATCTACTTCATAGGGTTGTTTCAGCTAAAGTAATATATGTGAAAGCACTTATAGGACAGTAATTGTTAATAATGTTACTAATTTATTAGCAAGCAGTTTCAGGTATCTAGTATTATAATACTATTTTCAGATACCAACAATAATTTTTTTACAGTTTTTCAAAAATATCTGAATCTTTAAGGTTGGATTTCATGAAGTAAAAAAGTTTTTTGTTTTTTTTTTAATAACTCCTCTCTAAATGTCAATTTACTTTTAATTATGGAGAC
The DNA here is from genome assembly GCA_026230045.1 of Corynorhinus townsendii. Taxonomy (NCBI): domain Eukaryota; kingdom Metazoa; phylum Chordata; class Mammalia; order Chiroptera; family Vespertilionidae; genus Corynorhinus; species Corynorhinus townsendii. The sequence continues at coordinate 86,345,374 of JAPDVU010000002.1, forward strand.
TGTGCTCAACAGGAGAGGCCTTAGACCACACATAGTATGGCTAGGAGAAAGGAGGAAAGGGGAATGGGTATTAGAAAAGCCTGCCATCACATGACCTAGAACATCTTTATGGAAAAGGTAAGAACTTGGAGGGGAGTGAGGGGGGGAAATGACTAACATCAGATTTCTTTTATCCAGCTCAATATTTTTTGTTCTTTTTGTTTGTTTTCTTAATGGAAATAAAGCAAAGGAGTCTTTAGAAAAGTATGGCCATATATTTTATTTTTATAAGTATATAAAAGGTAGAACTACATTAATTATTGGTTTACTGAGCTTTATATCATGAAAATATACAGTAGGATAGAATACCAAATTTCTCACAGGAACTAAAACCTCATATCAGTATCAAGAAAGATCCTAGATAAATGATCTGCTCATATTATTGAACACTTGGCAATAGGGAGTTATCTCTACAAGTATTTCTTTCCTTGAAGTCCTACCTCTAAATTAAATGAAAGATACCTTTAATCAGAGGATTTCTTTCAGTGTAAGAAAAAAACCTCACAAAGGCACCACCAAGGGCAGTTTAGTGGGTTCATGTCTACTAGGCTGCAAGTATGTTAGACTTTAGAGCATATGGAAGGCTATTTCTTAGGCAGATGGAAGACAACTTTAGCTCTTGTAAAAGCTCACTTAAATATCTTTTGATTTCTCCCCTCCCCTACTATGCAACTATCTAGTTGGGAAAAAAAAAAAGAGAAATCTTGGGATAAAGTACTAAATTTGACTTTTAATCAAATATGAGTACTTTTTCACAGCATTAAGATTATTAGAAGTGATTATGTGGTAGAATTTATAAAATCATTGTTTTTTAATTCAGAGTTTGCTAAATTTAGTTTAAAAGTTTCCTTTCAGGAAATATATTTTTAAAATAATTTGAAAAATAGATTTCAAAAACCTGAGGCAGTATAATTTAGTTTATTTTGTGAGAAAACTAGTGTTGAAGATCAGATTTTGCTTCAGTTGATTGATCCACTATCAGCTTGCCTTCTGTCTTTGCTGAGATTAAAGAAGGGTTTCTCAATAACTGACAGTGGACTCAATAATTCTCTGTTGTAGGGGACTGTCCTGTGTAGCACTAAATGTTGAGCAGCTTCCTGGTCTCTATCCACTAGATGCCAGTAGCACTCCACCTCGTCCCCAGCAGTGACAAGTAAAAATGTCCCTAGACATTGCCAAATGCCCTCTGAGAAGCAAAATCAGCATACTGATTGAAAACCACTACAATAAGAAATAAGAGATAAAAATTTTAAATCTCTTAGAAATAATAAATACATAAGGAATAAATTTAACTACCATAATACCACCAGGTAAAGTAGAATTCTATTGCCCAAACTTGTGCAGAGAAAGATCCATAAAAACAGAAAATTTGTATAGTATCTTCCCTCAGACACAAAAAAGAAACTGAACAGACAGAACTAAGAAATTATTCACAAAATTATGGTGTTTTTTGTTTATTTTTACGTTTCAAATGCACTGTGGTACAAAATTAATCTACTTACCTTTCTTCTCGTAATTTTCGCACTCGTTCAGCCCTTTCTCGTTTCTCTTGTTCCTCAAGAGCACGTTGTTCTGTTGTGTCCTTTTGGATGCGTTCATTTAAGGCATCAAAGTCTCTTGCAATGATATCTAGCAGCCAATAAAGGCCTTTTTTAATGGACTTGTCAATTTTCTTTCCAGATCCCAAGATTGCTGAACAAGGTTCCTGAAAAACACCAATTTATTTGGCTTAAACATTAAAACTAAAAGTTCTCCACAAAAATCTACTCAAAAACCATTAAGTATAATTATTGGTAAATCAAAATTAACCCATTAAATTAATGATATAAAGCACCTGCTTATTTAACTCACAAAACATACCACTGCGATGACCACTAACATTAGTACATAGGAGCTGAAATATTTCAAGTACGATATGTGTAAGCTGTGAGAGATACTATAACACAGAAAGTCAACAGTGCCAGTTAAAACAAATTCACTGGAAGACAAAATCGAACTTCCAGTCCTTATGGAATTAATAGCAGTAATTATCTTTTAAGATTGACAGTCTAATGTCCCCATCTTCTGAAACCAGAATACTTAAATCTTCTGCACATCTTTCTTAAGATTATATAACTCTCCTGATAAGATTTTTCAAACTCATTGCAAACCTCTCATATATTTAAATTTTGTATTTATATGTTTTCTTCACCATTTAAAAAATTGGCCTGGTTGGCATGGCTCAGTGGTTGAGCATCAATCTATGAATCAGGAGGTCATGGTTTGTCGATTCCCTGTCAGGACACATGCCCATGTTGTGGGCTCAATCCCCAATAGCAGGAGTGTAGGAGGCAGCCAATCAATGATTCTCTCTCATCATTAATGTTTCTTCTCTCTCCCACTCTCTTCCTCTCTGAAATCAATAAAAATATATTTTAAAAAAATTATAGCAAGACGTATAGCTTGTCAGCAAGTCCTGTCAGCACTATCTTAAAAAGCAAATCTAGAGTCTTTGAAATCTCAAAAGACAGTGTATGGAAGTCAATAACAACTAAACAGAAAACAAATATTACAATCCTATATAATAAAGATGTAATATGCCTAATGACCTACCACGTAACGGCCAGATCACGGATGAGCAGGAAGGTGGGGCAGCGAGCTACAAGAGGGCGGAGGAGAGCTACAGAAGGAGGCAGGACAGCAAGCTATGAGGGAGGATAGGGGGAGCTACAGAAGGGCGGGGCAGCAGGCAGAGAGCTACTGGAGGGCAGCAGTGAGCTACTGGCATGGATTTGTGCACAGGCTACTAGTATTAAATAATAGCAACAAAACGGTGAGAATGTGATTTCCTGGGTAAAAAAAAAAGTTCTTTTAAAACACTAATACATTATTTTGTTAGCTGTCTGCCACCTAATTGCCTTTCACCTTTACAAAAACTAAGTTATACTGAACATATTTCATAGGGAAAAAAGGAAAACAAACCCCAAAACTTACTATCTGACATAGGCACTTGTGTTCATTGACCATTTTTTCCAGAGACAGACATTCAATCACATCAGCTTCTCCTAAAGCCCCTTCCTTGTCTTGTTTATTTGCCAACCTATAGAGATATAAATAAAGTATTTTTATAGCAAATATGTAATCAGACAGCCACTTAAAAATATTTTCACCATGTTCTCATCCCAGAGTTTTAAACCTACTGACTACAGAATATACTGGTTTAAGAGAGTACCACAGAATCTATTTCACCATTTTTTCCTTTATTTTGTAACTAAAATAAGTTCGTAAGAATTGACCTAAGAAAGAGAAGTCAGGTAGGTTAAGAAAACTAGCAATAGGTCAATAGGCCAACAAGATAGAAACAAACTAGTTTTCATAGCCCTCAGCCATCAATTCTAATTTTTACATTAATTATGTCTTTATCTTCTTAAAATACATGCATCATGATGCAAATACCCTTATCTTATGTCCTTATCTTCTGAAAATACAAAATATTCATGTTTTAAATACTCAAATGTTCATTCTGAGCTTGTAATATTTGAGCTCATCTGTATTTCCAGTGTGTGAATGTGTCTGCATAAATCATGCAATTTACTGGAGAGGTGGGGCCACTTCTATCTCATTTATTTTGCATAGCACTGCACATAAAGAACATTATATTCAATTAGAAACAAACTGGGAAACAACAAAATGAAAAACACCAAAAATTCTTTATATATATCTATATATATAGATATATCTATATATATAGATATATATATATATAGATATATATATATATATATATATATATATATATTGATTTCAGAGAGGAAGGGAGAGGGAGAGAGAGAAACATCAATGATGAGAGAGAATCACTGATCTGCTGCATCCTGCATGTCCCAAACGGGATCAAGCCTGCAACCCAAGCATGTACCCTTACTGGAAATCAAACTGTAACCTTCTGGTTCATAGGCTGACGCTCAACCATGCCAGCAGGACCAAAACAAGTTCTTAAAAAAAAAAAGTTATCACAAAATAACACAATTTGTTATCAGATGGCAGAGGTCAAAAAGTTTAATAACACACTGTCTTGATCAGGGTTTGATAGATATTTCAGGTGAAAATATATTACTTAATAATTATATACAACAATAAATCTAATGAACCCTTATCACCTATCTTTAAAAATTATCCACATGGCCTGGCTGGCATGGCTCAGTGGTTGAGTGTCAACCAATGAACCAGGTCACAGTTCAATTCCCAGTCAGGGCACATGCCTGGGTTGCTGACTCAATCCCCAGTGGGGGTTGTGCAGGAAGCAGCCAATCAATGATTATCTCTCATCACTGATGTTTCTATCTCTCTCTCCCTCTTCCTTCCTCTTTAAAATCAATAAAAATATATATAATTTAAAAAATTATCCATATTGTGCTGGATACTTTGAAGGCATCTGGTTGTACCATTTAGTGATGTAAAACGGATCAGTGGATTCAGCTGGAGTCAGCCTGATTCAGCCAAAATACTTCCATCTAATGAATTTAGCATCCACCGATGACCTTTACTAAATTCCATTACTTTATAAGAGCTTATAAAATCACGACTTTTCTAGTTCTATATTCCTTTTGCATTTACTGGCTGAATTTTTGCTAAAAAGTAAGTTCTCATCCACTACTTGCTAACTCGTACTTATACAATTCAGAGAAAAGTCAAGGTAAATGTTTGATCCTTTGGCTTCATTTCCTAATTTTCATAATAATAAATTGATGCTCTACCTTCAAAGGTGATCAAGTTGCTTTTTTTGGTTTGTGTGGCATATCATTATGAAATAGATTTTTGAAATATATTTATATTTCAATATATTGTAGTTACTTTTTAAAGATTTTTTTCATTGATATTTTGAGAGAGAGATGAAAGGGGGGGAGACAGGAAGAAACATTGACGTGAGAGCGAAACTTTGATCAGCTGCCTCTCACACTCCCCATATGAAGACTGAGTGGTGGGAGGGGGATTATTTTTGAGGCTCAAAGTTACACAATTTGGTCAGTGGGAATCCCCATGGGGTTGGCGTCTGTGTTCTTCCCATACAACTCCGAGTTTTTGATATTTTCTTGCTTTTTTGTAAGAAACAATATTCCAGACCTGGAATCATCCATCTCCCTAAGGAGTCCTTGTTCCTTTCAGTGAGGACTGGTATTTTAAAGACCACAATCTGGGTGCTATGAACATTTATTGCTATTGCCTTGCCATTGTTTTCTAGACCCTTTTTCAGTGGACAAAGCTGGGGGGGGGGGGGGGGTGTAGTTTTTTTAAGAAAGAAAAATTTAAATCATGAGCCCATATTGATTTTTCCATTTTTAATAAAATATTATCACACTTTTACTTAACTTCTTAAATTGTATCACTTTTTTCTTATGCTGAAAACTGCAGGTCCTAATAACACTGACATTTATTATTTGCTTTATCCTACAATATATGTTTCAACACAAGAATAATGATATCGTTGTAATTAACTAGTTATGGGTAACTGGAAAGGAGCAAAGGAAAGGCCAAATATTAGAGGCATGCCCAATAAACAAGGAAGGTACTTACTTGCCTGTCAATCAGACCTGGAGACAGGTCATTGTCCAGGATAGGTGTGGCCACTGGAGGTATGGGAAGATTTGAGATACCTAAGCTCCTAAACAAAGGAGTTTGCTCTCTTGCTTCTTGGTTCCTGCTCCTGGCTTGCAGGATTCTCATGGTCCTGCATTTGCCCACATGGTCCATGGCCATATGGTCCCCACACACAATGGACTAATGGACTGCAATTAGCCTCATGCAAAACCAGACCCAGCTCCAACATGGAACAGAAACTCTGGACAGTGGCTTTGCTTCTAGATCTCCTGAGTCCTCAGCTGCAAATTATCCAGGACTGGATTAAGGGAAATGGGACTTTGGAAACAGAGGGGTATAATTCCACGCATATAAAACTTTCTACCACATCTCATCCTCCTGTGAGTGCCTCCAGAAATGCTTATTCCAGCAGCAGCACTCCAAGAACCCCACTCCCACTGTGGAGAAAAGACAATCCATACATTTCTCTGATAACAATGCCAATATTATTAAAGATTACTAAGTGCAGGTTAAAATCTCTTTGTGATTATTCTTATCTCTAAAATATATTCCACAAGAAATGCAGTCAAAATACTGAGTTTTAAATTACTTAAATAATCCCTCTCTGGTTATGACACCATCTAGATATATAGCTAGGTTCACTTTTTCAGGCTGCTTTTACTTTTTAGTTTTATTTTAAGATTGAATTTCTAAAACATTTATGTGGTTCCAACGTCAAAACTATAACAACAAAGTACAATCAAAAGTGCTAGTATTACCCAACTCGGTCCGTTTTCCTCTTTCCATTCCATCCATTCTCCTATAAGTAACCCTTTTCATTCCTTTTTAGTTCAACCCGCCCCCCACCCACCCACCCATTATTTCTTTTTGAAAATATAAACATGTGTTTGTGGAAAACGATAAAGGTCACAATTTGGGCCCTATAGATATTCACTGCTATTGACTGGTTGAGAGATGTTTGTGTATGTGTGTCTCCACACTCCCTTTCTTTCTCAAAAACTAAAATGTTATATATACTCTTGCTTTCCACCTTCTTTTTTTTTAAACAGTAAAACTTAAAAGTTTTACTGTTTTAAAAAAACCTGTAGTAATGTAAAGACATTTTTATTATTATATTCTTTGTTTAAAATGTATTTTATTGACTTTTTACAGAGAGGAAGGGAGAGGGATAAAGAGTTAGAAACATTGATGAGCTGCCTCCTGCACATTCCCTACTGGGGATGTGCTGGCAAGCAAGGTACTTGCCCTTGACCAGAATCGAACCTGGGACCCTTCAGTCCGCAGGCCAACGCTCTATCCACTGAGCCAAACTGCTTAGGGCTATTGTAGTCTTTATAAATGAGCAAAATGCTCATAGGCTGTTTTATCATTTATTCATCAAGGCCCACTCTGAAGGAACTTTGGGGTTGTTTCCAGTGTTTTGTTTTCACAAGGAGTGCAATTACTGTGGGAACAAGTTATTTTTTATTTTGGGAACAGATTCCAGGAAGTAGGGATACTAAATCAAAGAATAAAGGCAAATGTCACTTTGATAAAAATTATACCAGTGCCCCTCCTCTTACCCTCAAATCACAAAAATCAGGCAGAAAAAAAGGGATGGTAAAGAAATTTACTAATGTTACGACTTTTTATTTCTAATTTTTCAAACAAATATTTCACTCTGGTAAAAATTAATTTTGAATTGTTATATTGATAAAATAAACTGCATAACATTGCAGCCCAAGTTCAGTTTTTCTATATTGAAAACTCTGGAAGAAACTTATTTTAAAATAAGAATACCAGGTACAATAGCAAGAAAAGTGGGGTGGAAGGTTTAAAGACAGGAGCTCTTTTCAGGCAGTTGTCGTTTTGAAAATCAATGATTTTATGAGTGAAGCCCTTGGGAATTCTATTCTAAAATAGAATAGAATTCAATCATTTTAAAGTAAATGGAATAAAAAGCTTTTACACCAAGCTTCTTTCCATTCCTATTTATTCTAAATTCTGTATATTTTAGCAAGTTTTGATACCTAAAAAAACAACAACAAAAAAACCTTTGTTTAATTACAACCCCCTATTTATTAACTAATGTAGTTTATATGTAATATAGAAATGGAATTACAGAACCTGTGCCAAATACTCTATGTAGGCAGTTTAACAAGGACTTCCTGTTACCAACTAGCTCCAATGAAAATGATCTTCCTTTAATCTAAAGAATGGGCGGTTAACTGGCAGAACCGGATTCTCCGGGTGTGAAGTAAGCAATTTGTTCTTCTCAGCAAAAGGACAACTTTATCTCTAACTTATTTGGCTTCATAATTTGGCTTTCAATTAAGTTAATGATATGAAAATGTACAGAAATTGCCAGTGAACTATAAGATAGAGACAAATCATCTGATCAAAACGTTACAGATGACAGGTTTTCTTCTCAAAGGCAGGACTCCAACACCGCAGGTGGAAAAGCAACAAAAGGAACAAGACAAAGGTAATAAACCACTCTTTTCTGTGTTTTTTAATGTGAGACACCTATAGCCTGAAATTTGTGACATTTCAAAATAGCTCAACAGATAATTAAAATCACCTGTTTTGTTCAGCTTTAGACCAGACTACCAGCAGCTGATATGCTCATATATATTGCTAATAAATTGAACAGGATCTGGGTTTAGAGATCTCAGAAATAGACGACCATAATAAAAATCAACTTCTTTTAAGTCCTTTAAAAAAGAGCTTCTCATTTTGGAAACACGGGAAATTCAGATCCTATAAAAACAAACTTAAAATTCTTGCTTTTATAGATTGGTTATAAATTAGTCATACTGTGCTTGCTATAAAGAACACTTAACATTGAATTCTGAAAAGAAGCTTATGCCCAAATGTGACACATATGTATAACCTTTAAAAAGTTAAGATAATTAATTTATTCACTGATGTTTCCCAGAATATTTTAAAGTTAATCTGAGGAAATTAGAACATAATCTTGTACAAGGATCACTGTGAAATATCAAAGTATTAACTTTTAAAATGTTTTAGCTAGTGTATTAAAAGTATATAATTGTAAAACTTAATATATTATAGTTGATTTGATAGTTTTACATTTTTAATTCAGAATCATTTAATTGTTACATATATAGGATGTCTAACACTTTCAAAATAAAGCAATATATATAGAGAGGCTTAACCAAAACACAGTTTATTTTCTGATATTTCTTCTTTCTTCAATGATATTTTATAATTGTTACCAAACTATGTACAGCATACTTTCATCAGATAAGTAAGAGTCTTAATATTTAAACAAGTCAGTTAACAATTAACTTACTTAAGCTAAATTAAAAGTAAAATAAAATAAAAAGGCCCTGAAGGACTGCATTACAAGAACATCATATAATTCAAACTTTGAGAAAATATATACAACTTGCAATATTTTTTTTTCTCATTTAAGTAGCGAAAGTGGTGACTATTCCAATAACAACAGCTCCTTTCACCTTGAACTAGGGAAATTCTTCAAGCTGGTCTCATTCACAAAAGCCAAAAATAAAATAAAATAAAATGCCTCGTTTTATGTTAGATAAGAACTGGTTCTGGTTACATTTCTTGAAATATTTTATTTAATCAATATAGTAACTATAAAAAGAAAACATCTTTAAAAATTTATAAATCTATAATGTATTTATCCCATGGTATATTTCTTAAAGCACTAGGTAATTTTTATTTATATTCCTGTTCCTGGAAATACTACCTGTCTGCATTAGGGTGGAGAAACTTTTATTTGAGTCATACAAGTTTACTTTTCTATTTCCCAGAACAAATTGTCAAAGTTGATTACCATGTTTATAAATTAATGTTCTTTCTTTTTGCAAATATGCTTAACCTAAAAAATATAATCAATTATTGACAGTACAATTCAAAACAGTAGCAATTTATTAAGTTAAACATGCTGAAAGATGATTCACATTTGAATAAAACTCTCCCAACATTAATAAATTTATGGTATAGTAAAGATTGTGTAAAATGGTAGTCTCATCTATTTCACCCTAGCTTAAAGCAATTAAATGATAACGGTGAGCTTTATATTTTATGTTCATGAATTTTGTCTCTTCTACCTTTTAAATTCTAATATGATTACATGTCTCACTTTGCCTAATATTCTATTTTATAAAGATATATGATTAAGCAATTAAATTGGATAGTTATACATGTAGTTATGAGTATGGAACTAGTAGAAAATGCAATTTGCATACAGCATGTAAGTGCAACTGAGTACCTACATTAAGTCAATTTCTGCAGAAATGAACAAGGATTTGAGGAACATTCTGAATTATGTTAACTCTGTAACGATAATCATTATGGCTCTGGCTGGTTTAGCTCAGTGGGTGGAGTGTCAGCCTGTGGACCAAAGGGTCCTGGGTTCAATTCTGGCCAAGGGCATGTACCTTGGTTGCAGGTTCCTCCCTGGCCCCAGCCCTGGTTGGGGCTCATGCAGGAGGCAACCAATCGATATCTCATTGATGTTTCTTTCTATCTTTCCCTCTCTCTTCCACTCTCCCTAAAAATCAATGGAAAACTATCCCTTGGGTAAGGATTAACAACAATAAAAAAGATAATCATTATGACCTTCAGTCAAGATGAACAGAAAATAAATTCTTCCCTCTTCTACATACAGAAGTGTTTAATGTGATGTTGAAGAAAGACAAATTTTAAAACTACATTATTATATTTGAAGTAAAGAAATGTCCAAGTGCCAGAGATAAGGAAGGAACATACTCATAACCAAAGCAGAGAGCAGCAATTAAAGCAACTCCATGAGCTACTAAAAGCTGAGTTTTAGGGGTTTTTTTGCATAATAGGGAACTAAAACTGAGCTTCCTAGATGAAGAATGAACCAGAAAAAATAGAACACAGTCTATATACAGAGATAGGAAAATCTCTGTTGGCTTGTCCAGGATTACAACAAGAAGTGAGGGATCCACTCAGGCTATAAAAATTAGGCCCAAAATGAGATAAGAATGTATCCCCATGCAGGGCATCCTATCTAATAAGAGTAATATGCAAAATGACCATCACTCCAACACACAAGATGGCTGCTCTCATGTGGACACAAGATGGCCAGCAGGGGAGGGCAGTTGGGGGGAACCAGGCCTGCAGGGGAGAGCAGTTGGGGAGGGCAATTAGGGGAAATCGGGCCAGCAGGGGAGCAGTTAAGCATCAATCAGGCTGGCAGGGGAGTGGTTGGGGGTTAGCAGGCTTGCAGGCAGAAGTGGTTAGGGGCAATCAGGCAGGCAGGCAGGCAAGCAGTTGGGAGCCAGCCGTCCTGGATTTTGAGAGGGATGTCCGACTGCCCAATTAGGCCCAATCAAGGAGTCCCAGATTGGAGAGGGTGCAGGCTGGGCTGAGGGACACTCCCCCCCCCCTTGCACGAATTTCATGCTCTGGGCCTCTAGTTCTTATATAATTCCCCAGTGAAGATAAACTAATGATAAGCCTCACTAAGTCCACTTGTCCACCACCAAGAGCTTTTTCAGCTCGTGACTACAACAAATATATTTATTCTTCAGAAACCAAAATAACCTAATAATGTAAAGAATCTTTAACATAAATACCCTTTAACTATTCAAAGGAAATAAATGAAGACATGGGACCCATAAACCAAGATGAACACAGTATATAAACTTTATAGTTAATTTTATATAAACATCATTTACTATATTATGCATGCCATGATATAAAACCCGAAAAGGAAATGTTTTTCCTATAGTATCAGTAACATATAAAGATTCATATAAAAAAAAAAAAAGATTCGGCATATTTACTTGTTTTTTACCTAGTCAAACTATTAAGATTAATGAATACAAAATACTTATTAATATATTTTGAAGAGTTCCTTAAAGTAACTTGTATTCAAATATGAAAGTATGGTACTCCTTCAGGAAACTGTTCTTCCACAGACAGGAACCCAGAGAAAGACAACCTTTACAAAGGTCAGAGTCCAATATCTTGGTTTCCACAATCAGTAACAGTAACATTCACCTTCCTAAAGTATTTTGTAAACTGTGCTACAATATCAATTTGAAATATTCTATTTCTTAAAAGCAAAAAAGTTAGTTATGTTTTAGAAAAATAGGATTTTGATAAAATTGGTCATTTATTTCTAATTTAAAAACGAGAAAGATCTATTCAGCCATAAAAATGTTAAAGGGGGTTGTTTCAGGATTGTTCTAAGTCATACTTACCAAAGAGAAAGTTGGAGACCTTGTAGTTTTTGAGAAATTAAAGGTTGCTAGACGCTTCTTAGCAGTTATATAAACATTTAGATATAACTTATTCTTATAAATGAAAAATTATAATGTTTTGTTTGCATCCCCCTCATTGCTCATTTGAGTCTCCAATACTGTTACTCTTTTCTTTTTCCCATATTATCAGGATCACAAGTTCATTTAAAAAACAACAACAGTACACAAACAGCTTATCTACTATATACTTCGAAGCTATAAGAATTCATAATTTCAGGTTAGTACAAGAATAGGAAACAGGCTCGGCTGCCATGGACCAGTGGTTGAGCGCTGACCTATGAACCAGTAGGTCACGGTTTGATTCCTGATCAGAGCACGTGCCTGGGTTGCAGGCTTGATCCCCAGTGTGGGGCATGCAGGAGGCAGCAATCAATGATTCTCTCTCATCATTGACGTTTCTCTCTCTCTCTCCCCCCCTTCCTCTCTGAAATTAACCCTATATAATAAAAGGGTAATATGCAAATTGACCCTAAAGGCGGAACTACCAGGAACAATTGGTCACTTTGACGTGCACTGACCACCAGGGGGCAGATGCTCAATGCAGAAGCTGCCCCCTGATGGTCAGTGCGCTCCCACAGGGGGAGCTCCGCTAAGCCACAAACCAACCCGGCTGATGTCTGCAAGCACAGCAGCGGTGGCAGGAGCCTCTCCCGCCTCCTCCACAGTGCTAAGGATGTCTGACTGCGACTTAGAGCCGCTCCCCACAGGGAGTGGGCCTAAGTTGTCAATCAGACATCCCCTGAGGGCTCTCAGGATGCTAGAAGGATGACTGATTGCCAGCTTAGGCCTGACCCCCCCGGGGACAGGTGGACATCTCCCGAGGTCTCCCAGGCTGCCAGAGGGATGTCTGACTGGCAGCTTAGGCATGATCCCCCAGGGAGAGGGCTTAAGCCGGCAGGTGGACATCCCCAAAAGGGTCCCGGACTGTGAGAGGGTGCAGGCCGGGCTGAGGGACCCCCACCTCCAGTTCATGAATTTTCATGCACCAGGCCTCTAGTACAAATATATTTTCTAAAAAAGAATAGGAAACAGAAATACCTGTATGTAAATAGGAATTAAGTATACTTCACTTCCATCTATGTTATCTCAGCCTATGACTATGAGCTAAGGCACAAGAAATTATAACAATCCCAGTTTCTACATGATGTCAAGGATAGGATTCAAATTTTCTTAGAGACTTCCTGTGACATAGGTCTATGAGACCAGTACTAATTCCTTTTCCTCTTCTCAACTGTAAAGTGTTTAATTTGGTCTGATTAAAGATCCTAATAAAGCTGCAAACAACATAATTATTTTAGATCTGATATGCTCTATTACCATATTTCTGCAAGAACTTTTTCCTTTTAAACATAATATTTATAATACTAGAAGCCTGATGCATGAAGATTCGTGCAAGAATGGGCCTTCCTTTCTCTGGTCCCTGGAGCCGCCTCTCTCTGCTCCGGCCCCCGGAGCCGCCTCTCTCTGCTCCGGCCCCCGGAGCCGCCTCTCTCTGCTCCGGCCCCCGGAGCCGCCTCTCTCTGCTCCGGCCCCCGGAGCCGCCTCTCTCTGCTCCGGCCCCCGGAGCCGCCTCTCTCTGCTCCGGCCCCCGGAGCCGCCTCTCTCTGGTCCAGCCCCCAGAGCCGCCTCTCTCTGCTCTGGCCCTGCCTTCCCACACTGCCCAGAGGCCCTGCGTGGCTGGGGTGGTGCATAACGCCTGCGTCATCGCCATGGCGACGATGCAAGCGTCCGAGCCCTAGCCACTTGCATCATCGCCATGGTGGCAACGCAAGCGTCCCGACCCTAGCTGCTCGGCACCTGCATATGCAAATTAACCTGCCATCTTTGTTAATTTGCATACTCACTCCTGATTGGCTGGTGGGCACCGTGAAGGTACAGTCAATTTGCGTCTTTCTCTTTTATTAGTGTAGATTTCATACAGATCAACTTCATTTGTATGTTTCACTAGGATAATCTATCACCATGAATTAGGATAAAAGAACAAGTCCGGCAGATTTATATCTGAAAGTAGGCTCTGCCACTTTTTAGTTGTGTGGCCTCTAGCAAGAAACTTTACACTGCAAACACTGGAAAAATTAAAAAGATAAATGGTCTTGATCATTGTGATGATTATATGGGTATGTTCACTTTATGAAAAATCATCAAATTACACATTTTGTTTTGGACACTTTCTGTATATGTGAAAGTACGTCAATGAAAAATTTTCCTAAAATAAAAGTGTAAGTCTCTTAGCTCTAGCCACAGAAACAAACAAAAAACAAACTTATTTGAGAAAGTATATAGTACCTTAGATGACTCTAATCGATACATATAAAGAGGTAATATGCTAATTTGTCCATGCTGGTGTCCCCGTAACGACCAATTTGCATATTGATGCACACGCAGCAGGGGGCAAGTGGCTGGAGCCAAGTTCTCTGGGGTCTGAGGAGACTGCCTGACAGGAGCCCAGAGTGCAAAGAAGGAAGAGGAAGCGGCCACGGGGAGCTCTTCCAATCCCCCTGCACAGACACCCTACCCCAACCCCTGTACCCCTGGGGGGGAAGGACGAACACCCTACCCCAACCCCCAAACCCCCAAAGGTTTGGGGAGGCTTACCAGACAGGGAGAAGATCCATCCTGGAGGGGTAGCTGCAGCCTCCAACTCCTGATCTCTTCCCTCCACCACCACCACCAGGGGAGCCCACAATAGCACGCTGTCGACCACCCGTTCAACACCTCCGAGGGACCCGGGGACCACAGCCCACCGCTGCTGGGACTCCTCTGCTGGGGCTGGGTACACCTCTCCTCCCTACAACTCCAGACCCAGGTGGAGGCAGGCCTGAGCTGCCCCCAGCGTCAGACCCTTGCCCCCCCTCCCCCATAGCAGCAGTTCAATCTTCGCAGAGGAAGAGCACTGAATCTTGCTGGGGATTTGGCAAAATCTGCCCTCCTAGCCTGCCTGGCTCCGCCCTGGCCTAGCCCCCACCCTGCTCCAGGAGATTGGAGCCCTGCCTTGAGTAGGTACAGCTGCGAAACAGCCACGTAGGATTTAAAGAATGACACCAAGCGAGAAGGTTTGACAGTTACTCCCCCTTCGACTTTGCACCCCCCTTCCACCCCCTAACTCCCTGCCGCTCCCCGCCCCCCCCCCCCCGTCAGTGCCTCCAAGGATGACCACTGCTAACAGGGCTGCTGGCCAGAGCCCGCCCCTCTGAGGCCTGCAGAACCCTCTGCAAAGCTTCCATAGCTACAGTCCCAGGAAACAATCATGTCCTCCTCCCCTAATCAGCACCTGCTACCTGTGAGTGTACCCATGAGTTTAAAATAACAATCCCTTACCATTTAGACATCACTTACTTGATGAAACATTTCTAGGTTTATTAGCTCAGAACCTCCTCATGACCACCCAGTGAGGTAGGTGGAGAAGAGATTACAATTCCCATGGTATATGCGTATGTACTCAGAAATGAAGCTCAGAGAGGGAAAGTGGTTCCCAAGGTGTAGCACATGCCCCATGGGGGGGGGGCGGGGGGGGGGTTGAGGAAATTTGATTTTAAGTGGGGGCAATTCGAGAATGAGTTAACAGTGAAATTTTTGCATTTCTTATGGTTCTAGGGGGCCTGATCTACAGCATATCCAACATAATAAAAGTCTAATATGCAAATGACCAAATGGTGGAATGAGTGGTCACTATGATGTGCGCTGACCACCAGGGGGCAGACACTCAGCGCAGGAGCTGCCCCCTGGTGGTCAGTGTGCTCCCACAGAGGGAGTGCTGCTCAGCCAGAAGCAGGGCTCATGGCTGGCAAGCACAGCGGCAGTGGTGGGAGCTGCTCCCGCCTCCATGGCAATGCTAAGGATGTCTGACTGATGGCTTAGGCCCACTAAGCTGTCAGTCGGACATCCCCCCAGGGCTCCCGGACTGTGAGAGGGTGCAGGCCAGGCTGAGGGACCCCCCCCCCCAAGTGCATGAATTTCGTGCACTGGGCCTGTAATGTGTATATTTGGTTATAATGCAGAACACTGGTTAACCCAAACTGTGATATAAAACTATATTGAAGTAAAAATTGAGGTGATGGTGGAGTATAAAAAAAAGGTTAAATCAACATCTTTCACAACAGATATTCAGAATAATTTTTAAATCTGAATATTAACACCTACCTAAGCAGATTACCAAGAAATAGGGAGTTTAAAAGCAACTTATATCTAAGGAGCTGACAATGACTCCCTTTGGGAACTGGGAACTGAAAATGAGGTGTGATGGGGCAGGCAGGGGTTGGCTGTATATCATTATAAGCAATGAAATGATTTGACTTCTTAAGCTGTGTATATGTAATACTTGATGAAAAGAAAAGCATTTAAAAAGAGACGATTTGTATGCCCACCAACAGTACACCAGGGTTCCTTTTTCTCAACATCCTCACTGACACTTGTTGTTTATTGATTTATTGATGATAGCCATCCTGACAGGTATAAGTTGGTATCTCATGATAGTTTTTACATTTTTTAGAAGCTT
This sequence comes from Corynorhinus townsendii, assembly GCA_026230045.1. Lineage (NCBI taxonomy): Eukaryota > Metazoa > Chordata > Mammalia > Chiroptera > Vespertilionidae > Corynorhinus > Corynorhinus townsendii. The sequence goes on from JAPDVU010000002.1 coordinate 86,361,748, forward strand.
TTCATATGTCTATTGGCCATCTATATGTCCTCTTTGGAGAGTTATCTATTCAGGTCTTTTGCCTATTTTAAAATTGGATTGGGGTTTTTTTGGTGTTGAGTTTTGTAAGTTATTTATAAATTTTAACCCCTTATCAGGTGTATCATTGGCAAGTATGTTCTACCATTCAGGGGACTGTCGTTTCATTTAGTTAATGATTTCCTTTGATGCAGATTGGGTACAGCCACATGGAAAACAGCATGGACTTAACTAAAAAAATAAAAACTGCCAACGATTCCACTTACACTAATTTGAAAGAATATATGTAGTACCCCTATGTTCATTGCAGTGTTATGTACAATAGACAAGATTTGGAAGCAGCCCAAGTGTCTATCAGTAGGTGAGTAGATTAAAAAAAGCTGTGGTACATTTACTCAATGGACGACTCTGCCATAAAAAGGAAAAAATTTACCCTTTGTAACATTATGTATGAACCTGGAGAACATTGTTAAGTGAAATAAGCCAGTCAGAGAGAGAAAAGTACCATAGGATTTCACTCATATGTGGAATTTAATGAACTGAACTACCAAGCAAAATAGAGACAGACTCATAGAGAGCAGGCAGACAGCTGGGTGGGGGTGGGGGTAGGAGATGGAAGATTGAACAAATGAAAAAAGGAGAACTCATGGACAAGGACAATAGTGTGTGGTAATTGCAAAAGGGGAGGGGACAAGTGGAGGTAGAAGAGGGTATAGAGGGGATAAACAGTGGTAGGAAAAATAAATTTAAAAAACAATTTAAAAAAGGAAAAACTATGGCTATATCAAAAGTGACATGATATCTTAAACTTTTTAAAAATATATTTTAATTTTTTTATTTTTTAAGTTTATATTTTATTGTTGACAGTATCAAAGATGTCCCCCCCTCCCTTTACTCCCTTCCACCCAGCCCCCACTCCACCACAGGCCTTCACCACACTATTATCTGTGTCCATGGGTTATGCATGTAAATTATTTGGTTAATCTCTTCCAGCCCCTCCCTTCCCTCTGATATCTGTCAATCTGTTCCATGCTTCCATGTCCCTGGACCTATTTTGTTTGTTAGCTTATTTTGTTCATTAGATTCCACATGGAAGTGAGATCATGTGGCACTTGTCTTTCTCTGACTTATTTTGCTTAGCATAATCTCCAGGTCCATCCATGCTGTCTCAAAGAGTAACAGACCCTTCTTTTTCACATCTGCATAAGTCTTTATTGTTTTAAGTTTTACATGTTTCCTTTTTCCCCTATTGACCTCGCCCAGCCTGCTCCTGCCTCCCAGTACAGGCCCTCACCCCCCTATTGTCCTTGTCCATTCATTAAGCTTATGTGCATGCAACAAGCCCTTTGGTTAATCTCTTCCCCCTTTTCCCCGATCCCCTGCTTCCCTCTGAGGTTTGATGGTATTTGATGCTTCTATGTCTCTGGATCTATCTTTCTCCGACTGGCTTATTTTGCTTAGCATAATGCTCTCTAGGTCCATCCATGCTATTGCAAATGGTAAGAGTCCTTTCTTTATTATAGCAACATTGGGTGGATGTGCCAGTTTTTTAATTCATTCACCTGCTGATAGGCATTTTGTCTATTTTCAGATCTTAGCTATATAAATAATGCTGCTACAAATATAGGGATGTATATATTCTTTCTGATTGGTGCATCTAGATGCTTAGGATATATTCCCAGAAGTAGGATCACTGGATCAAAATGCAGTTCCATTTTTAACATTTTGAGGAAATTCCATACTGTTTTCCATAATGGTTGCACCAGTCGGCATTCCCACCAGCAGTGTACTAGGTTTCCCTTTTCTCCATATCCTCACCAGCACTTGTTGTTTGGTGATTGATGGTAGCCATTCTGGCAGGCATGAGGCAATACCTCATTGTGATTTTTAATTTGCGTCTCTGATGATTAGTGACATCGAGCATTTTTTATATGTCTATTTGCCATCTGTAGGTCCTATGTGGAGAAGTCTATTCAGGTCCTTTGCCCATTTTTGATTGGATTGTCTTCCTTTTGTTGAGTTGCTAATATATTTTGGAAATTAACCCTTTATCAGATACATCATTGACAAACATATGTTCTCCCATACATTGGGATCCCTTTTCATTTTGATGATGGTTTCTTTTGCAGTGCAATTTTTTAGTTGGATGTAGTCCCATTTGTTTATTTTTTCCTTTGTTTCTCTTGGCCTAGGAGATGTATCAATAAAAATTCTGCTACGAGAGATGTCTGAGATTTTATTGCCTATGTTTTCTTCCAGGATTTTTACGGCTTCACAATTTGCATTTAAGTCATTTATCTATTTAGAGTTTATCCTTGTGTATGGTGTAAGTTGGTGGTGTAGTTTCATTCTTTTTAATGGTTTCAAGCAATTTATTTTCTATTTTTTCTTTTACAGTTATTTTTTTAAATTTATTTTTATTGTTGAATGTATTACAGATGATCCATTTTCCCCCCTTTGATCCCTTCTAGCCTGTCCCCACTCCCTGTCCGCCCAGCCTGCCCAAGGCCTTCACCACACTATTGTCTATGTCCATGGGTTATGCATGTGTGCATATAAGTCCTCTGGTTAATTCCACCACTGCCTTCCCTCTGAGATTCCACAGTCTGTTCCATGCTTCTATGTTTCAGGATCTATTTTGCTCATCAGTTTATTTTGTTCATTAGATTCCATATGAGTGAGATCATAATACTTTTCTTTCTCTGACTGAATTATTTTGCTTAGCATAATATTCTTCATGTAGTTTATTTTTTCTGTTAAACCTCACCCAAGGATATTTTTCCACTGATTTTTTAGTGAGAGTGCAATGGAGTGGAAGAGACAGAGAGAGAAACATCAATGTGATAGTTTCATTTTTAATTGTATATTGTCCATCTCCCCTTGGGTAGTAAATTATTCAGGATAAGTATTGTTGAATATATATTACAGCACTTAAAACTTTGCATATAGTAAGCCATAGTAATAAATTGATAAAATGTCAGTCCTTTAAAAACAAAGGAATATTATCAGGATATTGGTTTAACTTTTTATGCAATGCAGGCATCGTTTTTACATCCTCAACTGGGTCATCATTGAAGAACATCTTGAACATCTCCAGTGATGGCAAGCGTATTATCTCATGAAGCAGTTCATTTCATCTCAGGACAGCTCTACTTGCGTGAAGAGTCTTCTTTACACTAAATTAAACCTCTCTCCATGTAATTTCCACCTTTGGAGTTAGGCCAAGTAAGTTGAATTCCTTTTACATATCCAGACCTACACATTTTAGAAAACAGTTGTAGATATTGCCCATATCTTCTCTTTTGCAGGACAAATATTTCCATTCCTTTGAATAATTCCCCATATATTATGTATTGTCTTCCAATCTTATCCTTTCCATGACAGTTTAGAAATTTCTAATTTATGAATTTTTGTCACAAAATACCACACTCAGAACTTAACATAATTCCTCTCCCATTTGCTGTGACTAACATAGTCAATGGAACAAATACCTTTTTTAGCACTGTTACTCAAGAGAGCAAAATGACTATTCTGATAGTTCTGATAGAAAGCTTGTATGTAACTAAAATCTCCAGTAATTTTCATAAGCCCTGCTATGAATGCAAGGGGATTCTATTTTGTAGGTGTAAATTTGTTTTCTAAACAACTGGGTGAACACTTTATATCTACCCTGATTAAACACATTATTGTAACTTTTAGTATAGTGTTCCATGTTATTTTAATCTTTGAATCCCAACTCTGTACTTCAACATAATAAAGACCCTTCCAAAATTTTTCCCATCAACATATTTGATAAGCATGCCTTTATAAGAACATCTAAATCACTGATAAAATATCTGCATAAATAGCCTTGCCAGTTTGGCTCAGTGGACAGAGTGTCAGCCTACAGACTGAAGGGTCCCAGGATGGATTCCCATTAAGGACACATGCCCGGGTTGCAGGATTGATCCCTAGTAGGGGGCGTGCAGCAGGCAGCCAATCAATGATTCTCTGTCATCATTGATGTTTCTATCTTTCTCTCCCTCTCCCTTCCTCTCTGAAAGCAATAAAAAGTATATTTTAAAAATATTTGCATAAATATATTAAAACTGAGTCCCATAGCATAACAGCATTACATTAGAGCTCTTTTCTTGTGATTAACATTGATTCTCTGTATAGTTCAATGAGCTGTTTGTAACTCCCTTAACAGCTTCTTCTTAGCTGCAAAAAATATGATGAAAGGTACTTTAAATGCCTTTAAGTCAAGATGCTCTATGAAAATTAAATATTTTATTAACGAATATTGCTTTTTATTCACTTCATTTCAGATACGTATAAGTATATATCATTACACATAAATGCACATCAACTTAATCCTATGGATAATTATCAACACAATGTCAATATTATCAGTGCCCCTAAAATAAGATTTTATATTAATACTAGACGCCCAGTGCATGAAATTCACTGTTCGGGAGCCCTCAGGGGATGTCCAAAAGCCAGCAGTCGGACATCATTAGCATTCCCATGAAGGCAGGAGAGGCTCCCGCCATCAATACTGTGCTTGCCAGTCATGAGCTTGGCTCAGGGCTTCTAGCTGAGTGGCACTCCTCCTGTGGGAGTGCACTGACCCCCAGGGAGCAGCTCCTGCTTTGAGAATCTGCCCGCTGGTGGTCAGTGCGCATCATAATGACTGGTCATTCCACCATCGGGCTGAAACTGGCCCTCCAACATCCCCCAAGGGGTCCCGGATTGTGAGAAGGTGCAGGCCAGGCCAAGGGACCTCACCAGTGCACGACTGAGGCCAGGGAAGGACATGGGAGGCTGGCCAGCTGGGAGGGACCCTGAGAGGGCTCCAGGGCTTGTCCTGCCCGTCTTGCTCAGTCCCGTTTGGCTGGACCCCAGCAGCAAGCTAACCTACCGGTCAAAGCGTCTGCCCCCTGGTCATCAGTGCACATCATAGCAACTGGTCGACTGCCCCCTGGTGGTCAGTGCATGTCATAACAAGTGGTTAAGCGGCGTTAGCATATCATTAGCATATTATGCTTTGATTGGTTGAATAGCCAACTGCACAACTGGACACTTAGCACACTAGGCTTTTATTATATAGGATATTCTCATGTTTGTAAAATCTCTCTTAACATAAATTTTTTTCTAAGACAGTCTGGATATCTTTGCAGAATAATGCTACAATTGAGAAATCAGCAAAATCAGACCAAGAATATGTTTTCATATGTATGCAATGGATAAGAAAACAAAACTATATCAAATAGTGTGTTACTTTGGAAGCCTCAGTTAAGATAAATTTAACATTATCTATATTGCTTAAAGCTCTCATATGAAATCTTCCCTGTCACTATACTAGTTTTTTTTTTTTAAATAAATCTTTATTGTTCAGATTATTACAGGTGTTCCTCTTTTTTTTTTTCCCCCATAGCTCCCCTCCACCTGATTCCCCACCCCACCCCATGCCCTTACCCCCCGCCACTGTCTTCATCTTTAGGAGTAAGATTTTTGTCCAATCTCTTCCCGCACCCCTCACACCTGCTTCCCCTGAGAGTCGTCAGTCCACTCCCTTTCTATGTCCCTGATTCTATTATATTCACCAGTCCATTCTGTTCTTCAGATTTTTATTCACTTGAATTTTAGATTCACTTGTTGGTAGGTATGTATTTGATGTCATTTTGTTGTTCATAATTTTTATCTTTACCTTTTTCTTCTTCTCCTCTTCTTAAAGAATACCCTTCAGCATTTCATGTAATCCTGGTTTGGTGGCGATGAACTCCTTTAGCTTTTTCTTGTCTGTGAAGCTCTTTATCTGACCTTCAACTCTGAATGATAGCTTTGCTGGGTGGAGTAATCTTGGTTGTAGGTTCTTGCTGTTCATCACTTTGAATATTTCTTGCCACTCCCTTCTGGCCTGCATAGTTTCTGCTGAGAAATCAGCTGACAGTCGTATGGGTACTCCCTTGTAGGTGACTAACCGTTTTTCTCTTGCTGCTTTCAAGATTCTCTCTTTGTCTTTTGCCCTTGGCATTTTAATTATGATGTGTCTTGGTGTGGTCCTCTTTGCATTCCCTTCGTTTGGGGTTCTGTGTACTTCCTGGACTTGTAAGTCTATTTCTTTCACCAGGTAGGGAAAGTTTTCTGTCATTATTTCTTCTAATAGGTTTTCAGTATTTTGCTCTCTCTCTTCTTCTGGCACCCCAAAAATTCGGATGTTGGTATGCTTGAAGTTGTCCCAGAGGCTCCTTACACTATCTTCATATTTTTGGATTCATTTTTCTTTTTGTTTTTCTGGTCGGGTGTTTTTTTTTTTTGTTTCCTCATATTTCAGATCTTTGGTTTGATTCTTGGGGTACGTTGATCTACAGTTGAGTTTCTGTATATTCTTCATTTTAGACAGTGTATGCTTCATTTCTGACTGATCCTTTTCCATTTTTTTGGCATTCTCATTAAGGTCCTTGAAGGTCTCACTAAGCTCCTCAGAAGTGTCATCAAGTTTCTCAGCGGTTTTTAGATGATTCTTGAGTAACCTTATAAAAGTGGTTCTGAACTCTATGTCATCCAGTAGTTTGCTTTCCTCCGTTTCTTTCATTCGTGACATGTTTCTTTGTCTCCACATTTTGGCTGCTTCCCTGTGTTGATGGAGTGGCTTTGTGTGGTAGGTGACCTATAGGGGGCAGTAGCTCAGCTTCCCCAATCACCTGATGTGGACGCTCTTGGTACACCCCTTTGTGGGCTGAGTGCAAAGTCTTGGTGTAGTTAAGCCTTAATTGCTGTTGGTACGCTGGGAGGAATTGACCTCCAGGCCAATCAGCTGTGAGGACTTGCTGTGTCTATAAAAACTGCTGTGCTGGAGACACGCTTATGGTGCAGGACTTGTTTCAGTGGGGCTTTGGTGCTCGCTGAGTCTGCCTCTTGAATGTGTCACTTACGGATGTGAGGAGTTGAAATCTGGTTTCTCACACTGACCACTAGGTATACTGGCTTCTGGATCTCCAATGGGGTGCAGGTCAGCTATTGTCTGAGTCCACCCAGCAGGAGCTACAGTGAGAGCTACAGTTTTCTCCTCTTTGCTTGGGGTTTGGAGGTTTTGGAGCTGTCTTATCCGGTCTGCAAGTTTGTTAGATAGGGCAGTCCATTCATATGCAAAAACCGCCGCTTGGAGCTTGGGTGGGTTTGTAGGTTGTGTGGGGCGGGGTCTCAGGGCGTCACTAGGCTCAGCTTTTCCATGCTTGTGCACGTCTCAATGCTCTTTTCTCTTTCCTTCTAGTTGTAGAACTTCCACTCAGCCAGCTTTCCCGTGGTTCTGGGTGATAGACGTTTTGTCTTTTAGTTGCAGTTAAAATTGTGCGAGGCAGCAGTTTAGGTGTTTACCTACGCCACCATCTTGGATTCCTCCCCACTATACTAGTTTTAATTAAATCATGTATATTTAGCAAAATGAGTATATTTTTAATATTACGTGGACCAAATTAACCCAGAACAGTAGCTTTAGTAATAAGGGAACTCCCAGGTGCCCTTTCCATTTTAAAAGTTAAAGATATGGTCAGGTAAAATCTTCCATTCTAAGACATATCTTCCCATATCAAGAAAAACCTATTATTATGTGACAACATCATGACACAAAATGTTATTTTGAGGAAGCCCAGCCAGTGTGGCTCAGTGGCTGAGAATCGATGCAAGCATCAAGAGGTCACCGGTTCTATTCCCAGTCTGGGCACATGCCCCAATTGCAAGCTCATCCCCAAGAGGGGGTGTGCAGGAGACAGCTGATCGATGTTTCTATCTCTCCTCCTCTCCCTTTCTCTCTCTCTAAAAATTAATGAAGAAGATCTTTTTAAAAATTATTTTGGGGCAGTTGTATCTCTGTCACTAATTTCTCAGCTACTTCACACAACTAAATGGACTCATAGTAGCCCCACAATCATGCAAAGTAATTTAGACATTATTTTACATCATGTTTTCTCTTTTAGCAATGTTTATCAGGAAATTAGTGATTTTTCTAATTTTTTAACCTCTTTTCAGAAAACTAGGAGGATTTCTCTGGGAGATAGATATAGCTTTGTGAAGCCAACTGATCCAGGGGGAAATACCCACCTTTTCTTCGTTCAACTCAACCATTTTTGCTTCCTAGGAAAAAAGGGAAGATGAAGGATCGACTTCAAGAACTAAAGCAAAGGACAAAGGAACTCGAACTCTCTAGAGACAGGCATGTATCAACTATAGAAGCAGAGGAACAAGGAAGGATTCTGCAGCAAGCTGTTATTTATGAAAGAGAGCCTGTAGCCGAGAGATACCTACATGACATCCAAAAACTTCAGGAGAGTATTAACAATTTGACAGACAATGTTCAAAAATTTGGGCAGCAACAGAAAAGTCTGGTGGCTTCAATGAGAAGATTTAGTCTCCTTAAGAGAGAGTCGAGCATTACAAAAGAGATTAAAATCCAAGCAGAACACATCAAGAGAAGTTTGGATGATTTAGTAAAAGAAGCAAAAAAATCAGAGGCTGAAACTGGTCCATCATCAGTGGTCACAAGGATACTTAAATCTCAGCATGCCGCACTGTTCCACCATTTTCAGCAAACTATGTTGATATACAATGACACAATAGCAACAAAGCAAGAGAAGTGCAAGACATTTATTTTCCGTCAGCTTGAAGTTGCTGGAAAGCAAGTGCCCGAAGAAGAAGTAAATGATATGCTTCATCAAGGAAAATGGGAAGTTTTCAATGAAAGCTTGCTTACAGAAATCAATATCACTAAAGCACAACTCTCAGAGATAGAACAGAGACACAAGGAACTTACTAATTTGGAGAATCAAATGAAGGACTTAAGGGAGCTTTTCATGCATATATCTCTTTTAGTAGAAGAACAAGGAGAAAGCATCAACAATATTGAAATGACAGTGAATGGTACAAAAGAGTATGTTAACACTACTAAAGAGAAATTTGGACTAGCTGTGAAATATAAAAAAAGAAATCCTTGCAGGGCACTGTGTTGTTGGTGTTGTCCATGCTGTGGCTCAAAATAAAGAACCTGTTTTAGAAACCTCTCCAGCTTTAGAATGAAGGATGCCCTGTATTTCAGTATCTTGTTTTTCTTCATTTCACAGATTCATTCACATACTTTCATTATTATTTTTATAATTTCCTCCTTTAGCCCTTACCCAACTAGAATTGCATACGTTTCCAAAGCCAATGACATAAAACGTCTTCATTTGCTAAACTAAAAACATTATGCTGAGCTGTTGAAAGTGAGGTGAGTGATCTTGTTTCTAAACAGGTATCAAGCTCTTCCATATATTTTTGTAATTTCCATTGTCTTTAGGAGATAAACGTGACAACTACTTAAACATTCTTTTGGTTCATTTGAGGATATTTTGGTAGTTAAGAATTATATAAAATAAGACCTCAAAGGATTCTATATTTAAGCAAATTTAACAGCAGCTGTATCAAATGTTTTATGTCCAGATATTGCAGATAATTCAGTGGTCAACTAAATCCTGATAAAATCCAGCTATACTTGATGAAGACTCTAGTTGGTAACTGGGAGCTGAATCTAGTTTAAAGACTAAGGCAAATTAAGGCACTGTTTTCCTGAACTTGGGTTCATTCAGGACATCGTGTAACTTACAAAGTAGGAAGGTTGGGAAATGAAGTAAAAAATAAAGGTATTCTCAAAAGTTTCTCCATTACTTTTTTGTAAACCAGACACTAAACAAGGGGTTAGGGATATAGTTTGAACTCACAAAGGAACAGAAATCTGTAATTCATATTCTAGTGGAGAAAACAGATAACAAACAAATACAAATATCAGATCATGCTAAGTTTTGGCAAAGTTAAAATAAGGGTATGGTGAGTTAGAGATTATCACTACCGGAGTGGCTTATTTGGGTTGGGCAGTATCAAAGGTAACATTAAGTGAAAATCTAAATGATGAGAACAAGGGATGGTATATTCCAGGCACAGGATACAAACAGTAGAAAGACCCTGAGGAGGATATTTTACTCTGGTCAAAGAAAAATGAATAATAGTACAGCTATATCACAGTGGCTAAAAGAGCAGTAAGGGAAGAGATGAAGTTAAGAAAGGTCAGCAGGGACTAGAGTTAAGAGTCATGTAAGTCTGAAATTTACAGCAAGTATAATCAATGAAAAGCCCTCAGATTATATTTTGGCCTGGGAATGTTATATAATCTATATCTAGAAAAGTCATTCTATTGTATGCAGACTGGGTTAGAATAGATTTGGGGCAGGTGAGTGGAAAACACGCATATAGGTAGAGAAAACAATTGGAAGGTTAATGAAGTAGTCCTCGTAAGAGATGACAAAGGGTTAGACTAGGATGGGAATGGAGGTGGTGATGGTGGTAGAAGCAGTACTCATATTCAAGATGAATGAAATACTTGCTGTGTTCCAACATAGTTCTAATAATTTCACAAGTTTACCAACGCCAACAGTGAGATATACAGTGAGGTTAAGTAACCTGTCCCAGGTCACAGAAACTGTATGTGGAGAATCAGGATTTGAACTCAAGCAGTATGATTCCAGAATCAGCTCTTAACTACTATATACTATACAGTGGTGATTTAAAAAAATTAGACTAAACTGTGATTGATTTAAGAGGTAGAAACTACAGGGTATTGATTGGATGATATTGTCATTTACTGAAATGGGAAAAGACAGAAATGAAGGTTTGAACAAGGGAATCTGTGATGATAATAAAATGTCCAAGTGGAGGTTTCTAAGATATTAGTTAAATCAGTAGGAACTCTTGGGAAATGTCAGGGCTGAAAGTATAGATTTGGGTTATTTGAGTAAATAAATGGTATTTAAAATCAGCTGACTTTGGGATGAAGTCATCTAAAAAGTATATAAAAAAACTGGAGGCCCAGAAAGGAGCCTGGGATATTTAAAGCAGAAAAGGAGTTACTGAGAAGAAACCATCAATAATGTAGAAACCAAGAAATGTGCTACAAAATGCATAAGAGGAACAAAGTTGAGGAAACTGTCAATTTTACAGTTTGGCCAAGTGATAAACAAGAATGGCAAAGTGACAGGGGATTTGGGAACACGAAGATATTTTGCTGAATCCAACAAGAGCAGTTTCAAGCAATTGTAGGGATGGAAGCACAAGTGGAGTATATTGAGGAACGAATATGATATGAAGAACTACAATGGCCACTAGAGACAATTCTTACCAGAAGTTTGAATAGAGGACTATAAAAAGGAGTCAAGAGCTGGGGAGGGATGTGGAGTCAGGACTCTGTAATAATTAAAGTTAAGAAACATGAGAGCACATTCTGCTAGTGGGAATAATCCAGAGAGAAACTCTTCATATAACAAAGGGAAGAGAGAACATGAAGCAGAAAGGGGTGGGATCTGGAGTACAAATGGAGAAGCTGGCCTAGGATAGGAGCAGAAATAATTCTTCCATATTATAGGAAAAAAGGAGAGGGCTAGGAATGAAATCAGATAGTTGAGCAAATATGGTGGTGGGAAATGAGAATTCTTATGCCAGTTTCTATTTCCTCAAGGAAGTATGAGGCAAAATTATTAACTGAAAGCACAGTGGGATTAAGAGAGAACAGAAATATACATACACATACCTCCTAACACTATAATTTTTAATTTATAATATATAAAGAAATTGAAGAGCTTTCCACTCTGTCAATTATCAACTATTACTGAAGAAAAAGATGTTTCATATATGCCAGCTTCATATGTTTCAGGAACATTATAACAAAGATAAATGTAGAACTGATGATAAACTCTCCAGGTAATGAGTGGTAGCAGACATATTTCTTCTGCCCCTCCCAAAGTTGTGCTATATATATTGTGCTTTTATCTAGTGCCTTACCCATATTTGTTAACAACTGTTCCTAATTTTTTTTATCATGAAAACAGAGAATATTAAGTACTATGTAATGTTCACTAGTACACTTATATCCAGGTGGATTTATAAAATAATAATTTTCTAACAGCACTTATCGCTACAAGTACTTAGCATTTTAAAGCAAGACTTCAGCACAGAAATTTTCACAGCAATGTATCACATACAACTTTGCTATATTTTAAAACCATAGTATTATGCTAACTTAAGCAACAAAAATAACATGATAATTAACTCATTAGTTGCTGAACGTTTTGTATATTTTATTCACATAGTTAATAGGCACTAATAGTAATTTTTCCTTAAAATCACTACCTTAATGGAAAAAAATTATTAATTATCAGAGGCACAAAATATTAGTAACATACAGTTCTGAAAGTATGCAATATTAAAAATAAAAGTATTATGAGTACTTGGGCTAATATTCTTACCCACTACACTCTGTCTCCTCTAATCAAAAGCTTCATGTAGCCTAAATTCATATGATAAGACACTGCCAAACTGGATCTCCTAATTCATCTCCATTTGGACACAACATATCATCAATAGTAATTATTCATATCCACTATCACATTTATAGAACACTAGTAAAATACTGCACTAGGTGCTTTAAGCACAGTATTTGGAATTCACATGATGACACAGGCATTAAAAACCTTATTTACAAGTGGAGACACAGAAGCTCAGAAAGATTTAGTAAGCTATCAAAGGACCGACTCCAAAGCCCACACTTTCCCATATCCCAGGAGTTCTCAGTTTTTGCTGTGTACCAGAATTATCTAAGGAAAATGTGTGAAAGAAAAACAGATGCATTCCTGGCCCTACCCTCTAAAATTTAGGAGGCCTGGGCTGAGGTTGAAGCAGGTGTTCCCTGGACAACATCTTGCTGCCTAACAACCCTGTGAACAAGCTTTTCTTTGATATTTTGTCTTTAAATAGAGTGTGTTGGGATGTGGGCGGGGAAGGATGGACACCTCTGCAGGTGGCTTGTGCATAAATTATATAGGAAATCAACCAACTGAGAGGCTATAGTGTACACTCCAGCTGCCAGAGTGAAGCTGGATGCCCTAAGAGACAAAGGAAGCCCTCAGCAAGAAAGTGTGGAGGTGAATCAACAGCATAACTAAGATTTATGAACATGAAAGCTTGGTAAAGTTTCACTGAAATAAGAGAAATCTTAAGCCAATGGACCCTACAAATCTAGTGAGTAGGGGTTTCAGATGGTAAAAATAGTAAAATCAGGGGACTCAACACTACACCTGAGGATGAAGTGAATCAGTTACATAGGTAATCCATACTTTCATACTTCTGGGTCTCCAGCACTCTATAAAGGACCCAGCTCCTCCTAGTTACTATTTAAAGGTCTAACTTAGTAAAAGTATGTTTGACTCAAATTCCAATGAGAGTATTAGTAAAATCATAACCAACTTAACTTCTTCTGAATACATATGATAAAGAATATAGTTTTTTTAAAACCCAAAAGTTGCAAAGTAATATTTGCCTGTAATATTATATAGAAAGAAGGTGAGTCAAGTAGGCATATAAAGGTCAGAGATGAAAATCCCATATTGGAAAAAGTAATAATAAATGCTTAGTTATTGTGCTATCTAATATGGAAACTGTCATAGTTTTTAAGCTTTTTGGTCATAAACTCCTTTCAGTGTTTGATGAGAGCTACATTCTGCTCCCAAGAAAAATGTATATGCACTTAGAATATGTGATTTCACTGGGTCCTGGGAGGCCACCCAGGTGCAGACCTCTAAATCAAAAATCTCTTTTTTAGATATTGATGTTGTGTCATCCATCTGCTTCCAGAACAAGTACCCAGGCCCCTCTGATATCTCCTGAATGAGAACAAGGGGATTTAATAAATGAATTTTAAATGTGGAAAAAAAGTCTTTTTTTATTGAAATGTTCTTAACATTTAGTAAGATCATGTCAGATATTATATTTTCTTCCCTTAGTAAAATCCCTCTATATTCATCACTTCTGTTGTAAAGCATCCAATTTGTGAGATTTGGCCAAAAGTTAAGTTAGGTCATATGACTCCACAGAAAAGCAGACAGTATGTAATGAGACAGTGGAGCCATTCCAAGAGTTCAAATATGCTAACACAGGTAGAATTGTTATTATCCTGGGAGGAAATATTAACCTCGATCTCCAGAGTTATTCCAATAATAAATATTAGGAGATTCAACCATAAAAAGGGAGGGTAATTTACTGTTTCTCTGAGGCTAACTTTCAAGACTACACGAGAGAGGAGATGTAGAAAGAGCATGTGCCTTCTTATAACATCAGTGTAACCTTGGGCTTCTGAAAATTCAATAGGCTGAGATGTTTAAAATAGCTCCCAGCTCAATTCTTTCCATGGATCATCAACAAACAGTACCTTGTATTATTAATGGAAACTTTTTATGGTGGATGTTGAGCTTTAAATTTGAGATTACTGCTGATTTTAATACTTTTTAAAATTGCAAAAGTTATTTACTTTTTCTTGGAAATATCTTCTTTATCTGTCAAGTTTTAGGTTTAAAATTGTTATAAATAGACATGAGGGTAGATAACATAATTCACACCGTAATAAATCAGAATATAGACTAAAGTTAATCTCTATATAGGCATGAGAGAAAAAGACTTTCTTGGAAAATAAACAGGTGAATTACAGAGCAGAATGTTTGCATGGCATCTATTTCTGCTCTCTTTAGAAGGAATACAAATCACTTTTACCTTTTTACTGAAATGGATTCTTGGGATAACTACAGTATGGTTCATGTTACTATATATGGTTGAATACAAATGCATAATTACAATACTTTACAGCTGCTTTTATTATAGAAGAGATATTCAACCACTATTTGCAGAACAGAAGCCTAGTGATGTTGTATGATTTTGATCTTTCAGGAGAACCCTCAAGTCTATGACATAAAGTGAAATTTGGCTGAGGCTTCATTTGCAATGACAGTTGCTGTCAGACTCATGTGCATGAGAAAGTTAGGCAGAGGTAGATTGTCCAGGACCTCTGTGGTCATCTACACTGCTTCCCATACTATGAATGAATCTGGCTCTATCAATTCGTAATTTTATGATTATAGACAAGATTCTCATTCTTCAGGTTTATTTTCTTCTGTTGAGTGATTGGATCTTCTCGAGGTCTGTGGTTTTCTCTATGTGCTCATAACAGGGTGGGAAAAGAACATTATCTAGGTGTTTAAGTGAGCTCTAAGAGGCTTTGTGGGACCTACGAGTAAACTAGTGTAGGCTCAGACAAGGGGTGAACAGAAGAAATCGAATGCTGTAACTGGATTTTGCAGTTGAGAGGTCCAGATGTCTATGGGCAAAAAGGAAGCAGCTGTGTGCAACAAGGAGTACTGTAGACTGCCTCCTAAGTCAGGTGCCCTCCCCATAATCCATCAGCCCTTAGCACTGAGCTTAGCAGGACTCAGCTGGAGGCCCTTCCCACTTATTATCCACTAGACTTTTCAATGCTACAACTATTAGGTGCTAGAGTTATATCAGTTAAAAAACAATTTCCTAATTGCATGGCCCTATGAAGGCAACCTGAAGGTCTTTAAGCAGAGGAGTAGCAAAACGATCAAATTTGCTTTTTAAAAAAGAAAGCTCCTATTCTTTATATATTCTTGCTTTATATCACTTGTTAAAGCATCTAAAAGCATGTATGAGCTTTATAATTTTAAAAACATCAAATAAAAGAGCTCCTGCTAGAAACGTAGAGGAGATTGGAGAATGGGCGAGTCTGCTGGCAGGGAGAGAAACTTGTTAGGAAACCACTGCTCTCAGTAACATGGAGGAAGTGAAGAAAGGATGAAAGGAGGTAACAACAAAGGGAATAGAAAGTAGGAGGGATATGAATGATATTCAGTCAATAACATCAAGAGGAAGAAGTAGCAGAACTTTCAAAAATTAGGCTTGGGAAGATATTCAAGAGGTATATAAACATAAAAAAAGAGTAGGATACAAAATTGTATATATTATGTGGTCACTGCATATATTATATTTTTACAAAAATATGCATAGGAAAGTCATCAAAATTGAAGTGGTTCACTCTGCATGGTAAGTCAATCATTTTTTAAAAACTCCTTCCCTAAATCTTTTATATTTATTAAAAATATACTTTTTTGTACATTCTGTGTATTTTTGAAGCACATTCATTTCAAAAGCAGTTTACCTTCTTAATAAAAATTCTATGGTTGTAAAACTCCCTTGAGAAAAACTGGTCAAACAGCAAACCATATTTCATAACACATTATACCACCTATAATTAATTCTCATGTCTTTGTGAGATCTCATTGACTATGAAATTAGAATGGTGAAGCAATCACCCTAGCTGTGGGTCTGCTCTTTCTGGTCTAGAAATTCACAGCTAAGAGAGGTGACAGAATTGCTGAGGATCATTTGATTACTCAGTAATCACTGTAGTCACTTATGAATTGCATGCTCCTGCCTAGGGATTTTTCCACTTCCATCTGTGTGACTGGTTCTTCCGTCTCAAGTGTCATCCTCTCAATAACATCTACTCTGTTTATCGTGATTATAAGAATAACGTGTCCCTGTCACCACCATCACCACAGGATTCCCAATATTGTTTTATCTGCTTTGTTTTCAGTGCACTTATCACCTAATATGTGACATAATTTATTTATTATAGTCAGTGTGTTTCACCCTCTAGAATATAAGTTCCTGAAGTCATACATGAATTTTTATTGTTTTTGTTCCCAAACATGTCCCCATCACCAGAACACTACTAGCACATAATGGATACTCAATAAATATTTGTTGAATTAACATGCATAAATGAATATTGCATGAAAGAATAAATTAAATAACTATTAGATTTAAACAATCATATACAATTACTTTACAAATGAATATCAGTCATTACTATTTTTTACTTTAGAAGTTGCTGATTTTCCGCTTAAACATTTGTAGAGACTAATTTATGGGGTTCAATAAAGTTCTCTATTCTTACATATATATATATATATTAAAGTTTCCTTTAGATTCAAAAAGGTGAAGATTGTATTAATAAAATAATTTCTCTAATTAGTTAAATGTATAAAAATTAAACATATAAGCTTTATCAATAAATGATGCAATAAAGTTTTACTTTTTGTAATTAGAGCTACTAAATTGTCTTATTTAAAGATAATCATTTGTGGTTGAGGACACTGAGAAACTATGCTCACAATTTCTCATTTAACCACGTTTGTCTAGTTTTTTTAATCTTTAGTAATGAAAAAGAAGGAGGGCAAATGCACAAGAAGGCCAGGGCACACATTCAACTTCAATTATAAGAGCAATTTAAACTACTTTACTGTGTCTTGGAGTTATGGCACCCTCTAGTGTTTGCTATGCAGAAATGCTATGAGAACAAATAATGCAAAAGTCTTTAAAAAAATTTAGGCAGTTGGACAAAATGATGTAAGCACATGACTAAGTGACAGATTACATGTTTAATTTTGAAATATAGAAGGAAAGTTGAGAAATAACAGTGGCATAAGAAGAATAAACCATTTAAATAACTTTGAAACAAAAATACTCCAAGAAAAAAAGGACAAAGGCAAATTAGTTATTAAAGAAGGAAAAATTTGAAAAATATTCTAGAACTCTGTGAACAAACCATTTCAAAATATAAAATTTGATAAAAGTAAATTATCAAATAAAACAGTTTATCTTTGAATACCCAGGAGTTATAATTATAAGGCTTTTTCATAACATAGCCTCAACCCTTAATCCCTATAGATAGCATTCTAATAAGGCCTCAGTACATTAAGAACTCTCAGGTAATTAAAAAACATTTTATTATACTAGGGTGTGATTATTTTAGCTTATTCAGTATTTTGTAACTTAGATAAATTTATTTATTGGCTAATGCTGCTGCAGGTACATTTACAATGACACTAACATTACTTACACCAATATAGGCTTTCCCGATATCCTAGGATGTCTTAGCACTTCTGACATTGTCTCTTTTGTCTCTTCCATTCTCTCTTCATCACTGGAATCCACGACAAATATTACCCCATAGGACTCAGCATAGTAATTCTTCCAGATACCCCGAATTCTTTTTCCACCTCCCAAGTCAAAGATGGTGACTTCAAACTTTCCTTGTCTAAGGTCAATTTTGGAAAATCCAACAGTAGGAGCTACATCTTCAGGATATTCTGTTTTGAATGATATGAAAGAAGCAATCTTTAGACTTTAAATTAATAACAATTTAACTTCACAACTTAAATAACATACAATGGAATGGAATGTGATGGAATGGAATGTTGGAATAGAATGTTTATTATTTCCTTACACAATGAGCATTACATCTAAGCATACTGGTCTGGGGGAAGGGTGGATAATATAAAATACCCAACTAGAATTCACACTCCATGCAGATAGGAGTTTCTATCTGTTTTTATTCATTTGTTTTTATTAATAAATACCTAGCTCCTAGAATAATCCCTACTGTATAACAAGTACCTAATAAGTATCTGTAGAATGAATAAATAAGTGAACTTTTGCCTTTAAGATATTTACTCTCCAAGTTACAAACAATAAAAATTTCAATCCTTCAACACTACAGACATCTCCAGGAACCATAACAACATCTACACAGTTATTTTTTAAAAATCTGAACATTAGAGAACAGTTTAAAAGAACCAAAGAATGGCAGGAGCTAAGGACCACTCTCTTTTAATTAACTGAATTCAAACTATAATTAGAATTAATAAGACTTACGAGGGCAGCTTATAAATATAAAAAGTAGATTTCATTATTTCTATAGTAAGATGTTTTGGATGTTCTTGTAAATTTATAATTGAATTTTTTTTACTTCTATATATGACAAAGACGGTACTAGAAGTATATTATAACTGCTAAGGATTGGTAATGACCATAAGACATTTAAAAGATCACTAAGGTTCAAGAAAGACAAACTAGAAGCTGGGATTTAGACCTTAAAGCTAGGAAGGATTTAAACAGAAAAATGATCTAAGTAACAGAAATGGTAAAGGCAAGAAGTACGGACAAGTTAAACACTGTGGTTGGAGCAAACCCTTAAGACTGTTAATGCAGACTAAAGAGAGTTCTGGAGAGAGAGAATTGTGAGCCACAGAAGATATCTGAGCAGACCAATAATATAATTAAGGTGACTAGAGTGTGATTTATTAAGATTCATCTTTGCAAAAGTCTCTAGAACTGACTGGAAATACGAGTGATAGCCACTTTTCAAAGAGGAATGAAAATAAAAAGAGAGATTATGAAAAAGTAATAGGACCTGATGTCTCAATGGTTATGGAGAAAAGTTTAAACTTCATGTCTGTCTTTTCCATTCTGTCTCCACCACTGGAATCCACAGCAAATATAATTCCATTGTACTCTGTTTACAGTTGCAGGGCTGCAAATTACATGGGGCTTTTAAAATTTAAACCAATCAAATTAAATAAAATAAAAAATTCAGTTCCTCAGTTGCATTAGCTACATTGCAAGTGCTCAGAAGCCATTATGTGGCTAGTTGCCCACCTTACTGGACACAGCCAATGTAGAACATACCCCTCATTGCAGAAAGCTCTAATGAATAACCCTGGTTTAGAGGATCTTATCCCACCTCCTCAACATGTGCATTACAAAGATAAATTTGAAAGGCTTCTGCTGCTAGGCCGAGGTGTGACTGAGCAACAGACTTGCAATGCACCACTTCCTTCACTGAGCACTCTAGGGCACTTTACACAGCTTCCTAGAAAACTAACAGAGACGTTATAGGTCACATTTTTGTAAGAGTTCCTTATTTAGAAGGAAAAAAGCAAGTTTAGAAGCAATATAAGCAGCCAGATATTCCAAAAACAGGATTACACCAGACATTTAAAAATGTGAAATCTAGTCCAGGCCAAAAGTGATTTCCACAGTTAAAATAGGCAGCTGGTCTTTGAGTAGGATTTGAGAGATATCCTCAGGACATTATCAGTGAAAATAACTATGCTGGAGTAGGGATAAGGGAACTAAAATGTACAGAACACCTACTGTACCAGGATTTGTTAGGCATTAGGATGTACAGGTAAATCAGATAGGGTTGTCCTCCAAGAATACACAGTGCAATACAGAGAGACAGAATATTAATGAGATTTTAGCATAAGAACCAATATATTCTGTGAAAAACTCTGGAGAGGATACTGTGAAGGTGTTATGGACTGCATGTCTGTGTCCCCACAAAACTCTTGCTAAACCCCAGACCCTGAATGTGATGATATCTGAAGGTGGGGCCTTTGGGAGGTAACTAGGTTTAGGTGAATTTATGAGGGTGAAGCCCCCATGATGGGACTAGTGTCCTTATGAAGGACACAGGGAGCTTGTTTCCCTTCTCTCTTTCTTCCACCTGAGGACACAATGAGAATATGGCTGTCGGTAAACCAGGAAGAGGGAAACACCAAGAAGCCGACAATGCTGGCAGACTTCCAGTGTCTGGAACCGTGAGAAATAACTGTCTGTTTTTGAAGCCACAGTCTATGGCATTCTGTTATAGCAACCCAAACTAGCAAGACAGTGAACATTATTTATGGCATTCTGTTACAGCAGCCCAAATTAAAACAGAGGGCATTCAAGAGGAAAGGGATAAAGAGAAAAGAGAGTTATGGTCTAGAAAGGCTTCAGAAAGGAAATTAAATGGGAGTGAAGTCTGAAAAGCTACAAAATTATAACAAAGAAGGGAGAACAACATTCTAGGTAGGAAACCAATGTAAACACAGATAAAATGAAAGCAATATTCCCAGGAACCCAATTAAGATTAAGTAATTTTTTCAAGGCCATATGGTAGGCAGAGCCAGAACTCAAATACAGGACTCCAAAAGCCTGCTTATTTTGATACATCGAATGCCCTATCCTTCTTCTCTATTCTTTCCTCTGGTTCCTACGCATGATTCTGTGTTTCAAGATTCAAGACTAAATAGTCAGGTTACAATCCCCCTAAATCTTTCTCTGATGATCCCTTCATACTTTCAGCATCATAAATTTTCTTCTTGCTGGTTTTCACAATAGTCTATACCTTCTTAATAGCTGGGACCTATCTCTGTATTCTTAGCATCAGCACAAAGCATATAGTGGCTCAATTCATAACACCAGACTGTTAAGATAGCTGAAGCTGCTATCCTTATGTCCATCCTTCTTTTTCCTTCCATATATTTATCCATCCATCTATGCTTATAATCATTAAGGGCCTATTATATGTAGATCAAGCATCATACAAGAATCAGGGGTAAAAAGACATATGGTTCCCAACCCTGAGAATTTCATAAAGTATGTGTTAAGAAGACAATCTCTATAAAGTCTAAGATAAAATGAAAATACATAATCAATAACTATTTATTGAACGTTTGTTATGTGCTAAGCACTGTGTAAGGTACTAGATATACAAAGATTAATAAGGTCCAATCTTCTGATCTTAAAAAGCTATTACATAAGAAAAATAGGAGGAAACATATAAACAAATAACTATAATATAATGAAGATGTATTAATATCCAACAATCGTAGGGACCAATTTACACAAAGAATTGTCCTACCCAAAATACCAATAGTTCTTTAGGAACCTTTAGGAAACAGCATTGGATAGAGAATCCTGGATTATTTTAGCTAAGCACATAGCTTTTTAGGATAAATACTACTATGGACAATTTCAAACTACCAACATGAGATACCAGAACACAGAGTTGGAAAAGAGATGTGCATATTTGGCTCTTGCTTAACTGATATGAGGCAATAAGCACAAGTAGGAACCAGATCCAGAACACCACTGATTCCAGTCAATGGCAGGTGGTATCTTCCCGTCCCACACTTAAAAGAAAGGAGGATGGCCTCTCCTTGTCCTTTATCTCTTCCTTCCAGCTGAAATGAGCCATCATGGACCAGGTAGGCAAAGGAGAATACTTGTAATGGCAAAGCAAACAGGAGAAGGAACTTGAGTCCCTAACACCATGGAGCTACTACACCAGCCATCAACTACTTTTGACTGCATTGTTATGAGAGAGAAATACACTTCTATTTTGTAAAATCACTGGTATTCTGGGTCTCTGTTAGAACAACCACATCTATTCCCAATTAATACAATCATTTTGACAACCCTGAAGAAGAGAAGTTGATGCATAAACCATGGACACAGACAATAGGGTGGTGAAGGCCTGAGGTGGGGGCAGTCTAGAAGGGGTCAATGGGAGGAAAAGGGGGACATATGTAATACTTTCAACAATAGAGACTTTTTTTAAAAAGAGAGAAATTAAGTTTAAGATAGGGAAAGTACTCTTAGATTAGGAAGCTATATTAATGCTATATAAGAAAGACACTGTAGGTCTGGATTTAGACAACGGCAACACAGTTAAAGAGGAAGGAGATACATCTCAAAAGAAACAAGCAAATATCAAAAACAAAGAAACAAACAGAGAGAAGAACCAGAAATAAGCTGAAGAGAAGTCATGAGTAAAATGTTTTAGGAATATTGGCTGCTACACTTAAGGTGTGGCCTAAACTGCAAAACAAATAAAACTATCCTTTGGAAATTTACAGTTTGGAGAGGTAGAGAGACACATAAACAAAAAGGCAATTAAGTCGTGATTCAAGCAGGTTTAGTAAAGGTAAGAGTAGACCAAAATAGTTCTACTCATGATAATAAATGAGGGCAGCAGAAGATCAGAAAAGAGTTCATTAAGAAGGAGAATATATTACAAAAATATATATTCAGAGATAAGTAGATAATCTATCCTAAAGGCTCAATTTGAAAAAGTTCAAGTACCTCTATATAACTGGAATCTTTAAAAAAGAAAAAAATCAGTCCCTGGAGTATGATGAATAGTAAATATGAGGTGAAGAACAAAATCAGAGCCAGAAAGGAGCTCAAAGTTAAAGGTAGTTTTGACTATTTGTTCATTTGACACCTTGAACATTTTCTAACTTGGATAAAGAAACTAATGGATACAAGAAGGTGGAAACCGGCAGAGGAAGGGCCATAGGGGAGGGAACCTTTTTTCTGCCAAGGGCCATTTGGATATTTATAACATCATTTGTGGGCCTTACAAAATTATCAACTTAAAAATTAGCCTGCATTTGATCAAACATTTAATTAACTCATCCCTAATGCCTTGGTGGGGCCACACCAAATGATTTTGTGGGCCTTATATGGTCCGCAGGCCAGAAGTTCCCTACCCCTGCTCTAATGGAAAGAGGATACTCTAGGTACACATAACCAATTAGATGGTCTGATGAGCAGATTCTTCGAATCTGTTCCCTTCAATGTTAAGACTTTGAAGGAATAGAAGAAGAGAAGATGTTTAGATAAAGGAGTCATGACCGGAAAGCCAAATTGGCTCACCAATGTTGTTTTTTTAATCCTCATCTGAGGATATGCCTTTACTGATTTTAGAGGGAGAGGGGAAGGGAAAGGGGAGGAAAGGAAGAGGAGGAGGGAGAGAGAGAAATATGGATGTCGGATTGACACCAATAGATTTCCTCCGGCACATGTCCTGACCTGGTGCATGGGATGATGCGCCAATTAACTGAGCCAATCAGCTAGGTCTTACCAACTTTTTCTTTATTTGTTCGTTTTTAACAGGAGTTGATCATCACAAATTTTGCTGTAAGAATCTTTGATTCTGAAATATAGGAGCCTGTGTAATTTTATCTCTAATTTTCCAAAGGCACCAAATGCCTACCATTGACTTTTTCACTGAGTGCCTACAACAAAGAATGTGTAAATCCTCTCTCATTTTCTGCTCTTGTGACTGCAATTTTTGAGTTCTCAGGCTAATGTGTTTCACATTTTAAAATAATTGCAAAAAGAGAAAATTTCATAACACACCAAATAAAGTTTCATTAGAACATGACTATGCTCATTTGTTTACACACTGTGTATGGATGGCTAATTTCATACTAGTGTGTTAGAATTGTATAGTTGGAAGAGAGCATATGGTCCTCTAAGTCTAAAAGATTTAGTATATGGCTCTTTGCAGAAGTTTGCCAAGCCTGGTTTAGATGATGACAGCAAGTGCTCTACAATAATATAATCTAGGAGACAGCATGAAGGTACCAAAAAAGCTTTAGAAGAATTCACAGACAATAATATGCCATTTACATCTAATGTCACATAGTAAAATTTGGGGTGACAAAATATTTTTCTCCAACAGCAAGTTTTGCAAAGTGTTAATTTTCTTTTACAAACTTCCATAAATAAAAGCCCCCTGACTATCTGTATACATGGTACCTTCTTGAAACATCCATTTTCAGAAACAAATATATGTTAGGTTTCCTCCCACTTCATTCCCTTCACACGCCTGGCGGGTGCTATATCTCCGAGGTACACAAAAAACTCCCTAGCACAGTTATTTCTATACTAGAAGCCCAGCGCGTGAAATCGCATGGCCCCGCCCACCCGCATGCACCTCACTGCGCATGCAGCCCTGCCTACCCATGCATGCCTTGCCATGCACGCAGCCCTGCCCACCCGCACATGCCTCACCACAAACGCAGCCCCGCCCACCCACACATGCCTCGCTGCACACACAGCCTCCTGGTGACCCATCTTTGGTCGTTACAGCAGGTTTTTATTATATAGTTTGTAGTACAAAGCACTGAATTAAGACTAAATAAATACATCCAGTAAGTTATAACATAAATGGCATAAAACCCTTTAATGATACAGAGGTCCTATCCTATATAATAAAGAGGTAATATGCAAATTGACCATCACACCCTCATAAGATGGCTGCCTACAACCAAGCCAGCAGGGGGGTTAGTGAGGGACGACCAAATGACTGAACAGCAGGATGAGTGGGGTGACCATGCTGGCAGGGGAGTTAGTGAGGGGCGACCAAACGACTGAACAGCAGGCTGCATGGGGTGACCAGGCCAGAGTGGGGGCAACCAGGCCAGCAGGGGGTGGGGCAGTTGGGGGCGACCAGGCCGGCGGAGGGGGGGGACAGTTGGGGGTGATTAAGCTGGCAGGGGGGGAAGTGATGGGTGACTAGGCTGGCTGGGGGGACAGTTTGGGGCGACCAGGCTGGTCGGGGGGCAGTTGGGAGTGACATGGCCAGCAGCAGAAGGCAGTAAGGGGTGACCAGGCTGGCAGAGGGGGCAGCTGGGAGAGACCAGGTCAGCAGGGGAGGAGTAAGGGGTAACCAGGCCAGCAGGGGGCGGGCAGTTAGGAGTGACCAGGCTGGCAGGGAGGGGCAGTTGGGGGCGACTTGGCTGACAGCGGGGGGCAGTTAGGGGCGAACAGGCCAGCACGTGGAGCAGTGAGGTGCGATCAGGCCAGCGGCAGGGGGTGGGCAGTTAGGGGAAACCAGGCAGGCAGGCAGGTGAGCGATTGGGAGCCAGCGGTCCAGGATTGTGAGAGGAATGTCCAACTGCAGGTTTAGGCCTGATCCCTAGGACAGTCAGACATCCCCCAAGGGGTCCCCGATTAGAAAGGGTGCAGGCTGGGCTGAGGAGACCCCATGCACGAATTTCATGCATCGGGCCTCTAGTCTATACATATAAAACCCTAATATGCAAATAGACCGAACAACTGGTTGCTATGATGTATGCTGACTACCAGGGGGCATGTGTGGAACATGGTGAGCATTGGCAGCAGGTGGCAGAATGTGAAACATGGTGGGCACTGGCCATGGCATGATGGTGGAGCAGGT
Organism: Corynorhinus townsendii; assembly: GCA_026230045.1. Classification (NCBI taxonomy): domain Eukaryota; kingdom Metazoa; phylum Chordata; class Mammalia; order Chiroptera; family Vespertilionidae; genus Corynorhinus; species Corynorhinus townsendii. Next base: position 86,387,315 of record JAPDVU010000002.1, read on the forward strand.
GAGCGGAGGCACCAGACCAAGGTGGGGCGCCAGTTGCTGTCATCGGGGCGAGCCTCTGATGGTTACTGAAAATTCTTTGCTCCTGCGCACTGCGGTTCCGCCTGGCACTCGCACCTGCTGCTGATGCCAGCCATGCTTGCACCCGTTGCTGGCGCCGGAGCCACCGCTTGTATGCACTGCCAGCACCGGCCCCGTCAGCGGGTGCGAGCGGAGGCTGCTGGACCCAAACACTCCTCAGGACTTCTCCACCTCCCCCTGCTCCTGAGGGGCAATCGGGGCCGGCAGCCGCCACTCGCACCCACTGCCGGTGCCAGAGCCGCCGCTCACACCCACTGCTGGCCCTGGCCCCGCCTGTACCCACGGCCGGCACCTGGCACTGGGCCCGATTGCCCATGAGGGCTTCTCCACCTCCTCCAGCTCCTGAGGGGCAACCAAGGCAGCAGCCACTGCTCACACCCGCTGACAGTGCCGACCCTGTTCGCACCCACTGCTGATGCTGGCCCCTATCGCTCCGCGCCATCAACAGGTGTGAGCGGTATCAGCACCATCAGCATGTGGAAGTGGCGGCGGCGGGAGTGGGGCTGCCAGAAAACAGGGGAACAGAGGCTGCAGTGGGAGGAGCCAGGTGGGGGCTCGGAGGATGGGCCAAGACCCACCCCTGTGCCCACTGCAGCCTGGCGGCCCACAGGTGCATGAATTTGTGCACTGGGCCCCTAGTCTTATAATATAATTCTAAAAATTACATATCATATTGAAAAAAATCAAAACATGCACACATATTTGTGCTGGCTAACTATATTTCTGCCTCCCTTTCATTTAGTGTAATCTTGTGACTAAATTCTGGCAAAGAAAGTATAAGTAGAAGGTAGACATCCTTAAAAACAGGGGCATGTAGCTTTTTTTATTTTTCCTTCCTATGGACTAGAACAGTGGTCGGCAAACTGCGGCTTGCAAGCCACAGTTTGCCGACCACTGGGCTAGAAGACCAATGTAATCCCTATTAGCTGATAAAAGACCTCAAGAAGCCTCTGCATCTTTGCATTTATTCAAATATGAAACATGATAACAGGCTGGTATTTTGAAGGTAGATTCTATTCACCACATTAGCCACAGTATAGTGAGAATATAAAATAACGGAGTGCACACTACCTGTACTCAAGGAATATGTAATACTGTAAATAGATAAATAAATCAGAATAATTTAGTAATAAATATTTTCTGCTTACCTCCTTGGATTCCCTTTGCCGTTGCTGTTTTACCAGCATTATCAAGTCCCACCATCACAAGAGTCACCTTTCTTAAAAGAACAAAAATTTAAAAATCACTTTGAGTTCATTCAATACTGGAAAAAAATAAAAGCAAATACATTAATTCAAGCAACATTTAGGAGGATCTACTATACAAGACAATCAGCTAGATATTAAGGGTAAAATGATGAATAAATGTAGATTAAAAAGCAAAATTCATAAAGAATACCTTTCAAGTGTAATTTTTTTATTCTCTAAGCAAAAAAAAAAATTAAAAAGGGGGGGGGGGTTGTTGGATTATACAATAGAAACCCAAAGGATAGAGAAGAAATAAGGAAAAGAAAAGAGAAAAATGGAGGGAGGGAGATGGAGTCTAACGTGAGTTATGTATCATGACTAAAGATTAAATGTTCTGGTTAACTGAATTCTAAGGATTATCAGAAATCTGCTTTTTCTTATGAAATTACATAAGAAAATAACTATTGTTATTTCTAGGCACTACTTGTGTGCTAAACTCTGTTTTTAGAAATATGTAGCACCTTAGCAAGTATAAATTTTCTATACAGTATAGTCACATGACTATTAAGTGCTAACATATTTTCAAAGAGCACTACAATTATAAAGCTTAAAATGTATCTGATGATGTAGCTAAACTTCACAGAATCAGAAAAAAAATACAGTCTAATTCAGTTTTACAGCTGAAAATTCATAAGCCCAGAGTTGGAAGACGTAAGACAATGAATAGGTTTAACAAGAACCAAAACTTAATTCACCTAAATCCTAGGAAATTCTTTAACCTGGGACAGGTACAAAGGAACAAACCTATTATACTGGCCCTATGAACATTACAATTCAGTCTACCACTAAAACTCATTTCTGTTCTAGGCTACACTACTGCACAATATAAGATGAGACCATCCATTAACAGCATGGATTTAAGAATACAGAGAGAAAGCCATAGCATAACACAGCTAGCTGCTGGGTTAAAACCACAAGGCACCCTCGCCGGTTTGCCTCAATGGATAGAGCGTTGGCCTGTAGACTGAAGGGTTCTGGGTTCGATTCTGGTGAAGAGCACGTGCCCGGGTTGCAGACTTGATCCCTAGTGCGAGGGGGAGGAGGAGGGTGCAGGAGGCAGCCAATCAATGATTCTCTGTCATCACTGATGTTTCTCTCTCTCCCTTCCTCTCTGAAATCAATAAAAATATATATATTTTTAAAAAGCACAAGGCTACAGGAGGCAACCAGTCAATGTGTCACTCTCACATCGATGTTTCTGTTTCTCTCTCTCTGTTGCTCCCTTCCACTCTCTCTGAAAATTAATGGGGAAAAAAATCCTCAGGTGAGGATTAACAAAAAATAAAATAAGTAAATTATGAATTATATAGTATGTTGGAAGGTGATTAAGTACTATAGGAAAAAGAACAGAGCAGGATAAAGGGGAGCAGTAGTGGGGATAGGAGGTGGGCTGCAGTTTTATGCAGGGTGATCAGCGTGGGTCTGATTGAAAAGGTAAAGCCTGAACAAGACCTTGAAGAAGGGAGTTAGTCATCTGGGGCAAAAGAGAACAGCTGGACCAAAGGCACTAAAGTGGGACATACTGGCATGTTCCAGTATCAGCAAGGAAGCCACTGTGGTAAAACTCAGCGACAGCCCCAGCCCGATGGCTTAGTTGGTTAGAGAGTCGCCCCATGCACTAAAAAGTGGTGGGTTCAATTCTCGATCAGGGTACATACCCATGTTACAGGTTCCATCCCTATCACGGCCCCTATGGAAGGCAACCAATTGATGTTTGTTTCTCTCTCACTCTCTCTCCTCTCTCCCTTCCTCCCTCTAAAATCAATAAAAGCATATTCTCCAATGAGGGTTAAAAAAAAAAAAAAAACAGTGAGAAAGGGGCAGGGAAGGGCAGGAGATCAGAAACACATCAAAGATAAGATCATGTAGGACCTTATACACTATGGTGAGGACTTTGGCTTTTGTGAGTGAAATTAACTTACTCTGTGTTAATTTCCTTTGTTATCCGGAAGCCTTAGTCTTTTCCAAATGTTTCAACCATCCCTACCCACAATGGGGAATAAATGGAAGGATGTCTATGCTTGAGTCAGTGAAAGAACAAAGCAAGTCACAATTAGCAGCATCCCCATACACCATGCCCAGTCAGCCAGTGCTGGGATCAGAGAGAATGCCAAAGTGACCAACAGCAGATTATGAATTTAGGAGCTGAGATAGTATGTAGGTACTACTATCCATGTGAAAATTTTAGCTTCATTATCAATTTTGAAAAATATCAGTTTACTTCTTGAGAAAACTGTGAGGTATTTAGAGTATAATTTATTATTTTGTTTGAAGAACTTGTAACTACCAAATATTATTTAAATGCAAAATAATTTTCTAAACAAAATATAGTAAATGACTATACTAAAAAATATAAATAATGTAGCATTTTAAGCAATGTTTTAGGAAATTCAAGACATTACATATACAATGAATTAGATTAAACTTATATTAAAGTTAAATTGTTCTTTAATTTATAATGCAGTTCAAGATCTACAGTCCTACTAACATCACCATGAGCCAAAACAATTACTTTTGGGAACAAATCACCATTTACTGCTTGTTTGCACCATTTATTCTATGGATATTGATTAAGCACCTATTATACAATAGCAAATAAACATCCACAATCCCCAGCCCTGATAAACCATAGAGCGTAGCAAGAAAATAGGCAACGGAGAGGTAATTATGTATGATGACTGTTGTCAAGGAAAAGCACAGGCAGCCACAGGAAGAGAGAATAGGCAACTGTGCCTATTCTGGAAGTCAAGGAAGACCACACTACAAATATGCAGCAACTGGGTCAACAGTTCCTAGAAACATCATAAAACCTTTCACATCCCTTATGAGACAAAGTAAAGTATCTTAAGTTACCTTTTAAGGAAAATGGCCCCTCATTTTCTTAAATGGGTAGTATCTTATATCCACCTCCCCAACTCCATCCTTGTTAATATTTCAGTTTTTAAAAAATCTTCCAGCCCTGGCTGGTGTGGCTCAGTTGGTCGAGTGCCATCCCATGCACCAAAAAGATCAATGGTTCAATTCCTGGTCAGGACACATGCCTGAGTTGCAGGCTGGATCCCCAGTGGGGGGCGTGCAGGAGGCAGCTGATACATGTTTCTCTCTCACATCAAGGTCTTTCCCTCCCTCCCTCTTCCTCTCTTTCTAAAAACATTTTTGTAAATATATTCCAAATTATTACTATTACACATTGTTCTTAAAGCTAGCTACCAAGAATGTTAGCTTTTTCCTTAAATGTTTTCATTGTTTAAAAATGTATCTTGCCCTAGGCAGTTTGGCTCAGTGGATAGAGCTTTGGCCTGCGGACTGAAGGGTCCCAGGTTCAATTCTAGTCAAGGGCACATGATCAGATTGCAGGCTCGATCCCCAGTGGGGAGCGTGCAAGAGGCAGCCAATCAATGATTCTCTCTCATCACTGATATTTCTCTCTCTCTCCCCCTCTTCCTTCCTCTCTGAAATCAATAAAAAATATTTTTAAATGTATCTTTATTGCTGAAGGTATTACAGATGTCCCTCTTCCCCTTCTCCCTCATTGACCCCCTTCACTCTACTCCCACCTCCCCTCCAGGCCTTCACCACACAATTGTCGATTGTCGGTATCCATGGGCTATGCATATATATTCATATAATTTTTTTAACAGGGTATTAGGTTCAAATAAATTTAAAACCATAATAGAAGAAAAATATATTCAACATATACTACAGAGAAACAGTTCCTACAATAAACAAAATCTTTTTTTAGAAAATTCAATAAGAAAATGAATGCAGCTACCCCAATAGAAAAACATCAAAGAGAATCATTGGGAAATTCCCCAGACAAAACAAATGTCCAAGGAAAAATTTTTAATCTTACCAGTAATCATGAAAATAAAAACTTCCCGGCCGGCGTGGCTCAGTGTTTGAACATCGACCTATGAATCTGGAGGTCACGTTTTGATTCTGGGTCAGGACACATGCCCAGGTTGCGGGCTCGATCCCCAGTAGGGGACCTGCAGGAGGTAGCCGATTGGTGATTCTCTTTCATCACTGATATTTCTCTCTCTCACTCCCTCTCCATTCCTCTCTGAAATCAATAAAAACATATATTAAAAAAAGAAAACTAAAACTAAATAGTGTTTCTCTTTAACAAAACAACTCACACTTTTTAAGGGGAAAAAAGGCACTCTCAAACACTGCTAGAAGAAGTAGAAATTAGTTTAAAAAAAAAAGCTTTTTTGAAGAGCAATTTGACAATATATATCAAATGCCTTAAACTTTTTCATATTATTTGATCTGGAATTTTCAAAGATATTTATATAAAAATGCTCCCCAAAGCATTGTTGGTAAATACTGAAATATTTTAGACATTCTAAATATATAATAACAATAATGATTAAACACACTTTACTTAATGTATGCAACACACTACCCTACTATTTAAAAAGATGCTAAAAAAATGTAAGATGCAAAAACATGTGAATTATACATTAAAGCAAAAATAAAAAAATAAAAAGCTGTGAAATAGCACTATTACTTCATTGTTGTTTTAAAATTTATATGTATGTAAGAAATTCTGCACTAAAATATTAAAAATAGTTATCTCTAGAGGTATGAGCTTATGGGTAACTTAAATATACCACTTTTAGCTTAACTGAGCTTTCAATATTCTCCAATAAACATGCATTACCTTTAAATAGCAATAAACAAATTATTTTTCAATGTTTGAAAAATAACAATAGCTCCTGCCTACAAGATATCTTGGAGAACTAGTGAAAAGATTAAACATTTCACTACAATAAATGATTAAATATACAGACAAATACAAGGTGCTAGGCAAATACAATGAAAGTCTGAAGAATATAGCTGGAATTCAAAGACAGTTTCCTGAAAAAAAGAATCTTCCATCTGAGATTTGAAACATGATAAGGATCAGCCAAAGAAGAAAGGGCATTTTGGCGGAAAAGGGGAACTAGAGAACTTAAGTATCCCAAATTTGGCATGACTAGAGGAGAAAGAATGGCTTATGAAGAGTCTACTTAGCCAGGTCAGGACAAATCATGAGTAACTTGTAATAAGATTAGATGCTATTTGTAAGGCAACTAGGAAAGATTGAAGACTTAAAATCTATTGAATACTACAAAAGACCACTGACAACAGTGTGGAGCATTAATCAAAAGGGAATAGTGGAAAGTCTGTCAAAGAAATCTGAGAGAGCCCAGCAGGTGTAGCTCAGTGGTTGAGCATCAACCTGTGAACCAGGAGGTCACCATTCAATTCCTGGTCAGGGCACATGCCCTGGTTAAAGGCTTGATCCCCAGTGTGGATTGTGCAGGAGGCAGCCAATCGATGATTCTCTCTCATCATTGAAGTTTCTATCTCTCTCTCCCTTCCTCTCTGAAGTCAATAAAAAATTATTTAAAAATATTAAAATATTATTTAAAAAATATTATTTAAAAAAAAGAAATCTAGGAGAGAATGGAATAATGGATAGAGCATTGGGTATGGCAACGCTGAAAAGAGTGCAAGATAATTAAGTGGTAAAAAAAAAACAGAAATCAAAGGATTTTGATGATTTAAGAGAATAAAGCACAAAAGATTGAGGGTTCTGTGAACAGGATATGTATGTCCTCAATTGGTAGATGAGTCTTTGTGCTGGAAACTTGTACTTGGGAGTGAGTGTTGAGGTGGTACCTGAAGTCCCAATATTAGGTGAGATTGACCACAAAGGGAGAATATGTAGAAGAAAACAGCTGAAGACAAACCCTGGGCAAACTTGGGGAGTCAGATGAAGAAAGGCTAACTGGCTAGTAGACACAGAAAAGGAAAAAGGCAGAAAAGATTTAAAAATTCAAAAAAGTAATCAGAGAATTTTAAAAAGTTTTTTTTTAATTTAAATATTTATTGCTGAGAGTATTACAAATGTAATACCCACTTCCACCAAGTTCCCGCCATGCCCCATGCCTTCACCACCCTATTGTTTGTGTTCATAGTTAATGCATATATGCATATGTTCTTTGCTTAACTTCTTCTCCTCCCCCACCCCTCTTCCCTCTAAGATTTGTCAGTCTGTTCCATTTTTCCATGCCTTTGATTCTATTTTATTCATCAGTTTATTTTGTTCATTAAATTCCTTATTTATTTTGATTTTTAGATTAAATTGTTGATAGCTATGTATTTATTGCCATTTTATTGTTCATGTGTTTTTTTTCCTCTCCTTCTTTTTCTCTTCTTCCTAAAGAATACTCTTCAACATTTCATGTAATACTGATTTAGTGTTGATGAACTCCTTTAGTTTTTTCTTGTCTGTGAAGCTCTATATCTCACCTTCAATTCTAAATGATAGCTTTGCTGGGTAGAGTGGCTATAGGTCCTGGCTATTTATCATTTTGAATATTTCTTTCCATTCCCTTCTGGCTTGCAAAGTTTCTGTTGAGAAATCAGCTGACAATCATACAGGTGATCCCTTATAGATAACTAACTGCTTTTCTCTTGCTGCTTTTAAGATTCTCTCTTTGCTTCAACCTTTGGAATCTCTATATATAAAACCCTAATATGCAAATAGACTGAACAGTGGAACAACCAACCAGTCGCTATGATGTGCACTGACCACCAAGGAGCGCACACGGATCATGGCAGGTGTCAGCAGCAAACAGCAGAGCACAGAACATGGCGGGCATCGGCCGTGGTGGGATGGTGGAGCAGGTGAGCGAGGGCACCAGACCAAGGTGAGGGGCTGGTGGCTGTCACCGGGGCGAGCCTCTGGTGGTTACTGAAAATTCTTTGCTCCCGCACACAGTGATCCCACACGGCGCTCACACCTGCTGCTGGGGCCAGCCCCGCTCACACCCGCTGCCGGAGCCACCACTTGCACCTGCTGCTGGCACCCGGTGCCAGCCCTGATCGCTCAGCACCGTCAGTGGGTGTGAGCAGTGGCTGCTGGCCCCGATCGCCCCTCAGGAATTCCCCACCTCCCCCTGCTCCTGAGAGATGATCGGAGCCAGCAGCCACCTCTCACACCCACTGCCGGTGGTGACTCCGCTGGCACCCGCAGCCAGCGCCGGAGCCACTGCTGGCACCCCTTGCCAGTGCTCAGTGCTGGCCCCGATCGCCCCTGAGGGCTTCTCTACTTCCTCTTGCTCCTGAGGAGCAATCGGGGCAGCAGCCACTGCTTGCATTCACTGATGGCACTGGCCCTGCTCACACCTACTGCTGGTGCTGGCCCCAATTGCTCCATGCTATCAGCGGGTGCAAGCGGGGCTGGTGCCACCAGTGCATTGGGGGCGGTGGCAGCAGTGGAAGCAGAGCTGCCGGCAGACAGGGGACCGGGGGTCACAGCGGAAGGGGCCGGGTAGGGGCACGAAGGATGGGCCGAGATCTACCCCTGTGCACACTACAGCCTTGTGGCCCACAGTTCCTTTTAAGGTGCACGAATTTGTGCACTGGGGCCCTAGTTTTACTAGTAAACATATATCTTGGTGTGGCCCTCTTTGGGTTCATTTTGTTTAGGACTCTGTTTCCTGGACTTATAAGTCTACTACTTCCCAGGTAGGGGAATTTTTCTATCATTATTTCTTTAAATAGGTTTTCAATATCTTGCTCTCTCCCTTCTACTTCTGGTCCCCCTTGATGAATGTTGCTTGAAATTGCCCCAGAGGCTCTTTCATATATTTTTATTATTTTTTCTTTTCTGATTGGGTGTGTTTTTTTTTTTGCTTCCTCATATACCAAATCACTGATTTGATTCTCAGCATCCTCTACTCTATTATTGATTCCCTTTCAATTATTCTTCATTTCAGTTAGTGTTTCCTTCATTTCTAACTGGTCCTTTTTTATGGTTTTGATGTTCGCACTATTTCCTTGAAATTCTCACTAAATCCCTTGAAGCTCTCATTAAGATCCTTGAGCATCCTTTAAAACATTGCTTTGAATTCTATACTAGTAGTTTGCTTCCTTCCATTTCACTTAGTTCTTTTTTTGGATATTTCTTCTGTTCTTTCATTCGTTACATGTTTCTTTGTCTCCACATTTTGGCTGTTCCCTGCGTCTGTTTCTATGTATTAGGTAAAGCTGCTATGTCTCCTGGAATTAGTAGAGTGGCCTTGTGTAGTAGGGGGTCCAGTAGGGTTCAGTGGCTCAGCCTCCCAAGTCATCTGAACTGGGCACTCTAGGTGCTCCCCTGTGTGGGCTGTGTGCACAGTACTGTTGTAGTTGAGCCTTGACTGCTGTTGGTGTCACTAGGAGGAACTGATCCCCAGGCCAACTGGCTGTGAGGATCAGCTGCAACTACAGTGGAAGAGCTGCTGTGCAGGAGACACCCCTATGGGGCAGGACTTGCTTCAGTGGGGCTTGGTGCTCACCAAGTCTGACCCTTGAGTGTGTTGCACATGGATGTGTGGAGCTGTAATCTGGTGTGGTCTGAAGCTGTCCTCTGGTGCATTGTATCTTGGATCTCCATGAAGGTGCAAAGTCAGCCACTGCCTATGCCCTGCCTGGGGCCACCTATCAGAAGCTACAGAGTGATCTGCAGATGGCTGATAATTACGTTAGGCTTGAAGTGCCCAGGAGAGGCCAAGCTTTGAAACAAGGCAGGCTGCTACTAGTTCTGGGCCGGGGGCCACTTACTGAGTGGTATGGGGCATGCTGATGCCAGCTGCTACTTGAGAAATTTTAGGAAAGTCTGAAGCTTGAGCCAAGATAGGCCATTCACATGGAAAAGCCGCTGCAAACAGCTTGGGTGGTGCTGCAAATTGGTTCGGGCAGGATGTCAGGCAATCACCAGAGTGGAGTGAACACTGTGAGCTAGGCTGATGGAAACTCATATACTAGTATAGTACCTGCCAGTCAGCTCTGTGAAGGGGGAGGACTCAGCATCAGAACAATGAATTCTGCCAGCACTTTTGTCTGGGAGAAAGGCTCCCCCAAGTTCTGGCTCTGGTGCCAGACAATCCAGTTCCTCCCAGTATGTTCCTGGGTCCCCCAAGTCGCTGCCCCAGTGTTGGAGCTCAGAGAGAGCAAGTCTGAGTAAGTCCATGCACCAACCCTTTAAGAGGAACTGCCTGGGACTCCAGCAGGCTCCCTGTCATTCAGCCACTCTCCCCACTGGTTTTTATAGCCTGAAGTTACAAGGATTTCTCTTCCCAGGACTGGTCTGAAGGCATCTGGTGTGGGGTGAGACCCCTTGCTCCTATGGGAAACCAGTGCAACCTATATATCCCTCCTAATTTAAAAAATGCCACATGTGGCTGTCGGACCAGCACATTCTATGCCTCCACCCCTCCTACCAGTCTCAACGTGCTTTCTTCTTTACTTCTTCAGTTGTAGGATTTCCATTCAGCCAGATTTCAGGTTCTACATTATGGCTGTTCTGTATTTTAGCTGTAATTTTGATGTGGTTGTGGGAGGCGGCACGGACCGGCATTTACTTACACTGCCATCTTGGTTCTCCTCAAAAAGAGATTGGCTTTATATGTCAAATGATACCAAGAGATTGAAAATAATTCATTGGATATAATAACCAGGCTGTATCTAATATAGTACAAACAACTAAAATGAAGGGTCTAGGCTAAGCATGTCAAAACTCAAAGGCTAACATGGGCCAAATAAACAAGGTTTAAGTTTATGTGAGTCGCAAAAAAACAAAAGCTTCAATTTTCATAGAAACGTAGATTTTGATAGAGACATGCTAAATTCAAAGGGCTGAAATAAATGAGTAATCATTAACATAAAATAGAACATTTTAATAAAATTAATATTTTTTTCTTGAACATTAACTTACCAGACACTGAACAACTGCACAAATTAATGAGCATAACACAAATAAACCTATTTTTCTTGTTCTCAGAAAGGTAAATATTTTCTGTTGTGCACACCAAACAAGTCAGTACAAGACTAATGACTTGCCAATCAGCTGCTAAAATATTCCTGCTAGTAACAGTGAAGAGAAATGGTGCGTCTGCGCATAAGGCGTGTAAGGGAAATGAATGCAACACAATTATAGTAATCAGTTATTAGCAAATGTTGTAGTTCATTATTAATAATTTTGTATAATAGGATATTGTAAAAATTAAGTTATGAAATTTTTATTAAAATATTAGGACCCGGTGCATGAAATTCATGCATGGGTAGTGTCCCTAGCGGCTGTCAACCAGGGCCTCCCTTCATTCCGTGCCACCCCCTGGTGGTCAGCACACATCATAGCGAGCACACATCATAACGCATCTCCCGAGGGGATACTCTGCATATTAGGCTTTTATATATATTGACTAGAGGCCTGATACACGAAATTTGTGCAAGAGTAGGCCTTCACAGCCCCAGCTGCCTCAGCCACCCTTGCAGCCCCGGCTTCATCTAAAAGGTCGTCCAGACGGTCGTTCCGCTGTCTGGCCATTCATTGGATTTGCATTTTATGCTTTTATTATTATAGATTTCATACATACCATTATATTGGCTAGGCTGCAAAAATATTCATTGTGGGCCTCGAGTTTGACATGCTTGGTCTAGGCAGAAATCTTCTAATGAAAGATGTTAAGGAATATATGAGAGGGGAGGGAGTTGAGAAAGTGTCTGTTAGCCATTGCCAACTGTTGAGTTTGGGGTGAAGGGAAGGAGGAAGGGTAGTTAGTGACTGCAGGAGAAGAGGGTTATTTAATATGGTAGACACAGAAAAAATGCCCCCCCCAAAGATGTCCACATCCTAATTCCTGGAACTTGTGAATATGTTACCATACATGGCAAAAGAATTTTGCCAAAATGATTAAGGATCTTGGAGGAGAAGTATATCTTTGAGTATCCAGGAAATCACAAGATTCCTTATAAGGGAAAGACAGAAGATCAGAGGAGAAGATGCTATGCTGTTGGCTTTGAAGATGGAGGAAGGAGCATGGGCAAAATACCAGACAGCCTCTTCCTTTGTTGGAAAAGGAAAAAAAAAAATAGATTCTCTTCTAGACCCTCCAGAAGGTATGCAACTCTGCTGACCAACTGTAGGCTTCTGGAGTCAAAACTATGGGATAATAAATTTGTGCTTCTTGAAATCACTAAGTTAGTATAATTTGTTACAGCAGCAAAAAAGAAACATTTAGTTTGCTTTGTTTTTTTAGGTAAGGAAGCTTAGGGTCTTTATGACTTTAATTAAATTTAGTTTAAAATCCTAGTTCTAAAAATCATATCTAACTCTATATATACCCCTCAGAGACCCAGGCTTTCCCCCAGATAATCAGCAACCCCCAAGGCATAATACAGTAGCCTAGACCTGACAAATGGTCACATCATCTGGACCTCTGGCGGGCTAATCACAACATCTTGACCCAAGTTATGTTTCAGTTCCTGAGCCCTAAGGTGGAACAACCACTGGCTATTTTCCCATGAGACCAGACAGAGAGACACTGGAAAAGACCACAGAGCTGTCCTCACAACCTGAAGAGATGATTCACTACCTTTATTCCACCTCCAACCAATCAACTCCCAGCTCAACCCAAACCCCTAATCCACCACGTCTTGAGATTTTGCCCTATATAATCAATAACCTACACACCATAGAGAAGTTCCAGCATTTGGGCATTCGCTTCCCATTCATCAATAAAACTAGAGGCCCAGTGCATGAAATTCGTGCACGGGGGGGGGGGGGTCCCTCAGCCCAGCCTGCACCCTCGAGGGATGTCTGACTGCCCGTTTAGGCCCTATCCCAGTAAGATCGGGCCTAAACGGGCAGTTGGACATCCCTCTCACAATACAGGATTGCTGTCTCCTAACTGCTCGCCTGCGTGCCTTCCTGATTGCCCCTAACTGCTTCTGCCTGCCAGCCTGATCACCCCCTAACCACTCCTCTGCCAGCCTGATTACCCCTAACTGCCCTCCCCTGCAGGTCTGATCACCCCTAACTGCCCTCCCCTACAGGCCTGGGTCCCCCCCAACTGCCCTTTCCTGCAGGCTTGGTTGCCCCCAACTTCCCTCCTCTGCCGGCCTGGTCACCCCTAACTGCCCTCCCCTGCAGGCTTGATTGCCCCCAACTGCCCTCCCTTGCACGCCTGGTCCCTCCCAACTGCACTCCCCTGCTGGCCTGATCGCCCCCAACTGCCCTCCCTTGCTGGCCATCTTGTGGCGGCCAGCTTATGTCCACATGGGGCAGCCATCTTTGACCACATGGGGGAAGCCATCTTGTGTGTTGGAGTGAGTCAATTTGCATATTACTCTTTTATTTTTTTTTTCTTAATTAAATCTTTATTGTTCAGATTATTACAGGTGTTCCACTTTTTTCCCCCCATAGCTCCCCTCCACCTGATTCCCCACCCCACCCCATGCCCTTACCCCCGACCACTGCCTTCATCCATAGGAGTAAGATTTTTGTCCAATCTCTTCCCGCACCCCTCACACTTGCTTCCCCTGAGAATCGTCCCCTTTCTGTGTCCCTGATTCTATTATATTCACCAGTCCATTCTGTTCTTCAGATTTTTTATTCACTTGATTTTTAGATTCACTTGTTGGTAGGTATGTATTTGATGTCATTTTGTTGTTCATAATTTTTATCTTTACCTTTTTCTTCTTCTTCTTCTTCTTAAAGAGTACCCTTCAGCATTTCATGTAATCCTGGTTTGGTGGCGATGAACTCCTTTAGCTTTTTCTTGTCTGTGAAGCTCTTTATCTGACCTTCAACTCTGAATGATAGCTTTGCTGGGTAGAGTAATCTTGGTTGTAGGTTCTTGCTGTTCATCACTTTGAATATTTCTTGCCACTCCCTTCTGGCCTGCATAGTTTCTGCCGAGAAATCAGCTGACAGTCGTATGGCTACTCCCTTGTAGGTAATTAACTGTTTTTCTCTTGCTGCTTTTAATATTCTCTCTTTGTCTTTTGCCCTTGGCATTTTAATTATGATGTGTCTTGGTGTGGTCCTCTTTGGGTTCCTCTTGTATGGGGTTCTGTGCGCTTCCTGAACTTGTAAGTCTATTTCTTTCACCAGGTAGGGAAAGTTTTCTGTCATTATTTCTTCTAATAGGTTTTCAATATTTTGCTCTCTCCCTTCTTCTGGCACCCCAAAAATTCGGATGTTGTTTCGCTTAAAGTTGTCCCAGAGGCTCCTTACATTATCTTCATATTTTTGGATTCTTTTTTCTTTTTGTTTTTCTGGTTGGATGTTTTTTGTTTCCACATATTTCAGATCTTTGGTTTGATTCTTGGGGTATGTTGATCTACAGTTGAGTTTCTGTATATTCTTTATTTCAGACAGTGTATGCTTCATTTCTGACTGATCCTTTTCCATTTTTTTGGCATTCTCATTAAGGTCCTTGAAGGTCTCACTAAGCTCCTCAGAAGTGTCATCAAGTTTCTCGGCAGTTTTTAGAAGATTCTTGAGTAACCTTATAAATGTGATTCTGAACTCTATGTCATCCAGTAGTTTGCTTTCCTCCGTTTCTTTCATTCGTGACATGTTTCTTTGTTTCTGCATTTTGGCTGCTTCCCTGTGTTGATGGAGTGGCTTTGCGTGGTAGGTGACCTATAGGGGGCAGTAGCTCAGCCTCCCCAATCACCTGATGTGGATGCTCTTGGTACACCCCTTTGTGGGCTGAGTGCAAAGTCTTGGTGTAGTTAAGCCTGAATTGCTGTTGGTACGCTGGGGGGAATTGACCTCCAGGCCAATTAGCTGTGAGCACTCCCTGTGTCTATAATGGAAGAAGTGCTGCGCTGAAGACACGCTTATGGGGCAGGACTTGTTTCAGTGGGGCTTTGGTGCTCACTGAGTCTGCCTCTTGAATGTGTCACTTATGGATGTGAGGAGTTGAAATCTGGTGTCTCACACTGACCACTAGGTACACTGGCTTCTGGATCTCCAATGGGGTGCAGGTCAGCTACTGTCTGAGGCCACTCAGCAGGAGCTACAGTGAGAGCTGCAGTTTTCTCCTCTTTGCTTGGGGTTTGGAGGTTTTGGAGCTGTCTTACCCGGGCTGCAAGTTTTCTAGGTTAAGCTGCGATAGGGCAGGCTTTCTTATGCTAATTGAGCTGCTTGGAGCTTGGGTGGGTTTGTAGGTTGTGTGGGGCGGGGTCTCAGGGCGTCACTAGGTTAGGGCGTGGCAAACAGCAATGGCTGCTAGTAAGCCGGCTCTGTGTCCCAGACCGCGTCCTGGAGTCCTGTGCCCCAGTGCTGTAAACAATTATTCCTGCGCGCAGCTCTGCAAGCAAGCCACTCTCACTGGCAGACAGTCCAGCTTCTCCCCGTAGGAGTTTGGGTCCCCCGTGTCTCCCCAGAGACTGGATTTCAGAGTAATCGGGGGCTTGTCTCCCTTCAGGTTGAAAAAAGCAACACACCCAGTCGCCCGCCGCTAGCCCGGATCACGCGCCTCCGTACCTCAGCTTTTCAGCGCTCGTGCACGTCTCAAAGCTCTTTTCTCTTTCCTTCTAGTTGTAGAACTTCCACTCAGCCAGCTTTCCTGTGGTTCTGGGTGATACACGTTTTGTCTTTTAGTTGCAGTTTAAATTGTTGTGGGAGGCAGCAGTTTAGGTGTTTACCTACGCCGCCATCTTGGATTCCTCTCCATATTACTCTTTTATTAGATAGGATATCCACTGCAATTCTCAGGGTCTAGTGTTTGGCTTTGCTAGAGCCGAGTGAACAAACTTTTCCTGTCCTATAAACAACAGTAAGAGGAGCTTGAAGAAGTTTATGTACTAAAGAAGAAATAGAAGCGAAGCTCTGAGGGAAAAACTGATTTATTTAGTTGAATAATAAAAATGAATAATAAATTTTGGGATAAAAGTTTATTGGGATAAAAGACTTATTCTTGCATCCCAGAAATCCTATTATTGATCTCTGGCCAAATGCTGAACAACTGAAGTTCACCAGGAAGTGGGAAGAAATGAAATAAAGAGCACAGGCATAAGAATTAGCCTTGGAAAAGAAAATGGTCCCTTCATCCACTAACATAGCAAATGGTAAGTATAAAATGAAACGAGGAGGGTAATTTACTAATCAGCACTTGTCTCCTAGGATCATAGCTGTTATTTACTGCATAAGTATTATGCACAAAGCATTAAGTACTTGGGTAAATTTTCTTTCTCAAAATGCTGCATCTGCATGACAGAAATTATCCACACTTGACACATAAAAAAATTCCAAAATCCATAGGATTCAGACATGAGTCTGACTCAAAACACTATACTGAGAAATTGGGCAGACACCATGACACCAAGTGATCAAGGTTAACACCACCAGTAACAACACATATCAACATCACACACCCCTGGATGTAATGTATTGAGAAGGATACCTCACCTTTGTGGTATCCCTCTGCCCAACTAATGCAACAATACCTTTACCAAATTATAAGAAAACACCAAACACATTGAACGGGGGTTCTACAAAACATTTAACAAATACTCTTCAAAGTCTCAAGGTTTTAAAAGACAAGGAAAGACTGAGGAACTACTACAGATTGAGGGAGACCAAAGAGACATGGCAAAGCAATATGGAATCCTGGAATAGATCTCTGACAGAAAAAAGGTCCTTAGGTGTTAAAACTGGTAAACTCAGAATAAAGTCTGTAATTTAGTTAATAGCATTGTATCAAAGTTAATTTCTTAGCTTTGACCACTATATTGTGGTCTCAAAATAAAAATTATTTTTTTAAAAACCCACACTGCCTGGCTGTTGTGACTCAGTGGTTGAGCATCGACCCATTAACCAAGAGGTCACCAGTTTGATTCCCAGTCAAGGCAAATGTTCAGGTTGCAGGCTCAATTACCAGTATGAGGCATGCAAGAGGCAGCGATCGATGATGTTTCTCTCTCATCAATGTTTCTATCTCTCTCTAAAAATCAATAAAAATATATTTTAAAAAATAAATAAAAATAAAAATGCAACACTATATTGCACTGCTTCTATAGGAGCACAGCACTTATATATAACTACTAGAGGCCCAGTGCACGGATTCATGCACATTGAAAGGAAATTAATTAGAAGGTGGCTGGTGGGGTGGGACTGGGCCAGAAGGGCATCTGCAGAGTGAGCAGGGTCCCTCCAGTAGGTGGGGTCCCTTGGCCTAGACCGCAGAGATAGGGCCGAAACCAGCAGTCCGACATCCCCCAAGGGGTCCTGGAGTGTGAGAGGGCACTCTGCAAAGTTGCTGTCGCTCAGCAGCTCCTGCATTGAGCCTCTGACCTCTGGTGGTCAGTGTGCATCATAGCTACTGGTTGGACAGTTGAACGGTTGGACGGTCGCTTAGGCTTTTAGATATATATAGATGGGTCTAGCTATTAGTCTATTCAAAACTAATTTACAAAAACTGAAAGCCTAGTTCAGGTTCTGACTGGTAGTTAACAATAGCATGCCTATTGTCCCTGAATTGCCTGGCATCCTGGTCCTCACTCCTGACCTAGACTGGTGCCTTAACAATTGATCTCTGACTCCTACCTTGTCCTTAACACAGGTTCCGAATACTGCATCTAATCCCTGGTTATTGTAGTTGTCTACAATAATGTGCTTACTGGGAAAGCAGCTAAGTGAGGACGGTAAACCCAAAAAGTGCAGAATATATTAGGTAAGTCAGCAAAGTAATCTCAAAACATAATGTATTAATAAACATAATCTTCTCTTACATGCTCACATTTGTAAACATATCTCCATAAAATATAAACATGAAGAGAAAACACAACAAGGAGCAGCATAACAAAAAACCTTCAAAATATAAAACAGTAGCTCATAAAAGCAAAAATTTGATATATACTTTAAATCAGTTTGCTCACCACTCATTTATTCTAGTAACTGCAACTACTTGCCAACATTATTTACATTAGGATGATTATTGCTAAGGAGTGATCAAAATACATACAATATTTTGCAAATATTTACTTAGGCACTATTATGAACTAGGCATTGAACAATGGTACTTAAAAGATGGGTGTAATCTAACTTGTTATTAATTCCTTTGACCGTTAACTCTATCCAACAATGAGAGATATTTACCTATGCCTCTATATTAGGCCATGTAGATCAGGGAGTTCCCATAGAATTACACTGTAAACCATATATGTAAGTCTAAGTTTTCTAGTAACTGCATTTTAAAAGAAAATAAAAGGTGAAATCATTTTACTATTATATCTCATTTTATCCTCTACATGCAAAAGTTATTTCAACATGTAATCAAACTGAAAAAAAAAGACGATATTTACTTATTTTCTTTTTTGCATAATAAATCTTCTAAATCCACTTTGTATTACATTATATATTTCAGCATCCCAATTAGGACTAGCCACATTTCAAATGCTCAACTGCCACATGCAGCAAGTCCCTACTCTACTGGACAACACAGACCTAGATGCTACTTGGACAAAGGTACATTCTCCTTTCTCTGAACTCTATCTTTTCTTTAAACAATTAACCCCAATGTTACACTATACCTGCTAAGAGAAGCAAACACAAAGAATGATGAATTAAGCTGAAAACTCCTTTGGAGTAAAAGCTTTTTGGGTGTTTTAGTTAAAAGAAGACCTGGTATTGTGTCCTCTTCTAAAAACAAAATACATCTTTAAAAAGGAGAAATAGGAAAAAAAAAGAAGAAAAGAGACCATTTATTATGAGTGATCCTCCAATCTTAGTAAGAGATTCTGTTATCTGCACATAACATGATTGGAACAAATCTATACACCCAAACACATCTTTGACTCTATCAGTCAATCATATTACTTAAATTTAAAACATTCAAATCCAGTTAAGAGGAAATAATTTTAAAAGTTTTGCTTAGAGCACATTTTTTTTTCCAAATGTAGACATATATTTTTTCCTTATAATATACAATTGCTTTTCAGATTTACTCTTTAAAGGATAGCTCATCCTTACTGCAAATACTATGCTTGAAATGTTAATTTAAAAAATTTTTTTACTACAAATTAACCTTGGCCTAATTCCAAAGTAGAACTGTAAGAAGTCGTTATTATTTATAAAGAGTAACAAAATTAAGCTTTCTTTATAGGTTGAGCCCCTCAATTTTAAAAAACATCATTTTCACTGACTCCTTCCTAGTACAGTGCCTCTGTCCCATAACAGTGGATGAATAAATATCTAGTATCGGGCAATGAATATTAATATATCTAGCATACCCTAAAGTTAAGAAAACACTTTCCATCAGTTACTCGCATTTAATACAACACTCCTGAGGCACAGATGTTATCACCCCTCATTAAATATATGAGGAAGGTGGGGCCAAAAAATGTTAAAGTCATACATTGTAATTATGAATTAGTGGAGCCAGATTTCAAGCCCAAGTCCCCAAACAAAACGTGTGCGTGTGTGTGTGTGCGTGTGTGTTCATATGTGTGTGTGTTGGAAAGGAGTGTGTGAATGTTATGAAAACGATATCCCATGCTTCTCTACTTAAAAAAGAAAATTCTCATTACAAAAACTTCAGAGGAAAAATACACACATGTACAAAATCCACAACTTTTAAAGTATTTGAACCCATTTAAATTATAACAACAGCAAGCGCTCTTGATGAAGCCTTAAATGCAACTAGACAAGAAGGTTGCATCCTTCTGTTCTTCCCTCCAGGGACAAATCAAACTGGGAGGGAAAGCATCCCCCGCGTCCTGGAACAGGCTCGCCCCGGCCCCGAGAGGGGAGGCGGCTCCCCTCCCAACTGCTCGGCGCGCAGCGGTCCCCGTCTCCCGGGAAGGCGCGGGCCAGCGGCTCCAGCCTACCTGACGGGCTCCTGCCGCCGCTTGAACCAGCTGCAGCAATTGGCCATCAGACTGAACATCCCAGGCCGCTCCTCCCTCCGCCTCCCATCCGAGCCAGGAGCGGGGATGGGCCCCTGGTGGCCCCCGGCCGAGTCCCGAACCGCCTTCACTACGAAAAGCCTCAGCGAGGTTAGCCTCGGAGGAGAGAACTGGAGAGAGATGAGGGCGACGGTCAGTCCGAGCAAAAGCCGGTATAATCGCGCCGGCCCGCGAGCGAACAACTGCGCCTCTTGCGAGGGATGGCGGAGGAAGAGGCACAGATTCACAGACCCAAGCAGGGTTAGCGGGCCGAGCTGAGAAAACCCCCGCGTCGACGTGCTGACGTCCTTCCCCGGCGTGGCAGGCCCTTCCAAGCACCGCCCATACACCCCTCCAATCATCGTTCGAGGTCCGGAGGTGGGGGCCTCTGAGTGGCTAGAGGGGCCGGCTCTCCTCCCCCCCCACCCCCCCCCGCCCTGTTTCTGCCCGAGAGGTGGGAGGAAGAAGGGGGTGGAGTCTAGAAGAAGAAGGTGGAGTCCCGGGAAGATTATTCTCGTTACTAGGCAACGGCAGCGTCCAGCGATGATCGGAGGAATCCTGGACAAATCTCAGGAGAGGTTTACCTGTACATCCATCCAAAAGTGTTTTACAGCCGAGGGTGCTGCTCCTCCTCTGTCTCCAGTCACAGCTGAGATCCAAAGATCTCAGGTCTTGTGCGTGTTTTGTTTTGTTTTATGCACCAGGGATAGGGATCCATTGGGATTACAGCAGACTCTGACTGCACAACTATAGAAACAATACATTGGGGGAATTATTACAAAGACAAGGGGAAAAACTCATTTCCTAATTATATCAAGAGGTCAGATGAGAGTGACATGTTCATTTGTATAATGTTATTGCTGTTTGTTACATAAAATGTGAAATGGAATTGTATGTTTATTGTGTGGGGTGGTATGATTACTAAATAAATATATGTTTATTGTATAAAATGTAAAAAAAAAAACACTAAAAAAGGAATAAGATTTAGAAAATAAGATGTCACACTCACTACCTAAAGATAACAAGTGTTAACATTTTGATGTATGTTCTTTCCAGGTATTTTAGATACATAGATTGCTAGCTATTGGTTTCTGCAAGATGGAGCTGATGATCTACTGACTCTTTTACAACCTGTTTGGTATTATTTAAAGAGACATGTGATATTTTTTTGTATTATTTTTGGAAAAAGAAATGACAAGTGCATTCCTATAGGGGAAAAATCATGCATAATATATAAGGGCCTGTGTATGCATTCAGTTTCTACTAATATATTTTCAAATCCTAGTAAAAGGAGAGAAGGCCCTGGGAAACCCAGTGTATCCAGGGGGAAATAGTGGTTTGGAACTAAGAGTTTTTAAATTATTCTCTGTCCTTTACTAATTTATGTAATCCTAATTCAAACTCATATACATTACTTACAGTTCACTATTTCTGAAACTAAGTACCCCAACTATAAAAGGAGAATAATAATTCCTCCTTTGCAAGGTTGCTAAGATGATGAAATGAGAAATAAAGCTCAAATGCTATTTGTAACAAATGAAGATTTTGAAGTTGGTGTTACCTGTCTCATAAACATTAATGGCACATATCCTCGTACCTTTTTCCAAACAGCTAGGATCTCATTCACCGTTAGTGACCCGGTGTTGCAGAAGACTGGAGAAAAACCAAGCAATGCTTAGAGAAGTGGAGTCACACTTTATTATCATTACACACGGACCCAGAGAAAAATGTCTGTCAAATTCTGGGCCAAGAAACATGGAGGAAGCTTCCCTATTTATACTTTTTCCAGCTCTTTGTTTTCCAAATAAGGGTTTTTCTGGTCCCATTTGCAAGTTCTTAAAGAGCCCTATGTGCTGGGGCTTTGAGACCTCAACCAAAGGCCTGGCTTGGTGCCAGCACTGATAACTTCATCTGGGAAAAGTTTATGGCCTCTCTGGAATGGGAGTAGTCTTATTTTCCTTATTATTTAAGCAAGCAAGCATTTACAGAAGCCAAAATAGTAGGGTTAAATTTTCAAACAGTAGTTTTTATATAAGATGGATGCTTCACGGGTACACGGATTCCTGCACATTGAAAGGAAATTAATTAGAAAGTGGCCGATGGGGCAGGACTGGGTGAGATGGGCCAGACACACCTGGAGCTAACCTCCTGTGTCCCCTCCCCCGCCACCGCACCTGGGGAGGTGCTGTGGCTCGAAGGGCATCTGCAGAGTGAGCAGGATCCCTCTGGCGGGGGGGGGAGGGGGTCCCCTCGGTCTGGCCTGCAGGGATCAGGCCATACAGGCTCTCCAACACCCCCCGAGGGGTCCTAGAGTATGAGAGCTCCCTCCTCTCTGGTTCCAGAGTGCATCCCTGGAGAACCACCTCTTCCAAGTCACAGCAGCTTGGCAACTCCTGTGTTGAGCATCTGCCCCCTGGTGGTCAGTGCATATCATACCTACTTAGCCTTTTATATACAGTACTAGAGGCCTGGTGCACGATATTCGTGCACAGGGGTGTGCGTCCCTCAGCCCAGCCTGCACCCTCTCCAATCTGGGACCTAACTGCTTGCCTGCCTGCCTTCCTGATTGCCCCTAACTGCTTCTGCCTGCCAGCCTGATCACACCCTAACCACTCCCCTGCCAGCCTATTTGAACCTAACTGCCCTCCCCTGCTGGCCTGGTCAACCCTAAATGCTCTCCCCTGCAGGCCAGGGTCCCCCCCCAACTGCCCTTCTCTGTGGGCACCCCCAACTTCCCTCCTCTGCTGGTCTGGTCACCCCTAACTGCCCTCCCCTGCAGGCTTGATTGCCCCCAACTGCCCTCCCTTGCACGTCTGGTCCCTCCCAACTGCCCTCCCCTGCTGGCCACCTTGTGGTGGCCATCTTGTGTCCACATGGGGGCGGGATCTTTGACACATAGGGGCAGCCATTTTGTGTGTTGGAGTGATGGTCAATCTACATATTACTCTTTTATTAGATAGGATAGAGGCCTGGTACATGGATTGGGGTCAGCTGGTTTGCTCTGAAGGGTGTCCCAGGTCAGGGTGGGGGTTCCCTTGGAGTGTGGGGTGGCCTGGGTGAGGGGCCTGTGGTGGTTTGCAGGCTACCCATGCCCCCCGGCTACCCAAGCCAGAGGCCCTGGTATCTGGGATTTATTTATCTTCTATAATTGAAACTTTGTAGCCTTGAGTGGAGCCAAGCCTCCTGCTTGCTCCATGGCCACAGCAATTTTTGTTGGGATTTATTTATCTTCTATAATTGAAATTTTGTAGCCATGAGCAGAGGCCTAGACCAACCAGGGTGTGCAGAAAGCTTGGCTTCCTCCATTACCAGGGAAACCCACGCCTCCTGCTCTCTCTGTGGCCGCAGCCATCTTGGTTGGGTTAATTTGTATACTCGCTTCCTGATTGGCTGGTGGGCGTGGTTTGTGGGTGTGGCAGAGTGATGGTTAATTTGCATATTACTGTTTTATTAGATAGGATATAGATTATCACTCTTCTACCTTCATAACATCAACTTTCTTTTTGATTACTCATGGATATATGACTTCTACTGATTTTCCTAGTTTAATCTGCCCCTCCTCATCAGTAAGAGGTGCTGCCTCTGCCCGGACTGTTCTGGACCTATATTAAAATGTCTTTATAATACAGTACTGATGAAGAAAGTTGAATGACACCTTCCACACATTTTCTTCCCTCTCTGTTATTCCTGTTTCTTCTTCATTTCTAATATCTCAAGATATCTATAGTTCTTATTTTCCAAGGTTAACCACTTTCATGGGACTTTGACAAACATAATTGTCCACTTTTCTGAAATCCTGATCCTTCAATTATTTCTTCTTCCTCCAACATCTTAAATATATCCCTCCTCATTTTCCCTCGTAGATCTTAGGCTACAATCACCAGGGTGGGATGGAGGTGAGAGAACAGAGCAAGACAAGGCTACAATTCCTCCTTAACTATGAGCAAGGTTACTACTGTTCTGGTAACTCTTTAATTTCACAACCCAAGTTCTTAAAATAATGGTTCACAAACCCTAAAGCATTATTTTTTTAAGCACTATTTTTTTGCTGTTCAAATGTTTTAATCAATTTACTGTGATTAGGTTTCTGTTCCATCAAGCTACGCTAAACATATTTTTATATAACTTATGTCTTCCTTACCAAATCAGTTCTCATTTTCTTTCACATCAGTTAATACTTTTAATACAGTTAACTCCTCTAAAGCACTTTCCTCTCCCAGCTTTTCACAATTATGCACTATTCTGGTTCTCTTCTGATCTTACTGGTCATTCCTTCTCCAGCTTCCTATACGTATTCTCAAGATCCTACCATATCCCTCTGCTTTCTTTTTTTTTTAATATGTTTTTATTGATTTGAGAGAGGAAGAGGAAGGGGAGAGAGAGAGAGAGAGAGAGAGAGAGAGAGAGAGAGAGAGAGAGAGAGAGAGAGAGAGAGAGAGAAAGCATCAATAAGAGAGAACCATCAATCAGCTGCCTACTGGGGATCCAGCCTGCAACCTAGACATGTGTCCTGACTGGGAATAGAACCAGTGACCTCTCAGTGCATGGAATGATGCTCAACCCACTGAACCACACCGGTTAAGACTCTCTGCTTTCCTTTTTAAGAAAATTTTCTCTTAGAGATTCCAATGATTACTTTTGTGCCTGAGGGCCTTATTATGTGATGGTTCTTGAGCATTTGGAACCATACTCAACAACCTGTTTTCAAAAATATTCTCAACCCAGCTCTACTTCATGGCTTTCCTAGTCCTGATAGTGATACAGTAACAAACATTTGTGGTGCCAACATACAGTCAGTCAGTCAGTTAGTTAATTAAGTTGACTATTAGCTTTCAATATAGTAAGTGATTTGGTAAGCATAAGTGTGCTCACTATTTCTAGTTCTCTTTTCCTCACAAGCACATGAAATAGTTATCCCCACCCTCTCAAAGTCATGGATTTGTTTCCTCCAGTAAAATGTGTGTGGTAGTAATTGTGTCACTTCTTGATGAAAACATTTAAAAGCTTGTGTACAATTCACTATGTTCTCTCTCCCCTTGCAATGTTAATTGTGGAAGCCTGTGTTAACTTTGAAGTAATAACAAATCAAAACATCATGGAATACTGAGCCAACACATGGAGGACAGCTGCTTGGAAAGTCCTACAGTGGACTTCCCATGAACAAGCAATAACTTTTGCTCTAGCTGGTTTGGCTCATGGATAGAGCGTGGGCCTGGAGACTGAGGGGTCCTGGGTTCAATTCCGGTTAAGGGCACATGCACAGGTTGCAGGCTTGGTCCCCACTAGGGGATGCAGGAGGGAGCTGATCAGTGATTCTCTATCATCATTGATGTTCCTATCTCTCCCTCTCTCTTCTTCTCTGAAATCAATAAAAATATATTTTGGGGGAAAAAAACACTTACCTTAAGCCACTGAAATTTTGTTGCTGTTTTATCACATTATAATCTATTTCATTCTGAATGATGAAGTCTTACTGCCATCATCCTAGTCAAGTATCTCATTTCATCTCCCAGAGATTGTTGAAAAAGAATCCTAGATATTACTTGGTTTCTGTTATTTTTTCCAGCTTCATTGAGGTACAACTGATAAACATAATCATAATACATTTAAAGTGTATAATACAATGATATAATGTGTATACACACACACACACACACACACACACACACACACACACACATTGGGAAATGATTCTCAGAATTGATTTAATTAACATATTAACACTTTTTTTCAGTGAGAACATTAGAGATTTATTCTTTTAGCATTTTTAATACAGTATAATTAAGTATACTCATCATGCTGTACATTAGATCATTAGAACTTAATCATCTTTTTTTTTTGTTTTTACTTTTATTAGCATTTATTTTATGCTCAATTTAGCATAAATTTTTGTTTCTTCTGTTATATCATTTTCTTCTGTGCAATCTCCTCTTCTGGTTTAGGAACCATCTGATCTTTTTCAGTAAGGATCATCTCAATGTGGAAGGGAGAGCTCCGTATGGGTTCTGTGCCATGTCTTAGGCGCTTTGTTCACCTGGATATGCTGAATGACCAGAGAATCTCCATCTAAACCTTCAAGTACAGCATTACTCTCTGTAATTTTAAGCATGTCCAGCAATAATTAAGCACTGTTTTGGGGCCATCGACCCTGTGTCCAGCCTACTGTTTGACTTGAACACACCTACAAACTCCACCATTGTAATGACAGAATGGCACACATTGCTTCTGTGAAGTGACATTTTCTAGATACCTGGTGGCTTTACAGATATGCATACCCTTGATGGCCTGGGCAATTTCGCGAGTGTTCTTTAAGAGAACACAAAAATTTGAAACCTCTTGTTTTGCATGATTTTGTGGGGTTTTCTGGTTTAAGTGAATAGCAAACCATTTTCAGAGGTCGCCTCAGGCCGCTTAGAGGAAGAGAAATTATTCACCTTACAATTGAAAATTTATGTTTTGCCAACCTCTCCTCTTTTCCCATATCCCTCAGCCTCTGGCAACCATCATTCTACTCTGTTTCTGGTTTAATTTTTTTTAAAACTTCCACATAAATGATACCTGCTGTATTTGTCTTTCTCTGTTGGGCTTATTTCATTAGCATATTATCCTCCAGTTTCATCCATATTGTCACAAGTAGCAGTATTTCTTTCTTTCTTTTGGAGGGGGGATAAGGTTTAATAATATTCTACTATATATACATTTAATATACATATATATGATACATATATAATTCATAGTATATTTATATATAACATTGGCTTATCCATGCATCCATAGATGGACATCTAGGTGGTTTTCATATCTTGGCTATTGTAAATATGATGAATACGGAAGCACAGATATCTCTTTGCCATAGTGATTTTATTTCCTTTGGTTCTATACCTACAAGTGGGATTGTTGGATTATACAGTACTTCTATATGTACTATACATATAGTAGTTCTGTATATATAGTTCTATTTTAGTACTTATATACTATTTTATGCTATTATAAACATATAGTATATATATATTCTATTTTTAATTCTTTATTTTACATTTTTCATTGTTTAAAGAATTACACATAGTAGTACATATATCTTCTTTTTTCCCCCCATTGACTTTCTCCCAGCCTCCCCTACGCCCTGTCGCATGCCCTCATCCCACCCACCCCCAGTATCTTGTGTCCATTTGTTGTGTTTATATGCCTGCATACAAGTCCTTTGGTTGATCTCTTCCCCTCCCTCCCAAACACTCTCCAGGCATCCCACTGTAATTTGACAGTCTATTCATTGCTTTACTGCCTCTGTATCTATCTTTTTGTTCATCAGGTTATAATGTTCTTTATTTTCCATAAATGAGTGACATCATGTGGTATTTTTCTTTCATTGACTGGCTTATTTCACTTAGCATAATGCTCTCCAGTTCCATCCATGTTGCTGCAAATGGTAAGGATTCCTTCTTTTTTATAGCAGCGTAGTATCCATTGTGTAGATGTACCATAGTTCTCTAATCCACTCATCTGCTGATGGGCATTTAGGCTGTTTCCAAATCTTAGCTATGCTGTATTGTGCTGCTATGAACATAGGGGTGCATATATCCTTTCTGATTGGTGTTTCTAGTTTCTTGGGATATATTCCTAGAAGTTGGATCACTGGGTCAAATGGGAGTTCCATTTTTAGTTTTTTGAGGAAACTCCATACTGTTCTCCACAGTGGCTACACCAGTCTGCATTCCCACCAGCAGTGCACGAGGGTTCCTTTTTCTCCACATCCTCGCCAGCACTTGTCATTTGTAGATTTGTTGATGATTGCCATTCTGACAGGTGTGAGTTGGTACCACATTGTCGTTTTGATTTGCATCTCTCAGATAATTAGTGACTTTGAGAATGTTTTCATATGTCTCTTGGCCTTCCTTCTGTCTTCTTTAGAAAAGTATCTATTTAGGTCCGTTGCCCACTTTTTTATTGGATCATTTATCTTCCTTTTGTTAAGTTGTATGAGTTCCATGTAAATGTTGGAGATTAAACCTTTATCAGTGATAACATTTGCAAATATGTTCTCCCATACAGTGGGCTTTCTTGTTGTTTTATTGATGGTTTCCTTTGCCGTGCAAAAGCTTTTCATTTTGATGTAGTCCCATTTGTTTATTTTCTCTTTAGCTTCCATTGCCCTAGGAACAGTATCGGTGAAGAAATTGTTTTGGCATATATCTGAGATTTCACTGCCTGTGGATTCCTCTAGTATTTTTATGGTTTACTGTCTTATGTTTAAGTCCTTTATCCATTTTGAGTTTATTTTTGTGTATGGTGTAAGTTGGTGGTCTAATTTCATTTTTTTGCATCTATCAGTCCAATTTTCCCAACACTATTTATTGATAGCCTTGCTGGGTACAGTATTCTTGGATTCAGACCCTTCCTTTGCATGAATTTGTATATTTCTTTCCATTGCCTTCTGGCCTGATGAGTTTCTGTTGAGAAATCAGTTGCTAGTCTGATGGGGGTTCCTTTGTAGGTAACTCTGTCTCTCTCTGGTTGCTTTTAAGATTCTTACTTTGTCGTTGGTGTTTGCCAATTTAATTATAATGTGCCTTGGCATTGGTCTTTCGGGGTTCATTTTGCTTGGGACTCTGTGAACTTCTTGGATTTGTGTGGGTTTTTTCTTCCCTATATCAGGGAAGTATTCTGTCATTATTTCTTCAAACAAGTTTTCTATTCCTTGCTCTGTTTCCTCTCCTTCTGTACCCCTATTATGTGGATGTTGTTTTGTCTCATGTTGT
Source organism: Corynorhinus townsendii (assembly GCA_026230045.1). NCBI lineage: Eukaryota > Metazoa > Chordata > Mammalia > Chiroptera > Vespertilionidae > Corynorhinus > Corynorhinus townsendii. The sequence goes on from JAPDVU010000002.1 coordinate 86,416,113, forward strand.
CCCAAAGTTCCCTTAGGCTCTCCTCCTAGTTTTTAATATTTTTTTCTAGAAGCTGTTCTACTTAGGTATTTTTCCCTACCTTGTCTTCTAGCTCACTGATGTGGTCCTCTGCTTCTTCTAGTCTACTTTTGATGCTTTCTATTGAGTTCTTTACAGCAGCAATGTCATTTTTCATTTCTTCTTGGTTATTCTTCATTTCCTCTTGGTTCTAACACATATTGCCAAATTTGTCTTCCATTCTTTGGAAAGAATGACCTTATGCCATTTCTCTGAATTCTTCCTCTGACAGGTTGCTTGCCTCCATTTTGTTTACTTCCTTTTCTGGTGCTGCCTGCTTTTCTTTCATATGTGGGCTGTTTCTTTGTCTCCCATGGTCTCTCTTCTCCGGGTGTCTGGTTATGTAGTTCTCTCCCTCCTTTCCATGAGGGAGTGTAGAGCTCCTCTGAATCTGCGTGCTTGCACCACTTTGGGATCGGTGTTCTCAGGTTCACAGCTGTTTGGTGGGTGCCGTAGTTGTAGATTCCCCAGGCTTTTCAGGCTTCCGATAACATCCACTTTCCCCTTCAAGATGGCGCAGTCTCTGCCTCTGAACCGGTCGCTCCAGGAGGGAATCCAGCAGCAGTGGGGGCTGCCCGGTTAGGGGAGCACCGTCCAGCAGTCCCCCACAGTCTCCTGGAATATAGCTGTCCCTCAACTCACCAACAAACACTCCCCATGTGACCACGCACTCTCCCTTTGTTTTCTCACTCACACACTATCTTTCAGTCTGCCTTTCTGTTGGCAGCCATCTTCTTTCTCCAACAGTACAATATTTAAATGGAAAAAAAGAACCCTAAACACATGCACATTTTATTACAATCAAAGATTAAGTAACAATTGTAACCACTACTCCCTTTAAGGTCATCAACGTTGTAGGTAATGTATAACCCCAAAACATGCTGAAGATACGGTCATTCAGTCAAAAACAATTCTGATATTGGGTTACTGCTCCTTGTGAAGAAGGTCCTTAAAAATCTGTGCTACCTTCCTTTGCAGCATGCCTTCTGCTTAACCACCATAGAGACTCTCTTTACTTTCAGCTGAAGTCTTTGGAAGAGCAAAATTTTTCTTTTAGTAATTCACTTCTCTGTTTCTCTACTTTTCCTTTCTTTATACTCTTTTTTTTTTTTTTATAATGTCTATATCGGAAGTGATTTGTTATGAATGTTGTTGAATCACAGTTTTGGAGGTTTTCCCTCGTGAAATTTTGGGATCTCAAAATTGATATTCTACTCTTAGTTCTTTCTCACAAGATGAGAAAGGCCTGTGGCCTAAGTGCATTTAATAAATAAATATAGTACTTAAAGGTTATTTTGTTTAATGATATGACTGCTAGCACACCAGACAAATTCACAGAGATTAGAATATATTTATAATTTAATAATTTGGGGTTAAGAATAAAGTGGTGAATAGATTGACATGGTTGAATCAGACACTAAAAAAGAAGAGAACTTAAAGGAGGGAAAAGTTTAAAAAATCAATAATTCCTTTGTTCTTATAAAAAACAGTTATTTGGCTGTGTTTGCTCAGTGGTTAGAATGACACTTCCCCCCCACACACACACACAACCCGCACCCCTCCCACCGGCTGTGCTGCGCCAGCACAGCCAAGGGTTTAGCAAGCCTGAGGGAGGGCCAGCAAAGGATGAAGAAAAGACAAAGAGAATAAGCTGGGTCTAGGTGGATCTTCTGTGCCTGGCTGAGGCCACAGAACAGATCCAGACTGCAAGCTGATGCTTTATTTTATAGTCAGAGGTAAACAAGGTAATTTACAATGTTCTTATAAGTTTCACTTGTTTTGGCAGCACTTGCTGCACCACAGCCCATTAGCTACCCAGGAAAGATCTAGGGAGCAGTCACAAGATCAAGCTTAATTATGCTAAGAGGGCTGTGCTCTCTAAGCTGGGACTTGTTTGCGACTTTGCCAGCAGGTCAGTCCAAGGCTTAACCCTATAACCACTCCCTACACCTGGCTCTACCAAAGGGTCACCGGTTTGATTCCCAGTCAAGGCCACATACCTCAATTGCAGGCTTCCCAGCCCACCAGGCCTTGTGCAGGAAACAACCAATTGATGTCTCTCTCTCTCAATGGATGTGTTTCTTTCTCTCTGCACCTCCCCTCCCCACCTCCCTTCCACTCTAAAAAAAAAAAAAAAAGCAATGGAAAAATATCCTTGGATGAGGAGTAAAGACCAAAAAACTGATTATCCTCAACTTCATCCAGTTGGATCATAGAACTGTCATTGGCAGTTAGACAGATGTGAGCAGAGCAGGGAAGAAAGCCCTAGGAACCTAGCAAAGCACAATTGTAGGGTGGGACCTTGTCCCCCCTGGTGACATTTCCTCCCCTAACGTATCACTGGTCAGGGGGGCCAGCCAGAAGCTAGCACCTCAGACCCCAAGGGCAAATCCTGTTGCTCTCTTTAAGATTAGAAACTGCCAGGTGTCCCTTACCTTGGAAGCTAAATGAATTTAGGTTCTCATTTATCCAGCAAAAGGTTTTGTTCACACACTCAGAAAGCAACTCCAACTGAAAAGCCAAAGTTAAAAAGCAACCATTCTTTTTTGCCCTCCCTGTCCTTAGTTATCTGATCTTATCTTTAGCCTAGTGTCTCTCAACCCTAAACCTTTAGCTTTACTTCTAAGATTTTATAAACAGTTTAAAGAAAGTCAGCCTTTTACCTTAAAACAGGGAGATTGGGAATTCTAAGAAAAATCTCACCCAAGTCCTCCACCTGATGCAAAGCAAGGAGCCAGTGGCCACAATGGGCCCTTGCTGGTACTGAGCATTGGTCCGGGTCTGCAAGGTGGTCCTGGATGGGTTCTCCCGAATCTTGCCATGCAACCTTAGAGTCCAGGAACTTAATGTTGTGGGAGGGAGGAAGAGCACCAGGTGTTAGACTGCTGGGATCAGACTGAACCTGGGTTCAGCAATCTTGGTACTTGGGTCTGCTAGGAAATAAGACTCAGAACCAAGACTCAAACTATAAGAGAACATTTATTTGGACAATCACAGAGGTAGAAGAAGAAGTAATTTCTAGTAGAAATGGGCTTAGGAAACAAGTTATAGAAGTAAAGGAAAGTCCCTTGGAGTTTAGAAGTGAGGAAGGTAAAGGTGACTGCCTAGAGACAGGGGTAGGGGGAAGGGAAAGTCACCCATATGCTCTCAGAATCAGAGTACTCTGTCCTAAAGGATATAAGGGTGAAGATTTTAGGGGAGGTCCCAAGGGAAGATTTCAATAAAATATTTAGTAGTTTTCTATGTGTGTCCTTTTAGGGTCTAGGTCTCCACTGATTGATTGGTCAGTACCAGGGCAGGCTGTCTTTACCCAATGCTGCTGGTCCTGAGGTCACTTGTGGGGTTACTTGTTTGGTGTTTCTGCATTTCTGGGCCTGGAGCTGAAATACAACTGAGGCCTAGATGTTATCTAGAGGAAGAAAGGTCAGGGAGTCCAAACCATATGATCAGTAATATGCTAGGGCAGGAAATATCACCCCAGGGAGGAGGTCCCACTCTATAATTGGCTTTGCCAGGCACCCAGGCTTTCTACCCTGGTGACCTTCTGTACCTGGCTCAGTTTCCTTGCTCAGCTCATGTCTGTCTAACTGCCTACCACAGAAACATAGAAAGCTAGACTGGAAGAGACTCTTTGAAATATGATCAGCCTATCAAATTTAGCTCACACACATAGGAAATCAATTGATATGCTCATTTGGTCAGAAATACTAGGAGTGGTAATAGTTAATATGCCTTAAGTAATACTATTTAACACACACTAATTGGTTTATATTTGTTATCCCTTTAAATTTTTACATTAGATAGAGGATCTACCAAAAACATAGTCACAAACCCAAACAGACAACCAAAATGAGGAAACAAAGAAACAACCACCAAATGAAAGAACTAGAGAATTCTCCAGAAGAAGAGATAAGTGAAGCAGAGATAAGAAATTTATCTGAAACAGAGTTCAGAATAATGATGTTAAAAATGCTCAACTGTATGAAAAAAGATATAGTAACTATGAAAAAGAACAGTCTGAGATAAAGAATGACATAACACAAATAAAGAACACATTGGAAGGAATACACTGAAGATTAGAGGAAGCTGAGGATCAAATTAGTGAATTAGGAGACAGAGTTGAAAATATCACTCAATTAGTGAACCAAAAAGAAAAGAAATTAAAAACAGGAGGACAGCTTAAGGGAGCTGTGGGACAATGTGAAATGTAACAATATTAGAATAGTAGGTGTGCCAGAACAGGCAGAAAGGGAGAAAGTAATAGAAAAGGTGTTGGAAGAAATAATGGTAAAAAACTTCCCTAACTTGGTAAAGGAAAAAAGTCACACAAGTTCAGGAGGCACCGAGAACCCCAAACAAGAAAAACCCAAACAGACCTACACCCAGACACATCATAATTAAAATGCCAAAAATGAAAGACAAAGAGAATCTTAAAGGCAGCAAGAGAAAAGAAAACTGTTACCTACAAAGGAGTTCCCATAAGACTGACACCTGATTTCTCATCAGAACCTCTACAGGCCAGAAGGAAATGGCATGGAGTACTCAAGGTAATGTAAAGCAAGGATCTGAGACCAAGATTACTATATCCAGTAAGGCTAGCATTCAAAATAGTCAAATAAAGAGCTTCCCAGACAAAAAAAAAAGGCTAAAGGAGTTCATCACCACCAAGCCAGCATTACAAGAAATGCTAAAGGGATTGTTGAGAAGAAGAAACAGAGAGAGAAACCTAGCCATGTAGAATTAAAATGGCTATAAATAAATAGCCTATCTAATAAAGAGGGGATATGCAAATTGACCGTCATGTAGTCACAAAGATGGCAGTGCCCATAGACACAAGATGGCGGCGCCAAGTCCCCTCAGCCCTGCTGGAGTCCCCCAGTCCTTTCAGTCCTGCCAGGGGGTGGGGGGGGTGGCAGGTGCGCAGTGTAGCTGGACCCGCCCTCAGCCCCCCAGCCACCCAAGCCAGCCTGAGGCGCAGGCAAGCCTCGGATGTCGGCTGCCCAGTCACCTAGGGCCTGAGGCACTAGATGACTCAGATGGAAGCTTCCCAGCTGCTCAGGGACGACTAAAGCTCAGGTAACCAGGGCCAGCCAAGGCTTGTGCTGCCGGCAGTGGCAGCAGCAGAGGTGTGATGGGGGCGTCGCCTTCCCATGATCGCCAGATCGTTTCCTGCCCCTGAGGGCTCCTGGACTGTGAGAGGGGGCAGGCCAGGCTGAGGGACCCCCTCTCCAGTGCATGAATTTTCATGAACCAGGCCTCTAGTCTCTCAATAGTAACCCTAAATGTAAATTGATTAAAAGCTAAAATCAAAAGGTGTAGGGTAGCTGAATGGATACAAAAGCATGACCCATCCATATGCTGTCCACAAGAGATCCACCACCTCAAAACAAAAGACACACATAGAATGAAAGTGAAGGGATGGGAAAATTTTTCCCATGCAAATGGAAAAGAAAAAAAAAAAGGCTAGAGTAGCAATACTCACATATTACAAAATAGACGTTAAAAGCAGCATGGTGAGAAACCAGGATGGTGGCATAGGTAAACACCTAAACTGCTGCCTCACACAACAACTTCAAAACTACAACTAAAAGACAAAACGGACATCCTCCAGAACCACAGGAAGGCTGGCTGAGTGGAAATTCTACAACTAGAAGGAACGAGAAAAGCACACTGAGACTCAGAGGAACTACAGAAGACAGAGGTACTGAGGCGCATGCGCAGAGAGGGTGGGCAACTGAATGTGTGGCTGGCTTTCTCAAGCGGGAGGGAGACAAAAGCTCCCAACTGCACTAAACTCTGGTTCCAGGCGAGACTCTGGGGACCCAGACTCATTCAGGGAAAAACTGGACTGTCTGGCAGCGGGCGGAATTTGAGGGCAGCTTTCCCTCAGAGGTGCTTGCAATGATTACCACAGGACACTGAGACACAGGGGCCTATTAGGGCAGGGCTGATGGGAAACAAATGCTGTCTGTTCTGCCCTGAGACTCTGCCCCATCCAAGCTGAGCACAGAAGCTTTTGCAAGTCTGTCTCCAGCACAGAAGTTCTCCCAGCGTAGACACAGCTGATCTTCACAGCCAATTGGCTGGGAGGTCAATTCCTTTCAGTGATACCAACAACAATCAAGGCTTAACTACAACAACACTGTGCACACAGCCCACAAAGGGGTGCACCAAGAGTGTCTACCTCAGGTAACTAGGTAGGCTGAGCCCCTGGGCCCTATAGGACACCTAGCACACAAAGCCACTCTATCAACTCAGGGAAGAAGCCAAAATATGGAGACAAAGAAACAGGTCACAAATGACAGAAATGGAGGAAAGCAAACGACTGGATATAGAGTTCAAAACCACGGTTATAAGGTTTTTCAAGAATTTTCTAGAAAAGGCAGATAAATTTAGCGAGATCCTCGAGGATATGAAAAAGGACCAACTAGAAATTAAGCATACACTGACTGAAATAAAAAATATTATACAGAGATCTAACAGCAGACTAGAGGATCGCAAGAATCAAGTCAAATATTTGAATTACAAAGAAGCAAAAAACACTCAACCAGAAAAGAAAAAAGAATCCAAAAATATGAAGATAGTGTAAGGAGCCTCTGGGACAACTTCAAGTGTACCAACATCAGAATTATGGGGGTGCCAGAGAGAGGGAACAAGTTAATGAAAACCTATTTGAAGAAATAATGACTGAAAACTTCCCCCACCTGGTGAAAGAAATAGACTTACAAGTCCAGGAAGTGCAGAGAACCCCCAAAAAAAGGAATCCAAAGAGAACCACACCAAGACACATCATAATTAAAATGCCAAGAGCAAAAGACAAAGAGAGAATATTAAAAGCAGCAAGAGAAAAACAGTTAGTTACCTACAAGGGAGCACCCATACAACTGTCAGCTGATTTATCAACAGAAACTATGCAGGCCAGGAGGGAGTGGCAAGAAATATTCAAAGTGATGAATAGCAAAAAACCTACAACCAAGATTACTCTACCCAGCAAAGCTATCATTCAGAATTGAAGGTCAGATAAAGAGCTTCACAGACAAGAAAAAGCTAAAGAAGGCCAAACCAGTATTATATGAAATGCTGAAAGGTATTCTTTAAGAAAAGGAAGAAGAAGAAAAAAGTAAAGATAAAAATTTTGTAATAGCAATACATATCTATCAACAAGTGAATCTAAAAATCAAGTGAATAAAAAAAATCTGATGAACAGAATAAACTGGTGAATATAATAGAATCAGGGGCATAGAAAGGGAGTGGACTGACAATTCTTGGGGGGAAAGGGATGTGGGGGGTGCGGGAAGAGACTGGACCAAAATCATACACCTATGGATGAGGATAGTGGGGGAGGGGATAAAGGCAGAGGGTGGAGTGGGAAACAGGTGGAGGGGAGCTATGGGGGGAAAAAGAGGAGCAATTGTAATAATCTGAACTATAAAGATTTATTAAAATTAAAAAACAGCAGCATGCTAAGTGAAGCAAGTCAGTCGGAGAAAGATAAATATCATATGATTTTACTCATTTGTGGAATATAATCCTATATAATAAAAGGGTAATATGCAAATAGACTGAACGGCAGAACAACTGAACAACCAATCAAAACATAATATGCTAATGATATGCTAAGACTGCTCAATCGCTCGCTATGACATACACTGACCACCAGGGGCCAGACAGGTCAACCAGTTGCTATGGTGTGCATAGACCACCAGGGGCCAGATGCTCCTACTGGTAGGTTAGCTTGCTGCTGGGGTCTGGCTGATCAGGACTGAACGAGATGGGCTGGACATGCCCTGGAGCATTCCTGCAGTCCCTCCTTGGCCCGATTGTGCACTGGTGGGGTCCCTCAGCCTGGCCTGTGCCCTCTTGTAATCTGGGACCCTTCGGGGATGTCAGAGAGGTGGTTTCAGCCCGATCATGCAGGCCACTCCCCTTGGGAGGGCGTCAGAAGCATGGCTCATGGCTGGCGATCACTGCTGTGGCAGTGTGAGCCTCTCCCGATTGGGACTAATTGGGTGCAAGCCTGCAGCATGCACAGTGGGGCTGGGATGAGCAGGAGCGGCAGGTACGAGCTGCAGGTGGTATTGGACTGTGGGTTTCGGCCCAATCCTTTCAGGCCACTCAGAGGGACCCCACCAGTGTACGAATTCATGCACCAGGCCTCTAGTCTATAATAATAAAAGGGTAATATGCTAATTAGACCAGACAGCTGAATGACCTTCTGGACATCCTTCCAGATGATCTTCTGGATGAAGCTGGGGCTGTAAGGGCCGAGGCAGTCGCTGTGGCTGCGAGGGCCAAGCCCTTTGCAAGAATTTCGTGCATCAGGCCTCTAGTGAACAAGATAATCTGATGAACAAAAATAGAACCAGAGGGGGAAAAATATCTTAGCTAATAAAGGGGTAATATGCAAATTGAACGTCATGCCCTCGCACAAGATGGCTGCCCCCATATGATCACAAGATGGTTGCCCCCATGTGGTAACAAGATGGCCACCACAAGATGGTCGGCAGGGGAGGGCAGTTAGGGTGACCAGGCCAGCAGGGGAGGGCAGTTGCGGGTGATTGGGCCTGCAGGGGAGGGCAGTTAGGGGCCACCACGTCAGCAGGGGAGGGCAATTGGGGGCGATAGGGCCTGCAGGTGACCGGTTGGGAGCCAGCCATCCCAGATTGTGGGAGGGATGTCTGACTGTCATATTAGTTGGACATTCCCTGAGGGGTCCCATATTGGAGAGGGTGCAGGCTGGGTTGAGGGACACCCCCCCCCCAGTGCACGAATTTCATGCACTGGGCCTCTAGTTCTAGAATATAATAGAAGTAATCCTGTTATTTGCAGATTTTTAATATTTCCTACAACTTTTGTGATATCATACTATGTTCGTACAGTTTTGGTAATATTATTATACTTAAAATCCTTTTATTCTTGAAATATTAATGTATATTGCATGTAATATTATTATATGTAAGATCATTTTTCTTGAATAATTGGTGTTTATTGCATGTAACATTATTATATTTAAAATCATTTTCCTTGAAATAAAAAAAAAACTGAAAAAAGAGTGACTGCCCTGCCACAAATTTGTGTTTGTGTGATTGTACAGAAATATGTAATTGAATAAGGATCATGTGACATTTTTGGAAAAAGCATATTTAAATAACACAAAATTTTGTACCTATATTTCCATCTATAGATGTGTATAACCCACTGAGTACATAAACTATTAATTTGCTGTAACCTTAAAATGGCATTTTTCATTATCATTAACTTTGAGATTAGTTTTGCTTTGTAAAAGTGATCATCTCTGTTTGATTTTTAATATTTCTGTTCTTACTGAATATTTTATTTTATCTTTAAGGATAAAAATTAAGGTAGACTTAACAATTAACCCACTTAGGTGATATGCTCATTCATATTTACTTATCAGCATTGGTAGTAAGTAGTCAATTTGTACCTGTAATCCCAGTATTTAAAGAGTTTCCTTCCCTGTCTCTCATAGCAATGTACAGATCCATGAATCATTTATAAGTGAATCTCAGTTACTCTATTTTGATTTGTTGTACTATGTAATAAAATCGAAACTAATATAGTATGTAACTGATACTAAGCCTCAGAAAATTAAATAGTTTGCAAGTAATTTAAAACTTTCATTTAAATAATGACCAATTTACAAGGGATGTAACTACATTGTTGAAATACTTAAGCTGGTGATACATAACAAATGAATGCAATGAATGAACCTTAAGTAGATCCTGAATAAATTTAAAACACTCTTGGCTGTTTAACCTCAATGCAGTCAATAGGATGAAGGAAGTTGTAAGCTATGTGACTATCTCAACTTTTGTTGTTCTTCTCTTGCTGACTCTGAATTTCCCAAAGAACAAATTTCTAGGGAGGACTGGATTGCAGAAGATTGGGAGAACATTCACTAAAAGATCTTACATATTATATTGATGCCAAACTCAGCAGTGAGGCATTATATCCATTTTGGGAAATCTCTATAATTTTCGACTTTTAAGACCTATCTGCATTTTTATGTGTGTGTGATTTGAGGGTGTTATCAATGTTAAAAAAATCCTGACATTAACACTTACATTAACACTATTATGCCCATTTTACAGGAGATACAACTGAGGCTTAGAGAGGTTACTCAATTTGCTTAAAGTTACATAACTAATAAGTGGCAGAGTATTTCGATTTAAATCCAGGCAGTTTAGCTCCACAGGCAGTCTTAAACATTAAATAACACACATTTCAAAGGCGTATGTCTAAAGCACAAAAGGCAGAGGTAATATGTAAAAAAACAAAATGAGCTCTCTAAGGTGATGGAATTTGATACATTCTCTTTTTTCATCAAAACTATTATTTCGCCATAGTTGTTTTATACCATACATGCAGGTACAAAATAAAAATGTGGATGATCAAAACTCTTCCGTTTGCTTCCCTTATCTCCGTTTTCTCCCGTCTTCTTAGAGTTGCTTCATTCACTGCTTGGTTTCAGTTAATGTCCTCACCCCCGTTGTCTGTTTCTCTTCCAAGCAGGGATACCCTTTCCCCCGAGTCCCCCAAGTCCTCCCCACCTCTCCGCCTCCCATCCTTGCTCGCTGGAGCTTTTTACTTCGTTTGCCTCCCCTTCCCCTTGGAACCTTCCCGCTCGGGAGACCTGGAACGAAACGCTGGGGTTTGGGAACCGGCCAGGAAAGCTGCCTGCACAGTGTTTACTAGGCCTCCAACGCCTTCCCCGAGCCCTGCCCCCAGCTCCGAAAAGCTTCCTGGAAATGTCCGCGTTATCACTTCCCCTCGGCGGCTGGGGGCTGGGAGCGGGCGGTCCTCTCCGCCCCCGGCTCCCGGGGCTCCGCGGCCGCGCGCTCGCTGGCGCCGCCGCCCGCAGTCCGCGCTCAGCCTGGCCATGAGAGTCCTCGGTGCGAGCTGCGGGGCGCTGCTGGCGTGCCTCGCCCTCGTGTTTCCCGTCACCGAGGCAAACTGTGAGTAATCTACAGCGTCTTGTCTTCTTCTTTCCCCAGCGATGCCAGCTGAACTGCCAGCCATGCTCGAGTTTGTTTTCAAGGGCTGCAGCCTCCTAGAACCTTCCCAAGTCCAGACAACCCCCCGGCTGATGGAAGCAGCCGTGGATCTAGCGGGCAGTGTAATGGGGCGGGGGGGGGGGGGGGTAGGGGGGGCAGGGTCGGTGTTTGCCCTGCTCTGGGAATCCCGTGTTGCTGCCCGAAGGAAGGACGGAGGGAAGGACCCGAGTAACGCTAAGTGCTGAACAAGGAGTTAGAACACCTACCCATTCGCCCCTAACAGCTGAAGTTCCCAGTCAGAGTACAGGGATGAGCACTTAACAGTATGAAAGTAGGGGAAAAGGCATCCCACTGTCTTCCCTTTGTACCCGCGGCTGTCCCCAACTAGCACCCCCTGCTGCAGCCTACCCCCCTTTTGCAGTTTCTGGACTTTGAGCTTGGTTTGCTTATTTCAACATTGACAAACGAATTGTTTTAGGTTGAGTTAAATTTTGCATAGCAGTTGGCACATAGTATCTGACCTTGAAATCAAAAGGGCTGTTAACTATCGTATTTCTTAGATCATTTTGTACTGAGGATATCTGACACTGAGTGCCACTGATCTGAAGTCATGGCATGAGTTTTTTGTCTTTATCTTTGTATTTCTAGTTCTTTAGGTTCCCGTGCCTGGACCCAAGGCACAATATTGAGTTTTCTCTGAAAAATATATGAGGTGTATTAAGGCATTTAGAACATTTCAGTTGTCAGTTAACTCATTTGTTTTCTAAAGTTTATGCATGTTCATTGATTAAAAATGCTTACTTGTACTGTTTTATCCTCAGGAAATGACATGGGACAGATAAACTAGGAATTAAAAATAACTTTTAGGTTGCAAAAGCTCTCATGTAAAACTTCAAAGAAGTAATTTCAGGAGAATTAAATAGGAATTTACTAACATTCCACTAGTTTTTATTACTACTCGTGATGAATGGAATATTTTAACTTTTTAATTTAGAGGCTAAAACATTATTTGTTGATTTTATATTAAAGAGCCACAATAGCAGAACTTCAACACTCAGACCCTTATCATCACTAAGCCTGCATGTGGACCATAGGCACTTCCCTATTACCTATGTAGGTCATTAGGACAATCAGATATTCATCTGTTAATTAGTGCTTTGGAGAAGAGAAAGGCAATAGGACTTGCCACACTTCCTGCTTGTCATCACAGGAATTTGCTAGGCCCTTTCTTTTTATAGAGATTGTTATATTTTCACTGAATCTAGGCAGAGTTAAAAAGTGTGTGTGTGTGTGTGTGTGTGTGTGTGTGTGTGTGCGCGCGCACGCGCATACTATATGCAGGTATTCAAACCGTATGTACGGAGAAATACAAGTGTTATGTATAGATACTGTTAGAATAGATAAATTAATTCTACCAGGTTACATATAAAGACCCTATCATCTCTTAATTTAAAAATAATGTGATAGTTTGCCTTGGCCAAGTAGCTCCGTTGGTTAGAGCATCATCCAGATATATCAAGGTTGTGTGTTCAATCCCTGGTCAGGGAACATACATGAATCAATCAATGAATGCATAAATAAGTGGAATAATAAATCAGTGTTTCTCTTTCCCCCTCCCTCCTTTCCTCTCTGTAAAAATCAACCAATTGTTTAAAAGTGTAATTGTATTAAAAATTATCTTGGTTTCTGATGATAAAACTGTGATACAGATGGAATTATTTTACTCTTTAAGATTTTAAATTTGAGAAAGAATTAGAACTCTAAATATTTGATTTACAATTCATGTTTAGTCCATAGAAATATAGTTGATATTTAAAGACAATCAAATCACAGGTTTAGTTTTGAGAGAGTGAGAAATCATCCAGTTCAATCTCTTTGTTTTAACAATAAATTGTTCAGAGATGTTAACTGACTTTCCAGACATTTCTAGACCATATGCAGAGAGAGATTTAAAAGATATACTGTCTCCATATTTTGTCATTTCTGCTTAAGGGCTGTGGTGAAGAGAAGTAGCAGAAAGGGGATGTCCCATTTTGGCTGTGCTAATTTGACCCTATGGAGACTTCCACTTCTGGGTGGATGCAGTCTACCCTAGACATTACGGACCCAGATTTTCCTTCTCTTTTTTACTCTTTACTAACTATTACTTTCACTGTTTATCCACCTCTGTCTTTACTTAAAGTCCCTTTATTTCAGAGTCCAAAATGTTGCACAGATGGAGAGATTTTATCAAGGTTAGGTTAGAGTAGGGGTTGGTGCTAGAAAACTTAGAAGTGATTTCTGGTATGCAACAGCACCCTATGCCATACTCTCTTACTACTAATTCTATGTAAGGAAACATAGTAATACTTTTCATAATAGACCTTTACTGTCCACCAAGTTTAATATTCTCTTTATAGATAAACTAGAGGCCCAGTGCATGAAATTCACGCACTTGGGGTGGGGCGGGGGTGGGGGGGCGCTCCTTCAGTCAGGCCTGTGCCCTCTCACAGTCCAGGATCCCTTGCTCCTTACCTCCTGCCACAACCCGTGTGCTCACTAGCCGTGAACCAGGCTTCTGGGAGTGCACTGATGACCAGGGGGCAGCTCCTGCATTGAGCATCTGCCCTCTGGTGGTCAGTGCACATCATAGCGACCGGTTGTTCCACAGTTCAGTCAATTTGCATATTAGGTTTTTATTATATAGGATGTTCTTTATGCCTATGTAAATTTTCAAACTATTATGAGAAAAAATATAAGAAGCCTGGTAATACATATATCAGTATTCTTTAGCTACAAGTAACAGCAATGATAAGGGAAGAAGGAAGGAATGGAGGGAGGAGCGGAGGAAGAGAGGGGAAGGAAAGGGAAGGAAGGAAGCGAAAGGAAGGAAATGTAAGGGGAAGGAACAGGGAAAGAAAAGAGAAGAAAGAGAAAGGAAAAAAGAAGCCGAATGGATTTATTGGAAGGTTACTGAATGGCATGCTGAATAAACAGATTTAGGGAAGCCAAGGACTGGGGCATTTAGGTGTTCCATACAGTGGGAACTCCTGCGCTCTATGTTACTATGTTAGGATCTGCCACCATATGACTCACTTCTAACTGCCTTCTAGACCTGTGTGTCTCTACTCATGATTGAAATTCCTAGACAAGAGAGTCTCATCATTTTGGCTTCGCTTATTTCTTTAATCCTGTTATTGACAACTCACTGGAATCAGGTAGAGTGCCTGGACAGCTCCCACAATGCTGGGAAGGAAGCAGAAACAAGAGAAGTCTACACGTACTAATTATACCCTGTACAATATACACACATGACCTTCTTTCTATTAACACCACCTGAAAGCATTTCAAATATTTGCACATATTTATAATATTATGTAAATAAGTAATGTACAACAGAAAGTACCTCCTCTTTAATAGGTTTTAGTAATCATAACCAGAGAGGAAGGCTCACGGCTACCATTTCCTACTTTAGTATCCTTGGGTGATGTCCATGCCTCCTCTAGTTCTGTCACAATTCCCTGTCAATGTGGTATGCTTTATGGACAAAATGATACATTGTAGTGTACCAACACATATTACATGCCAAAATGTAAGAATAAAAAAGAGGGGAATACAGGTACTCGCTTTAGGGCTTGCCTGTCTCTCTTGGTTATAAGCTTGAATTGGTATTTATGAGGGACTTCATCCTTCACTACTCAATTCATATCTCTCTTCCTCTCAGGGAGTTCCTTATGCTTGCGTTTTTGTCTGCTCCATGAGCTGAATGAACCACACCCTTCAGGAAGAATCTGAGCCCTGTTGTTCCTACCCATGGATGGCTGTATCTGTCTTTTCTTTTACAATTTCTACTGTTTACCATAGTTATCCTGGAGGAGTAACACTCCTAACCTTGATTTGTATGTGACAACCACACTATTTTGCCTCGATTATTGTCACTCCAGAACAATCCTCTTTTCTTTTTCTTTTCTTTTTTCAATGAGAGTAAGGAACTTTAACTGGCCATAAACCAGGTTCAGCTTCTAATTTAGTAGAAAATATATTAGGTCCCCTCATGAATGTATTCCTCCCTTATTCCCCAACTTCTAGGTGAGCAGAACGCAGTTATAAAGGAAGAAAGCAAAAATTCGAAAATAGGTCTTTCAATTAGTTTCTTAGATCTGTTGGAACAAAGTACCACAACTCCCACACTAGCTGGTTTGGCTCAGTGGGTAGAGCATTGGCCTGCAGACTGAAGGGTCCCAGTTTCAATTCCAGTCAAGGGAACATGCCCCGGTTGCAGGCTCCATCCCCAGTAGGGAGCATGATCCCCAGTAGGGGGCGTGGAGGAGGCAGCTGATCAATGATTCTCTCTCATCATCGATGTTTTTATCTATCTCTTCTCCCTTCCTCTCTCTGAAATCAATAATAATAATAATAATAATAATAATAATAATAAAAGTACCACAACCTGGGTGGCTTAAACAACAGAATTCATTCTCTCACAGTTTTGGAGGCTAGAAATCTAACATCAAGATTTTATCATAAAGGGTACCTGGCCCAGAGCCAGTCTGCCAAGGGCCAGCTGGTAGTGTGTGGGTTCTTGACTTCATGCAGGAAAAATTTCACAATATGGGTTCAGGTGATTTTTAGAAGACATTTATTAAAGCTGGGGACAATGAAACAAGGAAGGGCCTAGGATAGAAGAAACAACAAGAGAGAGACTAGGCGGGGAAATGAGCCTAGGCTGGGCTTCTTTGGCTCACTAAGAGTGAGACAGGTTCAGGGGTTAGCCTGGAATAAGCTGTCTCTGCCCATTGTTCATTGGTTGCAGGCCTCATGGGATCCCTTAGAGTGTAGGAGATGCATGCCTATGGGGGAAGGAAAGGATTGGGTGTGCTCCTGGTAGGGAGAGGGCCTGCTGGGACCTTTGTTCTGAGGGTTTTTAAAAGCTGAGAGTTTAGCCCTGGCCGGTTTGGCTCAGTGGATAGAGCGTTGGCCTGCAGACTGAAGGGTCCTGGGGTCGATTCCGGTCAAGGGCACATGCCCGGGTTGCAGGCTCCATCCCCAGTAGGGGGCATGCAGGAGGCAGCTGATCAATGATTCTCTCTCTTCACTGATGTTTCTATCTCTCTCTCCCTCTCCCTTCTCTGAAATCAATAATAAAAATAAATAAATAAAAATAAAAGCTGAGAGTTTAGGGGAGGTCTCAGGGGAAGATATCAATAGAATAGTCATCAGTTTCATGCTGATGTGCCAAAATAAGATTCATTCCCCTTACTTCATCTGTCCTTGGGTGTGGTTGGCACAAATGACACTAATTGGATTCCTGCTATCTATCTCCCTGAATAGGTTGATTTAAGCTGTTTACCCTCTGGTTGAGGAGAAATGTAAACTATTTACTCTTAAGTGTCTTTGGTTACAGAAGATAGCATTTTGTAATTTACTAGATGATTAAAACTGCTTGGCTTTTAACTATCTCTCTCTCTCCCTATTCAGCTTTTCCTGGTTTACTAGCTTGTCTCAAAAAGTGTCAGCAGGGTCCAGGTGATTTTTAGAGGACATTTATTGAAGCTGGGGACAGTGAAACAAGGAAGGGCCTAGGATAGAAGAAACAACAGGAGAGAGACTAGGCCAGGAATGAGCCTAGGCTGGGCTTCTGCGGCTCACTAAGAAGTCAGAGAAAAGGGGATGGCGGGGACAGGTTCAGGGGGTTAGCCTGGAATGAGCTGCGGACTAGGAGGGAGAATCTGTTCCATGCTTCTCTTCCAGCTTCTGGTTTCAAAAGACATTCTCCCCGTCTTCACATCATCTTTGCTCTGTATGTCTGTCCCATACTTCTCTTGATAAGAACACAGTTATAGTAGATTAGCAACTACCTTTATGACCTTATCTTTCCTTGTCATCTGCATAGTTCCTATTTCCAGATACAGTCATGTTCACAAGTACTGGGGAATTAGGACTTCACTATCTTTATAGGGGACACAGTTGAAACCATAATAGTCACTAATCATGACAAGTACTATATTTTTCCATGTATAAGACGCCCCCCCCCCCACTTGTCCAACCCCAAATTAAGAAATCAATATTTTAAACATAAAACAGAACACATTTTTTTAAATTTATCTTTTTATTTTTTGAAATCTTTATGGGCTCAGAATGCTCAAGTCGCTGTTGCATCTGCACACTCTCCACCTCCACCTCCAATTATGGCATCAGCTGACATCAGTAACAATAAGGCTCGTGATTAGAGGAAGCCTGTTTGACCAGGTATGGGCAGCTACGCACCTGCGTGGCTCCCTCCTCGGCTGAGTTTATAAGATGCCCTTCGATTTTCAGTCTAACTATTTTAGGAAAAAAACAACAACACATCTTATACATGGAAAAATATGGTGCTTATGTCTTAGTACCTTCATTTCTGACCTGTGTATTTTAGCTTCAGGGAAAAGAGTACCATATATGAGTGATTGCTAGTATTGAGAAGGTACTACATTTTTTTTTTTTTAACTACAGTGGAAGATAGTGTTGTATCACAAAAGGCAGTGACTGAGTCCTCAGTAATTGGTCAGTCTATCATTCCCTGAGTCTACCTCCTTGAAGGTATTAGAGTATACAATAAGGACAATGAAAACCATAATAATCATCCCATTCACTGATTTCCTTAATTAGTTAATTCCTTAGTTAAAGGTAATTTTGTGTGGCTTAGCATAAAGCATTGAATTAGTCTACCAATAGTGGTACTGACAGAAAAATTTAACCCAAATACAGAAAAATGCCTCTATCTCTGAGCACAAATTGCTGTTTCTTCCTGATAGAAAAGCCCTAACTAATCAACCACCCACTAGGCACCTGGTTGGATTTTGTAATACATCCAGGGCTGAGTCTCATCTGAAGCTCTTCTAAGCTCACTGACTGGGGGCAGAACTCAGTTTCTGGCAGCTGTAGGACAGAGGCCCTCAGGCCTTGAGACCTCCCACCATCTGGCCATCTCCACAACCAGGCAGGTTGCTTCTGAAAGGGAAACCAGAGGCATCTGCTGCGGCTCCTTGACTCTCCCTTCTATTTCTGATGTGGCTTATGAGGCTCATGATCTGGAGGCTTTCAGATCATTTCCTCCAACTGACCTTTCCCTGGCTGTCTTCTCAGAGAGGGTCATTCTCCATCCTCTCTTCCCTGTGGTCTCTTCCCATGCAAGCCCTCCTGTTTGGAAGACGTCCCTTTTATAGTCCTCCCACAAGCATCCCAGGTGATCTGTCTAAAGGCTTCTCAGACTTTAGGATACTTTATGAGATTTTGTTCTTTTTTTTAAAGAATCATGGATTGGCATGTGATAAAGCTTTCTAGAATAATTATCTCCCTATTTATATTAAAGGATGATTTAGAAAATTGTCCTTTTTCTTGATAGCTACTTTTGAATATTGTATTTCAAATATATTTGGGGCTTTATTTATTTATTTATTTATTTTTACTCTTTTGCTTTACTGGTAATTTTATTCAAGGAATAAACAGAAGTACTCTGTCTCTATCTTCTATCTATCTGTCTATCATCTATCTATTTATACATTTTTGCTTTCTTTAGAGTCCTCTGATTCTTAGACTTAACAAAGGAGCAAATAAGCACTTAGTAAATAACATCTGTTACAAGCATTCAACTATTTTAAAATTTTCATAATCTTTATTACTTTGGATAAGATATGCTCTAATATCTTTAATAACAGTTTAGTAACACTTTAATCTCCAAATCTTCCAATCTCCAAATCACCAAGTCCTAGTAGTTTAACAAAATAAGAGTTAATTTCTTTCTTTTAAAAAAATTAATATATTTTTATTGATTTCAGAGAGGAAGTGAGAGGGAGAGAGAGATAGAAACATCATGATGAGAGATGATCATTGCTTGGCTACCTTCTGCATGCTCCTTACTGGAGATTGAACCTGAAACCTAGGCATAAGCCCTTGACTGGAATGCCCCTGCAACCAGGGCATGAGCCTTTGACTGGAATTGAACCTGGGACCCTTCGGTTTGCAAAATTATTTCTTAATTTTGTAAAGTCCCATTTGGTTTTTGTAAATCTCTTCCATCTTTAGTTATACTGTCTGGTACACATGGCCTTGAATGTCCCTGCAAGAAAAGAGAGCAATAGAGGAGGTTTATGTGTTCTTTATGGTCTTAGCACGGAAGTGATAAGACTCACTCCTGCTTAGAATTCAGATAGCCACATTCCAAGGCAGCACATGTAGTATTTGGTCAGCATTGTTTCTGTTACAGATATTTTTCTTCTAAGGTTAAGATGTTGAGATTACGGTTTATTTCTCTAAGAGAGGTGCAAATACTTATTGCCTGTTTAAACTTTGGTCATATAGATTCCAAAGGATGAGGTTGTTGCTACTATGTGAAAAAAATTTGTGATAGACAGAGGGCACAATTAACTATGCCTATTATGACATAACACCTGGGGACTTAGTATAATGACATTGAGTTGGTTGTTAATGTAGCAGGATGAAAAATAATATGATAATAGCTGACATTGAGATTATTCCTCTGGTGAGAACTGCTGTTATTTTAGAAACTAGTGGCCTGGTACATGCAATTCATGTACATTAAAAGGGGATTAATTAGAGGAAATAATTTAATATTGCTATTTGCCCTTTCTCTATAATAGAAGTGTCAGAGATGAAAGAAAATTAGTAAAATGATTATGAAAACCTTCTTCCTATCAGAGTTTGGGGCGCACCCTGAGACCCAGAGTCAAGTCCCCGCCCACCCACATGCGCCTGAAAATCGCGTGAGACCCAGACCCGGCCGGCCCCCGCCCCCATTGGGCTAGATCCAGACCTGTCCAGTCCCAACCTTGTTAAGTCCCGCTGGGCAGGGGACGTAGCCTCAGGTCCCCTGGCCTGGTGCCAGAATGGGGGGCGTGGCCTGGGGTCCCCCAGCCCAGACTGAGGTGGAGGGCGTGCCTTGAGGTCCCCCATCAAGCCCCGCCAGGTGGGGGACATGGCCTGAGATCCCCTGTCAAACCCCACTGGCACCGGGAGGGGGGCGCAGCCTCAGGTTCCCTGTCACGCCCCACCGGCAGGGGGGTGCAGCCTCAGGTCCCCCGTCAAGCCCTACTGGGCAGGGAGCGTGGCCTGAGTTCCCCCAACCCAGCACTGGGGGTGCACCTTGAGGTCCCCTGTCAATCCCCGCTGGGTGGGGAGCATGGCCTGAGGGTGGCACAGCCTCAGGTCCCTTGGCCTGGTGCCTGGGTGGGGGCATAGCCTGAAGTCCCCTGTCTGGTGGGGGACACGGCCTGAGGTCCCCCAGCCTGGTGCTGGGACAGGGGGAGCAGCCTGAGGTCCCCTAGCCCAGCACCAGGATGGAAAGGCACCTTGAGTTTCCCCATCAAGCCCCGCCAGGTGTGGGGCGTGACCTCAGGTCCCCTGGCCCAGTGCTGGGGTGGGGGGCAGGGCCTGAGGTCCCCCAGCCTGGCGCTGGGGCGGGGGGAGCATCCTCAGGTCCCCTAGCCCAGCACCAGGATGGGAAACGCACCTTGAGGTTCCTCATCAAGCCCCGCCTGGCTGGGGGTATGGCCTCAGGTCCCCTGGCCTGGTGCTGGGATGGGGGACACAGCCTAAGGTCCCCTATCAAGCCCTGCCGGGGGGGGAATGCAGCCTGAAGTCCCCTGTCAAGCCCTATGGGGGTGGGGGAGGGCATACCCTCAAGTCCCTCCTGATTGCTCCTTAAGGCTTCTTATGGGAACTTCGCTTCAGCTATGGGTGCAGCCGTCTTTGTGACGGAGTGATGGTCAATTAGCATATTCCCTCTTTATTAGATAGGATTACCTTCAACAATGGCTTTGCATTTAGAAAGTGAAGTTCTGAAAACACGGTCTATAACTTTGCCACTCAAGCGGAGCCCATGGACCAGCAGCAGCAGCATTTTCTAGGACAGTGGTGGCTCCTGAGCCACGGTTTGCTGCTCTGTTGACTAATAAGTTTGCCGACCACTGACCTAGACTCTGGATTCCAATAATTACAGGCTGTTGTTGTTCCTTGTGATTAAGCCCCTATCCCAGTGGTTGGCAAACTCATTAGTCAACAGAGCGGCAAACCTCGGCTCACGAGCCGTAGATGGCTTGCGAGTCACAGTTTGTAGACCACTGCCCCTAGGGGATTCGTGTTTTATGTCATCATTCAGTGAATTAAAACAGGCAGGATGATATCTGACATTAGTAAAACTAAATTATCTTTTAAAAAATATATATTTTTTGATTTCGGAAAGGGAGAGCAAGATAGAAAGATCAATGATGAGAGAGAACCATTGATCAGCTGCTTCCTGCATGCCCCCACTGGGGATTGAGCCCGCAACCAGGGTATGTGCCCTGACCAGGAATCCAAATGTGACCTTCTGGTTCATAGGCTGATACTCAACCACTGAGCCATGCTGGTTGGGCAGCAAAACTAAATTATCTTCAAATTTACCACGTTCTGTTTTGTTATGCTAAAAGAAAAGAACCACCAAAAACCAAACAAAACAGAAAAGAACCACCTTGGTGCAGCAAAAAAATAGTATGTACTGACTCCTGTTCTTTTGCTGAAGCAGATCCGTTTAATCTAAATATCCCTGTTTTATTTATAGTTATTTGGGAAATACATATAATTATTTGGGGAGATGGGCAAGAATTTAATTTTTTATCAAATACTTTAAATCGAATAATATTTGTCATATAACTGAAAATCTAAGCTGTACATGTTAATTTTTAAAATTTAAATCTTTATTGTTGAAGCAATATGTTAATCTGATAGATTTATGTATTTTAATATGATTGCCATTAAGAATTCAATAATTTTAAACAAGAATATATACTCTATTATGAACTTCCAGTTATAAAATAAGTAAGTCCTGGGGATACAATGTATAACATGGTGACCAGAGTTAATAATAATGTGTTGTATATTTAAAAGTTAAGAGATTAGAACTTAAAAGTTCTCATCATACACAAAAATTTAACTATTTCAGTGATGGATGTTAACTAGACTTATTGTGCTGATCATTTAAATATATACATATATATATCAAGTCATGTTGTACATCTGAAATTAGTGTAATGTTATATGTCAATTATATCTCAAAAAAGGAATAATCTCTGCATAACAAAAAAAGATTCCAAGAAAATTGGATAATATTTTAATAGTAGAAAGTAGAGTTATAATGCTTTCTTTATTGCTTGCTTCCTTTTTTAAAGATATTTTTTAACTTATTTTTTAGAGAGAGAAGAAAGGAGAGGGAGAGAGAGAAACACTGATGTGAGTACACAACCCCACCCTCCAACCTCATATCATCAGCCCACCTCCCAGGCATGTGCCCTGATCAGGAATTGAACCAGCAACCTTTCTGTGCATGGGACAACTCCCAAGCACTGAGCCACACTGGCCAGGGCTATTACTTGTTTACTTAAAAAATATATAATAAATTGTTATTAACTCTAGTATGGGGACAACCCCTTTATTTAAGAGGTTTATTCATATTACATTGTTCTAAATATAGAAATTTAACCCTTCAGGTTTATGGGGAAGTGAAATGAGTACAATTTAAATAGGTTCTGAGTATTTCTACGAATGAGTCAAATAATTGGAGCTGCATCTCACTGGTTCTAAGCTATCAGTATAAGTCTTCTTAGTCCTCTTGTTCATTTTTATTTTTTATTTTTTTACTGAATACCAAATATATTACTGTTTCTATGAGGTTATGAATCATGAACAAAAACCAGATTGAAATTTTATATACTTGGTGTCTGTTGGTATAAAGCCTTCACTCTTAATGCTTCTCATGGCATCAGTTTTTAGAAATTAAACAATACATTTTCAGCATTCTACAGTAATCATCACTTTCAAAAACTATAATATCTGCATGTCACACTAATACAATTTTCTACATAAGTATTTTGTCACATTATCAACTCTTAGTTTCACTAAATGATAAAATACAAATAGCTACACAAGACAAAACACCACAGAATGTTTTAATATTCCCTTTCCCAGCTGTTAGCTGGTAGCACTTTTTAAGAGAAAGTGATGAAAAATCAGAAATTTTGCATCCAGTGTTTGACTTCAACTTTTTACTTTCTTATTGTCTTTTGGTACCGCCATATCCTGCTGCTGTTCTGGTTTTTGTCTCTGAACTTGAACATGCTGAATAGTTACCAGAGTCTCCACAACGCGGGGAATAAGCACGGCTATTTCCTGTGCTATTGTTGCCAAACACATATCCCAGTATTCCTCCAGTGCCCAAGCCAGTCCAGAAACCTGGTCCCAAATTTGCATTTCCTTGTTGCCCTGTGAAAGCACTCCCCAAACCGTAAGTTGCACCAGGCGTTCCTGGGAACCCTGACTTAAAGCCCGAGGGAGGGGGTCCTGCTGAGTTGGTGAATCCCTGAAAACCGGGAGAAAACGGAGGATTCTCAGAGTATGATAGAGGAGAATCTTGACCACCCGTTACCAAGGAACAACTTATAAACTCCAAAGACAATAGCAAGTAACACCACAATGGTAATCAGTCCACTGATGCCACTGGAATTGCTTTTATAATAATCAGAGAACTGGTTAAAGCCATTGTTTTTTCTAGACTCTCTCAATTTCTTCAGGCCAAGTTCCGTGTAATCTAAGTTATACTCCAAGCCACAGGAGCCTCTTAGTACATACTGGTCTTCAGAGGATTCATAGCCTTCACAGCTCACCACAGTTTTTCCAAATCTGTATACAACATCTAAATCAGCCTTACATTCCCACTGTACATCGTAACCATCCCAGCCTTTGTCTGGCACTGTATAACTTTTGGGATATAAGTATCACATCCAGCTGTGCCTCCAACACATTTCAGCTGTGGAATTGGATCCAGCCTACAGGAGGTGGTATAGCGATCATAGTGGAGGGTAAGAGCTTGTATATCCCGCAACAATATTCTGTTAGGGTCGTTCCAGCCCAGGGCAGGGCCTGCGATCAGAAGCAAAAGGAGGCAGAGAAGAGGACAGCGTCTGTCTGCTCCGCTCGGGGCCCACCGGCCTCGGCCATGGCGCTGGGCGAAGGTGGTGCGCGGCTACCAGGCACTCGCGGACCGGAACCGGGGCTGTGGAAATCCGCGCGCAGATGCTCAGTGACGCCAGGAACTCCAGCCGCGGAGAAGGGAAGGGGTCTGTGCACAGAGCCTCAGCCGCTACGAAGGTCGAAGGTCCGCGCCTGCCTCATGCCACTCCCTCTTGTTCTTTTTTAAAATGGATTTTAAAAAGACACATTCATGAGCAATGGCTTTTAGATCTTTATTAAAGTGGTAAAGTTATAACTTCTTGCATTTATATGATATTTTCCATCTTTTAAAATGGTACGTTTGGCATTTTCTCATTGAGTTTCATAGCTATTCTGAGATTTGCTTTCACCACTTCAGGAAGATGTTACTATAATTCCATCTCTAAGTTAGTACCTCCTCTTTCTCTTCCTACTTTCATTTGAGCTTCTTGAAGAAATAATCCTGGAGGTCTCTATTACCTCTCTTCCTACCCTCCCACTGGTATTAGTGACTGAGAATGTTGACGGTGATCCTATTGTGTGTGTGTATGTGTTTGTGTGTTTTAAATATATATATATATTTGTATTGGTTTCAGAGAGGAAGGGAAGGGGGAGTGCGATAGAAACATCCATGATGAGAGAGAATCACAGATCAGCTTCCTCCTGCATGCCCCCTAAGGGGATTGATCCTAAAACCTGGGCATGTGTCCTTGACGGGAATTGAACCTAGGACCCTTCAGTCCATAGGCTTGCTTTCTATCAACTGAGCCAAACCAGCTTGGCAATGGTGATCCCATTGTTAAACAAACTGTACATTTTAATTTCATCCTAAGTAATAGTAATTACTAATAATTATCCTATATAATGGAAGTGTAGTATGCAAATTGTCCACTCAACCAGGAGTTCTGAGTGTTTGACCAGGGGGCAAGGCTAGCCAGGGGAAGGAAGGGTGGCCCTGGCCAGCGGCAAAGGGCTGGAGGAAGGGAGGGAGGTCCTGGCAGGTGGCTGGGGGAAGGGAGGGAGTACTTGGCCTGATGCTGCTAGCCACTAGGGACGCTACCAGTGCATGAATTTTGTGCACTGGGCCTCTAGTTATTAATAAGCTCTTTGAAACTTTTGACATTGTTGAAATTTACCTTTTTGAAATTAACCTCCTTTTATATCTATAAACATTATACTTTTCAAATTTTCTTTCTCTACATATGTGTTACTAAATCTGCTTCTGTTGTTTTGATGATCTCTGCTTTTCCTTAAACGTTAGTTTCCTGAGGTTATATATTGACATTCTGTTCTCATTGATCAGTAGCTTAAACTACTAACTATAGCTACTGATTCCTAACATTTTCATTATTTATTTATTGTTAGGGTAGTTTATTTTTAAATTCTGCGAGACTGTTGGCTTTATTTTAATTTTTCATTCCAGTAGACCTTGCTTAATATAATCTTACTTGGGAACTCTCTAATGAATCTTCTTATAAGGACACTACTTCATTAGGATCTGGGCCCCACCTTTATGATCTCATTTAACCTTAATTACTTCATTAGAATCCCATCTCCAAATACAGCCACACTGGGGATTATAGCTTCCACATGTGGGTTTCTGGAAGAAGCAAACATTCAGTTCATAATGACCATCAAGTAGAACACAAATGCTTATTTTATTATTTCATTACTATGGAAGAAAACAAGTACACTTTATATTTTGTCTGGGTGGTTTTTTTTTTTAAGTGACCCTGAGTTTCTATATGTTACATGCACCTTTCCTTATAACTTGTTTTATTTTCCTTGATTCCTTATCCCAGTCATTTTCTCTCCTTTTCTTAATAAGTTATCATTTTATTGCATTTTTATTTAGACTGTCTCATATTCCATTGTTATTTAGCCTTTTGGAATGTCAACAGGGAATTCTGAGAGGCTGACAAATTGTATTGAATTATAAACACCTACTCAATGATATACCAATATGCCAAGTAATCTCACATTCATATCTGCACTTTATATATATATCCTATCTAATAAAAGAGTAATATGCAAATTAACCATCACTCTGCTACACCCACAAGTCATACCCAACAGCCACGCCCAACAGCCAATCAGGAGCAACTATGCAAATTAACCCAACCAAGATTGCTGCAGCCAGAGAGAGAGCAGGAAGGAGGCTTGGGTTGCCCCTGACGATGGAGGAAGCCAAGTTTTCCACACACCCTGGCCGGCCCAGGCCTGCACTCCAGGCTACAAAGTTTCAATTATAGAAGATACAGAAATCCCAACAGAATGGAGCAAGCAGGAGGCTTGGCTCCGCTGAAGACTACAAAGTTTCAATTATAGAAGATAAATAAATCTCAGATACCAGGGCCTCTGCTTGGGTCACCAGGGGGTGTGGCCGGCCTGCAAACCACCACAGGCCTCTCGCCCAGGCTGCCCCATGTCCCAAAGGAATCCCCACCCTGATCCAGGACACCCTTCAGGCCAAACCAGCTGGCCCCCACCCATGCACCAGGCCTCTATCCTATCTAATAAAAGAGTAATATGCAAATAGACCATCACTCCAACACACAAGATAGCTGTCTCCATGTGGTCAAAGATGGCTGCCCCCATGTGGACACAAGATAGCCACCACAAGATGGCCAGCAGGGGAGGGCAGTTGGGAGGGACCAGGCCTGCAAGGGAGGGCAATTGGGGGCAATCAATCCTGCAGGGGAGGGCAGTTAGAGGTGACCAGGCTGGCAGAGGAGGGAAGTTGGGGGCCACTGAGCCTGCAGGGAAGGGCAACTGGAGGGGGGACCCAGGACTGCAGGGGAGGGCAGTTAGGGGCAAACAGGCTGGCAGGGGAGCAGTTAGGCATCAATCAGGCTGGCAGGGGAATGGTTAGGGGGTGATTAGGCTGGTAGGCAGAAGCAGTTAGAGGCAATCAGGAAGGCAGGCAGGCGAACATTTGGGAGCCAGCAGTCCTGGATTGTGAGAGGGATGTCCGACTGCCCGTTTAGGCACAATCCTACCGGGATAGGGCCTAAACAGGCAGTCAGACATTCCTCGAGGGGTCCCAGATTGGAGAGGGTGCTGGCTGGGCTGAGGGACACCCCCATTGTGCATGAATTTCGTGCACTGGGCCTCTAATACACACACACACACACACACACACACACACACACACATACATATGTGTCCTAAGAGTCAAAAGGGAAGCCATTGTAATCTAAAATCTTTCTAAGTCTGTAAGTATACTTCAGTTTTGCTTATTGTGGAGATCTGGGAGGTATTGCAGGAAGTGGGATATTGTAGCATTAGGCCAACAGTTTCATTGTTGCCTTAAAAAATGTAAAAAAACAAGTTGCCTGTTGCTTCATAAATACACACACAGGCCAGTGAACTAATAATATAATTGATGGCATCCTAAAAAAATAGGTCAAATAGAACAAAAAACAAAACACTTCCTGTGCTGTAAACTCTTGGTACATGACATCAAAATCACATGATAGTTTGGTCTCCCCGAGTGCAGTAAATAGAAAAGACATGAGGACTGACTGCAGGAATACCTTACTGCACGTCATAAAAGAGACCTCCCACTATAGCCTCAGAAAGTATGGCCAGTTAGCAATGTAATAGTTGAGAGAAGAAAAGATAAGGCTATGGAAAATTCCTCTTCATACCTTGCCAAAATCTGAACTCTCACGAAATACAGTAATTTATCATTTACTGAGAGCAAACAAATCAGATAAAAAAGATGATCAATATAATTATTTCCTGAGTAATAAACTAGCTACCTGTTCTGTCTTTTGAGTAAAATGTACTCTCTTTGTGGGTAAATGAAAGGTGATAATCTTGAGGAAACAATGGCAGAATGTTTGATTTATTCTTTTTTCCCCCCTTAGACTGAGGCAGTAAATTAAACACATAATTAAATCTTGGAGTCAGGAGAGGTCCATTTCACTTCTGTTGTGACTGAACAGTTTAGGCACAGTTTCCCTATTCATTCATTGAT
Organism: Corynorhinus townsendii; assembly: GCA_026230045.1. Lineage (NCBI taxonomy): Eukaryota > Metazoa > Chordata > Mammalia > Chiroptera > Vespertilionidae > Corynorhinus > Corynorhinus townsendii. The sequence goes on from JAPDVU010000002.1 coordinate 86,444,166, forward strand.
CTGACCCAGAATGGAGGTCAGTGGCCACAGGTTTGATTGCATGTTTGTTTTTTAACATCACCAATGGCTTTTCTATTTCTAAATAAATGCAGTCTACACTCCTTCCAATCCAAATGTTTTAGAACTCACTTTTATGAGTACAGCACATAATTCATAGATTATTTCATATTCTTTCCCAGATTTATATCCTTATCTCTTATGATCTTTGACTGCCTTAAAGCCAGCCTATTTATTGCTTACTCCTTTTGAAGGACAGGCATAGTTCACCTTTTCTTACATTTTTCTTACCATTAGCATAATAACATTTGGAGAATCAGTGTTCAGCAACATAGTGCTCAATATGAAAAAAAAGTGAAATTTAGAGAAAAGCAAGGGTAATACCTTTCTTAAATTTTTTTTAATTGATGTATATTGTACCTACAGACATAGCATTTTTTTCTAAAGGCTAATAAGAGCTTTTCTGAAAGTTCATAATAATTATATAGACTGATGAATGCCCGAGTAAAAGTCTGTCTTTGGATTTTTCTTAATATTTGCAACCTGCACTTTTATAAATATCCCCCTCTATTGAAAATCTTCTGTAGTAGAATTATTTATTTAAAAAATTAAAGTTTTATTGTTAATTAACATGTGATAACTTAAAATTTGTAATATGTGATCACATGTTTTCCTATCACTATTAACTAAATGTTTTTATATATTAACATGCAATTATATTTTTTTCAGGCTTTCACTAAGGAAAACATGCCATTTTAACAGTTGAGACATTAGAGGTACAGTTATATCTCAAATTATTATCTAGTTGTTCTGTTTGTACTTTGAAAGCCATTTTCCCTGAACTCATCCCACACTGAAGCAGAAACAAAGATTCAAAGTTTCTGACAACCCAAATGCTAGGCAAAGATTCTCTTCTCAAAACAAACAAGCAGAAAAACAACAACAAAAAACAAACAAAAGATTCTCTTCTCAGACACATTATTTTAGGGGCAGTTTCTCATTTTTGGGATGCCATATAATAAGGGCCTGGGTAAAGGAATTGCAGAAAGCAAAACTAAAAAAGAGATGACCTTTTGGAGGGAGGAAAGTACAAATAGTCTTTTCAAGGACAAGAGAGTAGAATGGAAGTGATTCCGAGGATGAGCTATCCTAAAGATTTGGACCTCCTTCATCTGCTACCTCTTCATCTGACTGATCAGTTTTGGGCAACCTGCAGACTTATGGTCCTGACCCACCTGAACAGAGAGTAGCAAGCTTGGACAACCAAGTGGGAAAGGGGCCTGAAGAAAGGAGCTCCCTTTGACCGAGGTTCAACTGAATTGAACAGTGGAGGAGTTTTTCTGTGAGTAAAGGCATTACTAACTCCACTATCCTTATTACGGATGCTTAACTGACGCATCTGTAATATGCTTGATAATAAATTACTTTTTTTGGAGGTAAAACAAACTTAGGCTGGAAAAAACACACAAAGATTTGTTCCCACAGAAAATACTGAAGGGAACCTGTGAAGGCTGTAAAGACCATTTCAAAAGAGAATTCCAGTTAGTGTTTGAACAATGATTATGTTATTGACATAGCTGTTCAACGGGCTGTGGTCACTTTTTGGAGAAGGGATGACTCAAGAGAAGTTAAAAAAAGAAGCTGATTCAGTTATGCTTCTAATCTTGAAAGACTCATAATTAAACATTACAACCTAAAAGTTTGAATCCAAATGCAACACTTTTCAGGCAACATAGTTGGGTTTTAACAAGGACTTTCTTGAAAAACTTCATCTAAAGAAGTGAAGCAAATGATTCAAGACCGTGCGGTAATGCAAAAAGAGAAGAGGTTTTGGAGGCAGGCTTGGCTTTGTTCTCAGATCTGTGAACTTGATAAAATTAAACTCAACTTCAGTTGATTTTTAGTTCCTGTGTAATACGGGAAAATTACTATATATTTAGAGCAGTTGTGATTAGGATTAAAGGAGATAAAACAAAACAGCATTTATCTGCTTATATGCCATGGCTATTATAATACTAGAGGCCCAGTGCATGAAAATTCATGCACTGGGGGGTGGGGTCCCTCAGCCTTACCCATGCCCTCTCACAATCTGGGACCCCTTGGGGGATGTCCACCTGCTGGCTTAGGCATGCTCCCCAGGGATAGGGCCTAAGCTGGCAGTCAGACATCCCTCTGGCTGCCTGGGAGCCCTCGCAGATGTCCACCTGCCAGTTTAGGCCTGCAAGTTGGATATCCTTAGCGCTGCTGAGGAGGCGAGAGAGGCTCCTGCCACCGCCGCTGCACTCGCAGCCATCAGCCTGGCTTGTGGCTGAGCAGAGCTCCCCCTGTGAGAGTGCACTGACCACCAGGGGGCAGCTCCTGCGTTGAGCATCTGCCCTCTGGTGGTCAGTGAGCATCATAGCAACTGGTCGTTCCTGGGTGTTCCGCCAAAGGATCAACTTGCATAATACCCTTTTATTATATAGGATTTAATGGAACTTTTTGGACATTACTGCAGGCCAGTAGGTTGGATGTTTGGGGCTTATAGACTGAGCCAGCTGATAAAACATGTCTAACCACATATTGTTCTTATCCTACAGTTTTGTAGTTTTTAGTTTGGATCTGTGATATCATATTTATACCTTTTGACAAGGAATTGTAGACTCCTTTACAAACACACTCTGTTGGAGGGGTTATTTTATAAGCTATCAAACTTGTCCACTCCACAACCACACAATTTCTTTTTCTTTTTTTAATTAAGTACATTGTGGGTGTTTGAGTGACAGCATGCATAGAAGAGAGAGCACTGGACTAGGAGGATGGGGATAACTTCTTTTACTTATTTGTTTGTTTATTTATTTATTTTTAAGATCTATATTGTTGAGAGTACTAAAGATGCCCCCCTCCCCCCCCTTACTCCTCTCCACCTGATTCCAGGCCTTCATCACCCTATTGTTTGTGTCCATAGGTAATGTATATATGCACACAAGATCCTTGGTTAATGCCTCTTGCCGCCCCCCTTCCCTCTTACATCCCTTAGCTTGCTCTATGTTTCCATGCCCCTGATTCTATTTTATTCACCAGTTTATTTGTTCATTAGATTTCTCATTCATTTATTTTGATTTTTAGATTCAAATGTTGATATTTATTGCCATTTTATTGCTCATACTAGAGGCCCGGTGCATGAAATTTGTGCACGGTGGTGGCGGGGGCGTGGGGGGGAATGTGTCCCTAAGCCTGGCCTGCACTCTCTCCAACCTGGGACCCCTCAGGGGACATCCCTCTAGCAATCCAGGACCACTGGCTCCTAATCGCTCACCTTCCTGCCTGATCGCCCCTAACCACTCTGCATGCCTGCCTGATCACCCCTAACCACTCTGCCTGCCTGCCTGATCGCCCCTAACCACCTTTGCCTGCTGGCCTGATCACCTCCAACTGTCCCACCCCCCCGCCGGCCTGATCACCTAAACTACCCCCCCTCCCCCGCTGGCCTGATGGCCCCCAACTGCCCTGACCTGCCAGCCTGGTCTCCCCTAACTGCCCTCTCCTGCCGGTCTGGTTGCCCATAACTGCCCTCCCAAGACTCACTGCCACTGAGGACGCTGTGGCGACCCAGGACTTACTGCCACCACGGGCGCTCTGAGGGCAGGATCTTCCCACAGGCCTTGTGGGAAACAGCTTGGGGAGGGCGCCTCAGGGCTGGTCACCGCAGCGACGCAGGAGTCACTCACAGCAGCTGGGCCCTGCCTCCCCCGCCCCCATCCCCACTGCCACAAGTCCCCTCCCACCCGAACCTGCTGTGTGTGCAGCCTGGCGTTCGGTTGTCCCTCTGGTCATTTTGGACCTTATAGAACCTGGCTCTTTAGAGACTTTGCCTGTGTCCCATTATGTGATCTATCTTTGAGAATGACCCATGTGCACTTGAGAAGAATGCATATTCTGTGGCTTTGGGGTGAAATGTTTTGAAGATGTCAATTAATTCTATCTGATTTAGTGAGTCATTTAGAATTGCTGTTTCTTTGCTGATTTTTTGTTTAGAGGATTTGTCCAGTGGTGTTAGTAGGGTATTAAAGTCCCTACTATGACTGTAATGCTGTCAGTCTCTTCCTTGATATCCTCCAGAAATTTTTTAATGTATTTGTGTGCTCCTGTATTGGTTGCATATATGTTTACCAGAGTTATATTTTCTTGTTGAATTGCTCCCTTTAATATTATTAAGAGGTGTTCCTTATCTCTTGTTATGGCCTTCACTTTGAGGTCTTAATTTGTCAGATATAAGTATTGCTACCCCAGCTTTTTTTCCCTTTCCATTCATCTGAAAAACCTTTTTCCATCCCTTCACCATCAGTCTATGTGAGTCCTTTCTTCTGAGGTGGGTTTCCTGGAGACAACAGATATATGGGTCATGTTTTCTAATTCACTCAGCTACCATATGTCTTTTGATTGGGGCATTTAATCAATTTACATTTAAAGTTATTATTGATAGGTACTTGCTTGTTGCCATTTTTATTCTTTATGCTGGTGTTCCTTCTTCCCTTCCTATTTCTTCTTTTTACAGCAGACCCTTTAGTATTTATTTCATTGCTGGTTTGGTGATAATAAATGCCCTTAGTCCTTTTTTGTCTATGAAGCTCCTTATTTCACCCTCAATTTTGATTGATAGCCTTGCTGGGTATAGTATTCTTGGATTCAGACCCTTCCTTTGCATGACTTTTTATATTTCATTCCATTTCCTTCTGGCCTGATGTGTTTCTGTTGAGAAATCAGTCGCTAGTCTGATGGGGGATCCTCTGTAGGTAACTTTCTGTCTCTCTCTGGCTGCTTTTCAGATTCTTACTTTGTTGTTGGTGTTCACCAATTTAATTATAATGTGCCTTGGTGTCAGTCTTTTGGGGTTCATCTTGTTTGGGCCTCTGTGAGCTTCTTGGATTTGTGTGGGTTTTTTCTTCCCTATATCAGGGAAGTTTTCTGTCATTATTTCTTCAAACAGGTTTTCTATTCCTTGCTCAGTTTCCTCTCCTTCCAGCACCCCTATTATGTGGGTGATGTTTCATTTTGTTTTGTTCCAAAGTTCCCTTAGGCTCTCCTCCTCTTTTTTAAGAATTTTTTTCCCTAGATACTGCTCTGCTTGTGTATTTTTTCCTACCTTGTCTTCTAGCTCACTGATGTGGTCCTCCACTTCTTCTAGTCTACTGTTGATGCTTTCTATTGAGCTCTTTATAGCAGCGATGTCATTTTTCATTTCTTGTTGATTCTTTTTCATTTCCTCTTGGTTCTAACACATGCTATTGTATTTGTCGTCCATTCTTTTCAGCGATCTTATGACCATTTCTCTGAATTCTTTCTCTGAAATATTGCTTGCCTCCATTTTGTTTACTTCCTTTTCTGGTGTTGTCTCCTTTTCTTTTGTATGTGGACTGTTTCTTTGTCTCTCCATGATTGCTCCTTTCTGGATGTCTGGTTATGTAGCTCTCTCTCTCCTGCATTGACTTAAAGGCACAAAATACAACACAACAAGACACAGTGCACAGGGCACCAAACACAAATGTATTCACAGTATTAATAACTCCAAATAAAGGTGACCACCAGAAAAAAGAGAGTTAAAAGATAGAAAAGAGTGCAAAAATGATATTGAGAAAAGGAAAAAGAATTTAAGAGCAAAAATAAAGAAAAGAAAAAAGAAGGGGGAAATATATATGTGTGTGTGTGTGTGTGTGTGTGTGTGTGTGTGTGTGTGTATATATATGGAGAAAACTCCAATAAAACAACAAATAATCCAAAAAATTCAAACAACAAACTCCTAGAGATTAATGCAAACTACAAATAACAACTAATCCAAAATATGTAAACTACAAACCCTCAAACAGCAAACATCCAGATGAATCTGAGGAAGCAGGGCTTATTTCCAGAAGGTAAGGTCAAGTAATTGACTGAATGGGGAAATAGCCATAATTCAGTATAGAGGAGGTAGGAAGCAAATGAGTGTATAGAAAGAAAAGTAAAAACAAAACAAAACAAAACTAAATACAAAAAAAGAGAAAAATATACTTATATTAAGGTATATATATATATATATATATGAAAATTTATACATATATATAACTTTCGCCTTATTAATCTATCTATCTATGTATTTGCTTACTATTGGAAAAGGAGAATAGAGAGTAGCTAAGCCTGAGTTTGTGATTGTAATTAGTTAAGCTATTAGCAGAAGAAGAGAACAAGCGAGAAAAGGATAACAGAAGAAAAAAAACAGCAACAACAATAAAAACAAACAAACAACCAAAGAAAAAACCCAAAAAAGAAATACAAACAAGCCATAAAAACCAAACTAATCAATAATCAAACATTAACAAGACTGGCAGAAAAAAAAGGCAAATAAGTAAAAAAAAGAAAAGAAAAAAGAAAAAAACAAAACAAAAAAACAAAAACAAAAGGGAAGTAACAGAAAATTTGGATAGTGAAGAAAGGGAACAGAAAAGTGTGTATGGGCTTGGAGCAGGGGAACAGAAATTAGATGTATGAGTAAGATCAATCTTTAACAGGGGGTGAAAAGAAAATATAGAGAAAAACTAAAGCAGGAACAGGGTAAGAGAAACAGGGAAAAAGGGGAACGTGAAGACGGGAGTGTTGGTATAAAGGAAAAATTGAGATGGAGTAAAATAATGCTATAGGAAAAATAAATATAGAATGTAGAACACATCTCAAAATAAAAGAAAAGGAAACTTAAAAAGGTAAAATAATAGTAGTAATAATAACAATTAAAAGCAAAAATATAATTTAAAAAGGTAAAATCAGGTGAGAAAGAAACAAAATTAGTTTCTCAAGTCCAAGATAAAAAATAACAATGTGAAGTAGTGAAGATCATTCACTTCCTCTACTGTTCTGTTTGGCAGGTCTGTTTCCTGTCAGGCAGACAGCCCAGTATTGGAGTTTCCTGTGCTCCATAGCTCCTCTGTGTCATAAGCCACAATCCATTTTTCATGCAGTTGGGAGCTCTTTGTTTCTTAGCTTGCCTTTAGTTGCATTCACACAAGAGTCAATTTCTGATACAACTCCTGGGTGGCAGTGTTTCTGTATTGATAACTGGGGCTTAATGGCTTCTCCCCTACCCAGCTTTTAGAGGGCTTTCCCCGCCGCACTTAATGCTGAGTTAGAGGGATGGACTGCCCTAGAGCTGACTTTCTGTTCGTTTCTCCGCCCTCTGTTCTCCAGGTTCCACATAAACAGCTTTCCCCTGCAGTCTCGGCGAGTGTTTTTTTAATGGGAAGATCCTATGTACTGGGCTTAGTAATCAGAAGCAAGGATTTAAAAAACAAAAAGAAAAGAAAAGAAAGAAGTCACAGGATGCACAGACTCGTGTCTTCCACTGGCACTCTGCATCCAGCGCACTGGCAGAACTCCAGACTGCCCTCCTGTGCCCAACCCTGCAGTGGGTTAATTTCTATAGTCTCCTTCCCGCAGCCCTGTGGACCCCCTTCCACATTTAAGGGCTACACTTACCCCAACAGCGCGTATTTTATGGGGCTCAATCTCTGAGACTCTAGTGCCCGCTGCACGCGTTCACGCACGTTTCGTGCGCGTTTCTCCATCCAACCTTGACTGCAGATCTCACCTCTCCCTAGGTGATAGCTGACCTTTCCGTCCACGAATTTTCTCACTGTCCACGGATTTCTCACAAGCTGTGTTTAATTCACCAATTCCGGGTGGATATTAATCGATTTGGCTGTTCCTTCTCTCTGCTCTGCGAGAAGGCGCAGGGGTTGTCCTCATCCTTGTGCCGCTTTGTCTCCTCCTGGACAAACTTTCTAGGCACCTGCAGTTGGAGAGGCTGGAGTCTTGGTATTCCTGGGTTTGTAGCTGAGGTAGCTGGTCCCTGGGGGTTGTGGTTGTAGGGTCCCAGGAGGTATCTGAGGGTCTCCCTGGTTGAAGTTAAGGCTGGGTTTCAGATCACTGCCACTCTCCCCTTCAAGATGGTGCAGTTTCTGCCCCCCTGCCTCTTTAGATATTAGGATTTTTTATCTTCTTCTACTTCTTAAAGAATACCCTTCAACTTTTCACATAATACTGGTTTGGTGATGATGAACTTCTTTAGCTCTCTCTTGTTTATGAAGCTCTTTATCTGACCTTCAATTATTATTTTTTTAAACATTTATTTTTATTTATTTTTAAATGTATTTTTTTATTGTTGATAGTATTACAGATATCTCCTGTTCCCACCCCCGCTTTTCCCCTTCCTTCAAGCCCTTACCTACTCCCAAGTCTTCATCACCCTATTGCCCATGTCCATGGGCCATTAGATAAGTATATAAGTTCTTTGGTTTATCTCTTCTCATCCCCTCAACCCCACATTGAAATATGTCAGTCTGTTCCATGCCTCCCTGCTTTGGTTCTTATTTTGTTGGTCAATTCCTTTTGTTCATTAGATTCCACAAATAAGTGAGATCATGTGATAGTTGTCTTTCTCAGTTTGGTTTATTTCACTGAGCATAATATTTTCCAGGTCCATTCATGTTGTCCCAAAGGGTAAGAGATTACTCTTTTTTACAGCTGCATAGTATTCCATAGTGTAAATGTCCCATAAGCTTTTTTATCTATTCATCTACTGAAGGGCACTTGGGCTGTTTCCAAATCTTAGCTATTGTAGATAATCCAATTCTTTTCAATTGGTGTTTTGGGGTTTTTAGAATGTATTCCCAGAAGTGGGATCACTGGGTCAAACAAAAGTTTAATTTGACCTTCAATTCTAAATGATAGCTTTGCTGGGTAGAGTAATCTTGGTTGAAGGTCCTTGCTGTTCATCAATTTGAATACTTCTCGCTAATTTCTTCTGGCCTGCAAAGTTTCTGTTGAGAAATCAGCTGATGGTCATATGGGTGCTTCCTTATAGGTAACTAACTGCTTTTCTCTTGCTGCTTTTTTAAAAAAAAAATTTTTATTGATTTCAGAGAAGAAGGGAGAGAGAGAAAGAGGAAGAAAGGGAGAGAGAGAGAAGCATCAATGATGAGAGAAAAATTATTTTTTTTATTTTTATTTTTTTTTGGAGAAGTAACTGTATAATTATTTATTTATTTATTTATTTATTTTTTATTTTTATTTTTTAGTTTTTTTTTTTTATTACAGGTGTTCCTCTTTTATTTTTCCCCATAGCTCCCCTCCACCTGATTCCCCACCCCACCCCAGGCCCTTACCCCCCATCACTGTCTTCATCCATAGGAGTAAGATTTTTGTCCAATCTCTTCCCGCACCCCTCCCACCTGCTTCCCCTGAGAATCGTCAGTCCACTCCCTTTCTATGTCCCTGATTCTATTATATTCACCAGTCCATTCTGTTCTTCAGATTTTTCATTCACTTGATTTTTAGATTCACTTGTTGGTAGGTATGTATTTGATGTCATTTTGTTGTTCATAATTTTTATATTTACCTTTTTCTTCTTCTTCCTCTTCTTAAAGAATACCCTTCAGCATTTCGTGTAATCCTGGTTTGGTGGTGATGAACTCCTTTAGCTTTTTCTTGTCTGTGAAGCTCTTTATCTGACCTTTGACTCTGAATGATAGCTTTGCTGGGTAGAGTAATCTTGGTTGTAGGTTCTTGCTGTTCATCACTTTGAATATTTCTTGCCACTCCCTTCTGGCCTGCATAGTTTCTGTTGAGAAATCAGCTGACAGTCGTATGGGTACTCCCTTGTAGGTAATTAACTGTTTTTCTCTTGCTGCTTTTAATATTCTCTCTTTGTCTTTTGCCCTTGGCATTTTAATTATGATGTGTCTTGGTGTGGTCCTCTTTGGGTTCCTCTTGTATGGGGTTCTGTGCGCTTCCTGAACTTGTAAGTCTATTTCTTTCACCAGGTAGGGAAAGTTTTCTGTCATTATTTCTTCTAATAGGTTTTCAATATTTTGCTCTCTCCCTTCTTCTGGCACCCCAAAAATTCGGATGTTGGTTCGCTTGAAGTTGTCCCAGAGGCTCCTTACCTACCTTCATATTTTTGGATTCTTTTTTCTTTTTGTTTTTCTGGTTGGATGTTTTTTGTTTCCACATATTTCAGATCTTTGGTTTGATTCTTGGGGTATGTTGATCTACAGTTGAGTTTCTGTATATTCTTTATTTCAGACAGTGTATGCTTCATTTCTGACTGATCCTTTTCCATTTTTTTGGCATTCTCATTAAGCTCCTTGAAGGTCTCATCAAGTTTCTCAGCGGTTTTAAGAAGATTCTTGAGTAACCTTATAAATGTGGTTCTGAACTCTATGTCATCCAGTAGTTTGCTTTCCTCCGTTTCTTTGATTCGTGACATGTTTCTTTGTCTCCACATTTTGGCTGCTTCCCTGTGTTGATGGAGTGGCTTTGTGTGGTAGGTGACCTATAGGGGGCAGTAGCTCAGCCTCCCCAATCACCTGATGTGGATGCTCTTGGTACACCCCTTTGTGGGCTGAGTGCAAAGTCTTGGTGTAGTTAAGCCTGAATTGCTGTTAGTATGCTGGGAGGAATTGACCTCCAGGCCAATTAGCTGTGAGCACTCCCTGTGTCTATAATGGAAGAACTGCTGCGCTGAAGACACGCTTATGGGGCAGGACTTGTTTCAGTGGGGCTTTGGTGCTCACTGAGTCTGCCTCTTGAATGTGTCACTTATGGATGTGAGGAGTTGAAATCTGGTGTCTCACACTGACCACTAGGTACACTGGCTTCTGGATCTCCAATGGCATGCAGGTCAGCTACTGTCTGAGGCCACTCAGCAGGAGCTACAGTGAGAGCTGCAGTTTTTTCCTCTTTGCTTGGGATTTGGATGTTTTGGAGCTGTCTGACCTGGGCTGCAAGTTTTCTAGGTTAAGCTGCGATAAGGCAGGCTTTTCTTATGCTAACTCGGCGCTGCTTGGAGCTTGGGTCGGTTTGTAGGTTGTGTGGGGCGTGGTCTCAGGGCGTCACTAGGTTAGGGCGTGGCAAACAGCAATGGCTGCTCGTTATCTGGCTCTGTGTCCCCGACGGCGTCCTGGAGTCCCGTGCCGCAGTGCCGTAAACAATTATTCCTGCGTGCAGCTCTGCAAGCAAGCCACTCTCACTGGCAGACAGTCCAGCTTCTCCCCGTAGGAGTTTGGGTCCCCCGCATCTCCCCAGAGACTGGATTTCAGAGTAATCGGGGGCTTGTCTCCGTTCGGTTGAAAAAAGCAAAGCACTCAGTCGCCCGCCGCCAGCCCGGATCACGCGCCTCCGTACCTCAGCTTTTCAGCGCTCGTGCACGTCTCAATGCTCTTTTCTCTTTCCTTCTAGTTGTAGAACTTCCACTCAGCCAGCTTTCCCATGGTTCTGGGTGATAGACGTTTTGTCTTTTAGTTGCAGTTTAAATTGTTGTGGGAGGCAGCAGTTTAGGTGTTTACCTACGCCGCCATCTTGGATTCTCCGAGAGAAAATTATTGATCGGCTGCCTCCTGCACGCCCCTATTGGGCATTGAGCCCACAACTGGGCATGTGCCCTTGATCAGAATCGAACCCGGGACCCTTCAGTCCTCAGGCTGACGCTCTATCCACTGAGCCAAACCAGCTAGGGCTTTTATTGCTGCTTTTAAGATTCTCTCTTTGTCTTTAATCTTTGGCCTTTTACATATGATGTGTCTTGGTGTAGGTCTCTTTGGGTTCCTCTTGTTTGGGCCTTTCTGTGCTTCCTGGACTTGTAAGTCTATTTCTTTCACCAGGTGGGGGAATTCATCTGTTATTATTTTTTCAAATAGGTTTTCAATATCTTGCTTTCTCTCTTCTCCTTTTGGGACCTTCATAATTTAAATCTTAGTATACTTTAAGTTGTCCCAGAGGCTCCTTATATTCTCTTCATATTTTTGGATTCTTTTTTCTTTTTGCTCTTCTGATTGGGTGTTTTTTGCTTCTTCATATTCCCAATTGTTTATTTGATTCTTGGAATCCTCTACTATACTGTTGAATCCCTGTAAATTATTCTTTATTTCAGTTAGTGTATGCTTAATTTCTGAGTGGTTCTTTGTCATGCCTTTGAAATTCTCACTTAGGTTCTTGAAAATCTCACTAAGTTCCTTGAAGCTCTCATTAATATTCTTGAGCAACCTTATAACCATTGTTTTGAATTCTGTACTAGTAGTTGGCTTGCTTCCATTTCTTTCATTTGTGCCATGTATCTTTGTCTCCACATTGTGGATGCTTTGCTGTGTCTGTTTCTATGTATTAGGTAGAGCTGCCATGTCTCCTGGAATTGGTAGAGATTATGTGATAGTAGGGTGTCCAGTAGGGTCCAGTGGCTTAGCCTCCCCAGTCATCTGAGCTGGGCCCTCTAGTTGCACCCCTGTGTGGGGTGTTTATATATTCTTGTTGTAGTTGAGCCTTGATTGCTGTTGGCATCACTTGGAAGAATTGACCTCTAGGCCAATTGGCTATGAGAACCAGCTGCAACTACAGCAGAAGAGCTGCTGTGCAAGATACACCCCTATGGAGCAGGACTTGCTTCTGTGGGGCTTTGGTGCTCATTGAGACTGCCCCTTGAGTGTGTCACTTGTGGATGTGTAGAGTTGTAATCTGGTATGGTCTGAAGCTGTCCACTGGGTGTGTTGTCTCTTGGGTCTCCAGGGAGGTACAAAGTCAGCCACTGCCTGGGGCACCCAACAGGAGCTACAGAGAGATTTGCAGATTCTTTCTATTTGTATCAGGTTTGGAAGTGCCCAGGTGAGGCCCAGCTGTGAAGCAAGGCAGGCTGGTGCTGGTGCTGCATCTTGGGCTTCTTATTGATAGGTTTGGGGCGTGTTGAAGCCAGTTGCTGCTTGTTTGGGAGGTTTTTAAAAAGACTGAAAGCTGAGCTGGGACAGGCCACTCATATGGAAAAGCCTTTGCAAACAGATTGGGTGGGCTGCAAATTGGATGGGGCAGGGTCTCAGGGGATTACCAGGGTGGAGTGAACAGTTTGGGCAGCGAGTTCCAGCGTTTACCTACTCCACCATGTTGGTTCTTCCTTAAATATATATTAAAATTCCTGTCCAATTGGCACCACTTCATAGCTCTATGACCTTGGTCAAATCATGTAACCTTTCTCCATCTTGATTTCTTCAATAAGAAAATGAGAATAATTCTAACCTGTAGTTTATTTCATTATTTATGTGAGGATCAAATGAAATAATTAACATAAACTTTGAAAATTATTAAGTGTCATGCCAATTTGAAGCATTATTGGGTTGAACCTGCCTGAAATAGGACATAAACATTCAAATCTAGTCAAAATTTATTTAGACAAAGTTAGTTTTATATTGTTAGCTTTATTATCCTTTAGGTCAAAGTATTACTGGATATGGTCTAGGCCTGCGGTGGGTCTGCCTTGAGTTGGCCAATAGTGTTTGGGTTCTTGACTTCATGCAGGAAAGATTTCACAATATGAGTCCAAGTGATTTTGAGAGTACATTTATTACAACTGGGGACTGTGAAATGAAGGAAGGGATTAGATGGAAGAAGCAACAGGAGAGATCCTAGGCGGGGCTGCTTTGGCTTACTAAGAAATAAAAGTTGCAGTGACAGACGTGAACTTACTAGGAATTCAGAGAAACAAGGGGGCATTGGATACAGGCTCAAGGGTGAGTCTCAGATGAGCCCTTGTTGCCTGCTGCTCCCCTGGTTGCAAGTCTCATGGGGTCTCTTAGACTGGACAAAAATTGTACACCTATGGATGAGGACAGTGGGGGGGAGGTAAGGGCAGAAGGTGGGGTGGGAACCGGGTGGAGGGGAGCTAGGGGGGAAAAAGGAGAAACAATTGTAATAATCTGAATAAAGATTTATTTTAAAAAAAAAAGTTCACTTTTATGATGGCATATTTGAGATTTTTATTGGTCAATCAAGAGATGTCCAATAGCCAATTAGACATATGATCTGAAATGAGGAGGGAGGCTTGAGCTAGAGATACAATGTATCATTAGGATACTAGGGTCCTTGTGAACGAAATTCATGCAATTGGGGGAGGGGGGGAGTGTCCCTCAGCCCAGCCTGCCCCCTCTCACATACTGGCAGCCCTCAGGAGATGTCCTACTGGGGAGCAGGCCTAAGCTGCTATCTGGCTTCCCTTTGTGGGAAGCCACCAGGCTGATCAGGGGAAGGCACCAGCCCCATCACCCCGCTGCTGCAGCCACTGCCAGTCACCACAGCCACCAAGGTGTTTTCATCAACACGGACTCCAGCCCCTTCACCATGACAAAATTACAACTTTCTTTAGGCATTTTTAAGATGTGTCTTTAATAGGATATGACCTTCCTTCCTCCCTCCCTCCCTCCCTCCCTCCCTCTCCCTGCCTCCCTCCCTCCCTTCCTTCCTTCCTGTCTTCCTGTCTTCCTTCCTTCCTGTCTTCCTTCCTTCCTTCCTTTCTCTCACCTCAGGATATATTTCCATTGATTTTTAGAGAATGTGGAAGAGAAAGGGCAAGACAGAGAGAAACATCAAAGTGAGAGGAACACTTTGATTGGTTGCCTCCTGCATGAGCCCTGACCTGGGCCCCAGCCAGGGAGGAGCCAGCAACCTAGCTTACATGGCCTTGACAGAATTGAACTCAGACCCTGCTGTCGGCAGGCCAAGGCTCTATCTACTGAGCCAAACCGGCTAGGGCAAGATATGACATTTCTTAGCCCCTCCAGCAGCAGACCTTTGTTTTTTTCTTCAGGAGTGTGGTGGAAAACCTAGATCACCTTTTTTGATTATTATTACCCAAGTTACCAAGAACACTGCAAGTGGCGGCGTACAGGGAGCTTAGCCAATGAGTGGTCAGAAAAGGTGTTTCCTCTGTAGTTCACACCAATCGCCGGCTCGGCCCCTGCCCAGGCCTAAAGCCTCTGGCCGAGGCCTTGGGCCTGGGCAAGGGCCCCCAGCTCCCTCTGATCGCCGGCTCCGCCCCTGTCCAGGCCCAAAGCCTTGGGGTCTGGGCAGGGACCCCCCAGCTCCCTCCGATCTGGTGAGGCTTTAGGCTTGGGCAGGAGCCCCCTTGGCTCTGATCGTAGGCTCGGCCCTGCCTGGGAGCCCCCTGGCTCAGGCCTTTGCCAGGCTGCTCAGGTCCCACACGGGGCCTACCTCAGATGTTCCCGGGACCCAGGCTGCTAGGTGCCTATGTATGCAAATTAACCATCATCTTTGTTGGGTTAATTTGCATACTCTGATTGGCTGTGGGCATAGTGGAGGTACGGTCAATTTACACGTTTGTGTATTATTAGGTAAGATAGCCATGAAACCTCAAATAACCAATATTGAGATATCAGTAAAAGGGGTCTGGTCAATGAGATAGAAGAAGAATAAAAACTGCCTTATCACCTGTAAGTTACGTTTAAATATTGTATCCATGAAGCAATAATCAAGGCTGTCAAATAATACTTGTAGGTCATGGAAGATAATTAACCTTTAGAGTTTGTATCATGATCTTGATAAAGGCAGCATGGTAGAGTCCCACACAAAAGCCTGATTGGTGTGAGTGTGAAAGAATGGGAGGACAGGATGTGGGGACTATAAATGTAGACAACTGTGTCAAGGGGAGCAAAGAAATGGGAGCATTTCTGATAGGATTGAAATGCCTGTCATTAGAGGATGAAGAAGGTCATAGAAGGCATGCTAGGATTAGTCTCTGGATTCTAGAGTCTTCTGTATGGATTTGCTTTTACCATGAATTTTTATCTTCCTGTTTGTATGAATAATCGTGTTAGCTTATTAAATATGTTTTAAGTGGCTGATTAGACTATACTTCTGCTTTAGCGATCATGTGAGTTTTTCATTAAAATTAAGAAAGTAGCTTTCAAGATGGGATAGCTGTGACTTTTGACATAGTCATTTCAGCATGATGCTATTTCCGATGTAGTTATAAGATAAACAGAAGTATCATCTGGTATGTATGACCTCCAGCAAGAGTGTGAAAAATTTGTGTAGATCATTATATTAGTGCTGTAGCTGGACACAAAACCTGATCCTTGAGTTATCTAAGGGCTATATATCTGGACTTTTTTTCAGTTCAACCATACTGATTTTAAATGTCATACAATTTGCAGGCAGAAAATTATTCTAATTATCACTAGAGGCCTGGTGCACAGATTCGTGCACCAGTGGGGTCCTTTGGTCTGTCCTATGGGGATTGGGCCAAAACTGGCTCTCCGACATCTCCAAAGGGGTCCTGGATTGCGAGAGGGCACAAGCTAGGACAAGGGACCCCACCGGTGCATGATTGGGACCAGGGAGAGACTGTGGGAGGACTCCAGGGCGTGTCCGGCTTGTCTCACCCAGTCCTGATCAGCTGGACCCCAGCAGCAAGTTAATCTACTGGTTGGAGCATCTGCCCCCTGGTGGTCAGTGCGTGTCATAGCGACTGGTTGAATGGTCGAATGAACGTCGGACACTTAGCATGTTAGGCTTTTATTATATAGGATTGTTTAAAAAATAATATATTTAGGTGGAAAAATGAAATACTTCTTTATATAAACTTATTTTTTTCCTTTAGTTTTGTCAAAGCAACATGCTTCACAAGTTCTGGTTAGGAAACGCAGAGCAAATTCTCCTTTTGAAGAAGTCAAAGCGGGTAATCTTGAAAGAGAGTGCATCGAAGAACTGTGCAATAAAGAAGAAGCCAGGGAGATCTTTGAAAATTACCCTGAAACGGTAAGAGCTCATGAAAATTAATGTTAGCACAACTAGTCATACAATTATAGACAGAACAGTTCCAGCTTGAGTCTGTTCCTCTGTGTTCCTTTGTAACATTAAATGATTGTGTATAGATCACATTTCACATGTAACCACTGAAGTATTTCAGAAGGAAATACCTTAAAGGAAGGTGGACTAGTCAGGAAGACACTATTGCCAAAAGCAATGTGCTCTAACCAATCTATAATTTAATTATAGATGGATTAAATACTACCAGCAAATAGTATCAACCTCATGGTTTGTAAATACTTAATTCCAACCATAACTTGGTAATATAGGGTAGGGAGGGAAAACATCTTAAACATAATGTGTGTGCATGTTTGTATGCGCACATGTACAGACGTGTGGGTACCAACATGTGATTACATTGTTATCACTATACTTGATTAAATCTCTCCACTGGCATTTTTAACTAGCCTTTAATCTAGAGCTTGGTATACAATAGGTACTCAGTGAATCCTTACTGAAGAATTCACTCAGCATTGTGTTTCCTGAGTATATTTTAATTTATTCCATAAATCCTTGAGAACTTTCCTGAGCCATTTTATATCATCAGTCATTCCTAGGGTTAGAATTTACATCTTAGTGTATTAATTTTTCCAAGTTAGTTTACAAAAATCTAATCATAAACATCCCTAAATATGCAGAAATATGACCTTATTTTTAGTCCTCTTGTTTTCCAGGAGAGGATATTCTCCAAAATATCTTGCAGGTAGCAGTATAAATAGTGCCTCTAAGAATTCAAGTTTGATAACCTTCACGGTTACCTCAGATATTTTCTTTTCTGAGATGAACTAAATAACCAAAAGGAAATGAGGAAGAACATATATACAAAGACCCTCCTTTACCTCTCCCATGGCTCTTAGGACCATGAGATAAAGAGGAAGAATCATCTCTATAGTTGGAGAACTTGTCCGAGACAGTAATAAGTTGTGTTCTCTAATTCTTTTACCTCCACCTACCTTTATAGGTTCAAAAGGAATTCTTTCCAAGGTACCTAAAGTTTCATTTTTAATACTCTCTGGGATTGAAGCAAAATGTTTCTCTCAATTCTGTTGCTTTTGTGGATAAGCACTTGGCAAGAGGAAAATATTTTATTCCACACAATATACAGAGTATTCTTATTTTTAGGAAATAGGTACACACACATTTATTTTTATTATAGAAATTTAAAATATATACCAAAGTACAGAGAACAATATAATAAACCCCAATATATCCTCCCTCCACTTCAACAATGATCAGTAATCTACCACACTTGTTTTGCCTGTTTTCTACTATGCCCACTCTAATTTTGTTTTGTTTGCTGGAATGTTTTAAAGCAATCGTGCATGGCTGAGATATCGTATTGTATCACTCATACATAAATAGTTGATTATGTTAGCATCTCAGTAACAAATGGGGAGTGAGGCCAAAGACCATAATGGAGTGAAGGGAAGATAGTGGGGAAGGGAACTCATGAATATTTTTTCTCTCCTCCACTCATTCTGACAGTGGTCTCATTGGCAAAAGAGAAAGGTATGGCAGACAAAAGAAGAAATGGGAGAAACGAAAGGAAAGAAAAACATATGTTACTGCTTCTCACTTCCATTCTGCCCCATCCACTCGCTGTCCACGTCTCTAATACCCTAATTCACCTTCCCAATCTCTACCCCATTGTTTACCTCCCTATTACCCCTAACATATTCCTTTCAGCCATCACATAACCTCCTTTTGAACCCATTCATTGTTGCTTATCCTCCTGGCTTCTGTTCTGTAGAAGACACAGCTGTCTGAAATACTTGATGGGAGATCCTATCCTTATAAACTAGTAGATGTGTTGTGTAGGTTTATATGTGAGAGAAAGAAACAGTGAAGACTTTTGATTCTGTGCCGGATGAAGTTATATTTTGCACTTCATTACATTTTTGTGTAGAAACAATGGTTTCTCATGGAATGTTCTTATGCTTCTAATGTTACACATTACATATATTATGGCTTAAGAAGGCTTTTGTGAACCAGCCTAAGAACCTCACCATTAGAAATCATTTTTAACATTTTCTCCTTCTGGTGAAGTATATTTCTTAGTCCAAATAACTGATTTACAGACAAACTTTTGGTACATAACCAATTAATAAGTAAGATATTACTTGTATCCATGATGCTAAAAGATAAATGTCCAATTCAGTTCAGATGATGTCAGTGTTATTCATCATTGGATTTGGTATGTGCAATCGGCATGGCATGAAATGTGTCAAATGGTTATCTAATCTCTATGGGAAAAATAAAGAATTTATAAAAAGGGGACATATATGATTACATTTGATAGCTTCAATAGAACCTGTTTTCAGATTAGAAATTTTTGAAGCATAATTTAATAGATCAATATTGCCTTAAGACTAAGCATCTTATTAGCTTAACATTATTAGTTATCTACTCCTAGTATATTTTGTTATAGAAAAAAATCTTATAATGTGGAAATGACAATTGTATATAACTTATTTGCATCTTTAAAAACATATATATTTAAAAAATTTCCCCTTCACCATTTATCCCCCCTATACCCTCCTCCACAATCACCTACACCCCTCCTCTCCTCCCCCCAAATATTTGCATCTTTAAAGTAAAAACACATTTTAAAATTGTTTTAACTCTATAGTGAAATTTAACTTTCTAAGATAACATATTTATTTTTCTTTCTTTCTAGGAATATTTTTATCCAAAATATTTAGGTAAGTTTAAAGGATTTTATTCACATAATTCTAGAAATGGAAGGGAATTAGGTATGATCAAGTCTAGTCCTCTACTTGTATATTTTATCCAATACAATTTCATTAGCCTTGGGAGGAAGAATCTATTCTATATGCAGTATTGCTGTTATTTTATTAAAGTTATGTAGAAAAATTTAGAATTATTCTTTAATTACCATGTGGAATTTCGACGTTTAGTTTTTTTAATTTTCTGTCTTTCTCGTAGAGTCATTGGGCTAATACTAAGTTATATTTAGGTCATGATTATCTTTTAATGAAAGAAAATATCTCTATACTCCCCAGAGCTGTGACATAAATAATTATTAAAATGCTTAACAACTTTTCTCTTGGCGATATCACTTCATCATTTCCTGCAGTATCTATCTCCATGTTTTGCTTTGGTACACAATTCTGGACTTCCCAGAACTGAGGTCATTTCCATACCCAAACAGATGAGATGATTTCAACTAAATATCAGTTAAAGATAATTAGCTTTCAGTTTGTTCTCATAGGAAATATGAGAACATTTGTATTAATATTACTTGGGATAGTTGTTAGCATTTCTCAGCAGTAAAAGTCGGGTATAATTTTCTCCCCTCTTTCTGATGGGATTCTCTGTAGGTCAAGCCCACAAAGATGTGCTCTTGTCCTCCTTTAGGCTCAGATTTCTCCCCATTAGTGCCTTTTTCCATCCCACTCTCATCCCAGCCAACTTGAGCTTTGAGCCCTGTGAAAAAGAAAAATGAATTGTCCTTGAAAAAAAAAAAAAGGTAGAAATGTACTCTGATATAGTACATGAATTGTTATGCAGCTTAAAATTTATTGATGCAATTTTGCGAATAACTTTCCATTACACTATTTTTTCTCTTGAAATTTGAGGGTTTAATTATAGTTTAGGGCTTTACTTTTTGTTTGTTTTTGAATACCCATGCACAAATTCCAGAGACCATGTTTAGATTCTGTACATCTCTTCTTTTCCCCCTTTCTTAGGGAGCCTGATATTGAAATGATGGTATGTGCTTCTATCTTCCCCTAGGACAATTAACTATTAGCAGCCTAAGACCACTGTGTAGAAGACCCTTTTAGAACCAAGTGCTCTTTTTCATAGTCCTGAAGTAGTTACGCTTTCATTTATGAGTGTCCACAATGGTCTGACTCGCTTTCTTTTATTTTTATTTTTTTGGTAATCCTCACCCGAGGATATTTTCCCTTTGGTTTTTAGAGAGCGTGGAAGGGGCAGAGAAACATCACTGTGAGAGAGTCACATCAATTGGTTGCCTCCTGTACACATGATAGAGCCTACAACTGAGGTATGTGCCCTTGACCAGAATTGAACCCGGTACCCTTCAGTACGTGGTCCGAAGCTCTATTCACTGAGCCAAACTGGCGAGGGCTATACATGACTCACTTTTTAAAGCAAAAACTACAGGTTTGCACTGTTAAAGTGGAGAAAAGACAGAATAATAAGACTATTTCAGCTTCTCAATTTTAGGTAGAAATTTGAGTATGTTATAATTAAAATAGACAATATTTGACTATTAAAGATTTATAAGCTTGCATTAAAAAACATAGTGTTAATCCCTATTTCTTAAGTCCATGTATTAAAACTGTAGATGTTAAAACTCTAGAAAATACATACATTTGATCACAGAGTATATATGGATAAAGATAAATAAGAATTTAATAGAATATTATGTGTTTTGGAGGAGCTCCTTAGGTAAAACATTTTTCCTTTATTCTCCTTTTTTCTCAGCCTTCCTCTTTGCTGGCTCAACCCAACTTTCTCTTCTCTTTATCTGTCTTATTTCGCAGCATGGTGGAAAAGCTAAGTATCAAATAAAAAATAAGTAACATGTAGGCTCTAGTCCCAGACCTAAAGAAAACATTTCTACTGTGTTAGGTTATGCAAATTATTTAACTTTTTTTCTTCTATCTTTAAATGGACACTGTATTTTTTAACTTCAGAGCTATTGGGAATACCAAATAAGTACATTTATGGAGAGACACTTTCTATTGTATTAAACTTTTAAAAAATGTAATTTATTATCATTTAAACAACCCATATATGAAACAAAATACATTTTTATTATGGTTTAGTTTTTAATTCAAATTTCATATTTTGGACCTTATTTATACACAGGCATATGTGATTAATTCCACTGTTGAAGATAGGAAAGAAATGCTCTAAGTTAAACTTTTCTGTCATTTGATTTATATATTTTGTAGGCCAGATTTTCCTAGTTGATAAAAAAAAAAAAAAAAACCTTTAAAATTCTATCCCTGGTAATCCTAATAGTAATTTTACTAATTACCTTAGCCATGCATAGAGGTTCTTACAGTGAGATAAGAACACCCTACACTTTTTGGATGGTGTTTAGATTTGGAGTTTCAGGGGTTCAGAAAGCACTTCAATCTATCCACAGATTGCATTGAAAACATAGAATTGCATTACTGCATTGAAAATGTAGACTTTGGACAGAAATGCTCTCTTTCTTTTTTTAATACTTATTTTTTCTCAGGTTATTTTTTAGATTTTTTTAAAATTAATTTTTAGAGCAAGAGAAAGGGAGAGGGAGAGAGAGATAGAAATATCGATGAGAGAGAAACATCATGGATCGGCTGCCTCCTGCACACCCGCTACTGGGGATTGAGCCCCAAACCCGAGCATGTGCCCTGACCTGGAATGGAACATGACCTCTTGGTTCCTGGGTTGATGCTCAACCACTGAGCCACAGCAGCTGGGCAATGCACTGGGTTTTTAAGTTGTGTTTTTTTCCTTAAAAAATAGAATAAATAACTCTACCATATATATTGACCTTTAAAATATCACCTGATAGAGTGGAATATTCTATTAATGGGAGAGAAACTTTTTGGGAAGAATGCTAAATTCTGAGCCTAAATATAAACATTAGAAATTATTTTTAATTTCTGGTTCTTACCAAGTTGGTGAATTAGTCCAGACTGCTGACTTCACTTAAAGTCATCTTAAGGGAAACAACAGCATTCCAGGCACTAATAATAACAAAATAAAAATTTAAAACAAAACAAGAAGTATGAGAAACCCATGGGTAGATTGAAGAATGGTTTGACCTAGCATGGGAATCAGGGTGCTGGCTGCTGATGCAGCAGATGGAGGACAGATTGGAATACTTAAAAAACTGATCTAAGCATTCCAATCAAGAAAAACTTTTGAAAGAAAACCCTGAATAACAAGAAATAAGGAAATAATAAAAATAGTGATAGAAATAAGTTAAATGGAAAATAAAAGAGAGATTAACAAAAACAATATGTCTTTCTTTGAAAAGTGTAAGTTAGACTCACCTCTTGTAAGAATAATCAAGGGGGAAAAGAAAGAGGGAATGCCAAAACAAAGTGGAGGATAAAAATGGGAAATACTGAAAACTCCCAATATAGATGAGATTTATAATCATAAAATAAAGATCATCATAAAATAAAATATTACAAATAGCGATCCCAAAATATATTTAGAAACTGGATAAAATGGATACATTCCTAGAAAAAGATAAATCATCTATATTTTTACATGAAGAAATAGAGAACTTGATTTTATAAATGAGCACTAAATAAGTTAACCTCCTCCCTGAGGTTAGCTTTCTGAAAGCTTTCTCCTTTGTATTCCCCCAAATCCAAACCCAGATGTGATATGGGTGAGTTCTTCTATATTTAAAATTGTCCCAGAAAATAGAAAAAGATCTGTGTTGTGAGTTTATTCTAAAAGACTGGTGTGGGTCTTGATTCCAAAATCAGATAAGGACAACACAAGAAAAGAAAAATATAGTTTCTTTTAATTTATGAATTAATTCTAAGTAAAATTACATCCAATCTAATGTAAAGTATATTAAAAATAATACTTCATGGTAAAGTAGATTTTATTCCAGAAATTCAAGGAGGTTTAACATCAGAAAATTTATTAATGTAATTCTTCACATAAATAGAAAATTCATTAATGTAATTCTCAATTCATACAGAAAAAGTAGTTGATGAAGTTCAAAACGTAATTATGAAAAAAAACTTTTGGCAAACTACAATTATAGGAGAACTTTTTGACCTTGATAAAAGTTATATATAGAATAACCATGTAATTTATCTTCCAAATTTTGATATTTTGTTTAGGTCTAATATTAAACTAGAAAAATGCCAAGTGAAAAAGGATAAATAGGACTCTCCTGGGTAAATTGGCATGTATGGTCATGCTAATGATATACACACAACATGAGAGAAAGGAAGAATGGAAGGATGGAAGGATGGAATAAGAGAAGGAAGAAAAGGAAGGGAAAATAAGAACAAAATGTTATACTTAATGGGTAAACTTTAGATATAGTCTCTTTATGATTGATAGCAAAAATAGAAGCACTTCAGGTTACAGATAACTCAATAAGGAAAGAAAAGTAAGAATAGTGTAAATCAACAAATGACAAGTGCTGGTGAGGATGCGGAGAAAAGGAACCCTCATGCACTGCTGGTGGGAATGTAGACTGGTGCAGCCACTGTGGAGAACAGTATGGAGTGTCCTCAAAAAACTAAAAATGGAAGTCCCATTTGACCCAGTGATCCCACTTCTAGGAATATATCCCAAGAAACTAGAAACATGAATCAGAAAGGATATATGCACTCCTATGTTCATAGCAGCACAGTTCACCATAGCTAAGATTTGGAAACAGCCTAAGTGCCCATCAGCAGATGCGTGGATTAAAAAACTGTGTTAGATCTACACAATGGAATACTATGCTGTGGTAAAAAAGAAAGAACTCTTACCATTTGCAACAACATGGATGGAGCTGGAGAGCATCATGCTAAGTGAAATAAGCCAGTCAGAGAAAGATAAATATCACATGATCTCACTCATTTGTGGAAAATAATGAACAACATAAACTGATGAACAAAAACAGATCCAGAGACAGAGAAACATCAATCAGAATGTCAAACCTCAGGGAAGGTAGGGGAGGGTGGGGGTAAGGGGGAGAGTTCAACCAAAGGACTTATATGCATGCATATAAGCCTAACCAATGGACACAGACAACAGGGGGGTAAGGGCATGAATGGGGGGGTTGGGGGGGTAATGGGGGAATAAGGACACATGTAATACCTTAATAAAGAAAAAGAAGGTGTATCCATTGCAGTGCTGCTTATAGAGGTGGGAAATTGGAAGCAATCTGAGTATTACAGATAGGATTTTTTAAATGGTGATTGCATGCCATGAGTAATATTTAGTAGTTAGGAGCAATAAATTATATATAATATCATTGATAGATCATAAAAATATAATGCTAAGGAAAAAATATCAGAAAACATGACACATATTATACAACCTTTTATAGAAATGAAAATTCATGTATACAAAATTATAAATCTATATTTTATAAGACTACCTACAAATAAAAAATGCATGTTAATTAGGATGATTGCAGAAGGGGTGATTGGGGGTGGAAATGGAGATAAAAAGCTGCAAGCAACAGGCTTTTTAAAGACAAATAATAGTAATGTATCATCAAGAGGGGAGTCTGAATAAGTCTTTCACTTACAAGCAAGCACTTAGATTTTTATGTGATGGTATCATCTGTGATTTAAAGACAGGGAGTTGCAAATGTAGTTTCTCAAAGAGAAGAAAAATTTGCCAGACTCTGTCTCCATTACAATCCCAATAAAACTTTTGTTTAGGTGGCACTGGCAGTGTTAACTATTTTTTAAAAATTGACCAATTCAGACAGGTAGTTCAGTGGTGCCTACAACAGGTGGTAAAAGAGAATAAAATGATTTGATCCCTAATAATATTAATGAGGAAAAAGGTAAATAGAAGGTGTGTGTAGGAATTATCATACTAGACTAAATGTTACCGTGTAGTTGGAAGCTGTGAGGATTGGGCAATTGTGACATATTGTATGCAAAGAGGTAAAGGGTAGTATACGACAGTGGTCGGCAAATTCAGTCAACAGAGCAGCAAACTGTGGCTTGTGAGCCATGGTTTGCCGACCACTGGTCTGAAATCAAAGTGCTTTTTTTCTTAGATTTGCCTCCCCCGAGGATATTTTTCCATTGAGTTTTAGAGTGGAAGAGAGAGGAAGAGAGAAACATTGATGTGAGAAAGACACATTAATTGGTTGCCTCCTGCAACTGAGGTACGTGCCCTTGTCCAGAATCGAACCCGGGACTTTTCAGTCCCAGGCCGATGCTCTATCCACTGAGTCAAATAAGCCAGGGAACAAATTTCTTTTTCTAATCCCATTTCTTACAAGAACTTCTGCTTTAACTTACAGAAACTGGGACAGTCTTTCTCTAACTCTCAACTTTCTACTTATTCTCTCTGAGTTCCCCAATTCCTGGTGTGCAGTAAGAACGAGAAGTGAAAATTCATGTATTCATGTATTCATTACACTGCTTTGGAATAGTTTTGCAGCTGGCTCTCAACACTGTAATTCTCAATGCAGGTCTCCTTAAAAACATTATCACGCATATGAATATAGACTTGTATATAAGGTGCATTATGGGTTAAGTCTACTTTGTCATCTAGCCTAGAGTCCTACTCGACATATGAAACATTTCACATGGACCTCTAACCTAAAGGCTTTCAAATTTTGGCTGTTATTTACTGCCCAGTGGTGCAAAAGGTGGCTTTCTCACAAAGGAGGAATCCTAATACAATATCTAAGTAGTTAATTCTGGGATTGGGTGATTGAGAAGGAGGGACAAATGAATCTGGAGAAAGAATAAAGTCCTAAAACTGCTTAGGTCTCATTTGGCCTGCAGAAAGACCATTATGTTGTAAGGTGTTATTTCTGTGGGGAAATATTCCAGGCCATCACTGTAGGCTGAATAATGATGTCCCCCAAATGGTTCATGTCCTAATCCTTAGAACCTGTAAATGTTACCTTATATGGCAAAATGGACTTTGAAAATTAAGTTGAGGATCTTGAGATAGTGACATTATCCTGGCTTATCTGGGTGGGCCCAGTGTAATCCTCAGCGTCCTTATACAAGGGAGGCAGGAGATCTGAGTAGGTAGTAGGTTATATAACAATGAAGCAAAAGTTGGTAGTGATGTGAGGATAGGCCTACAAGCCAAAAGAATGCAGGTGGCTTCTAGAATCTGAAAAAGGCAAAGAAATGGATTCTCCCTTGAAGTCTCCAGAAGGGATACAGCCCTGTTGAAAATGTAATTTTAGACTTCTGGTTCCTATAGCTGTAAGAGAACAAACTTATGTTGATTTGAGCACTAAGATTATGGTAATTTATTTGACCCAGTAATCCCACTCCTAGGAATATATCCTAAGAAACTAGAAACACCAATCAGAAAGGATATATGCACCCCTATGTTCATAGCAGCACAATTTACAATAGCTAAGATTTGGAAACAGCCTAGTTGCCCGTCAGCAGATGACTGGATCAGAAAACTATGGTACATCTACACAATGGAATACTATGCTGCCATAAAAAAGAAGGAATTCTTACCATTTGTAGCAACCTGGATGGAATTGGAGAACATTATGCTAAGTGAAATAAGCCAGTCAATGAAAGAAAAATACCCATGATCTCATTCATTTGTGGATTATACAAAACACATTATAAACTGATGAACAAAAAGATAGATACAGAGGCAGAAAAGCATCAAACACACTGTCAAACTACTGCGGGAAGGTTAGGGAGAGGTGGGAGAAATAAGAGATCAACCAAAGGACTTATATGCATGCATATAAGAATAACCAATGGATGCAAAACATTGGGGGGTGAGGGCATGTATGGGAGTGGGGTGGGGAGGGGACAATGGTAAGATATGTACACATATAATACCTTTAAAAATGAAAAAAAATGTAAACCAGAAAAAAAAGTGAAAAAAAAAGATTATGCTAATTTGTCCCAGCAGCAGTAAGATACTAATGTACACATTGACTTCCAATGGAGCCTTTAAATCAATCTGTTATACTTTGTACCTTCCACAAATGGCTGCAGAAATATCTCCCATCACACATACTCTTCTGCAATGCCCTCTGGCCACTTCCCATTCACTACACGGAGTCCATGCTTGCCACATCTCCCCCTTGAATCAGTGTGGAACCTGGGACTGCTTCCATCAATAGAATGGTGGAAGTGACAAAATGCCTCCTAGTTGGCCTGGCAACTTCCACCTTTTCCTCTTGAAAGCTAGCTACCCTGAAAGAAGTGCCATGTTAGAACCAGCATGCTAAGAGAAACTCAACCACATGGAGCAGCCCTACAGCATGATATGCCATATGGAGAGAGTGATGCCAAGGAGCCTGAGCTGTCAGACATGTGAATGAAAAGCTATCTTGGAGGTGGCTCCTCCAGTATGTGCAGCAGAGACAAACAACCCAACCCAACACTTTCTAAATATTTGACCCACAAATTCATGACTAAAGTAGAATAATTACTTTAAGCTACCAATTATAGGGTTTGTTTCTCAGCAAAAGATAATCAAATCCACCTTCTTAGTAAGTTGATGACTATCTGCACAATGAAGTGATATACTGTTGTTTCCAGTGGCTATTAAAGAATGTGTTGTTGGCACTAAGTGACCCCTAGTTACTTTAAAGACTGTAAGTATTTTATCTCTATTTTTTCAGCTATTATTTCTGCCAGATATCCATATGCAATTTCACAGAGTTGTAGTGAGGAACAAAATGAATGCAGTAAACCTGCTTTGCTTTGTACTATTGAGGCATTATGCAGATATTATTATGTTAGTCTCTATGCAACATTGGAAGAATTGGAAGCTGTTTACAGCAACCAGAAACACTAACTAATTCTATTGACTTAATTACAGCCACTGTATAAATCAGGCTCTGATCTACAGATTTGAGGATAACTGTATAGGTCTTTGCTATAGAGTCATAGATTTTTTTGTGTGACAGTAAATCTCTCTGCAAATCCAAGAACTTTTTCACTTCTGGCGTTAAGGTTCTTTTCCAAAGAGAAGCTTTCATAAACCTACCAGAGGCCCAGTGCATGGATTTGTGCACTGGTGGGGTCTCTCGGCCTGGCCTGTGCCTTCTCACAATCCAGGACCCCTTGGAGGATGTTGGACTGCTGGTTTCAGCCCGATCCCTGCAGGCCAGGCCGAGGGACCCCACCAGTGCACAAATCCATGCACTGGGCCTCTAGTATGCATTTAAGATCTCTGGTTAACCTCTTTCCACCCTTCCTGCTCCTAACCTTCTTTCTGGGATTCATCAGTTTGTTCCATATTTCCATGCCTGTGTGTGGAGCATCTTCCCCCTGGTGGTCATTATACATCACAGCTACTGGTCAACCTATAGAATGGTCGCTTAGGCTTTTATATGTATAGATTTTTCATGAATCTGTATTTTTGCGATCTTGCTTTGAATGCTGAATCTGTAAGTCCACAGGAATATAAATATTGTGCCTCTTTGCATAATTTCAACCATGATTTCAGATCCTGTGAGCATGCCCACTCTAAAAAGATTACATTTGTTTGTATTTACAGGTTGTCTTGGCTCCTTCCGAGCTGGCTTATTCACTGCTGTACGTCAGTCAACTAATGCTTATGCTGACTTAAGGAGCTGTGTCAATGGTAAATTACCTCTACAATCAATTTAAAAACAAAACCAAACAAAAACCTGCAAAAAGTACACCCATGTAAATATGTTTAAAAATTAACAAATGAACCCTTGAAGGTTATGCCCAACACGGAGGTTTGCTCAAAATACATTTGAAAGAATGCTTGTCATATGTAAATGCTACTGCTTTATTAAAAATGAATTATTGAACTGTCTGCCTTGTTTACTAAGCTTTAGGTCATAGATTTCAGAATTTTATTCCCAACAGCTTTATTTTGACTGTCATTGCATAATCATGTAGTATGACCAAATGTGACAGTTGATTAATAGATCGAAATTGAGCCAAGTTATTCTTCTAACTATTGGCATCAATAACATAAATGTAGAAAATGTTATGATCCCAAATTAGCCCTGTCCCTCTGAAGTTCACATAGAGTCTAGTGATAATTCCGGTACATTATCTATCTTTGATTTACCAGTTTCCTGAGAGTTAGAGAGAAAAAGGTGAAATTGCAAGAAGTTGAAAATGGGAGATTGGAATGTTTGTCCAGTGAATATTTTACAAGCAGCTTTGGCAATATCTAGATATTTACTTGCATTTTCTCTAATATAAAGTTAGTTATAATTACATAATTATAAAACTATTTGAACACATATATTTAATTCACACTTTATCTCTTTTTTAATTTACCAAAGGACAGGAAAGTAATTTGATAACAATTTCTGATTGGTCTTTCTGTTATTTTAATTCCTAATTTATTACTATTTAAAAAAACTACTTGATGAACTTATGAGGACATTTAAAAAATGTGGTAATTAAGTTTCAGCTAGGTTTAAAATGTTTTTCTTTGCAAGAAACAGAATTTTCCTCTAACTAAACTAAGCAGAGGGGACTGTTTGGGAAGTATGGAAGGAACTTGCAGAGTTGACTAGGAAGGCTGGAGAAGCAGGCGTGGAAATGTGTAGGAATCTAGGGACCCTGCAGTGTCCCTTGAGGAGAGAGAAACCACAAATGACTAAAGAAACAAATGGGAATGTCATTTAAGATGGTGATAAAGTGTTCTGACATTTTATGAAGAATATTCTTTCCCCTAAGGATCACAGTACTCTGCTACCTTTTTTTAAATGGCTGAAAACCATTATTTCATGTATTTTGACAAGAGTTCTATTTATTTAAGGCAGGAGGATAAATCTGGTCTCTGTTACTCCATTTTAGCCCAAATTGGAAATCCCCAATTTTTTTTTCCTATTAATATTGAGACTAGTTTTATGTGTCCTGTATATCTCATGGAACTGTTTTAATGGTCAAGTATGATAATACATATGAAAAAATATCTAAATTACAGTAATAAAATACTGTATATGTTTGCAAATATAAGAGTAGTTTCCTTTTGCAAAATAAAAAGTTTTTCTAATGGACTCACTCACTATTTTATGAAAAAGTATTATTTGAAAGAAGGATTTATAATTTTTTGTTTGTTTATTATAGGCTTCATGCCCAGATTTCTATCAAAAGGTATATAATTTTATTTACTATGACGTGGTAAAAATTAACTAGATGTCTACTTCCTTTAGCCATTCCAGACCAGTGCAACCCTCTGCCATGCAATGAAGACGGATATCTGAGCTGCAAAGATGGCCAGGCTACATTCACTTGCAAGTGTAAATCGGGTTGGCAAGGAGAGAAGTGTGAATTCGGTATGTATAAAATACCCATTTGGCTTATCCGGATCAACCCCCTGAGAAATTTTCTGAAAGATTTATCACTTTAAAAATAATTTATTTTCTGGTTTTTAGATATAAATGAATGCAAAAATCCCTCAAACATAAATGGAGGTTGCAGTCAGATTTGTGATAATACACCTGGAAGTTACCAGTGTTCTTGTAAAAGTGGTTTTGTTCTACTTTCAAATAAAAAGGACTGCAAAGGTAAGAGCAAGAAGGTAGAATAAGAAGATATTTACTATGTGAGAGCAAAATTCAATTAGAGAAATTTCCCCAGGAAATTCTTGGAAAACTCCCTGGTTATAAGCTGTTATAGTAAATATACATTACTATGCACTCCGAAGCCTTCTGATATTATGGGACTGCCTTTTAGTTTTTTATAGGACATTTATTGTTTTCTTACTGTATTTAATATTTATAGAATATTTTCTTATTGCATATGTATGTGTGCACACACGTGATCACATTTTAAAAGTAATTTATTATGCCCTGGTCAGGTGGTTCAGTTGTTGGAGCATTGTCCTGTACATCAAACGATTTCAGGTTCGATCTCCTATCAGGGCACGTACGAGAAGCAACTGATCCTTGTTTCTCTCTCATGCATTGATATCTCTCTCTCTCTCTCTCTCTCTAAATAAAACATATCTTCAAATGAGGATTAAAAAAAAAGAAAACATAATTTTATTATATGATGATAAAGTGAAATTTCATGCAAGTCCTTGCATACTACAGTGCTTGCAAAATTGTTTATACTTTCTTTTTCAGACACTATATTATTTCCTTTATTCCAATGAGATAAACAACTATAGAAAAAAATCCAACACAATCTTTAGTAACTTTTTTTGTTGTATTTTATGTTTCCTTGTCAGAAATATCTCTCTAATTTCTAGTATAAACCTTTCATCTTGCACCTCATTTCCTGTTGGAAATTTGGGGAAAGTGAAGAACTGACTTACTTTCTTTATTCTACATCTAAGAGCACATCATTTTCTATTAGTCTTTTTTTTTTAAAAATCTCAGACTTTAACGATTCTTATCAATTTAGCTTTATAAGCGTCATTTTACTAGTATATTTCTTTTTTTCTTTATGCTTCTCTGTTCCCTGAGTTTTGACTTTTTTATCTCTGCATGTCTTTTCCGTTAGACTACTTTAACTGCTGTAAGTAAATCTTCAAGTATAATTGGTAAGTATGTAGATGACTAAAAATGAAAATTTCCAGCCTGAAGTTCAATTTTGCCTTAAGAAACCAGAAGTTTTTCTTTCTTTCCCTCCCTCCCTCCTTTCCTCTCTCTTCCTCCCTCTCTTTCTTTCACTACTCCTCCACCTCCTCCGTCTCTTCTTGCTACAAGGTAAAAAAAAAAAAAATTAGTAAATTAAAATATAAAGTTTTCTCCATTCATATCTGCTTTGGTAAATATACCAAATTGAATTCATAGTCAAGGAAAGGTCTGCCCCTCAAGGCACTGTAGTGTTTGGTGGAGTATAGTTTACTATAGTATTATTTAAAGTGCAGTTCAATGACTAAAGTGAAGTGTATGAACAGTTTCTTCTAAACATATGTCTAGTTTGTAATCATATATCTTTCTTGTTTGCCTATATGAAAGTCTATTTGAGGTTAAACATTTAGAATACCAATATCATTAGAATATCAGTTATAGAAAACCATCATAATGCAAGATACCATATGCATGCCATAAACAAATAGTACCCATTCATACTACTACATTAAAAAACTTAGTTTGTTCTTCTAAAGAATTTGTGACATATTTTAATTAAAAGGCATTTAATCCTTATATACTGAAGTTATACATGTGCATGTAAATTACCACAAAAAGTACTCATAAATAAGAAGGTCCCGATAGACCAGAACATATGGTCTTGGGTACTTCATTTGCATAGCTTTTTATCCATGATATCTAATTAATAGAGTACAGAACTCTGAAAAGAATGTGTATACAACTATTAAAATAAGGCCTTTGTCAACATGTGGATATGCTTGGATCAACTTGCCAGGAAATGTCTAAAAAATTCAAAAATAAAACTTTTCATCTATCATTAGATGTCAGTGTAGAGTCATAAAATCAATGAGCTATAACCTGAACTCATATGATTTAAATAATTCCTTGCAATATTTCTCAGACCAAATAATTTAGGCATATGTTTTTACTTTCTTTTAAAAATATTAAATATTTTATTTTGAAGTAATATAGATTCACATGCTGTTGTAAGAAATAATAAAAAGAGATCCCATGAACTTTTGCCCAGTTTTCCCTAATTGTAACATTTTACAAAACTATAGTACATTATCACACCCAGGATACTGACACTTATAGAGTCAAGATACAAGGAAATTCCCTTACCACAGGGATTGACTCTAGTATTTTTGTGCATGTCATTTTATTATTTTTATCCTCACCCTAGAAGTGAGGATATTTTTTTTTCTGATTTTTAGAGAGAGTGGAAAGGGGAGAGAAAGAAGACAGAGAAACATTCGTTGTCTCCCATAGGTGCTCTAATGGGGGTGGGAGAGTAGGGGGGTTAGGGACCAGACCTGCAACCCAGGTACATGCTCTTGACCAGGAATCTACCTGCGACCCTCTGGTTCACAGGCTGATGCTCTAACCATTGAGCAATGCTGACCAGTGTGCATGTCTTTTAAAATAGAATAATGTCTGAAATATTGGTTATTAGTCTGTGGAAAAGTTAAACCCCCAACTTTTAAAAATATATATATATTTTATTTATTTCATAGAGGAAGGGAGAGGGAGAGAGAGATAGAAACATCAATGATGAGAGAGAATCATTGATCATCTGCCTTCTGCATGCCCCCCACTGGGGATCGAGCCCACAACCCAGGCATGTGCCCTTAATTGGATTTGAACCTGGGACCTTTCAGTCCACAGGCTGATGCTTTATCCACTGAGCCAACCCAGCTAGGGCAACTCCCAACTTTTTAGAATAGAAAGTATATTTTTCATTCTAAACTTGCCTTCAGAAAGAACAAATGAGAAAAGTTCACTTATAATTAGATCTCCATTGAATTATTTCTATCACTTTTTTTCTTTGTTTTTACAGGTTCTTATCTAGTAACTAATTGCAATCAATACTTTGTCTCCTACTCTACTATGTAATGTAATAAACACATCTGAAATTTCAGGAATATTAATTTAGCATTAAAATTTGTATTGGATTAACTGCAGCTTTATGAATACTTTGAGACCTTACTCAATCTCACTTTAAATTTGAGTCACTCTTGAGTATTGTAATCAACAATAATGGTATGTAGTTTAGCTATTGTTTTTCCAAGGGAAAAACATAAGACTGATGAGCCATCTCACATTTGTTTTTTATATTTGTGATAATACAGAGTGTATATACTTTTAAGACCATATTTCAGAAACATGTATTTAGAAATACATATGAATAATATGGTGGCCCTGGCTGGTATGGCTCAGTTGGTTGGGTTCCATCCCATTCAATGAAAGGTTGCTTGTTTGATTCCTGGTCAGGGCACATGCCTGGGTTATAGGCTCAATTCCCAGGAGGGGGCATGCAGGAGGCAGCCGATGTTTTGCTCTCACATTGATGTTTCTCTCTTCATCTCCTTCTCCCTCTCTCTCTAAAAATCAACTTAAAATATTTTTTTAAAAAAGAAATGATTATGGTAAATCCTTTATCCCATTTATTTTCATAGTGTAGACTGGTAGATAAGACAATAACTAAAGCCCTGTCTTTCATTTACAGAACTACACATTGCAAACATCAATCAAATTCTCTGTGCTTGCATAAAGATATAATATTTAGTGAACTAAAATATGATGATAGATTTAATATTTTGTTATTCTCAGGCCACTCTGTTATCTTATTTCATATATTAAACCAGATCCAGGAAACACAGATAAAGCGTTCTTTGCTAGCTTGGTATGGGAAAAATGTCTTTTAATATATTGGTTTCATTTATAGATGTGGATGAATGCTCTGTGAAGCCAGGCATTTGTGGCACAGCTGTGTGCAAGAACACCCCAGGAGACTTTGAATGTGAATGTGCTGAAGGTTACAGATACAATCCCACATCAAAGTCTTGTGAAGGTAGAGTTGTGGTCATGTCATTGTTGATGGTGGAGAGGGTGGGTTTGAACCCTAATTTGGTATTTAGAAGCATTGGTTCTGTTTGACATCAACTATCAGATTTTCTAAGATGGTCAAATACATCTTAGTTTGTTCAATTGAATAATCATTGGCTTCCTTCCAAAGTAAAAATATGCAAGACACATGTCTTTAGGTTTAGTGTTAGTACTCCAATGGGCTCTCTAGGCTAAATATGGATTAGAGACCTCCCATGTATGATAAAAGCAAAATAAACACATTCTCACATCATTTAAATAATATTCAAAGATAAAAAGAGTTTCAAGCTGGAAGGAATAATACACACATACAAAAAAAGAGACAAGTTTAAAAATCATGTGGGAGTTACTTACAACAAGGGTGGTTAGAAACCTTTCATTCTATATCAAGCTTATCAATGATTTTCTGCATGTAAGTTTTATTTATTGTAAAATAAGAAATGACAAAGTTCTATTATAATTAAATGCATATGAGAGAAAAAAGCTTAATCATAACCAAATGATCGCTAAGTTCTGGAAATGAGAGAGTATTGATTAGTAGTGTCAGTGCTGTGGATTAGGAAGAGCCCTTGGACTTGCTGCTACTTCGTTTGGCCACGGCAGTGCTGCCACATGTGCCTTAGGTAGTTTGGACGTCTTAGTGATTGCCTTTTTTTTTTTTTTATCATAGATACATACAAATTATCTCACATCCTCCTTTAAATTTTTTGAAGTCTCAAAATGAATTTAATACCATGACTAAAGCTAATTAAGTGAATAGCAATTTTTACAAACTATATTTGAGATACAATGTGGTCATTTAACAGTTTTTAAGTGTACAATTCAGTGGCATTAATTACATTTTACATAGATATGCAGCCATTGCCATTATCTGTTCTAAACTACTGCACCACCCCAATGAGAACTCTGTAACCCTCTCCCAATCCCTGAACCTCTAATCTACTTTCTCTCTCTACAAATATACCTAATCAATAATAATTTTAGAATAGGGTTTTTTCAGCTACATATACTCCTCTTGAGATTTTGAGGCCTTACCTCTTGTAGATACCCGCCGTTCCAACACACATACATCATTTTTACTTTCTCACCACTCCAGGTAGAAATTACTGTAATGAACCATAACCATTTGTAGATGGTAATTAGCTAACTTCATCATCTATATTGTTGTTTTATTCCGTGAACAATAATTAAAAACAAAATAACAGATTTATATGACATATTTTATTACTTTAATCATATAACATTTTAATGGTATTGAGGGATCACTAATATTGGGGTTTTGTTTTAAACCATTTTGTGCTATAATAGCATTATGAATTTGGGAATTTTCAAAGATATCATTGGGTCATTCATGGAAAAGGTCAGGAAGTTAGTAGCTCTGCATCTTAGTAGTGGGCTTTAGCTGAAGCATATTGTTACAACTTTTCAAGAATGACTTTCTCAAAATATGGAGTGGGGACAGGGATCAACATACAAGATTTCACAATATGGGAGGTAATACAGCACAGTGAGCTTTTAATAAAAATAAGAAGTAATAAAGGTATGCCCTTACATTTATTGCCACTATTAATCATTATATTATAAAAAGTCAAATGTTTTTGATATTATCATTTATTTGTCAATTACATTGACCTTCAATTAAAAGGGATCTTTTCATCCCTATCTTCCCATCTTCCTCTGCCCTCTCTTCCCCTCTACATTCCCCTCTTTTTCTTGAAAGCAAAGAATAGGGAGGTAGTCTCAATGGAATTATATAATCAGAAATGCCAACTAACTTGAGACTCTTGGTCCTTTTGCCTTCAAATTCAAAATCAGAAAGTTAGTATACTTGTTGTATTTTTGTTAAGTATTAATTAATAAAATTTAAATATTAAATTTGTTGTTTCCAGTGTGTAAATAAAAAGAAATTAAACTTGTGACTCATTTAAATTTTCATGCCAAGTATTTAAATGTAATTTGATGTCAGAAATTTCTTTCATTATTGTCATTGATATCACAAATTAAAAACAGAATACTTCTTCTGTTGGGTTGAGCACTTAGGAGATGTTAAGATTTATGTTCTATTTTACTCTAGATGTGGATGAATGCTCTGAGAACATGTGTGCTCAACTTTGTGTCAATTACCCTGGAGGTTATTCTTGTTACTGTGATGGGAAGAAAGGATTCAAACTTGCCCAAGATCAGAAGAGTTGTGAGGTAACATTTTGCAATGCTAAACTTACCATCTCTTTTCTAAAAAAGAGATCCAGGTACTTATTTCCACAGAGCTGAGATAAGTCAGGAAAATACAGATGTTCTACCATAATTTCTGTAGTCCCATCTCTAGGCTATGCGTCACAATCTATTTATTAATTATGGATATGTAAAGTTGTAAACAATTGGGGATAATTAGTGGCTGGGTAAAAATAAAAGCTTCAGGGTCACAGTTCAGAGTGTACAGTATGTACATTTTCAAAATATGTACTTATTTAAGAAACTTAAGGAAAGCTCAGGTTTATACTGGTCTTTGTGAGAAAAAGCATCTTCCATAGAAACTTTAGTGAAAACATTTCTCAGTGTCCACTTTTCTTTATTCACCATTCTGACGACTTTGATCAGGCCTTAGGCCTATTAGTACTTTCAAGAGTTGTCATAAAATCTAGGGTGGAAATGTCAGACTAGAAGATTTAGTGGGACTTATGTATATCAGAATTCAGAGAGTTTAATTTTGTTAATCTGTATCTCTTAAATTTGCTTTTAGTTACTCAGATTTAACACATAATTGACCCAGAAATTGAATGTTGTGGATAGATTCTAGTTTTTCCTTTATTGAAATGAATAGAGCAACCTCTGAAGCTATATTTTTTAATAAGGATCATGTGTTAATTAATGATCCTTAGTCCAATTATTGTATCTCCTTTACTTTTTTCAAGTGAAAGTGAAATTTATATTATAATGAGGTAAACAGTGAAGAGACAAAAATCCTTAATAATGATTTAATCATATGTACACACATACCTCTTTATCTTCAAGACAAAGCTTAAGTACCCCAAAAATGTAACATTCAATGTTATACTATCTACTTGATAAAGGAAGATAAGGTAAGCTAGTTGACCTATGTACTAACTTTGATAGTACAGTACTTAATTGAAATGCCATGCTGTGTGAATGTCTATTTTATAACTTAATCTCTTATGATTTAAGTATTTGTTGTAGTTAAACATCACCATCCACCTCAGAATAGATTTATTAAAATTCTAGGAGGAAATTAAATGTTATTTCTGGACCTAGATTTAATACAGTGCTATGTACATAATTCCTTCCAAAATAGCCAATTGTAAGAGTTTCCATATTAATATTTACTTTTATTTTTAGGGAAAAAAAGTATTTGATTTCAGATTTAATGATTCTAAATCACTGTTTTGTAGCTTCCTTGGAGACTATGATGAAATCTCATTTCTATTTATTCCATCCAGGTTTTTCAGTATTCCCTTTGCTACCTAGATAGCACAGTTTTTGGACAGAAAATTTTTGCTTAATAATGAATGAGTGAATAAATGAGGTCCTATTTATTGGTACATTAATTTTCCCACCTACTTCTGACTTCAAATAAAAATTATTTTTAGACATAAATCATGGAAGGTCCTGATATCTGTATCAGTTAAATAAGGGGTCACTTGTTACTAGAGGAAAAAGTTTGTGTTTTGGACTGTAATTTACAAAGGAAATATTAAAGACAAAAATATAAAGCTATGCACATTGAACAAAATTTTAAAAAACACATATTTTTGGAAGTTCCACTGATAGACTAGACAAGGAAGTAAAGGTTATTGCTTTATTATTACCAAGGTGTCTTTAATTCATTTTAGTGTATCACGGGGGATACATTTGACAAGAACACTAGGAATCAGAGAAAGGATGCATAATCTGACAAAAACATCAAGCAGTTAACTGTGGGTTTTGTTTGTGTTCTTTTCTTTTCTCCAGCCTGTTCCAATGTGCCTTCCCTTGAACCTGGAGAAAAATTATGAACTCCTTTACTTGGCAGAGCAGTTCATAGGGGTTGTTTTATATCTAAAGTTTCGCTTACCGGATTTCATCAGGTGAGGCAACACTGTCAATGATAATTTCTAGCGGTAGGCAGTTAGAACAGAAGAAGGAAAGGACTGAAAAAGTTTGAAATGTATGAAATTGCATTATAAGTCAGGTTATCAAGAGTCAATATGCTAATTAGACTGAATAGTAGAACAACTGTCCGGACGACCTTCCAGACCAAGCCAGAGCTGCGAGGGCCAAGCCCCTGGCATGAATTTCATGCTTTGGGCCTCTAGTTTAGGTATATTATCATTCAGATGACTTGGGGAACTGTAAAGTTAATTTGCTCCTTCACACATGTATTTTTCATGCTAGAACCAATTTGGGTCATTCTAGGCTGGCCTTCCTAGTAATCCTTCATTCTTTCTTTCTTTCTTATTTATTTATTTATTTATCTATTTATTTACCTTTACCTATACATATGTATTTATTCTTTGACAAACATTGAAGTCATCCTGTACATGTGGTTTTGTAATCTGCTTTTTTCCAAATACCAGTTCACTATAAGCATTCTTCCCAATATAATATTTCTAGAATAATTTAACAAAAATCTTTATTGTTGAGAGTATTACAGGTGTCCCTCTTTACCCCCCTCTCCCATTGTCCCCTTCTCCCCAGTTCCAGCCCCACCCCAGGCCTTTGCCACCCTATTGTCAGTGACAGTAGGTAATGCATATCTATACTAATAAAAGGGTAATATGCAAATTGGTCAGGACACCCTTACAGTAACAACTGAACAGCAGGCTGCGTGGGGTGACAAGGCCTGCAGCGGGGTTAGTGAGGGACAACCAAATGACTGACCAGCAGGCTGTGCGGGGTGACCAGGCTAGCAGTGGGGTTAGTGAGGGGCTACCAAACCACCGAACAGGCTGCGTGGGGCTACCAGGCTGGCAGGGGGGGCAGTTGGCGGCAAATAGGCTGGCAGGGTAGGCAGTGAGGGGCAACCAGGCTGGCAGGGGGGCTGTGAGGAGTGAGCAGACCAGCAGAGGGGGCCATGAGGGGTGAGCAGACCAGCAGGGGGGGGGGAATTGGGGGCTACCAGACCAGCAGGGGGGCACTTAGGGGTGATCAGGCCGGCAGAGGTGGCAGTTGGGGGTGACCAGGCCGGCAGGGGGAGGCAGTGAGAGATGACCAGGCTGGCAGAGGGGGGCAGAGAGGGGCGACCAGGCCAGCAGGAGGGGCAGTTAGGGGCAATCAGGCTGGCAGGCAGGTGAGCAGTTAGGAGTCAGTGATCCCGGAATGTGAGAGGGATCCCGGATTGGAGAGGGTGCAGGCTGGGCTGAGGGGACCCTCCACCCCCAGTGCATGAATTTTGTGCACCGGGCCTCTAGTGTGCATATAAGATCTTTGCTTAATAATATCTTCCCAATCCCTCACCCCTTTCCCTCTGAAAATCTTCAGTCTATACCATTCCCATGCCTCTGATTCTATTTTATTCATGAGTTTATTTTGTTCATTAGATTCCTTCTTCATTTATTTTGACTTTTAGATTAAATTGGTGATATATATGTTTTTATTGTCATTTTATTGTTCATAGTAGAGGCACGATGCATGAAATTCGTGTAAGACTAGGCCTTCCTTCCTCCAGCTGCTGGCACCAGCTTCCCTCTGGCACCCAGGACTGGGCTTCTCTCTGACATCTGGGACCTGGGCTTCCCTCCAACCACCGGCAGGAACCTGGGACCCGGGCTTCCCTCCGGCCACCAGCAGGCACCCGGAACCCGGGCATCCCTCTGGCCGGCAGCAGGCACCCAGGACCCAGGCTTCCCTTGCAGCCCCGGCTTCATCTAAGTCATCTGGAAGGATGTCCAGTTTAATTAGCATATTACGCTTTTATTATATATGATTTTTTTTCTTTATTGATTAAGGTATTACATATGTGTCCTTATCCCCCTATTGCCTCCCCACCCCCACACTCATGCCTTCACACCCGCCCCCCCCCGTGTCTGTGTGGAATTTTTATTATTTTTTATTTATTTTTTCCCATATTTTTAAATTAAGGTATTATATGCGTACATATCTTACCTTTGTCCCCCCCCCCCCCAACCCCTGTGTGGATTTTTTTTTAATCTTTTTTTTCTTCTTCTTCCTCTTCTTAAAGAATACCCTTCAACATTTCATGTACTACTGATTTGGTGGTGATGAACTCCTTAGCTTTTTCTTGTCTGTGAAACTCTTTATCTGACCTTCAATTCTAAATGATTGCTTTGCTGGGTAGAGTGATATTGCTTGTAAGTCCCTGCTATTCATCACTTTGAATATTTCTTGCCACTCCCTTCTGGCCTGCAAAGTTTCTGTTGAGAAATCAGCTGACAGTTCTATGGCACTCCCTTGTAGGTAACTAACTGCTTCTTTTCTTGCTACTTTTAAGATTCTCTTTTTGTCTTTAGCCTTCGACATTTTAATTATGATGTGTCTTGATGTGGGCCTCTTTGAATTCCTCTTGTTTGGGACTCTCTGTGCTTCCTGGACTTGTAAGTCTGTTTTTTCATCAGGTAGGGGAAGTTTTGTCATTATTTTTTTCAAATAGGTTTTCAATATCTTGCTCTCTTTCTTCTTGTTCTGACACCCCCATAATTTGAATGTTGGTACACTTGAAGTTGTCTGAGAGGCCCCTTACACTCTCTTCATATTTTTGGATTCTTTTTTCTTTATGCTCTTCTGGTTGGGTGTTTTTGCCCTCTTATATTTCAAATCATGGATTTGATTCTTGGAATCCTCTACTCTCCTATTGAATCCCTGTCAATTATTCTTTATTTTAGTTAGTGTATGCTTAATTTCTGAATAGTCCTTTTCCATGTTTTGGCTTCTCATTAAGATCCTTGAAAGTCTCACTAATTCTCTTGAAGGTCTCATGAAAATCCTTGAGTAACCTTATAACCATGGTTTTGAACTCTGTATCTAGTAGTTTGCTTTCTTCCATTTGTGACATGTTTCTTTGTCTCCACATTTTGGCTGTTGCCCTGTGTTTGTTTCTATGTATTGGGTAGAACTGCTATTTCTCCTGGAGTTGGTAGAGTGGCTTTGTGTAGTAGGTGTCCTATAGGGCTCAGTGGCTCAGCCTTCCCAGTCACCTGAGTTGAGCCCTCTAGTTGTACCCCTTTGTGTGCTGCGTGCACAGTGTTGTTGTAGTTGAGACTTGATTGCTGTTGGCATCACTGGGAGGAATTGACCTCTAGACCAATTGGCTATGAGAACTAGCTGCAACTACAGCAGAAGAGCTGCTGTAGGAAACACCCCTATGGAGCAGGACTTGCTTCTGTGGGGCTTTGGTGCTCATTGAGTCTGCCCCTTGAGTGTGCTACTTGTGGATGTGTAAAATTGTAATCTGGTATGGTCTGAAGCTGTCCACTGGGAGCGTTGTCTCTTGGGTCTCCAGGGAGAGGCAAAGTCAGCCACTGCCTGGGGCCACCCAGCAGGAGCTACAGAGAGATCTTCAGATTCCTCCTATTTGTATCAGGTTTGGAAGTTCCCAGGTAAGACCCAGCTGTGAAGCAAGGCAGGCTAGTGCTGGTGCTGGGTCTCAAGAGCCATACACTCTTTGAAAAAAAGAAATTGGAATTTTGTTGGAATAATGTAAATAAAACATGTTTGAGACTGGTTATAGAGTCCAAATTTTAGAATATTTTTATTAAATAAGCATGGTGACCTAGAATTTAATTCACTATATATGAATGATTATTCATTAAATATAAATTCGTAGAAAGCTTTGCGTTAAGAATCATTGAAATTTATTCTAAGATTCCCTAATGTAATTGTGCTCCTTCAACACTCATTTTCCACTATGATCTGTTTTTCACCTTTAATATTGCAGAGCAAATAATATTGTCTAATGAGATAGAATGGACACAGTATTCCTTGCTATGCAAATAATGAGAATGACAGAGAAAAAAATAATGTTTGCATACTTTCAGGCATGTATTCCTGAAAGGGGTATTCCTTTCTCGGAGACAATTCACAATAGCGTGGGCTCTAACAGTGGATCCAATTGGCCAAATAATTATTTTCCTGGTATTATTTAATTAGTTACTTAGTTTGGCTTTTTATTGAGATATAATATATACAGAAATGTACATGTCTGAATGTACAGCTTGATGAATTTTATGAATCTCACCTGTGTAACCAGCATGAAGAACAAGCTAGCGCTTTATTTATTTATTTATTTTTTGAATAATTCTTTATTGCTCAGATTATTACAGTTATTCTCCCCCCCCCCCCCCCCGCCATAGCTCCCCTCCACCTGGTTCCCACCCCACCCCATGCCCTTACCCCACTACCTTGCTGTCCTCGTCCATAGGTGTAAGATCTTTGTCCAGTCTCTTCCTATACTGCCCACACCCCCTTCCCTCCAAGAATTGTCAGCCCACTCCC
Source organism: Corynorhinus townsendii (assembly GCA_026230045.1). NCBI lineage: Eukaryota > Metazoa > Chordata > Mammalia > Chiroptera > Vespertilionidae > Corynorhinus > Corynorhinus townsendii. The sequence goes on from JAPDVU010000002.1 coordinate 86,487,379, forward strand.
TTCCTATGCCCCTGATTCTATTATATTCATCAGTTTATTCTGTTCATCAGATTTTTTATTCACTTGATTTTTAGATTCACTTGTTGATAGATATGTATTTGTTGTCACCTCATTGTTCATAATTTTTATCTTTACCTTTTTCTTCCTCTTCTTAGAGAATACCCTCAACATTTAATATAATCCTGGTCTGGTGGTGATGAACTCCTTTATTTTTTTCTTGTCTGTGAAGCTCTTTATCTGACCTTCAATTCTGAATGATAACTTTGCTGCGTAGAGTAATCTTGGTTGTAGGTTCTTGCTATCCATCACTTTGTAGATTTCTTGCCACTCCCTTCTGGCCTACATAGTTTCTGTTGAGAAATCAGCTGACAGTCATATGGGTACTCCCTTGTAGGTAACTACCTGTTTTCTTCTTGCTGCTTTTAATATTCTTTGTCTTTTGCTCTTGGCATTTTAATTATGATGTGTCTTGGTGTGGTTCTCTTTAGATTCCTCTTGTTTGCAGTTGTCTGTGCTTCCTGGACTTGTAGGTCTGTTTCTTTCACCAGGTGGGGGAAGTTTTGTGTCATTATTTCTTCAAATAGGTTTTCAGTATCTTGCTCTCTCTCTTCTTCTGGCACCCCCATAATTTGGATGTTGGTGTGCTTGAAGTTGTCCCAGAGGCTCCTTACACTATCTTCATACTTTTGGGTTCTTTTTTCTCTTTGCTTTTCCGGTTGGGTGTTTTTTGCTTCTTTATATTTCAAATATTTGATTTGATTCTTGGGATCCTCTAGTCTGCTGATGGATCTCTGTATATTATTCTTTATTTTAGTTAGTGTATGCTTAATTTCTGATTGGTCCTTTTTCATATCCTTGAGGGTCTCAATAAATTTCTTGGAGGTTTCTAGAAGATTCTTGAGTAACTTTATAACCATAGTTTTGAAATCTATATCCAGTATTTTGTTTTCATCCATTTCTTTCATTTGTGACATGTTTCTTTGTCTCTGTATTTTGGCTGCTTCCCTGTGTTTGTTTCTATGTACTGGGTAGCTCCTAAGTCTCCTTGAGTTGATAGAGTGGCCTTGTGTGGTTGGTGTCCTATAGGGCCCAGTGGCTCAGCCTCCCCAGTCACCTGAGGTGGAAGCTCTTGTTGCACTCTTTTGTGGGCTGTTTGCACAGTCTTGTTAGTTAACCCTTGATTGCTGAGAAGAATTGATTGCCAGGCAGTTGGCTTTGATGACCAGCTGTGTCTACACTGGAAGATCTATTGCACAGGAGACACCCTTATGGGGGCAGGACTTGCTTCAGTAGGGCTGTGGTGCTCACCAATTCTGCTCCTTGAGTGTCTCTCTCTCTCTCTCTCTCTTTTTTTTTTAAATAAATATTTATTCAGATTATTACAATTGTTTCTCCTTTTTCCCCCCATAGCTCCCCTCCACCCGGTTCCTACCCCACCTTCTGTCCTACCTCCCACACACTGTCCTCATCCATAGGTGTACGATTTTTGTCCAGTCTCTTCCTGCACCCCCCATACCCCTTTACCCCTGAGAATTATCGATTTTCTCCTTTTCTATGCCCCTGATTCTATTATATTCACCAGTTTATTCTGTTCCTCAGGTTTTTAATTCACTTGATTTTTAGGTTCACTTGTTGATAGATATGTATTTGTTGTTCATAATTTTTATCTTTACTTTTTTCTTCTTCCTCTTCTTAAAGAATACCTTTCAGCATTTCATATAATACTGGTTTGGTGGTGATGAATTCCTTTGGTATTTTCTTATCTGTGAAGCTCTTTATCTGCCCTTCAATTCTGAATGATAGCTTTGCTGGGTAGAGTAATCTTGGTTGTAGGTTCTTGCTATTCATCACTTGGAAAATTTCTTGCCACTCCTATCTGGCCTGCATAATTTCTGTTGAGAAATCAGCTGACAATCGTATGGGTGCTCCCTTGAAGGTAATTAACTGTTTTTCTCTTGCTGCTTTTAATATTCTCTCTTTGTCTTTTGCTCTTGCATTTTAATTATGATGTGTCTTGTTGTGGTCCTCTTTGGATTCCTTTTGTTTGGGGTTCTCTGTGCTTCCTGGACTTTTAGGTCTATTTCTTTCACCAGGTGGCAGAAGTTTTCAGTCATTATTTCTTCAAATAGGTTTTTAGTATCTTGCTCTCTCTCTTCTTCTGACATCCCCATAATTCGGATGTTGGTACAGTTGAAGTTGTCCCAGAGGGTTCTTACACTATCTTCAACTTTTTGGATTTTTTTTTTTTTTTTTTGCTTTTTCAGTTGGGTGTTTTTTGCTTCTTTGTATTTCAATTCTTTGACTTGATTCTTGCGTTCCTCTAGTCTGTTGTTGGGTCTCTGTATAATATTTTTTATTTCAGTCAGTGTATGTTTAATTTCTAGTTGGTCCTTTTTCATATCTTCGAGGGTCTCGTTATATTTGTTGGCCTTTTCTAGGATATTCTTGAAAAAGCCTTATAACCGTGGTTTTGAATTCTATATCCAGTCGTTTGTTTTCCTCCATTTCTTTAGTTTGTGATCTGTTTTTTGTTGCCGCATTTTTACTGCTTCCCTGAGTTGGTAGGGTAGCTTTGTGTGCTAGGTTTCCTATATGGCCCAGTGGGATGGCCTCCCAGTGACCTGAGGTGGACACTCTTGATGCACTCCTTTGTGGACTGTGTGTACAGCCTTGTTGTAGTTAAGTCTTGATTGTTTTTGGTATCACTGGGAGGAATTGACCTCCAGGCCAGTTGGCTGTGAGGATCAGCTGTGTCTACACTGGGAGAAGTTTGGTGCTGGAGACAACCTTATAGGATTAGACTTGCCAAATTGCAAAAGCCTCTGTGCTCAGCTTGCATGGGATGGAGTCTCAGGGTGGAGCAGACAGTCTTGGCTTCCCGTCAGCCCTGCCCTTGCGCGCGCGTGCCTCCAGATCTCTGGCTTCCCCGGCTCCCGAGCCTCCGCCCGAGAGTCCAGATTCCCCCCCAAGAGCATGGATCCCCAGGGGCTCACCTAGAACTGGGGTTCAGTGCAGTCAGAACTGGGGTTCCGTGCAGTCGGGGGCTTCCTTTCCCCTCCCGCCAGAGAAAGTCAGCCAGGCTCTGGGCCTCCGTTCCTCTCTGCGTGCACAAAGACCCTTTGCTGTACCTCAACCCTTTGCCATTTTCTCCAATTCTCCGTGAGCTTTGCTCTTTCCTTCTAGTTGTAGAATTTCCACTCAGCCAGCTTTCCTGTGGTTCTGGATGGTGTCCGTTCTGTCTTTTAGTTGTAGTTTTGAAATTGTTGTGCAAGGCAGCGGTTTAGGTGCTTACCTATGCCGCCATCTTGGTTTCTCCTTGAGTGTCTCTTAAGGATGTGAAAGTTGTAATCTGATATGGTCTCACTCTGACCACTGGGTAAACTGGCTCTTGGATCTCCAAGGAGGTACAAGGTCAGCCACTGTCTGAGCAGGAGCTACAGAGGCATCTGCAGATCCCTCCTCTTTGTATGGGGTTTGGAAGTGTCCAGATGAGGCCCAGCTGTGAGGCAAGGCCGCTGCTGCTGCCAGGTAATAGGCCTTCTTTTGGAATCTCAGGGGCTCTCTGACCCAGCTGCAGTTTGTTTAGGAGAAAAGAACAGGCCATTCATATGCAAAAGCCACTGCTCACAGCTTGAGTGTGGTTGTAAACTGGGTGGGGCGGTCTCTGGGAATCACCAGGGCAGAGCAAACAGCAATGGCTGCCCTGAACCGGAGAACCAGGCCTTGTGCAGGCACAATGATCTCTGCATGCACCTCTAAGAGTAAGTCTCCCTCGTGTTCCTGTCCTGATGCCAGATAGTCCAGTTTCTCCCCATATGTGTCTGGGTCCCCCAGAGTCTCGCCCGGAACTGGGGTTCAGAGCAAGCGGGAGCTTGTATCTCCCTCCTGGTTTAAAAAGCATCACAAGCAGGTGCAGCACTTTCTGCGCCTCCACACCTCCTACTGGTCTCAATGGGTGTTCTTCACCTCTCTAGGTTTGGAACTTCCACTCAGTCAGCTTTCCCGTGGTTCTGGGTGGTAGTTGTTCTGCCATTTAGTTGTAATTTTGATGTGATTGTGAGAGGCAGCAAGTATAGGTGATTACCTATGCCGCCATCTTGGTTTCCTAGTGCTTTATTACTTTATTTTTTTTGCAAATCCCTTCCGTTGTTTCCCGTAATCAGATACTCTACCCAAAAGTACAGATTCACTATTTTTTTTACTGTACAATACTTCTGATAAAGAAGGAATTGTTCTCCAATATGATGATTCAGCATGTTGATGTATTTCAGAAAGAAAACATACAGAACAGGACTCAGAATTACTGGTTTAGCACGATTTTACAAAGAGACAGAAATTATCTCCATAATAGGATCAAGTTATAGAAAATTCTGAGCATACACAGATTAAGGTTTTGGCAAGATAACACATGCTTTGCATCAGCAAGATGTGATGAGTGTGAAAAAGAATGGAAACACTTATTCTAAGCAAAATTCTTTTTCTTATAAAATAATTTGGGTTCAGTGAATTTCTGTTACATTGCTATCCATTCAACATACTTCATATTTACCTCTTTAGAATATTTCCTATCATCTTTTCTTTGTTCCATTTGAGGTAGATCTATGCCCCACTGCACATGGTGCCTGTGTTGTTATTACTGCTATATGTGAGGATAAGTTGTGTATTCCTTGCTTTATTTAGCAATTATTTGAAATCCTAACTTTTAAAGTTAAATTATCTTTATTTTAACTAACCATTATACAAGTACTTTTCTATTCCCTTTTGTCTTTTTTCAGTCATTTTGATTTGCTTGGCCTTTGGAAACTTTATTGCTGATTCTCATTAGAAAGTGTCCTATGGGAAAGTGTCCTATTGAAAGTGAATCAATACGTGTTATTTTAAAATATGGCATACTTAAGATTTTCCCCCCTCGTAGTAGCTACATATATGTCCAGAGTCTTAACAGGCATTGCCAGAGCTCTGATACCCCAGAACACATGGCTACACTTTATCTGTTTCATTGAAGATAATATTGATATATGACATTATATGTCTCAGGCATACAACATTATAATTTGATATTTGTATATATTACAAAGTGATCACCACAAAAAATCTAGTTATTGTCTTTCACCATAGAATTGACCCCTGCAGACTTCTTACTCACTCCCTACCCCATTCCCCTCTGGTACCACCAACCTGTCCTTACTGTTTGAGTTTGTTTTCGTTTTGGCTTGTTTTGTTGTTGTTGTTTGTTTGTTTTAGATTCCACATATGAGTGAAATTATGCAGTATTAGTCTTTCTCCATCTGACTTACTTCACTCCATTTGTTTTGTCGCAAATGGCTAGTTTTAATTCTTTTTATGACTGGGTAGTAGTCCATTGTGTGTGTGTACTACATTTTCTTTATCCATTCTTCCATCACACACTTAGGTTGTTTTTTTTTTTATATATCTTAGCTATTGTAAATAATGCCTCAGTGAATATAGTGGGTACATTTATCTTTTCAAATTAATGTTTTGTATTCTTTGAATAAATACACAGTAATGAAATTGCTGGATCATATGGTGACCCTATTCTTAAAATTTTCAGGAATCTTTTACTGTTTTCCATAGTGGTGTGCTAATTTACATTTCTACCAACAGTGTATGAGGGTTCTCTTTCTCTACATCTTCTCCAACATTTGTTGTTTCTTATCTTTTTGATAATATTCATTCTAACAGGTATGAGGTGATATCTCATTGTGGTTTTGATTTGCATTTTTCTAATAATTAGTGAAGCTGAACATCTTTGTATGTGCCTGTTGGCTATAAGTATGTTTTTGGAAAATGCATATTCAGATTTTCTGCCCATTTGTAAAAGTCGGTTGATTTTTGTGGTTGTTGAGTTTTGTGAGTTCTTTACATATTTTACATATTATTCCCCCCTTGGATGTACAGTTTGCAAATATCTTCTCTAGTTCAATAGGTTGCATTTTCATGTTTATGATGGTTTCCTTTGCTTTGTAGAAGTTTTTTAGTTTGATCTGGTCCCATTTATTTATTTGAGCTTCTGTTTCCTTTGGAGCTGATTCACAAAAACATTGCTAAGACACATGTCAAGAAGCTTACCTGCTATATTTCTTCTGCATATTTTATGGTATTAGGTATTTAATCCATTTTGATTTAATTTCTGTGTATGGTGTGAGATAGTGGTCTAGTTTCATTGTTTTGCAGGGGGCTGTCCAATCTTCCCAGTACCACTTATTGAAAAGTCTATCCTTTCTCCATTGTATGTTTTTGACTTCTTTGTCATGAATTAGTTATTCATAAATGTGTGGGATTATTTCTGGACTCTCAATTCTGTTCCATTTATCTGTCTATATTTATGCCAATATCATACCATTCTGATTACTATAGCTTTGCAGTGTAGTTTGAAATCAGGAAGTGTGATACCTCCAGCTCTGTTCTTTCTCAAGTTTGCTTTAGTTATTGGGGAATTTCTGTGGTTCCATACACATTTTAAAATTATTTATTCTACTTTAGTGAAAAATGCCATTGGGATTTTTTTTAAAATGTGGCTGGGATTTGGGTAGATAGCTCATGGGGACTGAATGGGTGATTCCCCCTGCCCAGATGTCCATGGGAGTACCCAGGCATGGGGGCCTAAGAACTGGACAGGGCCCTTTAAAAGGGGCTAAAAAGGGAGAGACTCTGTAGAGGTAGTCTCTGGGAAAGGGTAGGCTGTGGTCCAGGAAGGTAGAGAGGGAGAGAAGAAGGACAGACAGAAATGGAGAAGAGGAGGTTCTGAGGGATGGGAGAGGCAGAGAGTTCCAGTGGGAGGAAGCAGAGGGAGCCAGGAGAGAGGGAGAATGACTCAAGGACAAAAAACAGAGAAGGGAGAGAGAGACTGAGAGGGGAGAATGGGGAAGAACTAGACAGAGAGAGAGAGAGAGAGAGAGAGAGAGAGAGAGATTCAGCACACACTGGCACACTGGGCAGGGGTTTAGACAGAGACAGACAGAGGGAGACACAAGAGACAGAGGTGGGTGAAGAAAGAGGAAAGAAAACAAAACCAGCCCCAGTGAGAGATGAGGACAGTTGAGTGGTCAGGAAGAAGGAAGCTGAGAGGGAGGACTGTGGAGGACCAGACCCTCCTGCTTGGGGAGAGAGGGCCCTGTTGCTGGAGGGCGGAGCCACTGGAATTTTAATAGGGATTGCACTGAATCAGTAGATTGTTTTGGGTAGTATGGATATTTTAACAATAATAATTCTTCCAATCAATTAGCACAAAATGTTTTTCTGTTTATTTGTGTCTTCTTCAGTTTCTTTTATCAGCGTTTTATACTTTTCAGTGTATAGGTATTTCACCTCCTTGGTAAATTAATTCCGAAGTACATGTATTTTTTTTCTTTTTGATACCATTGTAAATGGGATTGTTTCTTAATTTCTCTTTCTGGTAGTTTGTTATTAGTATATAGAAACTCCACAGATTTCTGTACATCAATTTTGTGTCCTGCAGCATTGTTGAACATTTATTAGTTCTAACAGTTTTTTGGTGGAATCTTTGGGGTTTTCCATACATAGGCCATTTGCAAATAATGAGTTTTACTTCTTCCTTTTTGACATAGATGCCTTTTATTTCTTTCTCTAGCCTAACAAAAGTGGCAAGAGTGGGAATCCTTGTCTTGTTTCTGCTTTAGAGGAAAAGCTTTCACTTTTCCCCATTGAGTATTGTTATTAGCTGTTGGTATGTTATATGGCCATTATTATGTTGAGCTATGTTTTCTCTATACCCACATTGTTGAGAGTTTTTACCATAAATGGATGTTGAATTTTATCAAATATTTTTTTTTGTTTCTATTGGGATGATATGTGATTTTTATTCTTCATTTTGTTAATGTGGTGTATCACATTGATTGATTTGTGGATGTTAGATCATCCTTACATCCCTGGAATAAATTCTACTTGATCATGCTATATGATCCTTTCAATGTATTGTTCTATTTGGTTTGCTAATATTAAACTATATCTTTTAAACTCTTTTTCCATGTAATGTAGTATAGTGATTTATGCTATTAGTGTTTGGGAGACCCTTTGAAATCAAGCTAATAGATACATTTTAAAGCTTTTGACTTTACCTTTTCTACCACACATGAAAGCTTAACTATGTTTGCAATTGTCCAGATGCTGAGTGATTCCTTCCTGACATATATGAAATCATAGGGAGAATATGCTTTTTGTTGGATAAACCATGAAATTGTAATATCTTTTACTAACCATGTACAGATACAGCAATAAAAGAATCTTAATCAGATTATGTAGTATATGAAAGGTTCCAGAAGAGACTCAATATGTCTAATATTTATACATGTGCCTTAATTCCAACATCTGAAAGAGTACCTCCAAACCAAATGCCAAAAAAAGATGAAAAATTACCAAAGTATCTGTTCTCTGGGAAAAAAGACTCTTATAATAAGCACGAAAATTTAATAACTTGATTTTAAACACACATGGAGCCAGAGATAATACACCAATAGCCTAATTTCAGGGACAGAAATAGTTGACTCAACATACTGCTTTTTGCTAGTACAAGAAAAAAAGGATAATACATACAGCCTTCCATGTTCTCACTATTAAGGCTCTCTCTTTGTCCATTGTTTAGATTTTCAGCCACATTTGATTTCCGGACATATGATTCCGAAGGTGTTATCCTGTATACAGAAGCTCTTGACCACTCAGCTTGGCTCCTGATTGCACTTCGTGATGGAAAGCTTGAAATTCAGTTTAAGAATGAACATACAACCCAAATCACAACTGGAGGCCAAGTTATTAATAATGGTCTATGGCATATGGTACGTTGTGAAGATTTCATAAAAAAATCTGTCCACTTTGACACAGTTTGTGTAAAATCATTAATAATTTATTTTTATTAGGTTTAGTGGTACCAAATCTAAGTGGATTTGGTTTTAATCTGATGTTATATGAAGTATATTCTATGTATTGCAAATCCATGAAAGGGTCTGAGGAAGGATAAACTCACTTAATATATTTAAGATTTCTCATAACTGAAGTTGTTTCCAGTTTTTTGCCCGACCTCATCTGTCTTTAGCTTCTTACCTCTTTTAGTATATGTCACTGGGTGATTAGGTCAGAGGTTATTAGCTGGCAAACTATTTTATGTAAAGACACCAATAATCAAGGACAGGTATACTGGATAGCCAACATTTTTTTTTAAATGTAAAGAATTACACATAGGAACAAAATCAAAGTTACTTCAATTTTAAATATTAGCATGCAGATAATCAGTTTGTACAGTTTACACTAGCTGGTAGCAACCAAGGTGCCTAGAAACTAGCATTTTTAGATAATCCCTAATCATGAGCCTTCCTTTTAATAATCAATAACAACATTTTAATCAACTGGATTATAATGAAGATTTTCTTTGAGAAGGGATTACTGTCAGTCTATAGTGGGGAGAATTCTTTTCTGCAATAGAATCAATCATTACTTCCCGGAGAGGATAGCTAAGATCAGCTTCACCTTAGAATGCGGTACCCCAAAGAAAAACTTTCTATGCCTGTGGGAGCTGATGAGAAGTCTAGGTGGTGATGCCATGTGAAGTCATCACTAAATTATTTCATTCTTTTATTTACCCACTCATGCACTCATATATTCAATAAACTGAAAGTGAGCACTTTCAAAGTGCTAAGTTCCTAAGAACCGGTCTTCATTACTTTTGAGCTTAGCACCTCACAGTTTAGTAGCTAATGTTGTCTTATGAATTAGTTGTCCATATCTGTGTGGGTTTATGAACTAATGCAATGTAATGTGAAATATGTTACAGTAGAAGGAGTGATAAAGTGAGCTGAGCACAAATGTGGTTCACCAAAGAAGGGCTTTCTGTCCTTTGGCAGCCATAGATCTTGGACTCCTATCTCTAAAAGAATACTGTCTGCACAGGTTTAGATGAAACTGTCAGAAAAATCACTAAAATTCTCTGACTTTGTATGCTCTCATTAGATGCTTTGCTACTGTGTCTCTCCTATTACCTCTGTATCAAGAGCAGTTTATGAATATAGCTAAAGGCTATATTTTACTGTCTAATGTCCCAGAATCACATATCTCAAGTCATTAAAATCACTCTCAGCAAGAGGACAAACATTTCTCCCCCCATTGAATTTATACAAATAGAAAATAGCTGTTTGGAGGAGAATTTTGATAAATGTCTAAGTAGAATATATTATGTATAAGGAAGAAGGTAAATATTTACCTGTGAGATTAACAACATGAGTTGTAGATTGTATTTATTTTTTAAAATTTTATTTAAAAAGGGGGACCTACTATATGGTGACAGAAGAAGATTTGACTTTGGTCAAATCTTATATCATAGAAATCTACACCCGAAACCTATATGATTCTATTAAAAAATGTCACCCCATAAATTTAATAAAAGAATCAAGAAAACAGAAGGGAAATATTTAAAAACAAAGAAAAAATTGTCAATGAATCATACTGTTGAAGGCAAGATTAAGGGTTGGATGGAAGGCAGCAATTCAGTTTAATGCATTTTGTCTCCTATGTTTATGATCCTTGTTTAAAAGAAAGTATTTAATATATATCCATGTTTCAATTAAAACATTTTAATCAAATTCTTCCTTTATAAATGTAATGCAATTTTATATAAAAATAAAATGTAAGAACTATAAAGAAGTCAGAGAAAAACTTTAATCTGGCAATAAATTTAGTGTTGGTAGTTTTTCTTAAATTCTTACATTGAATAAAATATTATTCAATATTTTAATAATTTATGAATTCTTCCCTACCATATAAGTAGGATTGTTTTCTCACTCTATACCTTTTGTTCTAAAAAAAATTACCACGTGATATTTTACCAGCTTATAATTTTGATGGTTTATTAATAAATTATACTATTTTGCTGAATTTATTCAGCACAGAAATTATTTGAAATAAATATTTTAAGTTAGTATAATATTTACTATATAACAACTTTCACTAATTTTAAATTATTTAAAAATTTTAAATAAAATACTTAAAAAATAAGAAATTAAAATTAAAATACATGACAATTGTTTTATAATTTAGCTAAATTGAATAGAATGTGTAATTATTAAGTACTTAGAATGTCTATAACCCAAACAAATAAATATTGATTGTTTAGAATGATCATTATATCTCATATTTGGGTTTAATCCTAATATTGGTTGGAAATCTATAATTTATATCATAATTTCATTCATTCAGCAAAATATTTATTGCACTTATGTGCTATTCCTTCTAGGTGGTGAGGATACAACAGTGAGTAAAATAAAGTCACTGCTCTTATGGAGCTTTCATTCTAGTAGTGGTGAGATGAAAACTACAAATACACAAATAAATAGATATGTCAGATATAATGAATGCTATGAGGAAAAAGAGAAGGCCAGGCAAAAGAGAATGATGATGAACGTGCAAATGGAATCAGGAAAGCTATCTCTGATAAGATTACTTCTGACCAAATATTTGAGGCATAAGTCATGAGAAATATATGGGGAAAGATGATTCTGTGCCATCTGAACTGCAAGTACAGAGTCTTAGGCAAGAGGATGTGTTTGAGGAATAACACAAAGGTCAGTGTAGATGCAGTGGATGAGACAGAAAGACAGTATGTAGAAAATGAGGTTAGAAATATGATCTGGAATAACATCATGAAGGGTTGGAGAACATAGTGAGGACTTGGATTTTAGGCTAAGTAGAAAGATATTGGATGATTTTGAGACTTAATCTAATTTGCATTTTTAAGGATAATCTTGATTAGGACCTCATGGCTTTGTGGAAACTAGATAGTAGGGAATAATGGTAGAATAGGACATGGAGCCAGGAGACCATTGCAATAACCTGGAAGAGAGAAAATAGCAATTTTGGTTGGATTGTCGGTGGTGTGAGCGGTGAGAAGTGATCTGATTCTGGATATATTTTTAAGGTCAAGCCTTCAAGGTACATATAAACTTTCAAATACCATAAAGAGAGGGTTAAAGGCCATGAAATTGACTATAACAACCTGCGGTTCTAAACTCTGTCATGCATTACCCAAATATTTATAATGTTCTTTTACTGTCCTATAATGAAATGCGTCAATATCCCTAATTGAAACCAATAGAATGTTTCAATTATTATATACATGAAGGAAAGCAATTTATAAGAATATGTATTTCAATATGTAAATGTTCAAGTACAAGTATAATTCTTGTCAAATCTTGCTCCTAAACATAGAATAATGTGGAAGCTACAAATGAAGACTTATGCTGAGTATTGCACTGGCAACTCAAATACCATAACTGCATAAATGGTGTTGCCATCAGTAATAGTAATTTTCCAAAATGGTTAAAACTCTTGGCAAAGAACCAGACAAAACCAACAACCCATCTTTGGTTTTCAAGACTTACATTCTTGAAAAATTCAGTAAATGCTAAAATAATACAATGAATATTTTGTGTTGATATATACACAAACTCAAATAATTATAAGCATGAGTATGCCCTACATGAATATCCAGTATGGTTATTTAGAAGGTTTGCAGGATATTAGATTTTTTAAATTATTTATTTTGCACAACTATCTTGCGTATTACAATGTCAGCATACTTCCTACTCATTGTGACAACTAAAAGTACTTCCCACCTCATATTTTCCAAATGCCCTGGAGTGGAGCATAGAGTTCCCCCATTTAGAAATACTTGTGCAGCTAAAGGAAAAAGGTCTGGGGCTTATAGAGATTGAGAAGAAGACTAGGATCTAGCAAGGAGACTGAGAAGGAATCATAAGAAGGTAGGAGAACCAAGCCAGACTACGGTTCTGAAGGCTATTAGGAACATCTTCTTTCTTTCTTTTTTTTTTTTTTTAAGGAATGTCTTTCAACGAGGGGATAGTCATTAGGGCAAAGTGACATGATTAGCTATATTAAGGAGAGAGTATCCATTGCCTAAATCTGTACATGTTATCAAATTTATTTTACTTTAGAGAATAGTTTTTCTCTTCCTATAGTGGTGTTTTAATATGCCTATTGTTTGGCTTCCATTAATAATTAGTAAATGAAAAATTTGCATGTTGAGTGATACAGTTTTACATGAGATTGCAACATGGTTCTTTGGATTGCCTTTATAAGATTTCTTAATTGTTGTTTACCATCACTACTAACCTTTACTTTAGAACCCACACTACTTTCAAAATTGGAAAAAAAGGTAAAATTTCATGTATTGTGCTTCCTAACGACCTCAATTACTTTGGAATTTTGAAACAAAATATTATTTGTGTGTAATAACCAGAATGCTGGATGTACTGATTTCTCTTAATTTATATGAAGAATTTATTTACATTATTGATTCTTTATGTGTACTATTATACAAATAAAGTACACATATATTTAAGAACACTTAGACATTTTCTAAGATTTTGTAGAGTGACTCACTTTTTAAAAACTATCCATTTTATGGCATACTGGCTTTAAGGACACATATTTTAATTGGATGTCTAAATTTAACAGAATAATATTGATTTTTTTGAACTTTAAAATACAGTAATTTTCAATCAAGTACTATTCCTTTAAAACACATTTTTATCACCTTTATATCAGTTGACATTTCAAATATATTGGGACAAATTAATAATTACATTAAAATGATTACTTTGGAAAATTATTTACTGGAATATTAACAGGATTATTCAAAATTAGTATTTAATATGACATGCAAGGATATTTGGTTGTTTGATAATCTCTGTCTTTTTAATTATAGGTCTCTGTGGAAGAATTAGAACAGAGTATTAGTGTGAAAATAGCTAGAGAAGCCATAATGAATATAAATAAACCGGAGAGCCTTTTTAAGTCTACAAGTGGATTTGTAGAAACCAAAGTATACTTTGCAGGCTTACCTCGGACACTGAAGAATACACTCATTAAGCCGGTAATGATCCAAGCTTTTTTAATTCATTCATCATGGATGAATTCCTTTTGTCTGTAATAGATTTGAAGATATTACAAAAGACAAAAAGAGTTATTTTATTAAACATACCAACTGACAACTTGAATTGAACATGGAAAAATAACATTAGTGGCCCTTGAAGTTATATTAAGGAAACAGAAAAATGAGTGTAGTGTTTTTGAGCCCATTTAACCTCCAGGAATTTTTATTATTTATTTTATTTTTTATTTTTATTTGGGCACCAGAACTTGGAAAACATTTATTAGACATGGTAGGGAAAGTTCTCACTATGCATTATAAAACAGAAAGCCATATATCAACTGTTACAAAAATGAAATAAGGTGAACATTTTTAACAAACAACTATTTTCTTGTTTTGTTTTTTTTTTAATCCTCATCCGAAGACATTCTTCCATTGAATTTTTAGAGAGAGTGGAAGAGAGAGGGAAAGACAGAAATATTGATATGAGAGAAATACATTGATTGGTTGCCTCCTGCTTGAGACTCGACCAGGGCCCAGGCCGAGGAGAAGCCTGCAACAAAAGTACATGCCCTTGACTGGGATTGAACCTGGGACCCTTTGGTCCACAGGCTGATGCTCTATCCACTGAGCCAAACCAGCTAGGGCTGAACTATTTTCTTAAAGAGACTTCTATTGTCAGAGATCTTGAAAGGCCTCCTGGTCAGTCATTGGAAATAATGATTCACATAATTGATAAGCTTGTCTTCTGCTTTGGGAAGAGAACCAGCTTTTTCTATACTTGCTTGCTGTGAAATAGAAAATTTTAAATTCTTAAGCTTTAATTCACTGCTAACATCATAATTGTACATACTTAGCCATTAAACATAAAACTACATATATTTGAATCCCAAAATATATTATTTTATTAAATCAGTTAAAGAGCTTTCTTAGGTCTACTTTAGAACTTAAATTTGGGAAATAAGAATGGCATATAAGGTAGAACTTTTTTTATTTAAGAAATCTTTATTGGGAATATGACTGCAGCTTGTCATAAATTGAAGTTACATACAGTAGATGATTTTCTGAACATGATGTTTATCTAATAACTGGAATAGGTTTCATGAAGGAGACTAATCACTGTCATTGGAGAGTTTTAAATATTTATCTGTATTCATGGATCTGCCAATTGCACTTACTGATTTAACTTAAATATTTACTATTTTATATCTACTGGTATCTTTCACTCATGGCAATTCACAGTTACCTTAACTTAAAAGATTTCTGTAACATGATATAAAACCTGAATTAGTTAACCCATGTCAGAGTGAATATACCTGTTCTTTGAATTTGATAAATCCAGATACTTTAACAATAAAATAAATTATTCAGAAAGAATCAATTATTTATGACATAGCCACCACATATCTTCAGTCTGACTGGGTGCCATGGTGAAGCTAAAGAATGGAAACACTTGAGGTCCTCTAATCGCATTTACCACACACGTCTGTCTTGCCCATGCTTGAGTCTGATGGCAAGACAAATCTGTGTGGTAAATGCAATTAGAGAGAAATAGAAAGCAGCATAGAGCCCAGGGCCATAGCTAGGCACATATATGGAACTTGAGAGCAGGAAAGTTATCCCTGAATGACATAGAAGAGGCACGTAGGGCTTGAGGTCTTAAAAATTATTAGGATCTTAATGGTGGTCTGTGAAGGCATAACTCACTTTACCTGGAAAAGACTATCATCTGAAGGACACTTTGAAAAGAAAATTTTAGATAAATTCAAAATATTAAAAATATTTTTTAAATGACATCAAAGAAAAGATTTTCCATCTAAACAAAAACCTGTTTCTATAATCAGTTAAGTCACTATCAGTCTGACTTACAAGTTAAAAATGCACTCCTTGACGTATATTCTATTTTGTTAGATTAATCCTCGTCTAGATGGATGTATGCGAGGCTGGAATTTGATGAATCAAGGAACTTCAAGAGTAGATGAAATTATTCAAGAAAGACAAAATAAGCATTGTTTTATCACTGTGGAGAAGGGTTCCTACTATCCTGGTTCTGGAGTTGCTCAATTTAGCATAGATTATAGTAAGTGATTTCCCATTTTATCTCTTTTCTCATTAATGACTAAATTTATTCATTGACAAATAGCAGTAATTCCTTCAGTAAACATTATGAATGCCTACTTTTTGCCAGGCATAGTATTAAGCTTATTCATATTATTATATACTTTTTATAAAAATTTCCCCAGCATATTGAAGGGAAAAAAGTAGTTAAATATGCCTAAAGATTATTGGCACATAGCCTGATTAATTTTGGGTAAATCCAATTGAAGGTTCAATAATTTCTCAGTTGTATTGAGTCTACTAATTAATATAATTAAAAGGATGCATCTTCATTTCTAGTATTTTCATTTGCTTCTTTCTTAAAATTTTCACCTCTCACAAAATTTCTTTTGTGTTCATACATGTTGTCCCATCTTTTCCACTGAGCCTTCAACATATTAATTATAATTTTTAAAAATCCCCTGTCTGATAGTTCCAATATCTGTGTCATATCCAAACCTGATCATGTTGATTGCATCGTCTCTTGACCATGTGTTGCTTTTTTCATTGTTTCTTCCACATCACATAATTTTTGTTTTAAAGGTGGGCAACTTATGCAGAACAGTAGAGACTGAGATAAATAATATTTAGATCTGGAAATGAGCACACCTCCGCTTTTGTTAGGCTCTTTACTGAGGGATGTTGACTCAATCTACTCAAGTGTTGAGCGGCTTAGGTTTTGTTGTTTCTGTGACTACTTTTCAAATTCCTTTAATATTATCTTGTGCTTAGGGTAGCAGCTGGTTAGCCAGAGGGTTTTGTTTTAATTGTTTATTGTTGAAAGTATTACATATGTCTCTTTTTCCCCCCAGTGACCTCTCCTAGCCCCCTCCCACTGCCCAGCACAGGCCCTCACCCCCCCCCCCCATTGTCTGTGTCCATTGGTTATGCTTATATGCATCCATACAAGTCTTTTGGTTGGTCTCTTCCCCTGCCCCCCTTCCACCTTCCCCTGCCTTCCCTCTGAAGTTCAATGGTCTGTTCGATGCTTCTATGTGTCTATTTTTGTTCATCAGTTTATGTTGTTCATTTTATTCCACAAATGAGTGAGATCATGTGATACTTATCTTTCTCCGACTGGCTTATTTCACTTAGCATAATGCTCTCCAGATCCATCCATACTGTTGCACAAGGCAAGCATTCTTTTTTTTTTTTACAGCAGCGTAGTATTCCATTGTGTAGATGTACCACTGTTTTTTTTATCTACTCATCTGCTGATGGGCACTTAGGCTGTTTCCAAATCTTAGCTTTTGTAAATTGTGCTGCTATGAACATAGGGGTGCATATATCCTTTCTGATTGGTGTTTCTGATTTCTTGGATATAGTGCTAGAAGTGGGATTACTGGGTCAAATGGGAGTTCCATTTTTAATTTTTTTGAGGAAACTCCATACTGTTTTCCACAGTGGCTGCACTAGTCTGCATTCCTACCTGCAGTGCATGAGGGTTTCTTTTTCTCCATATCCTCACCAGCACATGTCTTTTGTTGATTTGTTGATCATAGCCATTCTGACAGCTGTGAGATGGTACCTCATTGTCATTTTGATTTGCATCTCTTAGATGATTAGTGACTTTGAGCATTTTTTCATATGCCTCTTGGCCTTCTGTCCACTTTCAAAAAATGTCTATTTAGGTCCTTTGCCCATTTTTTGATTGAATTGTTATCTTCCTTTTGTTAAGTTGTATGAGTTCCCTATAAATTTTGGAGATTAAATCTTTATCGGATGTAACGTTGGCAAATATGTTCTCTCATTCAGTGGGCTCTCTTGTTGTTCTGTTGATGGTTTCTTTTGCTGTGCAGAAAGTTTTTATTTTGATGTAGTCCCATTTGTTTATTTTCTCCTTAGTTTCCATTGTCTTGTAGCTGTCCATTGCTATGAGATATGTGTGATATTTTGCTGCCTATGGCTTTTTCTATGATTTTTATGGTTTCCTGTCTTACATTTAAGATTTTTATCCATTTTGAGTTATTTTTGTGTATGGTGTAAGTTGGTGGTCTAGTTTCATTTTTTTGCATGTATCTGTCCAATTTTCCCAACACAATTTATTAAAGAGACTGTCTTGACTCCATTGTATGCTCTTGCGTTCTTTGTCAAATATTAATTGAACATAATGGCTTGGGTTGATTTCTGGGTTCTCTGTTATTTTTCATTGGTTTATATGTCTGTTCTTATGCAAGTATCAGACAGTTTTGAGAACAGTGGCTGTGTAATATAGTTTGATATCTGGTATTGTGATCCCTCCAACTTTGTTCTTCTTTCTCAGGATTGCTGTGGCTATTAGCAATTTTCTTTTTCTCAGGATTGCTGTGGCCTTTTTTATTCCAGATGAATTTTTGGAGAGTTCTTTCTAGGTCTGTGAAATATGCCATTGGTATTTTAATGGGGGTTGCATTGAATCTATAGATTGCTTTGGGTAGTATGGACATTTTAATGATGTTGATTTTACCAATCCATGAGCATGGTGTATTCTTCCACTTGTTTATATCTTCCTCTATCTCTTTTTCAATGTCCCGTAGTTTTCTCAGTCTTTTACCTCCTTAATTAAGTTTATTCCTAGGTTATCTTAATTTTTTTGTTGCATTGGTTTTTTTAGTTTCTCTTTCTGTGAGATCATTATTGGTGTATGAAAATGCCATCGATTTCTGGGTGTTAATTTTGTATCCTGCTATGTTGCTCAAGAGGGGTTTTCTTAATAGCTTACCTGTCCCAAGGTTTAGGTATTCTCTCTCTCTTTCTTTCTTTCTTTCTTTCTTTCTTTCTTTCTTTCTTTCTTTCTTTCTTTCTTTCTTTCTTTCTTTCTTTCTCTCTCTCTCTCTCTCTCTCTCTCTCTCTCTCTCTCTCTCTCTCTCTCTCATTTTGACATATATTTTTATTGATTTCAGAGAAAAAGAGAAAGAGAGGTAGGCAGGGAGGGGGAGAGAGAGAGAGAGGAGAGAGAGAGACATAAATGATGAGTGAGAATCATTGATCAGCTGCCTCCTTCATGTCCCCTACTGGGGATCGAGCCTGCACCCTGGGCATGCGCCCTGATGGGGAATTGAACCATGACCTCCTGGGTCATAGGTTGATGCTCAACCGCTAAGCCAGTTTGGGCTTGGCTAGGTATTCTCTTTATGATCACCATCAAGAAAGTGTCTCTACATGGTCTTGCCTCACCCAGTAGAGTGTTCTTACTCATCCCTTGACATTTGCTAGCCTCTTAGAGGGGTTGGGGAGTTGCAGGCTGGGGACGGGGGTACTATTCTCTATTGTTCTGGTACAGATTCAGTCTTATTGTTACCAGGGAGATGATGAAACCTCGGGTCTTGTCTTGTTGAAGGAAATATTTCTGCAGCAAAGATATACTTAGGACAGTGAAACAAAGAAGGGCATAGAAGAAGCAATAGGAAAGCCTACGCTGGGATGCTTTGGCTCACTGAGAAGTCAGAGAAAAGGGGTCTTGGAGACAGGGCTTGGAGGTTAGCCCTGGATGAACTGCTGCTGCCTATTGCTCCTGTGGTTCCAAGTCTTGTGGGGTCCCTTAGAGGGAAGAATGGCGCATGTGTACCCTCCAGGGGAGAGTGTGCACTGGGTCCTTCATCCTGAGCTATATTTATCTCTTTCTTGCAGTTGAAAATCTTAGGGGAGGTCTCAGGGGAAGGTCTCAAAAGAATATTCATCAGCTTTCCAGGTGTGCCCTTTCAGGGCTGTGGTATCCACTGATTGATTGGTGCCATGGCAGGGGGTCATTAGTCAATGTAGCGGGTCCTGAGTCAGCCATAGCAGCACTTGCCTGGTTTAGCTGCTTTTTTGGGCCGGGAGGTGAAATACTACTGAGGCCTAGATGTTATCCTTAGGAAGAAAAAGGTCGGGGGCTGGGGGTTTCTAAACTTGCATGACCATCAATTTACTAGGGAAGGAAAGGTTACACTGGGGATGAGGTTCTTTTTTCCCAGTTTTGCTCCTTGTGAGGCATCTAGGGCTTTCTCCTCTGGTGAGTTTCTGTATCTGGCCCATCGTCCTTGCTCTGCTTATGCCTGTGTAACATTAGGTGAGTGTTGTATTCCTGGGGCTCAGGATTGGACTTTTCATTGTCTCTCTCCCTCACAGCAATGGGGAGATTTCTAGGATTCAGGTATTTTTCTGTTTCTTTTTCATGGTAGATTGTTTTTGTTTCTTATTTCCATTCTATAATCTGTAGGTACATGGGTCTTCACATGTGTCCTAATGGTGACAGGTTTTTGACCTTTCCCCCATGCTTTAATGCTTTAGTTGTGTAGAAGAGACAGAGAATGATCTGGGTGGGACTTTGTGCCTTTCCTGCTGGTTGCTGCTTCTCTTTCCCAGGCCCACACTAGGAAAAAGGCACTTTTTGATCTCTTTCTCTGCCCCCAATTTTTCTCTTGAGCACCCAGTAAGGTATGTGTAGAAAGCCTGTGAATGGGTATGAATTTATTGTGTTTCTGTAATTCCCAGAGCTTATTTATCACACCAGCTCCCACTAAAACTTTAGTTGTTAAAATTTTACCTAGTTCTAGAACCAAGATGACAGCAGGGGGTAAATACCAGTACTCACTGCCTCCCACAACCACATCGAAATTATAACTAAAGTATAGAACAACCATCATTCAGAACTGCCTGAAATCTGACTGAATGGAAGTCCTACAACTAGAGAAGTAAAGAAGAAAGCACATGGAGACTGGTAGGAAGGGCAAAGGCACGGACTGGCTTGGTCCGACACCCAAACATGTGTAGCGTGTTTTTAATCAGGAGGGATATCTAGGCTTCGGAGGCCTCCAGTGGTGAGCAAGGGTTCCCAGCCCCACACCAGACTCCTCAGCCCAGGGTTCCACTGCTGGGAAGAGAAACCTCCTTCCCCCAGGTCTTCAGCTATAAAAACCAGCAGGTATTATGGCTGAGTGACAGGGAGGCTGCTGGAGTCCCAGGTAGTTTCTCTTCAAGGGAAGTACATGGACTTACTCAGACTCACTCCCTCTGAGCTCCAGTGCTTGAGGCCATGGCTTGGGAGAATCCAGGGGCATATGGGAGGAACTGGATTGTCTGGCATCAGATCAAGAATTTGGGGACAGCTTTCTCCCAGACAGGGGTTCTTGCAGGGGTCATTGTTCCTATGCTGAGACCTCCCCCTGACTGGCAGGCACCATATCCAAGTCTCCATCAACCTGGCTCACACTATTTGCTCCACTATGGTGATTCCCTGAGATACCACCCCACCCAATTTGCAGCCCCACCCAAACTGTTTGCAGTAGCAATTCCATATGAATAGCCTGTCCTGGCTCAGGCTTCAGATTTTCCTAAAATATCACAAACAGGCATCAGCTGGCATTAGTGTGCTTCATACCTTTCAATAAGAGGCCCCAGGCCCAGCACTAACAGCAGCCTGCCTTGCTTAACAGCTTGGCCTCTCCTGGGCACTTCTAAGGCCAACACAAGTAGCAGCCACCTGCAGATGGCAGTGGCTGACTTTGCACCTCCAAAAGGGCCCCATAGCCAATGCACCTGGTAGATAGCTTCAGACCATGCTATATTACATCTTTACACATCCACGAGCAACACACTCAAGGGGCAGACTCAGTGAGCACCAAAGCCCCACTGAAGCAAATCCTCCTCCATAGGGGTGTCTCCTGCATGGCAGCTCTTCTGCTATATTGCAGCTCGTCCTCACAGCCAATTGGCCTGGGGGGCAATTCCTCCAATTGGCCTGGGAGTCAATTCCTACTAACAGCAATCAAGGCTCAACTACAATAAAACTGTGCACAGAGTTGACACTGGTGTGCTCCTAGAGTGCCCATCTCAGGTGACTGGGGAGGATGAGCCACTGGGTCCTAAAGGACACCTGCTACAGAAGGCCACTCTTCCAGTTCTAGGAGACATAGCAGCTCTGCCTAATACATAGAAACAAACAGGGAAGCAGCCAAAATGCAGAGACAAAGAAACATGTCACAAATGAAATAACAGAAGACATCTCCAGAAAAAGAACTAAATGAAATGGAAATAAGCAAACTACTAGATACAGAGTTCCAAACAATGGTTAATAAGGATACTCAAGGATCTTAATGAGAGCTTCAAGGGACTTAGTGAGACTTTCAAGGATCTTAGTGAGAATTTCAAGGAAATTAGTGAGAACATCAAAGACATGAAAAAAGATCAGTCAAAAATGAAGGATACATGAATTGAAATGAAGAATAATTGATAGGTAATCAACAGTAGAGTAGAGGATGACAAAAATCAAATCAGCAATTTGGAATATGAGGAAACAAAAAATACCCAATCAGAAGAACAAAAAGAAAAAAAAAAATCCAAAAATATGAAGAGAGTGTATGGAGCCTCTGGGACAACTTCAAGCATACTATCATTCAAATCATGGTGGTACCAGAAGGAGAAGAGAGAGAGCAAGATATTGAAAACCTATTTGAAGAAATAATAACAGAAAACTTCCCCTACCTGGTGAAAGAAATAGACTTACAAGTCCAGGAAGAATAGAGAGTCCCATACAAGAGGAACCCAAAGAGGCCCACATCAAGACACATCATATTTAAAATGCCAAAGGATAAAGACAAAGAGAGAATCTTAAAAGCAGCGAGAGAAAAGCAGTTAGTTACCTATAAGGGAGCTCATAGAATTGTCAGCTGATTTCTCAACAGAAACTTTGCAGCCAGAAGGGAGTGTCAAGAAATATTCACAGTGATGAATAGCAAGGATCTACAGTCAAGATAACCCTACCCAGCAAAGCTATCATTTAGAATTGAAGGTAATATAAAGAGTTTCACAGACAAAAAAAAAAAAAAAAAAAAAAAAGCTAATGGAGTTCATCACCACTAAACCAGTATTACATGAAATTTTGAAGGGTTTTCTCTAAGAAGAAGGAGAAGGAGAAGAAAAAATAAAAAATATGAACAATAAGATGGCAATAAATACATATCTATCAACAATTGAATCTAAAAATAATAAACAGGGAATCTAGGGAACAAAATAAACTGATGAATAAAGTAGAACCAGAGGCATGGAAACATGGAATAAACTGACAAATCTCAGAAGGAAGGGGGATTGGAGGGTGGGAAGAGATTAACCAAAAAAACATATGCAGTATGTATAAACACAAACAATCCTATCTAATAAAAGAAATATTATTCTTTTAACCATTACTTTGCTACACCCACCAGCCACGCCCACCATCCAATCAGGAGCAACTATGCAAATTAACCCAACCAAGATGGCAGTTAATTTGGTATCCAGGAGCAGAGCGAAGACAGCATAGAAGAAGGAAGCCAAGCATTGCAGAAGGGAGCGAAGTTGCAGAGAAGCAAGCAAGCGGGGATGCAGAGAAGGGAGGGAAGAAGGTGGGGCAGGGGAGAAGCAGGCAGGGCAGGGGGAGAAGGGAGGAAAGCAGACCTCCGCAGGAAGCCCTATTGCAGGAATCTTCCTGCAACAGGCCTCTAGTAGAGTAATAAAGGCCTGTGACCCAATGTGAACCAAGTGAATGGGGGGCAATGGGAGAAAAAAGGGCAACATCTGTAATACTCTGAACAATAAAGATAAAAACATTTTTTTAAACCTAAATTCTTCTTACCAAACTGTATAGTATTTAGTGTTTGCCTTGCGTAAGTGAGTACCCTCATCCTGTCCCTCATTGGAAGCACCTGTCTTTGTTAGGTTTCTGATTAGTTGCTCTGACAAGAAAAGTTGTGATTATGTAGATAATTGGGCTCTTGATGTTGTAAGGGTGGGGTTGGTGTTCTTTCCAGTTTTCTACAGTCTAGATAGACTTGCCAGACTGATCCCAAGCTTTTACCTTTGCAAATAACACTTCCAGAGTATCCTTGGACATACATCCTTGTACCTTTATGTAATTAAGTATTTAGGACATTCTTAGATTATTTCTCTCAGAGGTTATGCAAATGTACACTTCTTACTGTTTGATCAGATTCTCTTCCAAAGATTTTTGTCAATTTCTACTTCTACCAACAGAAAAAACAGGTTTATGCTTGAGATTTCTTTTCAATTGGAGAATCCATAAATTAAATCTTATACATAGTTTTAAATAATATTATCCCAATATTTACTAAAGTTGAGTATCTCTCCATATGGTATATCTTAATTATTTTATTGGGTTCTTTGTCTTTTTCTGTTTTATGAGTTCATTCTTTGAGCTACTAAGAGTTTATATTATAAAATTAGTGTTAATTTGATATCTCTGCTTTAAGAAAACATTATATTTTAACTGTGTTTATTTGCAATCTGAAAAAGACTTACTATAGTTTTACGGAAGAGCCTTATACCAATACTTCCTGTTTTTTTTGTTTGTTTGTTTTTACCATAAGTTAATACAGTGCTTTAAACTTTTATTTCTTTCTGTTCTGTAAATAAAGGCTTTTTTTTTTTTAATCCTCACCTGAGGATATTTTTGCACTGATTTTTAGAGAGATTAGAAGGGAGAGGGAGAGACAGAGAAAAAGAAACATTGATGGGAGAGAGACAGATCGATTGGTTGCCTCCTGAACATGCCTGGAGCAGGCCAGGGATTGAGCCTGCAACTAAGCTATGTGTCCTTGACCGGAATCAAACCTGCGACCTTTCAGTCTGGGGGCTGATGCTCTATCCACTGAGCAAAACCGGCTAGGGCTAAAGGATTTTTAAAAAATATTTTATTGATTTTTTATAGAGAGGAAGGGAGAGGGATAGAGAGTTAGAAACATCGATGAGAGAGAAACATCGATCAGCTGCCTCCTGCACACTCTCCACTGGGGATGTGCCCACAACCAAGTACATGCCCTTGACCGGAATCGAACCTGGGACCCTTCAGTCCGCAGGCTGATGCTCTATCCACTTGAGCCAAACCAGCCAGGGCAAGGATTTTTTTTTTTTTAATGTTTAAAGTGGATTGGTGACTGAATACAGGAAAATAATTGGCCCACAACAATTTGTTGAAAGAAAAAGAAACTCAGAAAAAGAGGAAAATAAGAATTATATTGTGTCTGAAAAAAACACAAAACATTTTAAGAAGTAATTAGTTTTTATGGGTAATTTGAAAGAGAACTACTTTTAAATTAATATTTAATTTTACATTATAGTTTCTGAGCATTTGCATGTTCATTTTAGTAGGACTTTGTTATTGACTTAAATTTACTTAATTCAAAATGATTATATAATATATATATATATTTTCTCTTGGGTGGGAATTAAACTATTAGAATGAAAAAATATAATAGCATTAGATGTGGCTAAATGGAAGAACATGTTGTCAAAGGAAAATTATTCTCTCCATTCACATCATCCTTTCAAAGCCTCTAAGTGGTATTTGAGTTATTGTTATATTTTACTTTATTAAATGAGGAAGACTGCATTTAGATTGTGAACTAATATTTTTAGGAATCAATTTTGGAAACATTAATTCAAGGAATATGTGTTGAGTGACTTCTGTGGAAAACACAGTGATGGTAGAGACATGTAGAGAGCTTGCACTGTAGTGTGGTAGGCAATTAACCTAGTAATTAAGAAAAAGAATATTAGGTATTATGCAAAAGAATAACAGAAGAGTCTCTATCAAATGCCAAAGTTAGCTGCTGACTTAAGAGTATTTCCCTATTATCAAACTCCCCAACTCCTCTATGCGTGGCAATCATATTTTTCCTTTCTATTGATCTAACCTCACCTCTTTATGGATGGGAAGTGGTGAACTTGTGATGGCAGCTATACCCAAATTTTCCCTCAGATATATTACAATAAAGTTGTTGAATTTCCTTCTACATGTGTACTTTAAAATATGACCACTCTGAGATTTGATCATTGGTGAATATGCAAAGCAGAAGGAAGAGCTGTTAAAGAGCAAACAGGGAAAATTCATAATAATCCTAAATGCCACTGTCCAGAATTCCACTCTGGGAAGAACAGAAAGATGGAGCTTGGTTTATGTGTTTCTTGCCTGCATTAATTTTTCTCTGTGTTTTGTTTTGCCTAGGTTATATAGGTCATTGAGCAGGGAGAACTAAAATCTCTAGTATTACACAAAAATGGCTTTGAATAGTAATAAGATTATAATAATTCCTTCTGGTGTGCTTTGATCCTAATTTTTGTTGGTTTGTTTTAAACAGATAATATATCCAACCCTGATGCTTGGCATGTGAATGTGTTTTTGAATATTCGTCCATCCATGGGCACTGGCGTTATGTTTGCTTTGGTTTCAGGTGACAAGGTGCCCTTTGCCTTGTCCTTGGTGGACTCCTCCTCTGAGAAGCTTCAGGTAACTTTATTTTAACCCTTTATGATCCTTGTTTTTTGTTTTTCTTTTTAAATATATTTTTATTGATTTCAGAGAGGAAGGGAGAGGGAGAGAGAGATAGAAGCATCAATAGAGAGAATCATTGATCTGTTGCCTCCTGCACGCCCCAAACTGGGGAATGAGCCTGCAACCTGGGGCACGTGCCCTGACCAGGAATCAAACCATGACCTCCTGGTTCATAGGTCAATGTTCAGCCACTAAGCCATGATGGCCGGGCTATGATCCTTGCTTTTTACTTAAATCTGTAAAATGGATATAATAGCAGTCTTTACCTCAAAGTGCTATTCTAATGATTAAATGAGATAGCTGATGTAAAGTGTTTGATACAATCTCTAGCACATCATTAAGGACTCAATAGATGTCCATTATTGTTACTTTTTTTGCTGGCTCATTTCTGAGGTCTGAACCAAGAAATAAGGGTGAGAAATTGAAAAGCTTTATTGCATGTGTAGCTAAGATTAAGATTGCTTGTGTAGGCTGCTTGGAGCCTTTTCGGAGTACATAGGGATCCACCCTTATTCAGAATTTTGGAGGAATCATGGGAATTAGTCTGTACTGGCATAATAGAAGTGAGTCTGACTACAATCTGCTCTCAACTATTCAGTGCCTAATTATAATGCTTGTGCTTTCTGGCACACTTAATCTTTTCTCCCACGAGTAAATTAGGAAAGACTAGAGAAAACTAAAAGCAGTTCACGTGGCAACTCTGGTTTAAAATTAGGAGGCAAAACAGGAAAAACTCTTGCTTCAAAGGAAACATGAGATTTATCAGAAGATCTGTATTATTCAGCTTTCTATTAGAGGCTAATAGCTCTGTTCTCATGTCATCCGGTGTGGATTCCAACAAGTTACAGCAAGAAGCTTACATTTGTGCCAAGATCGACGTGGATACTCTCTGGAGCTTTCAGAAAGAGATATGTAATTGAATAATGTCTGCAGTAATAAAAAGGTGTTGTTTGCAACTTAAAAGGTGACTTGGAGGAGTTTCTGGTGGTTAACTGTAAACAACCTAAAAAGATCCTGCTGAGTTTTTATCTCTAATCTACCACCACAGCAGTTTACCATAGGGGGATTTCAGCTTTTTGCTTGCTTGTTTGTTTTTTAACAAAATGGAATTCCTGTCTTTAGCATTATGTTCATATGGTGGAGGTTAACTCCTGCTGGCCATGCCTTTGATATTTATGTCATCCCTTTGCTATTTGTCTCCACGGCTCTGTTTTGGCATGTCAGGTTGCTTTCTCAGGATCTGTGTACTTCGTTTTATAATATTATTCCACACACTACTGATCATTCTGGAACATCTTTTCAGCGGACCATCTTTAAGTCTAAACGAGTTCAAGGATCTGGAGCGTATAACACAGTAACAGATCTTCTTGAATAATCTGTATTTGAGATGTATAGACTTAACATAGGTATCTTGGATTCCTGAGTAGACACTTCAGCCTCTCTCTGCCATCTGGGAAGCATGATAGCACTGCATCTCCCTAGATTTGATTTTATTTTCTCTCTCACGCATTAACATTTCCTCTATACACATATAAGCGATATGCATAAATCACACTTAACAAGTTGAGTACTTTTGTGTATCAGTAGTTTGAAAAGTTCAGCAAATAAATACATTTTCTCATTTGAGAATCATCTGTTAAATACTCTGTAACTTACTGCTGGTGATCCCTGTTGTTTCTCTCTCCGGGTTTCCTCATTTACTTTTTCCCAAGTCTGTAAGATTGCTTGGGTGACACAAAAATCTCTTTAGTCTTACTAAAGCACTTTAAATTTTCCAAGTCTTTTTTTCCTAACAAACAGTGATTCAAGTCCTTTCTTTTTTATATGCAAGTCTTGAAGTAAGGAAGGTTCATAAATAGAAAATATTGCTTAAGACACTACTTTAGGTTCTTGTTGTGGTTTATTGACTTTTCAGAAGTCACCATACATTTACATCGTAGCTAAACCTGAATTTTATAAAACTAATGTATATTCTAAAATTATGATTATTACTAGAGGCCTGGTACACGAAATTCTTGCACAGGTAGGGTCCCTAAACCTGGCCGGTGATCAGGACCGATTGGGGCCTTCTGGCTGCCGGCTGGGGCCTTCCTTCCCTGGCTGTCAGCAGGGGCCTTCCTTTGTTCTTCGCCACCTCCTGGGGGTTAGTGCATGTCATAGCAAGCGATCGAACTCCCGGTCTCCCGGTTGAACTCCCGAGGGGACACTTTGCATATTAGCCATATATATATATGTAAAATAATTAGTATTGTTTTCTTTTCAATTTGGAAGCTCTATCATACATTTTTTTCTCATTGAAATTCAGTTTTTGAGTTTCAAAAACCCTAAATCATTCTTAAGTAGTATTACTATCCATACTTGCTTATATTGAGTCTGCCTGTTCTTTAGGATATCCTGGTATCTGTTGAAAATACGGTAATATCCCGGATAGAGGCCTTAAATCTGTGTTCCAGTCCACAATCTCATCTGGAATTCAGAATCAACAGAACAAATCTGGAGCTGTTGACTCCACTTAAAAATGACATCATCTACTCTGAAGATCTTCAAAGAGAATTTGGCATCTTGGACAAAGCAATGAAAGGAACAGTAGCCACTTACCTGGGTGGCCTTCCAGGTATCTGCTTACTTTTTCTTCAGTTTTAAAAAGTGTATTTTTAATCACAGTGATAGTTGTTAGGGTCACCAAAGGAGGAACGCACGAGGCCAAAGTGGTGAGGGATTATGAATTTATTAGGTCATCTGGATACCAGATGGGCCGAGCCCCCAAATGATGCCAGCACCCAAATACAGGGAGTCAGAGATTTTTAAAGGACTCTAGGCAGTTTTTTTCTGGGCAGAGAACTCTCTGTGCAGGTCTGGATCTTGGGAAAGTCCAGAGGGGAGAGATAATGGTCTTAGCAAGTGGAATGTGGTCTAAGGGGAAGGGAATGTGCATTCTGAAGTGGCCTAAAGGTCAGTTCACAGGGGAGGGGTAGCAATTCAATTACTTGATCAAACATAACAGTAGTATTTTAAATAAGTAATTTTAGTAAATTGACATCAGAAGGGAAAACAGAATTCCTGTATCCATTATTCTTTTCCTCATGGTTTCAATTGACATTTTATTGTACATTTTTGTTTATTTTTTAAAATGTGAACTGAAACTAACCACATTTTGCCTCATTTGGCTATCCTAGCCAGAAAGAGTTTATTATTTCATTTCATCCTCATAATAGTCTTGTGAATTCAATATTTATTCTTCTATTCATCCATTCTTCATCCAGTATTTCTTAAGAATCTACATCCTAGGCACTAGGAATAGAGTAATAAACAGATATGATCCCTGCTATTAAGGGTTTTACAATCTAGTGGCAGAGGCAGACATTAAACAAATAATTAGAAAAATTTAAAAAGATAAAATTGTCCTAACTTCAGTCTCCTTCCATTACCATTTATTTCCCCTTTACCCTCTTCTACCTCTCCCCATCCACGATATAAATCTGATATCTGAAGGACTAAAAGAATTTAACTAGGTGGTTGCAGTGGGGATTAGCATTAATATGCAAATGAAATGGTCTATGTGCTGGGAAAATGGGAAGGAGTTGACCTGCTTGAGGAATATAGAGATCAGTATGGTGAAAGCATACTGAGCAGGGGATGGCAGTGCAGGATGAGGCTTTGAACTGGGTGGGGGTAGGGGTGAATTAGGAGGTTTGCAGTCCTGGCACAGGGTCCAGAGTCTAATTTTAAGAGCTATGAAGATCATTACAAAGTTTTAGACAAGCAAGTTGTATATCATCAATATAGCATCCTGTGTAATGGATGGAGATGGACAGATGAGAGACAAAAATGAACAAGATGAGTTGGGGGCTCCTGAAGTAGTCCAGATGAAGGCGCAGTATTAATAACAGCAGCAACAGCTGTACTACTTGTTCATAGTGCTTCAAATGTATCCACTCACTGAATTTTCAAAATAGTTTTGTGGGGTAGGTACTATTACTACCGCATTTTACAGATGAGGATGCTGTTGAACTACGGTGATGGCAGTGGAGATGGTATACAGTGATTAGACTGGAGATGTATAAGAGAAATGAAATTAATAGGATTTAATGATTATAGGATCTCCTAGGTATCTAGCATGAGCAGTAGCATGGGTGGGGAATTCACACCACGTTGGAGAAAACTGGAGGAAAAGCAGGTTCATCTTTAACTTTATGTTAGAAAATATGAAATTGGCATAAATATTTTAATTTAAATGGCAAAAAAATTTGAGGCAGAAAGTTCTTTAAAAGAATTTTCAAATACCTTTGCAGGTTACTCTTATGGGTAGTTTGATGTCTGGACTTTAGTAACCTTCATTCCATTACTTTAACTGATCAGGATCTTCATTTCCCATATATGGAATTTTTATCTGGGTTTTAGAGGAATAGAAATAAATAGGCTCTCACAGTTACAGATAGATAGATAAAGATAGCTAAGTACGTTGGCTGATTAATAGGAAGTTAGTTAAGTTAGCATGGTTAATTATTAGGAATTATAATTAGACTTTGTTCAAATGAATAAATTCTACACTGAAACCCACCCCTACTTCATTCACAAATTATTTGAATGCAGTTCCAAAACTGCAGTTATGAAAACTTCAGTGGTTCCAGGGCTTTGGCAGCAGCACTGAAGACTGACTTCAGGCAAGATGGGTTTAGAAAAAAGTGAGGAAAAATTAAGGGGAACTGAAAATTGAGATATTAATAGTGTATGTCAACTATGGGATGGGTAAATTATAATTGTGCAAAATAGGCATATTAAATTGCATGTTATAAATTAAAAATCAGGGAACATTGATCATTCTGGGGATTTTTTATAATAGTGGCATAATCTATAGTGCTCAACCACAGTTAAAGGGGTTTCTTAATAAATATAAGCCCACAGAAAAGTGGATTGTCAAGTTAGAGGTAGAAAACTTAAAGTATATATATTTGCTTAAGGTACTGAGGAAGAAGAGTAAGGACTGAGAATATCTATTGTGAATTAAGATTCATGGAGCAGAGATGCCAAAAAAAAAGAGAGAAAGAATAGAGATATAGATGTTTTTTACGGTGAACTGTAGTTCTTAGGAATCCAAGGATGTTACCTACGTATTAAATTTGATAAAGAGAGTGAAAGTGTAGAAAGCCCCAAAGGCCATAAACTATTCACTGAAGCATCATTAAAATTGTTATTTTTTAGAACCAAACATTACATAAAAGTGAATTCCCTATCATGATCTGCCAATGTGTGCTCAGCAAGAAACTATTTCTTTGGAAAATAAAGAAATTTTCTTTAATTCCAATAATAATAAAAGAAACATTTATCATGGTATTTAAAAAATATTTCTAAGTAACTATAATTTAGAGTTGAAAAGTGATTTAACAATACTTAAAGAGACAATAATGAAGTTCAGCATTATAAGTAAGAATGTGCTCATTTCTCCCAAGTGTGTTTATCTTAGGTTTGGGTGGAACTGATTGTGTTTATGAAATGAAAGGAACTCATGTATGCTGAGTTCAGTGCTATGCACAGTGCCTTAAACACATAGGCTTCTCATATAAATTCATTAAATAGAGTTACATTATTAACTTTTCCCTTAGGGGTAGAATTTGGTTGGAAATGAGAAATTTGAGTAATTCCTCTAAGTGTAAGCAAATAAGATGGTAAAAGTCTTGGACTAATTTTTTAATGTTCTCTTTTACAGTTGTTCCATTCAGTGCAACACCAGTGACTGCCTTTTTTAATGGCTGCATGGAAGTGAATGTGAATGGTGTACAGCTGGATCTAGATGAAGCCGTTTCTAAACACAATGATATTAGAGCTCACACATGCCCATCAGTTTTGGAAAACAAAAAGAGCCCTTAAGTCATCTTTTCTCTGCTGATAACATCTTTTTTCTGGGTGTAATTGTACTTACATTTCAATAATAGTTGAAGGGTTTTACTTAGGATGGGCAGACCTTAATTATTTTATGGTACTTAGTTTGACCTTCTTGGAATTTTAAAAAGGTCTTTTTTTGAGAAAACAAGATTCTCTTGTGATATAAATCACATTGAAAAGTTCTTACCTCTGTTGCTGTCTAGAAATTAAATAATGAAAAACATAAGAAAATTAATTTGAATTTTTGCTACAAATGACATTTCTTCATTTTTATGTTTGTAAAGGTAAATTTTAATTGTGTCATCATGAACTAGTGTCTAAATATCTAGTTTTCTTGGAAGGCAAGAAAGTAAACCTAAACAGTGTTCATGAGACTAAGTACTATTGATCATAGCAGATACTATTTTGTTTTGTTTCTTCCTAATGAAAGCAGAAGAGACAGTGGCCTATTAATTTGAATTGAGTGGGAGGCCTTACAGCTTTATTCCAAAACAACTCCTCAGGGGCACCAGCTTCGGCTTCACCTTTCTTTCCCCGGACTCACATTTGAGCCAGTGGTTTTACTGAATTAGAGAACAAGTGGACACGTTTTCAGACAGCAGCACAGGAATCTTATCAGTTAATGAGGATGAGCTACCAGATTGTGTTGGGATGGGTGTGGAAACTGGGGGTGGGTACATTCCTTAAATTTGACTGTGCTGGTCACACAAGCTCCAGATTAGAAAAAGTAGAACTTAATGATGGAAAGAGTGAATGATTCCAACTTTAATTACCTGAATACGTTGCCAGAATGTGACTGTTTATTGAAGGACAAAGGGAACTATGAAAACTAAAATAGATTTTAATGAAAGAATAACAACAGAGGGACATAGTCAATATTATGTCTTTGGAGAAAGTAGTTTTATCACTCCTAAACCTATGATTCACATTAAGAATGTATCTTATGTTTCATTGACAGCTTTAGAGAATAAACTATTTTTTCCCACTATAGGTATTTTGTATCATGTAAAACACAATAAATTGCTGTATATTTTTAAAATTTATATGAATGATATCTATATTCTATCAACTCTTTGAACAGAACATAAAATTATAGGCCTGGCCAGATAGCTCAGTTGGTTAGAACATTGTCCTGATACTCTTAAGGTTGTGGGATTGATCCCTGGTCAGGGCGCAATACACCCATCAACCAATGAATGCATAACATGTGGAACAACAAATCTCTCTCTTTCTCTCAACAATCAATAAATTTTTAAAATCCTTAAACATCAATATAAAGTTACCTAGTATCCATGTAACTCTTCATGCAGCACAGTAGTTCTTTAGTTCAAAGATAGATAAAGCTCAAATATCTGATGAATAGTCATGGCTGCATTGTACACTGGAGCTGAGAAAGGAAGAAAAGCAAAAGTCACATTTATTAAGTATTTGCCAGAAATTGTGCTACACCATTTAATGGATGTAATTTTTCTTCCAATTACTACCATGTACTGTGGGTAATAAATTTCAGCAAACAACTACTGATAATTACTTTGGTGTAAAAAAACTAAGCAAGTGGAGTGGTGGTCTGTGTGGCTCAGTTGGAACGTCCTCCCAGTGGCACACACTGGAGGCAACCGGTGGATGTTTCTCTTTCTCCCTATCCCTCTGTCTAAAATTAGTAAAACATATCCTCGGATGAGGATTAAAAAAAAAAATAAGGAAGTAGAAAAACTGAAAGTATATGAAGAGAAAAAAGGAATGGAAGAAAGGGAAAAATGAATTTCTTTTTGAGAGGGAGCTCTATGATTCTCATTTAACTATGTCCCAAGACACTGAGCTATACAGGTCAATTCCACATTTGTCATTAGAAATAGAACCTTCCAACATGCAGTAATCTTCTTAGGGGCTCCAGATACTCATTTATAAATTTCATCTATCTTTGAGATGGACTCACATGTGGCTTAGAGAGAGAAGGTGTCCAGACCTCAGGCTAAGAATCTTTCATTTGACCTTTGATTTTGATGTTTGCCAAGAAACAGAGATTCCTAATTTTAAAGAGAACTGTGGTACTGAACATTATGCAAGACAGGTTGCAGATTGCCAGCTTGCTGATTTAATAACATTGGAAAGTATAGATCTGCCGCAGCATGCCCAGGTGCAACGTTCCTGAAAGCATTTGTGACTCACCCGAAGGGGGACATTTAGACACAGCAGGTGTGATGACTAATGATGAGATTTCATATCTGCAGGAAGGCATGGCTGGGAAGCCCAGGAGGACCCTGATAGAATTCTTGGTTCAGTTCAGTGAAGATGGTGCTTAGTTCAGATACTCTAGAATTTCTTCTTTCTGCCTTAAATGGGCAGTTGAGCTTCAAAATATTTTGTAATGGATATGAAAATATGTTAAAGGAAACAAAAGATATTTTAAATATAGGAAAATGAAATTTGTATGCCTTCATTTGTTTTTTCATTTTTATGCAGAGATTAAAAAATACAAAGCTAGTATGTTGCTTAGCAAAGATTTTTAAGATACCCTATATGTAGGATGATTGATTAAAAAAACAAACCTAATCACTTTTCAGAGTATATGTTCTTAATTGAGAAACAAAATTGTATTTCAGATTTGTGATGCCAGAAACATGAACAAACTAAAAGTTACTGTGCAGTTGTCTGAAATAATAAATCTAGCTTTTTGTGAAAAAATAAAGAGAACAGTGGTTTATATTTGGTGCTATTTGAGCTTTGTGTCTTGAAAAAATCCAAGTGACAGAGTCATTACAGTGTCCCCTAGAACTTACTCTTTTTAGACAGGTTATGGATCAGTAATATTAATGGTTAATTTGTGAGAACAGAGTTGTTAACCTTGGTTTTCCTGTCTGAAGTTTTAATTCCTCTATCAATCCCTGTGAGTCTTATAAAGTATGTCCAATTATATTTTCATTCTGAAACTGGTATTATTGATGGGGAAAATTTTTTGGAGGGTATGTTATTTAATAATAGACATTTCTTTAGGAAACCCCTTAAGCCAGTGGTTCTCAACCTTTCTAATGCCGCGACCCTTTAATACAGTTCCTCATGTTGTGGTGACCCCCAACCATAAAATCATTTTTGTTGTTACTTCATAACTGTAATTTTGCTGCTGTTAATGAATCGTAATGTAAATGTCGTGACCCACTGGTTGAGAACTGCTAGCAGGGTCGCCTAAGACCATCGGAAAACACAGATATTTACATTACGATTCATTAACAGCAGCAAAATTACAGTTATGAAGTAGCAATGAAAATAATTTCATGGTTGGGGGTCACCATAACATGAGGAACTGTATTAAAGGGTCTCGGCATTAGAAAGGTTGAGAACCACTGCCTTAAGCCTTTAATCTCTACAGTCAGTACAAAAGACTGGGATATTGGAGGTAATTTTATTTATTTAACCCTCACTGGAGGAGGGTTAATATCCAAAATATATAAGGAACTTGGATATTTTTTTCCATTGATTTTAATTTTTTTTGTAATCAGCTAGTTACTTTAAATCTTTATTGTTGAAAATATTATATATGTGTCCTTTTTTTCTCCCATTGACTCCTTATAGCCCACCCCCGCCCCCCAGGCCTTTACCATCTTATTGTCTGTGTCCATGGGCTGTGCATATATGCATACAAGTTCTTTGGTTGATCTCTTCCCATCCACCCTGCCTTCCCTCTGAGATTCATCAGTCTGTTCCATGCTTCTGTGTCTCTGGATCTATTTGGTTTATTTTATTCATTAGATTCCACGTAAGAGTGACATCATGTGATACTTGTCTTTCACTGATTGGCTGATTTACCTTAGCATAATTACTCTCCAGGTCCCTCCATGCTGTATCAAAGGATAAGAGATCCTTCTTTTTTACTGCTGCATAGTATTCCATAGTGTAAATGTACCACAGCTTTTTTATCCACTTACCTACTGATGGACACTCAGGCTGTTTCCAGATCTTAGATATTGTAAACTGTGCTGTTATGAACATAGGGGTGCATACATTCTTTCTAATTAGTGTTTCTGGTTTCTTAGGATATATTCCTAGAAGTGGGATCACTGGGTCAAATGGCAGTTCCATATTTAGTTTTTTGAGGAACTCCATACTATTTTTCATAATGGTTGCACCAGTCTGCATTCACACCAGCAGTGTATAGGGTTCCCTTTTCTCCACATCCTAGCCAGCACTTGTTGTTTGTTGATTTGTTGATGCTAGCCATTCTGACAGGTGTGAGGTGATACTTCATTGCCATTTTAATTTGCATCTCTCTGATGATCAATGACTTGGAGCATTTCTTCATCTATCTCTTGGCCATCTGTATGTCCCCTTTGGAGAAGTGTCTATTTAGGTCCTTTGCCCATTTTAAAAATTGGATTGTTTGTCTTCCTTTTGTTAAGTTGTATGAGTTCCTTATATATTTTGGATATTAACCATTTATCAGATGTATTATTGCCAAATATGTTCTCCCACACAGGGGACTCCTAAAATTTCTTTATGTTACAATTGATGATATGGATTTGGGAAAAGACAGGGTCACTGAAACCTCTAGAGACAAGTGTGAAAAATTTCTAATTCATTCATTTAGCAACAAATATTATTTTTTTTTTACCATTTTTTTATTCTTTTAAGTATTACAAATAGTAGTACATATGTCTCCTTTTTTTCCCCCATTGATCTCCCCCGACCTCCCCTACCCCCCAGTACATGCCTTCACCTGCCCGCCCTCCCCCCGGCCCCAGTGTCTTATATCCATTGGTTGTGCTTATATGCATGCGTACAAGTCCTTCGGTTGGTCTCTTACAGCCCCCCTCGCCCAACCTCCCCTGTCTTCCCAATGTAGTTTGACAGTCTGTTCAATGCTTCTTTGCCTCTGTGTCTTTTTCCCACCATTTCTTTCCTTTAAAAAGTTTTGCCTTTGCAGACTAGAAATAAACATATAATAACAAAACAAGATAAAACAAAAAAAATGTTTGAGTCCCAATTTCAATGTCCAACAGTTCTGAGTCCCCGTTTCAATGTCTAACAGTTCCTTATGTGTACATGTCAGCAATGATATCTGGATGGTCGGCACATGTTGGCAACGCAGGTCCGACCCTCTCTGGTTTGGTCCTAGGTAACCTGCAGCGGTGCACAGCTGCTGACTGCTCGCGTGGCAAGGCGTTGTCAGCGTCTTCCATCTCTGGACTGTTTTTACCTCTTGTCTTAGTGGTTGGAGCACACCTGTCAATTCCTCTCTGTTGCAGGAATCCATCTGGTCTTGGGGTTGTTTTCTGAAAATATAAAAATGTATTCTCGACCACAAGTTAATAAAGGAATCTTTTCTATATAATTGATTTGGGATCCTTTTTATTTTTGTTCAAATGATTTTTCTTTGTCTTATTTAGACACCATGTGTGTTTTTAATGGCCGTCTTGCTGTTAGCATTGCAAATGAAACTTAATTTGGTAAAGTAAAAATTTTCTAGATGTAATTTACTTATAGGATATTTTTCCTTACATGATATTGCCCTACTATCCCCCCCCTTTTTTTTTTATTAATGGAGGTTTTTGTAAATTTTATAATGCAGTCTTGATAACTTTAAATTTAAATTTTATTATTTTTTTGCCCACACATATGACTGCTTTAGGTTCATTGCATATTCAGGAATTTTACCATGAGATGAACTACCAATAGAAATTTTAGTTATTGCTTTAAGAACAGCTTTTTGTCCAGTACAATTAACTTTACTTGAATATTCACTTATTTCAATTAGCCTATTTAAATTAATCTGAAAACTCGATTACTATTTTACTGTCAAATTTAATACTCTACCAACAATCTTAGTTTACCCTGCAAATATTAATGGGAAGGATTATTTGCATTCTTGAGTGGGCCCTGAGCATTCCTGATGCTAGGCTGAATTTAGATATAGGGCAACTGCTGTCGGCCAAGTCTCTTGTCTGTTACCTGGGTCCTGATCTGAGCTGGGCCAAGTCTCTGTCTGTCACCTGTATCTCGATGTGAGCTGGGCCAAGTCTCTTTCTGTTGCCTGGGTCCCAATCTGAGCTGGGTGTGGGAAGCGCGAAGCAGCCATGGGGGCAGGAGACCTCCTTCAGAAGGGGTGAGGGTTCAAGCCCCTACTATGTTGGGGGGGTGAGGGTCTGTGCCCCACTTCTGTTGCCCCCCCAAGTTCTCTCCTGATGGCCCCTCTGCGACTGTGCCTGTCTTAGGTTGTTCCTTCCTTGAGGAATCTTACCCGTCTCTGGCTAACCAGCCATCCTCTGGGGCCAAGCAGGGAGCAACAAATATTATTGAGTAATTACTCTGCGTAAGGTAGAATGTCTGAAGAGCTAAACCCAACTGAATAGGAATTGACAATGCTCAAGTCAGCCCATGGTAGGCCTCATATTCCTATTCCTTGGAGTTACAAAGCAGGTTCTTTCAGGTTGTACTAAGAAATGGAGGCAATACAACTTGTGATCATTGCTTCTACATTAGAGTAGTTTATTCCTTACAAACAAGATTGATTTGACAGTGATCTTACACATGGGTTACTAGCTATTATCATGTTTCAAGCTTTCACAGAAAATTTATATTTGAAAATCGGGCTTTCTCCGATGGAAGAGACATTGGTCAATGGTTCATCCAGTGATATACTTGGGTGCACTCCTAGCTCTTGGCTATCTTGTGTTCATGTTTGTAGAGTATGACAGTGAAGGGCAGTTTCATGGATCAGCATCCTATGCAGTTTTCTGGTACATATTAACATAAACACTTCAAGGTCTGATTACCAAATCAAATTGATACCATGAAAAGACTGAATAAAGATAATGGCTAAGAAAGTCAGAAGTGGAACTAACTGAGTATAGAGTTGTTTGGAACAAGTAGTACGCTGAGGCTGTGAGGCATATCCTGAGCCACAGAAACTACTATTGCAATGCTGCAGACCTGCCATGGTATAGCAATTACCTTGTGGATAAGAGTAGCATCCAGTGAACTTACAGACTCACTTCTGTGTCCTACAACTGCTTTCCACAGCAAGCCCACTCCAAAGATAACACTAGTTCTATCTGAGAATTTTTTTTGTATGTTATTTATTTTAAAATTAAATAAATCTTTATTGTTCAGCTTATTACAATTGTTCCTCTTTTTTCCCTCATAGCTCCCCTCCACCCGGTTCTCACCCCACCCTCTGCCCTTACCCCACCCCCACTGTCCTCATCTATAGGTGTATGATTTTTGTCCAGTCTTTTCCCTCACCCCCACACCCCTTTCCCCCAAGAATTGCCAGTCCACTCCCTTTCTATGCCCCTGAT
Organism: Corynorhinus townsendii; assembly: GCA_026230045.1. NCBI lineage: Eukaryota > Metazoa > Chordata > Mammalia > Chiroptera > Vespertilionidae > Corynorhinus > Corynorhinus townsendii. The sequence goes on from JAPDVU010000002.1 coordinate 86,526,851, forward strand.
TCTATTATATTCACCAGTTTATTCTGTTCATGAGATTTTTTTATTCACTTGATTTTTAGATTCACTTGTTGATATGTATTTGTTGTTTATAATTTTTATCTTTACCTTTTTCTTCTTCTTCCTCTTCTTAAAGAATACCTTTCAGCATTTCATATAATACTGGTTTGGTGGTGATGAACTCCTTTAGCTTTTTCTTATCTGTGAAGCTCTTTATCCGACCTTCAATTCTGAATGATAACTTTGCTGGGTAGAGTAATCTTGGTTGTAGGTTCTTGCTATTCATCACTTCGAATATTTCTTGCCACTCCCTCCTGGCCTGCATAGTTTCTGTTGAGAAATCAGCTGACAATCGTATGGGTGCTCCCTTGTAAGTAACTAACTGTTTTTTCTTGCTGCTTTTAATATTCTCTCCTTGTCTTTTGCTCTTGGCATTTTAATTATGATGTGTCTTGGTGTGGTGCTCTTTGGATTCCTTTTTTTTAGGGTTCTCTGTGCTTCCTGGACTTGTAAGTCTATTTCTTTCACCAGGTGGGGGAAGTTTTCAGCATTATTTCTTCAAATAGGTTTTCAGTATCTTGTTCTCTCTCTTCCTCTGGCATCCCCATAATTCTGATATTGGTACACTTGAAGTTGTCCCAGAGGCTCCTTACACTATCTTCATATTTTTGGATTCTTTTTTCTTTTCTGATTGAGTGTTTTTTGCTTCTTTGTATTTTAAATCTTTGACTTAATTCTTGCGTTCCTCTAGTCTGCTGTCAGATTCCTGTATAATATTTTTTATTTCAGTCAGTGTATGCTTAATTTCTAGTTGGTCCTTTTTCATATCCTCGAGGATCTCGCTAAATTTATCTGCCTTTTCTAGAAAATTCTTGAAAAACCTTATAACCATGGTTTTGAACTCTATATTCAGTCATTTGTTTTCCTCCATTTCTTTCATTTGTGACCTTTTCTTTGTCTCCACATTTTGGCTGCTTCCCTGAGTTGATTGAGTGGCTTTGTGTGCTAGGTCTCCTAAAGGGCCCAGTGGCTCAGCCTCCCGGTTACCTGAAGTGGACACTCTTGGTGAACCCCTTTGTGGGCTGTGTGCACAGTCTTGTTGTAGTTAAGTCTTGATTGTTGTTGGTATCACTGGGAGGAATTGACCTCCAGGCCAGTTGGCTGTGAGGATCAGCTGTGTCTACTCTGGGAGAAGTTTGGTGCTGGAGACACCCTTAGGAGACAAAACTTGCAAAAGCCTCTGTGCTCAGCTTGGATGGGGCAGAGTCTCAGGGCAGAGCAGACAGCATTGGTGTCCTGTCAGCCCTGCCCTAATAGGCCCTTGTGTCTCAGTGTCCCATGGTAATTATTGCAAGCACCTCTGAGAGAAAGCAGCCCTCGAGTTCTGTCCTCTGCCAGACAGTCCAGTTTTTCTCCTAATGAGTCTGGATCCCCAGAGTCTCGCCCGGAACTGGAGTTCAGCACAGTCAGGAGCTTTTGTCTCCCTCCCACTTAAGAAAGCCAGCCGCACACTCCGTTGCCAGTCCTCTCTGCTCGCGCAGCTCCTCTGAGTCTCAGTGTGTTTTTCTCTTTCCTTCTAGTTGTAGAATTTCCATTCAGCCAGACTTCCTGTGGTTCTGGAGGATGTCCATTTTGTCTTTTAGTTGTAGTTTTGAAGTTGTTGTGTGAGGCAGCAGTTTAGGTGTTTACCTGTGCCACCATCTTGGTTTCTTGCTCTATGAGAAATTGTACAATAAAATTTGTAGTTTACTGGTGAGAAATATTTCCTGCTAAAGTCTCAAATGGTGGAATCTGAAATCTTATTCTGTAACTAGGGGCCCAGTGCACAAAATCATGCACTGAGCAGGGGAGTCCCTCAGCCCAGCCTGTGTCCTCTCTCAGTCTGAGACCCTTTAGGGGATATCTGCCTGGAGATCGGCCTAAGCTGGCAGTCAGCCATCTCTCTCGCAGTCCAGGACTCTCTCACTCTAGGACCCCTTGCTCCTTACTGTTTGCCTGCAGCAGAGGTGGGAAAGGCTCCTGCCGCCGCCCTGCACTAGCCAGCTGTGAGTCTGGCTTCTGGCTGAGCAGCACTACCACTGCTGCACTCGCCAGCCATGAGCCCACTTTGAGCCCCTGCAGGGAGGTCAGTGCACATCATAGCGACCGGTTATTCCATGTCCTTCCGCCATTTGGTTGATTTGCATATGAGGGTTTTATTACATAGGATTGGTCTCCAGATGGAAAAGCAGCTTGGTACATTTGATCCTTCTTCAAGTTGATTTGAACAGAAGGGAGATTAGGCTAATATTTAACTGACATAGGGAGAATCTAACATTATTATCTGTAGTTCCCTAGTAATAAGCAAACAAAATAATAAATTATATACATGCAAGTAATAAATATAATACATATTAAAGTGTAGTTAAAGCCCTATTGAACCTTGGGGCTGAGGCTGGAGCCTTCCTGAGCCAACTTGGCATGTACAAGGTATCCACAGAGGACTGGTAGCTGGCTCCTCTGAAAAATAGGCACTGTCTTAGCCTTCTTTGTATATACAACTAGCAACATGTCAATCAGTAATTGTATCCCAGGAGATGCCCAAATTTGAAACCATATATGCCTTTATTCTTATTGGTTATCCCATCACTTAGTACATGTTATATTATTGGAGTGAACAAATTCTATCTCCAACTCTACTCATAGCCTGCTGTATCACTGAGTCCCAGCCAATAATATTATCAATTTAATACTTCTGAAGACAAATGTGATATTTAATTTAATTAAGCAAATGCTGATGATGACTCTGAAAATTTGTATAATCATATAATTGGAACTCTGGGCTAGATACTGTCCTAGGAAAAAGTGCCCTAGTCCTGCCACCAATATTTTTACAGTCTAGGGGATAGCAGACAAATGGACCAGTAATTAAAACATGAGCTTGAGTTTGATAAGTGGTGCAGCAGAGAAATAAACATTTCAGGAGGTTATGTGGAGGAATAAATGGGTTTCAAATGGAAGCTTAGTGAAGTACTTTCTGAATTAGGCCCAATAAGATAGATAGGAATTTCCATTAGTTTCTCTGCTTCCAAGTCCTGTTGCCCACAATGTTTCCAGATGACCTCTCACACAAAGATCGTATTTCACTATAATCCTCATAACCTCCTTTGTTTATCTATTGATTATTGCCTGAAGTACATATGATTAATTGGGCTTTCAAGGGCTGTCATTATTAAACTAGTGGATCTTGACCCAAGATGCTTACCAGATTCACTGGCCCCATCCCAGACAACTAAATCAGAAGATTCCCATGGGTAACCAAAGTAACAAGCCACAGATCCAGCCTCTGGGTTACTCTCTAGCCCAGCAATTTTCTTTTTTTAAAAAAATTCTTTATTGTTTAAAGTATTACATGTAGTATTACACATGTCCCCTTTTGCCCATTGACCTCTCCTTGGCCAATCCCATCTCTCAGCACATGCCTAATGCCGGGGTGATATCCAGCATCTAGAAGCGTTCAGGAATCAGGAAACTGTGCTGTGGTGTAAATTAAAGCGACTAGAAATATAATATAAATTTGTAAACCATGGGGGAGCCAGAGGAAGCGTAGATATAGAAACCATGTTCTCTGAATCTCCGGACCCCTTGCTCTTTATTAACACAAATTGCCCTAAAGATAAATAGATATATATATCAAAAGGTAAGGTTTATTATACAGAGGCATTGTCAGTTTTGGGGGAACTGCCTTCTGCTGTTCAGATATTTGGCCAGCAGGAGGCAATAACATGTAGATTAAAATGCCCTCAGCTGTCTGGCAGCAAGCAATCATTTATGTAAATTCAGGTTTGGGGAAATGCTTTTCAGCCATTCCAGTATGCAATAATATGTATTCTCTCAGTCCTTGCTGAAGGCTCAAGGTCCACCAACCTTTTGATGAACTTCTTGCATTTATGACCTGTTGGAATTAGTCTTCAGCACATGCCCTCACCCTCCTAGTGTCTGTGTCCATTGGTTATGCTTATATGCATGCATACAAGTCCTTTGGTTGATCTCTCCCCTTACCCCCACCCTCCCCTGCCTTCCCTCTGAGGTTTGATGGTTTGATCGATGCTTCTCTGTCTCTGGATCTGTTTTTGTTCATCAGTTTATGTTGTTCATTATATTCCATAAATGAGTGAGATCATGTGATATTTATCTTTCTCCAACTGGCTTATTTCGCTTAGCATAATGCTCTCCATGTCCATCCATGCTGTTGTGAATGATAAGAGTTCTTTCTTTTTTTACAGCAATGTTGTATTCTCTAGCCCAGCAATTTTCAACCAGTGTGCCACAGCACACTAGTGTGCTGCAAGAATTTTAAAAACATGCAGTGCCTGATCTCTTTTCCCTTAGTTTGTCAAATAAAAGAATGACAACAGGCAACACAACAATAGCCATCCAGTGTGAATGCCCTGTTTTGAACCATAAATATATAGGTCATATAATAGAGTTGCATCTTATTGGTAATGCCATATAATAAAGTTGTGTCTGACTGGTTAATTCTTGGTACTGAAATCCTTATAAACATGTCTAGGCACCTGATTTTTAAAAAGTCACTTTGGAGTAAAAAGGATAGTTAACTACTGTTGTTATTTGTAGATCAAAATTATACCAATTTTTTTTTTTGGTCAGATCAGCAAAAAATACAATTTATTTTTGGTATGCCACAGAATTTTAGTAGTTTATGAGTGCCATGAGAAAAAACGTTGAAAATCGCTGCTCTAGACTTATGCACTCCCTTCCCCATTCCTTTTGTCTCCTGTGTGCATGTACACACACACACACACACACACACCAGAAGGGCAGACAAAGCATAAAATTGAGTGAAAAATAGAAATAAAGGAAAGGATATGGAGGAACAGGTCGTGTGTGCATGTGCATGTGCATGTGTGTGTGTGTTTGTACAAAACCAGGAGAAAAAGACAATGAAGAAAAAAGATATGAAAAAAAAAAAAGATTCACTGAGAGATTTGGTAAGATACAAAATAAATAATGAAGTGGAAGAAAGAGAAGAAGCAAAGATTACAAAAGATACTGGATGAATAGGATAAGATAGAAATAGAGAAAAATACAAAAGGAAATGAAATATCTATTTTCCTGTAGTCACTTAAATAAGAGTAGGTAGAGACAAAATTGAGATACCCACAGAAAAAGAGAGATTGAAAAGAGGCAGGGATGATGAAATAGGGACAGATATTTAAAAGACAAGCCCAAGAATGAAAAAAAAGGGAGAGAAAAAAAAGGAGAGAGAAAGAGAAACAAGAAAAAAGATCAAATGACCATGAAAATAGAGAAAAATATTAGGTAGAGGAAAGGAGGATGAGCCAAGTATAGAGAATGGAAGAGTGAGGTAGAAAGAAACAACAAATACAACTGAAAAGAAAGAAGGAGAGCTCCAGGAGGAAACCAGCAAGGAGAGAGACATAGAATTAAATAAAAAGGGGAATATGTCTAGAAAAGGAAAGCGGAAACAAGAATAAAATAATAAAAATTAAAATGGAAAAAAAAGGATGGAGAATTAGACAAAGAGACTGAGAAAAAGAAAGAAAAGGAGAGAGGTGGGGCAAGGTAGTTTTACAGTTGTGAGTATTACAAACACAGAGTTTATTCTCATGTTACTTAATTTTTATATTATTTTCCATATGAACAACTATAAACCCACTTTTACCCCACTCTATACAGAGAGAGGCAGGAAGAAGCGGTTGCTCAGCTAGTTTATCCAAGGTGAGGATGGCGACCATAAGGACATAATAAGATGTTCCATGCCCAGAGGTGGCGCCTTTGGCCAAGTAGCTGCTGAGAGTGTACAGTCAGTGTTCCTGAAATCAGTCATCAGGGACGTCCCTGTAGGGGCTGATTGTTCAAAATCCAGGTGTGAGGGGTTTAGTTTATTCTAAAGGCTGTGAGGGGAGGATCTGTTTCCGGAAAAGGGTAAAGTTTTATAACCTTGAAAGATGTATTGATGCTATCTGTTTTCACCATTCCAATTTTCACCAACATCACTAGAACATACATTCAGATTTATTATGATGCAAGATCAGAAGTGCTGTTCAGTTAAGCACTAATGTTAATGTTCATTTAACAAAAGACATAGATTCTGACTCTTAAATTATGTGAGGGGGAAGGTAAAGAACCTAGAAAATAATTATCTAACATAAGTAATGTAGATCATTTCCTCAGAAAGCAATAAAATATCTTTGCTGCTTCCTGCAGAAATGACTTTAAGGCATTGATATATTGTGGTTCTTCTACATAATATTTGGATAGTGTGGTTTAGAAAGTAAAAAAACAAAAACCAACTGTAGAATTTTATATTCAACCTTGCCCCCATTTGTTAATCATAAATTTATTCAAATAAAAATTATTTTCCATGATCTAGTCAATTATATATGCAGTTATTATTGAATAGTTTGTTCTGTGATTTAAAAAAATTTTAAAAAACCCTGTTATTATATACAAATATAAGACCTCATTGGGTAGGCAGGATGGGAGATACTAAATAACTCAAATATTAAATAAGGAAAAAAATCAGTTTTAACTAACAAAGCTGTTTCTGAAAGTAGTTTCTATCTACTTCTTTAGTTTGCCTGAGTAGAAACTGGAAAATGTCAGGCTATGAGATCTAGAAAAGTTGTGTGATGACCAATCTGAGGTAAAGTCAGAAAAATAACATATATTTCAAAATTTTCCTAGGGATTCTCTATTACTTTGTATTCATGGAACTACTCTGTAATACTTCAAACATAAGACATATTTAGTTCTGCTAATTGCTTAATAAAACATACCATACTCAAGAACACTTAGGGCTGAGAAAACAAGCTGAAAATATTCATGAGCTGTTCCAAATTCAATAATATGATTAGATGTTTTTCATTTTTATTCTTAACTTAGATTTAAAAGTAGCACTTTGGATCCACTTTCTCTTCACTTATGCTTTCAGTTTAGTACATAAGTAAAACCCATGGGAACTAGGAACACAAGTGGCAAATTGCTATAAGCCCTCAGTTCTTTTCCCTGCCTTTTTCCTCACCTGCAAAGTTCTTCAGTCATAGGAGAGTGAGTAAATCCTCACTATAGACAAAAGAGGTGAATCCTGTGGTTAAACTCATTTTAAATACATACTACTTCCTTGGCTATTAATTGCTTTGTCTTAATCTCAAGTTCTCTATAGGATTTCCCAGGCCCTTCATAGTCTTTCCCTTCCTCCTGTCCCCAGACATCATCTCTACCTCATTAGACCAGTTACTCATGGCCCTTCATGGGTTGCCATTTAATCCACTTGTCTTCATTATGGTTTGGCCTGTGTTTTTCATTTGACTAATGGAGCCCTCCCCACCTTTAGTCACCTTGTAACATTTGTAGATATTTTCATGTATATTGTTTACACTGTGTCTTTCCAGAGGCTGTAATTTTCATGAAAGGCGGGGCATTATCTGTACCCCAGTAGCTGGCATTTAATAAGCTATACATATTTGTTAAATAAATAAATAAATTCTATTGTTTACATGCACTTGCTTTACTTCCTCTCCAACTAGGTTGCAAACATTTATGTACATGGAAAATACCTGTTATTCTTTTTATCCAGAGCTGCTTGCGGACAACATCATTGCCTCCTACAATACCATTGACTTCGTGGATACTTGAAAAATCTAGACTCATTAAAATCCTGAGGCACTAGAGAAAATCAGAGAGCTCAAGGAATTTTGTACACAGGAATGAGGTGTGTACGTTTTAGTAAGCACTGTTCCAGCATGCTGAGATGAGCTGTATTATGCTTCACCTTCCTCTGGTCCAGAAGAGAGAATAATTCGACAGTAAAGAGCAGAACATTTGCAGCAGATAAAGGGAAGCACTGAAGGTGTCTGTGTTCTGTTTGGAAAGAAGCAAGAACGAGGGGCTGTCCCTACTCAAGTCCACAGCAGGATGGCTTGGGGTAAAAGGCCTTGCACTATAAAGAGACACTGCAATGTAAGGAAGATATAGACATGCAAAGATTCATCCTGCTTTTCTCCTCAGTCTTGGAATTTCATGTCCCAGGCTAAACAGATGACTCTTATTACTGAGGAGCAGCCCACATCTACAAATCTTGGCAGGACTGTCTCACAGGAAATCCTCTACTTTTATATCAACGTGGACATGTCATTTTTTTTTCAAATACTCTTACAAAGGAGTGTTTCATCATTAATTTGACATCCTTAGGAATAACTCAAATTAATTCTACCCAGTCGCAAAGAAAAAAATCACCTCCAGTTATTTACATTTAACAGACCTATTTTTCCCTTTCTGACATGAAAGCCCAATACCCAACTACATTTTTGGAGGTACATTTTATATTTTTGCCTGCAATCCTGCCTTTCTCTCTGTCTGCCTTTGAAGATAAACCCACATTTCAGTCCTAATTTGTTTCATGTCAGTAAAGTTAAAACAGAACTGTAACACATTTGGCGGAACATGTTACGGTGTTTGGGAATACTGCTGTCTTCCTTCCTATTGTCTCGTACTGACTGCTTGCAGCTTTCCAGGTCTCACTGCTGCTCATTACTTTTTTCTTTAATTGAAGTAAAATTCACATAATGTGTAATTCGCCTTTTTTTTTTTTTGAATTTAATAAGCGTGCTCGTGGGTGAGGAGAGCATTTTTTAAATTATTTTATTTTTTATTAATATTTTTATTGTTTAAAGTATTACATATATTAGTACATATATCTCCTTTTTTCCCCCCATTGACCTTCCCCCAGCCTCCCCTACCCCCTGTCAAATGCCCTCATCCCCCCGCCCCTCCCCCCCAGTGTCTTGTGTCCATTGGTGTGCTTATATGCATGCATTCAAGTCCTTTGGTTGATCTATTTCCCTCCCTCCACAACACTCCCCAGCCTTCCTGCTGTAATTTGACAGTCTGTTTGGTGCTTTACTGCCTCTGTATCTATCTTTTTATTAATCAGGTTATAATGTTCTTTATTTTCCATAAATGAGTGAGATCATGTGGTATTTTTCCTTCATTGCCTGCCTTATTTCACTTAACATAGTGCTCTCCAGATCCATCCATGCTGCTGCAAATGGTAAGAATTCCTTCTTTTTTATAGCAGCATAGTATTCCATTGTGTAGATGTTCCACAGTTTTCTAATCCACTCATCTGCTGATGGGCATTTAGGCTGTTTCCAAATCTTAGCTATGGTGAATTGTGCTGCTATGAACATAGGGGTGCTTATATCCTTTCTCTTTGGTGTTCCTAGTTTCTTGGGAATATATTCCTAGAAGTGGGATTACTGGGTCAAATGGGAGTTCCATTTTTAGTTTTTTTGAGGAAACTCCATACTGTTTTCCACAGTGGCTGCACCAGTCTGCATTCCCACCAGCAGTGCACAAGGGTTCCTTTTTCTCCACATCCTCTCTAGCACTTGTTGTTTGTTGATTTGTTGATGATTGCCATTCTGACAGGTGTGAGATGGTACCGCATTGTCCTTTTGATTTGCATCTCTCGGATAATTAGTGACTTTGAGAATGTTTTCATATGTCTCTTGGCCTTCCTTCTGTCTTCTTTCAAAAAGATTCTATTTAGGTCCGTTGCCCATTTTTTGATTGGGTTGTTTATCTTCTTTTTGTTAAGTTGTATGAATTCCCTGTAAATGCTGGAGATTAAACCCTTATCAGTGATAACTTGGCAAATATGTTCTCACATATAGTGGTCTTTCTTGTTGTTTTTTTTTTTTTGTTTTTTTTTTTATTTTAATTTTATTTTATTTTTATTGTTTTAAGTATTACAAATAGTAGTACATATGTCTCCTTTTTTTTTCCCCTTTGATCTCCCCCCGACCACCACTACCCCCCAGGACATGCCTTCACCTGCCCACCCTCCCCCCCCCACCCCAGTGTCTTATATCCATTGGTTGTGCTTATATGCATGCGTACAAGTCCTTCGGTTTGTCTCTTACAGCCCTCCTCGCCCAACCACCCCTGTCTTCCCAATGTAGTTTGACAGTCTGTTCAATGCTTCTTTGCCTCTGTATCTTTTTCCCACCATTTCTTTCCTTTAAAAAGTTTTGCCTTTGCAGACTGGAAATAAACATATAATAACAAAACAAGACAAAACAAAAAAATGTTTGAGTCCCAATTTCAATGTCCAACAGTTCCTTATGTGTACATGTCAGCAGTGATATCTGGATGGTGGGCACATGGTGGCAATGCAGGTCCGACCCTCTCTGGTTTGGTCCTAGGTAACCTGCAGCGGTGCACAGCTGCTGACTGCTCCCATGGCAAGGCGTTGTCAGCGTCTTCCATCTCTGGACTGTTTTTTCCTCTTGTCTTCATGGTTGGAGCACTCCTGTCAATTCCTCTCTGTTGCAGGAATCCATCTGGTCTTGGGGTTGTTTTCTGAAAATATACAAATATATTCTCGACCACAAGTTAATAAAGGAATCTTTTCTATATAATTGATTTGGGATCCTTTTTATTTTTGTTCAAACGATTTTCCTTTGTCTTATTTAGACACCATGTGTGTTTTTAATGGCCGTCTTGCTGTTAGCATTGCAAATGAACCTTAATTTGGTAAAGTAAAAATTTTCTAGATGTAATTTACTTATAGGATATTTTTCCTTACATGATATTGCCCTACTATCCCCCCCCTTTTTTTTAATGGAGGTTTTTGTAAATTTTATAATGCAGTCTTGATAACTTTAAATTAAAAAAAAATTTTTTTTCCCCCACACATATGACTGCTTTAGGTTCATTGCATATTCAGGAATTTTTACCATGAGATGAACTACCAATAGAAATTTTAGTTATTACTTTAAGAATAGCTTTTTGTCCAGTACTTGAATATTTACTTATTTCAATTAGCCTATTTAAATTAATCTGAAAACTCGATTACTATTTTACTGTCAAATTTAATACTCTACCAACAATCTTAGTTTACCCTGTAAATATTAGTGGGAAGGATTATTTGCATTCTTGAGTGGGCCCTGAGCATTCCAAATGCTCAGCTGAATTTAGATATAGGGCAACTGCTGTCGGCCAAGTCTCTTGTCTGTTACCTGGGTCCCGATTGAGCTGGGCCAAGTCTCTGTCTGTCACCTGTATCTCGATGTGAGCTGGGCCGGGTCTCTTTCTGTTGCCTGGGTCCCGATCTGAGCTGGGTGTGGGAAGCGCGAAGCAGCCATGGGGGTAGGAGACCTCCTTTAGAAGGGGGTGGGGGTTCAAGCCCCTGCAATGTTGGGGGGGGTGAGGGTCTGTGCCCCACTTCTGTTGCCCCCCCAAGTTCTCTCCTGATGGCCCCTCTGCGACTGTGCCTGTCTTAGGTTGTTCCTTCCTTGAGGAATCTTACCCGTCTCTGGCTAACCAGCCATCCTCCGGGGCCAAGCAGGGTGCTGTGAGGTTCAGTTCTGTCTCCTTGGTAGCCTATGACCCCGTGGCCTCCACACCCAGCACCTGCCTTGGGAACCCCTGGCCTGCTGGCAGGGTCCCGGTGCTGATCACATATCTCGGGGAACTCGGGTTTCTTCTCCAGTGAGGGCCCAGCTCACACAATTGGATGTGAGACAGATCCCTGGTATCAGCCCCCACGAGGCTTCAAGCTCATCATGAGCAGAAAGCTCAGGTAACAGCTGAGGGCAATTGGATTGTGAGAAGAGGGTCCCTCTTGGCACAAAGGGCAAGAGGGGCCAATATAGGATGCTCAAGTGCCTTCCCAGTGCCTTAATTCCTTCTGCAAGGGATTAAATCCTTTCATGTCCCTTTTTTTAAATTGCTGCCCACCATTCAAAGAATTAGTTTATAAGTTTGTTTGGGATAATTGTAAAGTATGCTGTTGTAAAATATCTAAGATTATAATGAGATTGTAGAATAATATCATGTAAGGATATTCTTTGCCCTAGGCCCTGGCAATTCCATTTCAAACTGGCTGTCAATTTCTTTTTGTAGCTTTATATAAACTTTGTCAGGGAGGCAAAAACACAAATTACTTACTTTAGTTCAAGAGGCCAAATATATTGACTTTCAATTACAATCCTTATGACTTTTGAAGGAAACTTCTCTTTGTTTCCTTCCAAAATAATTTTCAGTCTACAGAGAGTTTCATTTAAAAATTTTTGTCACATGAAACAATTTCTCTTAATGCCCCGCCCCCTTGTTGTCTGTGTACATTGATTAGGTTCATATGCATGCATACAAGTCCCTTGGTTGATCTCTCCACCTTACCCCCACCCTCCCCTACCTTACCTGAGGTATGATCTTCTAATTGATGTTTCTCAGCCTCTGGATCTGTTCTTGTTCATCAGTCTATGTCGTTCATTATATTCCACAAATGAGCGAGATCATGTGATATTTATCTTTCTCTGCCTGGCTTATTTCACTCAACATAATATTCTCCATCTCCATCCATATTGTTGCAAATGGTAGGAACTCCTTCTTTTTTACTGCAGCGTAGTATTCCATTGTATAGATATACCACAGTTTTTTAATCCATTCATCTGCTGATGGGCATTTAGGTTGTTTCCAAATTTTGGCTATGGTGAATTGTGCTGCTATGAACATAGGGGTGCATATTTCCTTTCTGATGCCTGTTTCTAGATTCTTGGGATATATTCCTAGAAGTGGGATCACTGGGTCAAATGGGAGTTCCATTTTTATTTTTTTGAGGAAACTCCATACTGTTCTCCACAGTGGCTGCACCAGTCTGCATTCCCACCAGCAGTGCAAAAGAGTTCCTTTTTCTCCGCATCCTCGCCAACACTTGTTGTTTGTTGATTTGTTGATAAAAGCCATTCTGACAGGTGTGAGATGGTACCTCATTGTTGTTTTCTTGTTGTTTTGTTGATGGTTTCTTTTGCTGTGCAAAAGCTTTTTATTTTGATGTAGTCCCATTTGTTTATTTTCTCTTTAGCTTCCATTGCCCTAGGAGCAGTATCGGTAAAGAAATTGCTTTGGCATATGTCTGAGATTTCTCTGCCTGTGGATTCCTCTAATATTTTTATGGTTTCCGTCTTATGTTTAAGTCCTGTATCCATTTTGAGTTTATTTTTGTGTATGGTGTAAGTTGGTGGTCTAGTTCATTTTTTGCATGTATCTGTCCAATTTTCCCAACACCATTTGTTGAAGAGATTGTTTTGACTCCATTGTATGCTCTTGCCTTCTTTGTCGAATATTTATTGAGCATGGTGGTTTGGGTTGATATCTGGATTTTCTATTCTATTCCATTGGTCTATATGTCTGTTCTTGTGCCAGTACCAGGCTGTTTTGAGAACAGTAATACAGCTTTGTAACATAGCTTGAAATCTGGTATTGAGATCCCTCCTACTTTATTCTTCTTTTTCTGGTTTGTTGTGGCTATTCAGGGTCTTTTTTTATTCCAGATGAATTTTTGGAGAGTTCTTTCTAGGTCTGTGATATATGCCATTGGTATTTTAATGGTGAGTGCATTGAATCTATAGATTGCTTTGGGTAGTATGGACATTTTAATGATGTTGATTCTACCAATCCATGAACATGGTATGTTCTTCCATCTGTTTACGTCTTCCTCTATCTCTTTTTTCAGTGTTGTGTAGTTTTCTGCGTATAGATCTTTTACCTCCTTAGTTAAGTTTATTCCTAGGTATCTTAATTTTTTTGGTGCGATGGTAAATGGGATTGCTTTTTTAGTCTCTCTTTCTGTAAGTTCACTATTGGTGTATAGTAATGCCACAGATTTATTGGTGTTAATTTTGTATCCTGCTACATTGCTGAATTTATTTATTAAGTCTGTTAGTTTTATGATGGAGTCTTTCAGGTTTTTTATGTACAATATCATGTCATCTGCAAATAAGGACAGGTTTACTTCTTCTTTTCCAATTTGGATGCCTTTTATTTCTTTTTCTTGTCTAATCGCAATGGCTAATACTTCCAGTACTATGTCAAATAGGAGTGGTGAGAGTGGGCCATCCCTGTCTTGTTCCTGTTCTTAGGGGAAATGGTTTTAGTTTTTGCCCATTGAGTATGATGTTGGCTGTGGGTTTGTCATATATGGCTTTTATTATGTTGAGGTATGATTCTTCTATTGCAACCCTGCTGAGAGTTTTTCTCAAAAATGGGTGTTGGATTTTGTCAAATGCTTTTTCTGCATCAATTGATATGACTATGTGGTTTTTATCTCTCAGTTTGTTTATGTGATGTATCACATTTATTGATTTGCAGATATTGTACCAACCTTGCATTCCTGGAATAAATCCTACTTGGTCATGGTGCATGAACTTTCTGATGTACTGCTGGATCCGATTTGCTAGAATTTTGTTGAGGATTTTGGCATCTATGTTCATGAGGGATACTGGCCTGTAATTCTCTTTAATTGTGTTGTCTTTATCTGATTTTGGTATTAGGGTGATGCTGGCTTCATAGAAGGAGCTTGGAAGTGTTCCTTCCTCTTGAATTTTTTGGAGTAGTCTGAGGAGGATAGGTTTTAGTTCTTCCTTGAATGTTTGGTAAAACTCCCCTGAAGCCGTCTGGCCCCGGGCTTTTGTTTACTGGAAGCTTTTTGATGACTGCTTCAATTTCCTCCATAGTTACTGGCATATTGAGCTGTTTAGATTCTTCCTGACTGAGTTTTGGAAGCTTATATTTTTCTAGGAATATGTCCATTTCCTCCAGGTTGTCCAGTTTGTTGGAATAGAGTTGTTCATAGTATTTTTTAACAATCCTTAGTGTTTCAGTGGGGTATATTGTTATTTCACCTCTTTCATTTCTGATTTTGTTTATTTGGGTCCTCTCTCTTTGCTTCTTGGTGAGCCTGGCTAGAAGTTCATCAGTCTTGTTTATCCTTTCAAAGAATCAGCTCTTGGTTTTGTTGACCTTTTGTATTGTTTTTTTTTTTTGGCTCAATGTCGTTTATTTCTGCTCTGATCTTTATTTCCTTCCTTCTGCTTACACTGGGCTTTTCTTGTTGTTCTCTTTTTAACTCTTTGATTTGTAGGGTTAGGTAATTTATTACCATTGTTTCTTGTTTGTTGCAGTGGGCTTATTGAGCTATGAACTTCCCTCTCAAGACTGCTTTTGCTGTGTCCTATAGATTTTGATTGTTGTGTTTTCATTGTCGTTTGTTGCCATAATGTTTTTTATTTCTTCTTTGGTCTCTCGGGTAACCCAGTCATTGTTTAATAGCATGATGTTTAGTCTCCATGTGCTTGATTTTTTGGATTGTTTTTATTGTAGTTGATTTCTAGTTTTATGCCACTGTGATCTGAGAAGATGTTTGATAGGATGTCTATCTTCTTGAATTTGAAGAAACTTTGCCTATGATTTAACATATGGTCTATCTTTGAAACTGACCCATGTGCACTTGAGAAGAATGTATGTTCTGTGGCTTTGGGTGAAATGTTCTGAAGATGTCAATTAATTCCATCTGGTCTAGTGAGTCATTTAGGATTGATGTTTCTTTGCTGATTTTTTGTTTAGAGGATTTTTCCAATGGTGATAGTGGGGTATTAAAGTCTCCTACTATGATTGTATTGTTGTCAATCTCTCCTTTGATATTCTTCAGAGTATTTTTATGTATTTGGGTGCTCCTGTATTGGGTGTGTATATGTTTACCAGAGTAATTTCTTCCTGTTGGATTTCTCCCTTTAGTTTTATGAAGTGGGCTTCCTTATCTCTTGTTATGTCTTTCACTTTGAGATCTAATTTGTCAGATATAAGTATTGCTACCCCAGCTTTTTTTTTCATTTCAATTCGCCTTTTCCATCACTTCATCCTCAGTCTGTGTGCGTCTTTTTTTCTGAGGTGGGTTTCTTGTAGACAGCAGATATATGGGTCATGTTTTCTTATCCAATCCATTACACTATGTCTTTTGATTGGGGCATTTAATCCATTTACATTTAAAGTTATTATTGATAGGAACTTATTTGTTGCCATTTTTATTCTTTACCCTGTGTTCCTTCTTCACTTCCTATTTTTTTTTTTTTTTTTTTTTTTTTACAGCAGACCCTTTAGCATTTCTTGCATTGTTGGTTTGGTGGTAATAAATTCCTGTAGTCATTTTTTGTCTGTGAAGCTCCTGATTTCACCTTCAATTTTGATTGATAGCCTTGCTGGGTACAGTATTCTTGGATTCAGACCCTTCCTTTGCATGACTTTGTATATTTCATTCCATTCCCTTCTGGACTGATGAGTTTCTGTTGAGAAATCAGTTGCTAGTCTGATGGGGGTTCCTCTGTAAGTAACTCTGTCTCTCTCTGTCTGCTTTTAAGATTCTTACTTTGTTATTGGAGTTTGCCAATTTAATTATAATGTGTCTTGGTGTCGGTCTTTTGGCTTCATTTTGCTTGGGGCTCTGTGAGCTTCTTGGATTTGTGTGGGTTTTTTCTTCCCTATATCAGGGAAGTTTTCTGTCATTATTTCTTCAAACAGGTTTTCTATTCCTTGCTCCATTTCCTCTCCTTCTGGAACCCCTATTATGCAGATGTTGTTTTGTTTTGTGTTGTCCTAAAGTTCCCTTAGGTATCCTCCTGCTTTTTAGTTCTTTTTTTTTCTAGAAGCTGCTCTACTTGGGTATTTTTCCCCACCTTGTCTTCTAGCTCACTGATGCGGTCCTCTGCTTCTTCTAGTCTACTCTTGATGCTTTCTATTGGGTTCTTTACAGCAGCGATGTCATTTTCCATTTCTTCTTGGTTCTTCTTCCTTTCTTCTTGGTTCTTACACATATTGTCAAATTTGTCTTCCATTCATTTCAGCCACCTTATGACCATTTCTTTGAATTCTTTCTCTGACAGGTTGCTTGCCCCCATTTCATTTACTTCCTTTTCTGGTGATGCCTATTTTTCTTTCATATGTGGGCTGTTTCTTTGTCTCCCCATGGTCTCTCTTCTCCGGGTGTCTGGTTTTGTGGTTCTCTCTCTCGTGAATTGGTTTAAAGGCACAAAATACAACACAGCCAGGTACAACACACAAGGCACTGAACAGAAATGTATTCAAGATATTAATAACCCCAAATAAAGGTGACCACCAGAGAAAGGCAAATTAGAGGATAGGAGAGAAAGAAGAAGAGAGAGAGAAAAAAGAAAGGAGTGCCAAAATGAAATTTGGAAAAGAAAAATAAAGTGAGAGAGAAAAGAAAGTGAATAAAAAGGAAGAGGGGAACAAACTATATATATGGGGAGAAAACTCCAATAGAACAGCCACTATTCCCAACAAATGCCAGCAACAAGTACCTGGAGATGAATACAAACTACAGACAACAACTAATATCAAGCAAGGCGAGGGACAACAGAAGCAAAAAACAAACAAAAACAAAACAAAACAAAACAAAAGAATATGCAAAAGCATCTCACATACAAGCATAAACAATCGATATAATCAACAATCAAGCAAACAACAAGAAAAGTATAGTGAGAAGAAAACAATTTTTTGGATAGTAAAGACAGAGGAGAGAGGTGTGTATGGAGTTGAAGCAGGGGATTGGATATTAGATATATTAGTAGGGTGAATTTTTAACAGGGTAAAAAGAAAGAATAGGGAAAATCTAAAGCAGGAAAAGGGTAAGAGAAACAGGACAACAAAAGGGGAAAAGTTAGGAAGAGAGGGATGACATAAAGGTAAAGTTGAGATAGAGTAGAATGATGTTAAAGGAAAGATGAAAATAGAATGTAGAACAAAAAATAAAGAGAAAATAAAATGACACTTTTTTTTATAAAAAGGGTAAAATAGTAGTAGTAATAATACTGATTGAAAATAAAAATACAAAATTAAGTGAGGGAAAAAGAAAAAGATTAGTTTCTTAAGTAAAAGATGAAAAAAATAAAAAAAGTGCAGTAGTTAAGGTCATTCACTTCCTCTACTGTTCTGTTTGGCACACCTGTTTCCCAGTCAGGACAGTATTGCAGTTCCCTGCGTTCCACTGCTCCTCAGTGTTGTAAGCCAGTCCTGATTTTTAAGCAGGCTGTGTGTCTTAATTTCTTGTATTCTTTATTTGTATTTACACAAGAGTAAATTTGTGATTCAACCCCTGGGTGGCAGTGTTTCAGGATTGACCTCTGGGTCTATAGGTCCTCTCTAGCCAGTGCTTAGATCCTGCTTTCCTTGTGTCACTCAATACCAGTTTGTGGGAGTGGGTTGCCCCAGAGCTGGTTTTCTGATGGTTATTGCCCTCTCTGATCCCCAGGTTCCAGAAAAACAACTTTCCCCTGCATTCTCTTAGGGTGTCCCCAATTGGGTGATCTTATATTTTGGGCTTAGTAATCACAAGCAAGGATTTAAAGAGGAAAAAGACAAAAGAAAAAAAGAAGAAAAAAAAAGCCAGTGTAAGTGTGCGAACTCTGGGGTTGCACGCAAGTCTGTGCAGTCTTTTTTTCCCCCTTGGGTCTAAGCAGCCGGCACACTTTTACAATTTTTAGGCTATGCCCTAACCGGTTTGGCTCAGTGGATAGAGCTTTGGCTTGTGGACTGAAGGGTCCCAGGTTCTATTCCGGTCAAGGGCATGTACCTTTGTTGCGGGCACATACCCAGTAGGGAGTGTGCAGGAGGCAGCTGATAGATGTCTCTCTTTCATCGATGTTTCTAACTCTCTATTCCTCTCCCTTCCTCTCTGTCAAAAAATCAATAAAAATATATTTAAGAAAATTTTAGGCTATCTTTTTGCGTCAGATCAATATGGGTTGCTTTTAAGAGTTCCTTTCTGTTGGCAGCTTTGAGGACCCCCTTCCACATTCATGGATCACACCAGCCCCAACAGCCATGGATTTTTCTAGGCACAGACTTCCCCTGGTCCTCCAGCTCCCACAGTGCACGCGTTTCGCTCTCCTGCTGGGAGCAGAGACCTCACCTTATCCCAGGAGAAATCTGACCCCTTCATGGTGGAGTGTAGAGCTCCTCTGAATCTGCATGTTCATGCCAATTGGGCAGTGGTGTTCTGGGGTTCGCAGCTGTTCAGTGGGTGCCATAGTTGTAGATTTTCAGGCTTTGATAACATCCACTTTCCCCTTCAGGATGGCGTGGTGTTTGAGTACAAGCTGGTTGCTCTGGGAGAGGACCCAGCAGCAGTGGGGGCTGCCCGGTTAGGGGAGCCCTGTCCAGCAGTCCCCCACAGTCTCCTGGAGTATAGCTGTCCCTCAACTCACCAACAAACACTCCCCGTGCGACCCTCAGCTGTTCTTTCTATCTGCTCCGGGACAAGAATCAGGACACGTCTGTCTATTCCGCTGCCATTTTTTCGATCTAATTTGCCATTTTAAAGCCTACCCAGTGTCCAGTCCCTCCTCACCCCTTCTTCCCCCACAGAGGGGAAGCAGCAGCATTTCCCCTGACCAGGGTTTCTCCGTCTTATTTCTCAACTTCTTGGTGCCATCTGCCACCAAATATTTTGTGGATTTGTTACCTTTTCTCAATTACTACTGTGACGCTGCTGCCCTAGGCTCACATTCTCTCTCACCAGACTCATTGCATTTGCCTTTCAAATGTCTTTCTGCCTCAGACTTTCCCATTTCCTTATATTCATCCCTTTTTTGGTTATTATTTATATTTTGAAAATCCATCAAGTTATTTTTGTATCTTAAAATGGTCTTTTGCTGTTCGCTGCTGAGAGGAAGAAGTTCAAACTCATTTTCTATTTGCCTGGGTTTCCATTGCCATTTATTCTATGCATTCTACAGTTCATCCACGGTGCATGCACTTATTTCCTGAACACATTCATTTCCTCCACAGCTACTGCATGACAGTCATTGTGATAAGTGCTGAGGACAGGACAATAAATGCACCAGTGTGGGCTTCTGCTCTCAAGCAGCTTCAGTGGAAGCTTCCACTTGTTTGGTCGTGCATATGTACAGAATCAATAGGACTAAATTATGTTACGACAAGATAATAAGTTCCCTCCTCACGAGCAATTTTCATGGGTTCCTCATAGTGGTAACCTCAGAATCAAATACAGTGCCTGAGTCATAATAAAACGTTTAGTTTAGGCATACTGTGCTGAATTGGGTTTTAATTATTTAACACAACTAGAGGCCCATGAAATTCATGCACAGGGGGTGTGTGTATCCCTCAGTCCAGACTACATCCTCTCCAATCTGGGACCCCTTGGGGGATGTCCGACTGCCCGTTAAGGCCCGATCCAATGGGTGGTCGGACATCCCTCTCACAATCCAGGACTGCTGGCTCCCATCTGCTTTCCCCTGCAAACCTGGTCCCCCTCAACTGCCCTCCCCTGCAGTCCTGGTCCCCCCCCAACTGCCCTCCACTGCAGGCTGGTCCCTTCCAACTGCTCTCCCCTGCAGGCCTGGCCCCCAACAGCCCTCCACTGCAGTCCTGGTCACCCCTAACTTCCCACAACTGCCCTTCCCTGCAGGCCATCTTGTGTTGACCATCTTGTGTTCACATGGGGGCAGCCATCTTTGACCAAATGGGGCGGTCGTCTTGTGTCTTGGTGTGACCGTCAATTTACATATTACTCTTTTATTAGATAGGATAGTGAATGTGTAGTCAGTGTCAGATGCTCTATGTCTAGTGATCTGTAAATGTGGTTCAAACTAACTGATGGAAGTACAAATAATTAAAAATGGTAATGTAGATTATAATTAAGTTTTGTATTATTTTCATTAATTTCTATATCTGTTTATCTTAATGATTGAAAATATATATTCTTACTTTTCTGATTTTTTCCCATAAGGTGGTCATTTTTTATTCTATGGTCTATGATTGAGCAGTGGTCCTTGATATACAGCTTCAGTGGGACAAAGTCATATCTAAATTCCTACTTTCAACAAAGACAATCAAGAACTATTCCCCATCTTTAACATTATTGAGTGGCTTAGGTTTTATATAACTAATTTTCTTAAAACAATAACCATTGTAGAGTGAGAGAGCATTTGGTATGTTCTGCCTTTTGTCTAATTGCACTTAATTCAGTCCAGAGACCAGAGCATTTAAACTTGTTTGGAAATTCTTACAGGAAACCAGATGAAGGTTTATAACCTCCCACAGAGGAGGGGTATGCACATTCTGCGGAACTGGACATGGCATTAAGTGGACCATGTGTGCATGCTCTTTACTCCTCATGAGTCCTTAGAGAGAACTTTTGAAAAGGAAGTGAGGCTGGGTCGCTGGCATAGTGGAACGAGCACTGATTTGGAAACAGGATCGTTGGTTGACACACTGGGGGAACAGTGTGTCAACCTTGTGGGCACAGGTTAAGATGGATGGTCAGGGAGAAATGCCTTGGACTTTGCTAGCAAAGATCTAGGTTCTCCTTCCAGGTTACCGTCTTTGTGACTGTGAATGAATTACTGCTTCTTGAGTTTTGGTTTGGGGATCTTTAAAATGGGAATAAAATACATTTCAAAGAGCGACTATGACAAATCAATGAGATATTTAAATACAATGCCTGGTATATAATAGGTATTTATTAAACACTAGTGGCCTGGTGCATGAAATTCATGCACATTAAAAAGAAATTAATCAGAGGAAATATTTTAATATTGCTATTTGCCCTTTCTCTATAATAGAAGTGTCAGAGATAAAAGAACATTAGTAAAATGTATATGAGAATCTTCCTCCTTTCAGAGTCTGGGGCATGCCACAGGACCCAGAGTTAAGTCCCCACCCACCTGTGCACGCCTTGAAATCGAGTGAGACCCAGACCCAGCTGGCCCCACTCATTGGGCAAGATCCAGATCTGGATGGCTCCACCCCCCGTCAAGCCCTGCCAGGCAGGGAGCATGGCCTCAGGTCCTTTGGCCTGGCACCGGAGGGCATGGCTGAGGTCCCCAGTCAACCCCAAGTCAAGGTCCCCAAGGGTGGGGGGGCAAAGCCTCAGGTCTCTGTTGATCACTCGTTGCTGGAACCCCTGTCTCCACTGTGGACGCGGCCATCTTGTGTTATAGGAACCCCATCTCTGCTGTGGGCACAGCCATCTTGTGATGGCATGAGGGTTATTTTGCATATTACCTCTTTATTATATAGGATTATCTAGCTTTTAAATATTGACAATAACATTGTATTTAATCACAGTTAGTAGAAAAGTTATGTTAAATTAGTCTAACCAATAAAACTCCCAATGACCAAGTTGTGATTTTAGTCTTCTGAAAATGGCTTACTTATTAAAATTTTTTCTTTATGTTTCATTCACACTAAGCTTTTTCTGTACTCAAAGACAAATACATTATGGGTCCAGGATATGCCACTCTGTTAATGAAGGTTTCTCCAATTTGCTTCTCCAGATTAAGACTCCAAGAATAAGGCTCCTCAATTCTTCCTCCAGATATTTCCTATAGCTTGAACTTGTGTGGTATCTGTCCACACTCTGGACCTCTTCTCTTTTTTTAAATTTTTTTATTTTTTAAAAATTTAATAAATCTTTATTGTTCAGATTATTACAATTGTTCCTATTTTTCTCCCGCAGGCTCCCCTCCACCTGGTTCCCACTCCAACCTCTGCCCTTACCTCCGCCACACTGTCCTCATCCATAGGTGTACAATTTTTATCCAGTCTCTTTCTGCACCCCTCACACCCCTTTCCCCCTGAGAATTGTCAGTCCACACCCTTGCTATTCCCCTGATTCTATTATATTCACCAGTTTATTCTGTTCATCAGATTTTTAATTCACTTGATTTTTAAATTCACTTGTTGATAGACATGTATTTGTTGTTTATAATTTTTATCTTTACCTTTTTTGTCCTTTTTCCTCTTCTTAAAGAATTCCTTTCAGCATTTCATATAATACTGGTTTGGTGGTGATGAACTCCTTTAGCTTTTTCTTATCTGTGAAGCTCTTTATCTGCCCTTCAATTCTGAATGATAGCTTTGCCGGGTAGAGTAATCTTGGTTGTAGGTTCTTGCTATTCATCACTTGGAAAGTTTCTTGCCACTCCCCTCTGGCCTGCATAGTTTCTGTTGAGAAATCAGCTGACAATCGTATGGGTGCTCCCTTGTAGGTAACTAACTGTTTTTCTCTTGCTGCTTTTAATATTCTTTGTCTTTTGCTCTTGGCATTTTAATTATGATGTGTCTTGGTGTGGTCCTCTTTGGATTCCTTTTGTTTGGGGTTCTCTGCACTTCCTGAATTTGTAAGTCTATTTCTTTCACCAGGTGAGGGAAGTTTTTGGTCATTATTTCTTCAAATAGGGTTTCAGTATCTTGCTCTCTCTCTTCTTCTGGCTTCCCCATAATTAGGATGTTGATACGCTTGAGGTTGTCCCAGAGGCTCCTTATACTATCTTCAAATTTTTGGACTCGTTTTTCTTTTTGCTTTTCCAGCTGAGTGTTTTTTGCCTTTTTGTATTTCAGCTCTTTGACTTGATTCTTGCGTTCCTCTAGTCTGCTGTTAGGTCTCTGTATAATATTTTTTATTTCAGTCAGTGTATGTTTAATTTCTAGTTGGTCCTTTTTCATATCCTTGAGGGTCTTGCTAAATTTATCAGCCTTTTCTAGAAAATTCTTGAAAAACCTTATATCCGTGGTTTTGAAGTCTATATCCAGTCGTTTGTTTTCCTTCTTTTTTTCATTTGTGATCTGTTTCTTTGTCTCCGCATTTTCACTGCTTCCCTGAGTTGGTAAAGCAGCTTTGTGTGGTAGGTGTCCTCTAGGGCACAGTTGCTCAGCCTCCCGTTATCTGAGGTGGACACTCGTGGTGCACCCCTTTGTGGGCTGTGTGCACAGCCTTGTTGTAGTTAAGTCTTGATTGTTGTTGGTATCACTGGGAGGAATTGACCTCCAGGCCAGTTGGCTGTGAGGATCAGCTGTGTCTATGCTGGGAAAACTTCTGTGCTGGAGACACTCTTATGAGACAAGACTTGCAAAATTGCAAAAGCCTCTGTGCTCAGCTTGGATGGGGCAGACTTTTAGGGCAGAGAAGATAGCCTTGGTTTCCCATCAGCCCTGCCCTATGAGGCCCCTGTGTCTCAGTGTCCCTTGGTAATCGCTGCAAGCACCTCTGTGAGAAAGCCTCCCTTGAGTTTTGCCCACTGCCAGACAGTCCAGTTTCTCCCCGAATGAGTTGGGGTTCCCAGAATCTTGCCCAGAATTGGAGTTCAGTGCAGTCGGGAGTGTCCATCTCCCTCCCGCTTTAGAAAGCCAGCTGTGCACTCAGCCCCCTGTGCATTCATCAGTCAGTCCTCTCTGCGCATGCGCACCTCCAGACCTCTGCCTTCTGCAGCTCCTGAGTCTCAGTGTGCTTTCTCTTTTCCTGACAGTCAGATTCCCCCCGAATGAGTCTGGTTTCCCAGCGTCTTGCCCAGGACTGGAGTTCAGTGCAGTCAGGAACTTCCTTCTCCCTCCCACTTTAGAAAGCCAGCCGTGCACTCAGCCGCCCGTGCACACAGCCTCCTGTCCTCTCCGCATGCGAGTCTCCATACCTCAGCCTTTTGCAGCTCCTCTGAGTCTCAATGTGCTTTCCTCTTTTCTTCTAGTTGTAGAATTTCTACTCAGCCAGCTTTCCTGTGGTTCTGGATCGTGTCTGTTTTGTCTTTTAGTTGTAGTTTTGATATTGTTGTGCAAGGCAGCGATTTAGGTGTTTACCTATGCCATCATCTTGGTTTCTCCTCCTGCACCTCTTCTCTTAAAAGAGGAGAACAATCTTAAAAGTGTGGGACCAGACAGTCATTTGTATGTTTTATAATCCTACCAAATATCATTACTATTTTCTGCCAATACAATCTGGGCCAATTAGATACACATCTATTCAACACTTGAATGGTACTGAGAGAAAAGTAATCTGGTTTACCCCTATAAAGAGTTTTGTAATTGTTTTAAAGCTATGAAGTAATCCTTTTCTTTTTTTTTTTTATATATTTGCACTTATTTTATTTATTTATTTATTTATTTATTTAATAAATCTTTATTCAGATTATTACAATTGTTTCTCCTTCCCCTCCCATAGCTCCTCTCCACCTGGTTCCCACCCCACCTTCTGCCCTTACCTCCCCCCTACTGTCCTCATCCATAGGTGTCCAATTTTTATCCAGTTTCTTCCTGAACCCCCCCGTACCCCTTTACCCCTGAGAATTGTCAGTCCACTCCATTTCTATGCCTCTGATTCTATTATATTCACCAGTTTATTCTATTCCTCAGGTTTTTAATTCACTTGATTTTTAGGTTCACTTGTTGATAGATATGTATTTGTTGTTCATAATTTTTATCTTTACTTTTTTCTTCTTCCTCTTCTTAAAGAATACCTTTCAGCATTTCATATAATACTGGTTTGGTGGTGATGAACTTCTTTAGCTTTTTCTTATCTGTGAAGCTCTTTATCTGCCCTTCAATTCTGAATGATAGCTTTGCCGGGTAGAGTAATCTTGGTTGTAGGTTCTTGCTATTCATCACTTTGAAAATTTCTTGCCTCACCCGTCTGGCCTATAGTTTCTCTTGAGAAATCAGCTGACAATCGTATGGGTGCTCCCTTGTAGGTAACTAACTGTTTTTCTCTTGCTGCTTTTAATATTCTTTGTCTTTTGCTCTTGGCATTTTAATTATGATGTGTCTTGGTGTGGTCCTCTTTGGATTCCTTTTGTTTGGGGTTCTCTGCACTTCCTGAATTTGTAAGTCTATTTCTTTCACCAGGTGAGGGAAGTTTTTGGTCATTATTTCTTCAAATAGGGTTTCAGTATCTTGCTCTCTCTCTTCTTCTGGCTTCCCCATAATTAGGATGTTGATACGCTTGAGGTTGTCCCAGAGGCTCCTTATACTATCTTCAAATTTTTGGACTCGTTTTTCTTTTTGCTTTTCCAGCTGAGTGTTTTTTGCCTTTTTGTATTTCAGCTCTTTGACTTGATTCTTGCGTTCCTCTAGTCTGCTGTTAGGTCTCTGTATAATATTTTTTATTTCAGTCAGTGTATGTTTAATTTCTAGTTGGTCCTTTTTCATATCTTCGAGGGTCTCGTTATATTTATCGGCCTTTTCTAGGATATCTTGAAAACCCTTATAACTGTGGTTTTGAATTCTATATCCAGTCATTTGTTTTCCTCAATTTTTTTAGTTTGTGATCTGTTTCTTTGTCGCCGCATTTTCACTGCTTCCATGAGTTGGTAGGGTAGTTTTGTGTGCTAGGTTTTGTATATGGCCCAGTGGGTCGGCCTCCCCAGTGAACCTGAGGTGGACACTCTTGGTGAACCCCTTTGTGGACTGTGTGTACAGCCTTGTTGTAGTTAAGTCTTGATTGTTGTTGGTATCACTAGGAGGAATTGACCTCCAGGCCAGTTGGCTGTGAGGATCAGCTGTTTCTATGCTGGGAGAAGTTTGGTGCTGGAGACAGCCTTATAGGATTAGACTTGCCAAATTGCAAAAGTCTCTGTGCTCAGCTTGGATGGGGTCGAGTCTCCGGGAGGAGCAGACAGTCTTGGCTTCCCGTCAGCCCTGCCCTTGCGTGCGCACACGCCTCCAGACCTCTGCCTTCCCCAGCTCCCAAACCTCTGCCCGAGAGTGCAGATTCCCCCTGCAAGAGTGTGGGTCCCCAGGGGCTCGCCTGGAACTGGGTTCAGTGCAGTACCTTCACCCTTTGCCGTTCTTCCAATTCTTCGTGAGCTTTTCTCTTTCCTTCTAGTTGTAGAATTTCCACTCAGCCAGCTTTCCTGTGGTTCTGGATGGTGTTTGTTCTGTCTTTTAGTTGTAGTTTTGAAATTGTTGTGCGAAGCAGCAGTTTAGGTGCTTACCTATGCCGACATCTTTGTTTGTCTCTTCATCGTTTTCTATTAAAGCTCATAGAATAAACTTCTTTTATGTAAAACTACTGTAAAAGTTATAAACTATAGAAAGTTATTATGTTAAATGGGAAGAAATTATAAATTGAAACCCAAAAAGTTAGGTTGAATTAATAATTTATGTACAGTAAAGCAAAGTCAGATGTGTGCAAAGAAAAAAAAATAATCATGTAGAGAGAAACAGATAGTTCATGAGGCTCTGAAGGTCCAAAGAGAGCTGGATAATCTGGTCTAGTTCCCCAATGAGGTTTGGATGCTTATATTTTGTTTGTATGAAATAGCTTTTGTCTCAGGTTGGGTTTTCCAGACTAAGGGGACATTAAGCAAGGTATCTATTTGTGTTAGGTCAATTTCTTCCAAATAAAGAGACCTTAGGCAAGGGATTCATATACAAATAATTTATTACAAGGTGCTCCCAGGTAAATTAGGGAGAAGGGATGGATGCAATTAGGGAGGGGAAAGGTTAGAAGCAAGGGTACTATTTCAAGCAAGGGTAGTGACAGGCAAGTTATAATGCACTATCTGTCCTTACTCAAGGGAAAGTTGCTGGGCTTTCACACTACCTCACCAACCAGTCATTGGCTTGTGGCCGCAATGGTTGTTATAAACTCTTAAGCGCTTCCTGCTCTCTGCTTATGCTGGTAAAGGTGCTTCACTAGCTCAAAGCTCCATTTAAAAAATCATGACAGGAGTGGATCCAGCAGTCCTGGATTGTGAGGGGGATGTCTGACTGCCTCTCCCACAGGGATCGGGTCTAAACTGGCAGTCGGACAACCCCCGAGGGGTCCCAGATTGGAGAGGGTGAAGGGTGGGCTGAGGGATCCCCCCCCAGTGCACGAATTTCATGCACCAGGCCTCTAGTATACTTTTATCCAAACAATGAATGCCACTTCTTTGCTTAATCTAAAATGAGTTTCTGTTATTTGCAGCCAAAAGAACAGTTGACCAAAATTGCCTCCAGTCTTCTTTCTTCCTAATAGAACAGATATGTATTTGTGAATCTGACCAATACCCCTTCTTTGATGTTACCCATGGCCAGAGCTTCTGGACACCCTTCATCTCCTTTATGGGCATTGAAGATTTAGGAAACTTTTGATTTGTAGCAGTCCCATCCGCAGCTGCCCTGACACTCCTGTTGATCCAGTTTCTGGGATTGTCAGACAGTTAAATAACTTGTTAACTGGTCTTAACTAGTGGCCCCATTCCCCTTAACTAGTCCTTTAACTGTGTCAAGATTCCATTAGGCTTTCTACTTGTTTTATTATGTCTAGTTACTGGGTTTGTTTTATTTTCCATAATAGACACTCATAACCAAAATAATTCTGTTTATCTATGGGTTAAATAAGCTCTATGTCTACTCAATACATATTTTCTTTCTTCATTAGGATATGTACTTACTAGGTCATTTTTTCTTTTTCTTTCATATACAGATATACTTCTTTTCTAATAAGAGTGATCAGAACAAACTTATTTTACATAAAACTATCATAAAATCATGAACATATTATAGAAAGTCACTATATTAAATAGAAGTTACAGATGTAGTGACAGTTTGAAACCCTAAATTTAGATTTATAGTTACGTTCTTGTTTTATATCTGTTGATAATTTTATATCTTTTAAATCTAATAAGCAATTTGCAATTGGTGTTCAATAGAGAACAGAAAAGTAAATTAGAAATTTGTTCCACAAAGTAGACTGGTGTATTTAAATTTTATAATCTGAGCTCTGGCTGGGTAGCTCAGTTGGTTAGAGCTTTGTCCTGATACACCAATGTTGTGGGTTCAATCCCCGGTCAGGGTACATACAAGAATCAACCAATGAATGTATAAATAAGTGGAAACAAGTTGATGTTTCTCTCTCTCTAAAAAAATAAATTTTATAAATTTGAGAGCACTTGGCATTTAAAAAAACAATATATAAAACAGTATAGTTTAAATGACCAAATTTCTCTCTCTTTTTATTTTCAATTAAAGGGAACAATTTCATCAGCTCTTTTAATGCTTTATAAAGTAAGAGAAATCATTAACAGGTGCACTTCTCCATAGATTTTACTATGTTTAAATTTTAGTAATGTTTTATATCTGAAAAAAAAAGTTAAGGATTTATAAAAAGAACTTTGGTATTTAAGTCCTGAATCATTCCTTTACCAATGTGTTTTTTTTTTTTTTTGATTTCTGTGTTTAGACCTTGAGAGAAAAAAAAATTTAATTTTAAAATATAAATCTTCATAATACTCTCCAGGTCAGAAATAAGCCACTCAGAGAAAGACAAGAATCACATGATCTCACTCATATGTGGAATCTAAAGAACAAAATAAACTGATGAACAAAATAGATCTAGAGATATAGAAGGGTGGAACAAACTGTGGAATCTCAGAGGGAAGGTGGGGGTGGGTGGGTGGGAAGAGATCAACCAAAGAACTTATGTATATATATTCATAACCCATGGACACAGATAATAGTGAGGTGAAGGCCTGGGGTTGGGGAGGGAGCAGGCTAGAAGGGGTCAATGGGGAAAAAAGGGGTACATCTGTTTACTTTCAACAATAAAGATAAATTTTAAAAAATAAAAATGGCTTCAAACACACACATACACACACACACACACAATCTGTTAAAATAACCTCATTGTCATTATGATTTGTATGATTATAACCGGCCCTCAGTATTAGAGATGATATTGAAAATTAAGTAGAATAGAGTTGGAACAAAAATTTTGTTTTGTACTTTTGAAAATAGATGCACATGATTTAAATGAGAAAAGAACAAAATCATGCTATGTATTTAATATATAAATTGCTCTGATTTGCCCCATATATGCACTTAAATGTGTCTATCCATGTACCCAGATTTTTTTAGTTAGATAAAAAGGTCACTACAGTTATATCATTTTGATTGTAACTTGTGATTTTGGAAATAATTCTAGAAATAATACAACTTTGAACCGTTGATAGGCCTTTTATATAAGATACCCAAATATTAAACAGTTTTGAAGTGGGAAGAGTTATTTGCTGCCTCAGTCTTCTCAGCTATGTTGACTTGGTTCTGACTTCAAACAAGCACCATCTGAGCCTACTGGTAAATCAGTGCCTGGGCTTAGGTCTGTGCAATGAGGTGACCACAGCGAACTCTTTCTAGGTGCTTTTTGGTAAGATGAAGGTTCTCAACTTGAACTAAATCCACCAAATAGCACGTTCTTCCTCTTTTGAGACTTACCAGAGTATTTCAAATCAACGGGTATGTGTTTAGCTGACCACACGATGGCGCTACATGAAAGCCTTACAATAAAAGCAATAAAGAAAGCTTGTCAGAGTGTATAATGTAACAACCCAATTATCCACTGCAAACGTGAACGTGACCTAACCCAGTTCTCTTATTCCACAGAACATGTTCATATTTAAAATATTGTCAATGTATGCTGTTTATATCGAGGTTCCCTGCTCCCCACCGTATACATAGAATTATTAGTAATCAATGATAGCAGATAGATTTTATTTAGTTTTATTTTTAGTAAGTAGAATGATCAGAGGCATTAATATTGGGTAGGAAAACAGTAGCATTAACTCTTTACCAACCTATAACTCTTGGAAACCTCATTATTTCATTTTTATAAAGTGTTGTTTTTCTCTTGTATTATTAATTTTCAGGACATTCACCAGAGTTAAGTAATAGACTAAGTAGTTATTATTTTCAAAATGAACAATATGTTACATAGATATTAAAATTTAAAGATAGGTGATAAGTAATAAAAGTTACCATTTAGAAGGGGACAATTTTGAGACCAATGTTAGTACCCTTATTCACCAAATTGAAATAGAACCATGGTTAGGAGTATACATATTTTATTTTAGTTATTTATTTTTTAATCATTTAAAAATTTTTCAATTACAGTTGACATACATTATTATATTAGTTTCAGGGATACACCCCAGTGATTAGACATTACATAACTTATTAAGTGATCATCCCAATAAATCTCTTACTCAATCTGACACAATACATAGTTATTAGAATATTATTATCTATACTAGAGGCCCAATGCACGACATTTGTGCAGTTGGCAGGGGGGAGGGGGCCTCAGCCTGGTCTGTACCCTTTCACAGTCTGGGAACCCTCGGGGGATGTCTGACTGACGGCTTAGGCCTAAGCGGACATCCTTAGTGCTGCTGCGGAGGCGGGAGAGGTTCCCACCACTGCCGCTGCACTTGCCAGCCGTCAGCCTGGCTTCTGGCTGAGCAGTGCTCCCCTGTGGAAGCACATTGACCACCAGCTCCTGCGTTGAGCATCTGCCTCCTGGTGGTCAGTATGCATCAGTGACCGGTCATTCTGCTATTCGATTTGCATATTACCCTTTTATTATATAGAATTCCCTATGCGTACTTTACATCCCTATGACTATTCTGTAACAACGAATTTGTACTTCTTAATCCCTTCATCTTTTTCACCCATCCATCCAGATCCATCCCATCTGACAACCGTCAAAATGTTCTCTGTATCGATAAGCCTGTTTCTATTCTGCTTGTTCATTTATTTTGTTTTTAGATTCAATTGTTGATATAGATGTATTTATTGTCATTTTATTGTTCATTTTTTAATCTTATTTTTCCTTCTTCTCAACGAAGACCCTTTAACATTTCATATGATATTGGTTTGGTGGCGATGAACTTCAGCTTTTTCTTGTCTGGGAAGCTCTTTATCTGTCCTTCTATTTAAAATGGTAGGTTTTCTGGGTAGAGTAATCTTGATAGCAGATTCTTGCTTTTTATCACTTTGAATATTTCTTGCCAATCCCTGCTGGCCTGCAAAGTTTCTGTTGAGAAATTAGCTGACAGTATTACGGGAACTCTTTTATGGGTAACTGCTTTTCTCTTGCTATTTTTAAGATTTTCTCTGGGTATTTAACAACTTGCATTTTATTTATTTTTTAAATTTCTTTATTGATTAAGGTATTACATATGTGTCCTTATCCCTCTAATAACCCTCCAACAATTTGCATTTTAATTATGATGTATCTTGGTGGGGGCCTCTTAGATTAATCTTGTTTGGGATTCTTTGTGCTTTCTGGACTCGTATGTTTATTTCCTTCACTAACTTAGGGAAAATTTCTGTCATTTCTTCAAATAGGTTTTCAATGTCCTGCTCCCTCTCTTCTCTTTCCAGTACCCCCATGATGCACATATTGCTGTGCTCAAAGTTGTCCCAGAGGTTCCTTACATTACCCTCATTTTTTTTTTTCCATTCCTTTTTCTCTTTACTATTCTGACTAGGTGTATTTTGCTTCCTTATACATTGAGTGGCCAGATTATTGTGATCTCTGAATGCATAATAATTTGGCCACTCAGTGTATGTGTGTGTGTGTGTGTGTGTGTGTGTGTGTATTTATATTTATATTTATATATATTAGAGGCCCGGTGCATGAATTCGTGCATGGGTTGGGTCCAGCCAGCTTGGCCAGGGGGAGGGGACATGGGCCATTGGCCTGCCTGCTTGCTGGTCGAACTCCTGGTCAAGGGGACAATTTGCATATTAGCCTTTTATTATATAGGATATACATTGAGTGGCCAGATTATTATGTGTTCAGAGATCATAATAATCTGGCCACTCAGTGTATTTTAAATTGCTGACTTGATTCTTGGCTTCATCTATTCTACTATTGATTCCCTGTAAATTATCCTTCATTTCAGTTGGTATATCTTTCATTTCTGACTGGTTCTTTTTATGCTATTGAAGTTCTCACTAATTTCATTGGGCATCTTTATAAGCAGTGTTTTGAACTCTGCATCTAGTAGGTTGCTTGTCTCCATTTTGTTTTATTCTTTTCCTGGAGTTTTGTTTTGTTCTTTCATTTGTGACATATTTCTTTGTCTCCTCATTTTGGCAGTCTCCCTGTGTTTGTTTATATGTATTAGGTAGAGCTGCTATGTCTCCCAGACTTGGTAGAGTGGCCTAATGTAGTAGGTGTTCTCTAGAGTCCAATGGCAAGCCTCCCCAGTCACCCAAGCTGGGCACTCAAGGTACGCTTCCCACATAGATGGTGTAAACCCTCCAGTTGTAGTTGAGCCTTGATTGTTGCTGGCATGTCAACGGCAGGGATTTGCCCTCAGGCTGATTAGCTGCAAGGACTGTCTGTGACCATCAACCACCATGGAGGATCAGCTGTGCAGGGGCCCACCTCACAGAGCAGGATTTACTTCAGTGGGGCTCTGGTGCCCACTGAGTCCACCCATTAAGTAAGTTGCTTGAGGTGATGGATGCGTGGTGCTTCAACATGGTCTAAAGCTATCTACAGGGTCTGCTGCTCTGGAGCCTCCAGGGAGGTACAAACCAAAGTTAGCCACCACCTGGGTTGTGCTTGGGACCTCCAGCATGAGCTACAAAGAGATCTGCAGATGGTTGCTGCTTGTGCTGGGCTTGGAGAGGCCAAGCTGCTGACCTCTAGTGCCAGACATGGGACACTTAAGGAGAGTTATGGGGCATCCTAAGACCAGATCTGTTTATGTGAGAGATATTAGGAAAATCTGAAGCCTGAGCTAAGACAGGCCAGTAGTTTTTTTATGGAAAAGCTACTAGAGACATCTCGGGTGGGCTGGCAAGTTGGGTGGGGTGGATCTTCAGGGAATTTCCAGGGCTGGGCAAACAGTCTGAGCCAGGTTGATGGAGACTCAGTTATGGCACCTGCCTCCCAACTCAGCAAAAGAACAATGGCCTGTGTCAGCACTTCTGTCTGGGAGAAAGCTGCCCCCCAGTTTTCACCCTGATGCCAAACAATTTAGTTCCTCCTCACATGTCCCTGGTGACTTTTGAGCTGTTGCTTCAGCATTGAAGTTTAGAGGGAGTGAGACTGAGTAATTTTGTGCACTGGCCCTTTAAGAGAAACTGTCTGGGACTCCAGCAGCCTCCTTGCCACTCAGATACAATACCTGCTGTTTTGTTTTGTTTTTTAATTTCTTTAAATTGATTTCAGAGAGGAAATGAGAGGGAGAGAGAGAGAGAAACATCAATGATGAGAGGGAATCATTGATTGGCTGCTTCCTGCACGCCTCCTACTGGGGATGGAGCCTGCAACCTGGGCATGTGCCCTTGACTGGAAGTGAACCTAGGACCCTTCAGTCCACAGGGTGACGCTCTGTCCACTGAGCCAAACCGGCTAGGGCTACCTGCTGGTTTTTACAGCCAGAAGTTATGGGGACTTCTCTTCCTGGCACTGGAACCCTGGGCTGGCGGGCCTGTTGTGGGCTTGTGACCCCTCACTCCTTATGGCAGACCTCTGCAGCCGAGATATCCCTCCAGATTTTTATCCCCCATACGTGGGTATGGGACCAGCCCTGTCAGTGTCTCCACTCCTCTTACCAGTCTCAATGTGACTTCTTTAATACCCTAGTTGTAGGACTTCCATTCATTCAGATTTCAGGTGGGTCTGAATGATGGTGTTTTGTTGTTTCGTTGCAATTTTGAGTGGTTGTGGGAAGAGGTGAGTACTGTGTTTATTTATGTCACCATCTTGACCAGAAGTCGAGTATTCATATTTTAAAAAGAGAAGTGAGACCATAGAGAGTGAGATGAATTTGATTACTTATATTACATTTAAACCTTATATATTTTTTCTATTTACAAAATGTAGGTGAAAAAAGAAAAAGCCAGTCCTATTATTCATACATTTTCATGTGACACCTTATTTCTTTTAATTGTTGTATTTTTAAGCACCTTATTTGTTTGAGGTTTTAAAAATGCATTAATCAATCCAACCTGCAGTATAATCTCACTGTTTGTGAGTTCATTCTATTAGGAAGAAAATTATACTAGTCCATTTAGGTTGCCCTTTGATTAACAGAAATTCCAAACTTCTATATAATCTCTGTATACTATATTGCTTGTCTTCATTATTTTTACTTATTTCCTCAGCCTTCTTGGATGATAGAAGTCAATCACTGATTCGAATTACTCTATTTTTTCCCCCCTAAATCTTCCTACTAAGCACAGAACTTCTGGTTGTCCTGTGGATGCTTCTGAGAATAGACAACTATTGATCTGTTTCCCTTTATTAATTTATTTGGATGTGTAAACTCTAGTACATGCACAATCACAGAGGTTGTTTATTAAAAGAAAATCTTGTCTATTCTGATTTCATCCTTTGGATAAATCCATTCTTTGTTGTTAGGCTTGCTGACTTAAATCACTTTGAGTGCAGATCATCAAAGTTATAGAGAAAGTACTCATATAACAAATTGCACCTTTTTTCTCACCTCTTTTATCCTTCTCTTTCCTTCCTCACTCTTCCTTTTCTCTCTTTCTCTTCTTCTCTCTCCTCCCTTATTCTTAAATTTGGAATTCTAGGTTATCAAAACCAGACAAGTGCAACATGGAATCAGAGGTGTGGGGTGAGGGGGAATACAACTGTCAAATTACAACCTCAAGAGACATAGTAATAAACATCAACCTGAAGTTATTTTGGACTAGATTGCATAGTTTTTATAAGTACATGCAAACCACATGTAAATAAACTTATGACCCACTTATTGATCTTGGAAGTTATAACTAACTTCTTTAACACTGCTCAATCTATCATGACATTTCTCTGTCCTCAGCATGAAAGATTATCCCTATTAAAAATAACATCAATATTTTTATTTCTATAGCTTTAAATACAGAGCCAAAATAAGCATTTGTGAACTGTTGCTTCATCCTGTCATCCTCATCTATTCAGCCACGATAATTATACTACTGTAACCAGCCTGAATTCTCCTTTAGCTCTAATTCTAAAGTGATTCACGTTTCTATGATGAATATGTGTTTTTATGGAGTGGGCTTCATTTCCTCTTCCTCACGATTGGGTGATTGTGTTTCCTCTCTGGATGAATTAGAGCAGTATATTTGAGATTATATTTCATTAGTTTTATTGCTGCTTGTTAAAGTTTTATTATCCTCTCTGTGTTATATTTCAGGCTGGCAACTCTTGCCAGCAGTGCTAAGTGACTTGATATATATGAATCATAACTTAGTGACCTAAGAATATTCTGTCTGCAAATATAATGGTGTCTTAGATGTGATACTCTGTAATGCTATTAAACATATGCATTCACAGAATAAGCAAATATGCTTAAAACACTTTTCAGCTATTTAAAATTAAGGAACTCTATTTCAATTTTTTTTTAAAATCTCAGTTAAAATACTTAGCATTTCTCTTAAGAGGCGAGTGGTATACAATATGCTTTAAATAATAATTCATTCACTGTGTATGGTTTTCATTTATTTCATGTCCTTGTTTTCTACTACTCACTTGTAATTCAACTAGAGGCCCAATGCATGGAAATTTGTGCAAGAATAGGCCTTCCTTCCCCTGGCTGCTGGCAGGCACCCAGGACCTGGGCTGCTTCCCTCCTCCTGCATCCACAGGCACCTGGGACTCGAATTGGCTTCCTTCCGGCCCCGGCTTCATTAGGAAGGACGTCTGGAAGATGTCTGGTCTAATTAGCATATTACCCTTTTATTATTATGTACTAGAGGCCTGGTGCACGAAATTCATGCACAGGGGTGTCCCCTCAGCCCAGCCTGCACCCTCTCCAATCTGGGATCCTTCTCACAATCCTGGACTGCTGGCTCCTAATTGCTTGCCTGTCTGCCTGCCTGGTCACCCCTAACTGCCCCCCGCTGCTGGCCAGGTCATCCCCAACTGCCTCCTCCTTGCTGGCTTGGTCACTCCTAACTGCCCCCCCACCAGCCTGGTCACCCATTACTGCTGCCCCCTGCAGGCGTGGTCGCCCCCCAACTGCCCCCCTTTGCTGACCTGTTTGCCCCTAACTGCCCCCCTGCCAGCCCAGTCACCCCCAAATGCCCCCCTGCCAGCCTAATTGCCCCCAACTGCCCTCCCCTGCTGGCCTGGTCAGCCCCAACTGCCCCCCTCTGCCGGCCTGGTCTCCCTTAACTGCCCCCCCTGTCGGCCTGGTTGCCCACAACTCCCCCCCGCCGCTGGCCTGGTTGCCCCTCACAGCCGCTCCCACCCCCGCTGGCCTGGTCACCCCATGTAGCCTGCTGTTCAGTCCTTTGGTTGTCCCTCACTAATCCCCCTGTTGGCCTGATTGCCCCACACAGCCTGCTTGTTCAGTCATTTGGTCGTCCCTCACTAACCCCCCTGGAGGCCTGGTCATAGGCAGCCATCTTGTGAGGGAGTGATGGTTAATTTGCATACTACCTCTTTATTATATAGGACTAGAGGCCTGGTGCATGAAATCTGTGCACTGGGCGGGGGCGGTGTCCTTCAGCCCAGCCTGTGCCCTCTCACAGTCCAGGAGCCCCACAATGGATCGTCTCAAAGAGGGAGGCCCCACACACTCAGCTGGGGCTCCAAGATGGATCACCCCTGCAGAGGGAGGCTCCAGCTTGCCTGTAGGTGGCCTGGGCCTCCCTCTTTGGGGTGATCGTGGAGCCCCCCTGATTGATTGATTGCTCTCCTGGCCGGTGGCCTGGGCCTCCCTCTTCAGGGTGATCATGGGGCGATAGCCGGGCCCCCAACTAATCTCATCACATCCTCCTTGGCTGGTCTGGTGCCAGTGGGTGTCATAGTGTAGTGGTCCAGATGGTCGTTCCGCTGTTTGGCATTTGGTTGATTTGTGTGTTACGCTTTTATTATTATCGATAATATCTTTTAAGCAATCCAGCACTTGGGCAAAACCTGAAACTTGGTGGTCCTTAGTGCTCCTTGGTGCATCACATAATTATAGTAGTACCAGACAGGGTGAGGGCTGAATAGGAGGTATGTTGGAATATTCTAACATTTTCCAGCATAATTCTAACCCCTACTCCTCTGAACTCTCTATACTGTAGTTTCTTGTTATGTAAATGAGATTAAGTATATAGCACCCCCGATACATTTAGAATTATTAAAATGTGTGTAATATTATCATAGAGAACATGATTCAAATAAACTACCTGAAATTGGACTCCTTAAGGCAAATTTTCTTAAACAATTTGTTTTGTTGTTCAGAAAAAAAGTAATGTTTTAGTTTTCTAGTAAAGAGATTGTCATATGCAATCACCGTCAATAATTTAGTCTTTTGAAGGAGGTTGATTCATTTCTGAATATTTGTCAAGGTCTTCCTATGTGCCAAAGGGTACTTTAAATTGTGTTTAACACGTTGTTATTTTTATATCATTACACTTTATGCAATTGAAACTAGTGACTCATATAAATATCTCTAGTTAGCTAGATGTTCACTACCAATAACATAAAATTCTTTGAATATTTTAGACAAAAAGGAATGTATTCCTTATTTTTATAGGGTTTTTCTTTCTTGGTAGTACTCTAACATTTAAAAAATTAAGTAAAATTTGATTAATTATGAAATTGAACTTTTTCTTACTCATTAAAAGCAAAACAGGACAAAATCAAAGTCTGTGGGGAAAAAAGAGGCAAGGTGGAAATGCCAGTTCACTGGTATTGGAGCCGCCATAAATTCCATGCCTGTTTTCCGGTGAGTGACAATGCAGAAAGCCACAAACCTGTGAGCACCGTGTCTCCACACTTCATCTCAGGTGCCAGGAAAGCATTTGGCATCGCCAAGGTTAGGGACTCCTCAGGTCTCTGTGGTTTGACATGGAGATTTCTATGCAGTTTCCCACTGATTTCAAAAGCCCAAGGGATCCTGAAAGAGAAAACTTCCTGAGAATTCTAATTGTTTTCTGAAGAGTCTGGAGTTTGAAAACAAAATGTAACAACAGTAAATTGTTTTGAAACAAAGTATTTACATGTGATGGGAATAACAACAAAACACACCTTAAGGCGTGCAAGCTTTCCCATCTCCACATTTGGCCCTTCTTTTCTCCTTGTCCCTGACCTCCAAGGAGAATTCTTTCAGTTCCTATATTTCTTAGATGCTGCTGCTTTGAGTCAATGCCGGGGGAGGGGGGGGTGGGGGGGGAAAGGATGATGGGATATTTACTTTGGGAAGAGATAAAAGAATAGTGACAGAAGGAAAGAGAGAGGAAGGAAAAACAAAAACCCTCATGGGATGGTGGGCTGAGTAGAGTGGTTGGTTGGAAGTTGAGAGTATTAGAGGAAAACATTTTTAGGACTTGCTGCTATCCATGTGTGGAATGTTAGACAGATGGGCAGAATGGCTATTTAAGATGATTTGTGGTTTTAAAAGTATATTTTCATACTGTTGCCATTTTTTAAAAGGACGTCTTTAAATAATTTGAATGTCTTTTAATCCCTTCTGGTTTCTCTATTGTGTTTCTTTAACAATATGTCTGAGTTGAGCCTGGACTCGATGGGCCTGGCTGTTCTTTGGGTTACTCTTTATTTCCAGAAGATATCAGGTAGCCAAATGTAGGAAACTCCGGTGCTCATTTTGCTTATTTTCTCACAGGAGCTTGCATCTTTCCGGGAGTGCAAGGATGGATGATACTTACTCTTCACCTTGATATTCTAGGCCCCTTCACCAGACTTGTCGTTTTCTAGTGTCCTAGGAGTAAGCTTGAGTTAATGAATTACAAGACTCCGGGCAGAGTTAGGAAAACGTCTGGTGCACGTGGGAAAGTGAGCCTGTAAGAAATACTGTGGAAGGAGGCTTGACTCAGTGTCTCTGACTTGAACTTTATTCCTCAGAGAAGCTGAAAAGTAGAGTCCTGGGATGCTACTGAAAACTTCACTCAGAATAGCCATTGCTCTGAGTGTCTGTGTCGAAAGAAGAGAGGCTGTGGTCAAAACAATTAAAAACGTCAGTGATTGTGCTTTTCCTAGTAGCAGAAATGGTAGCAGCAATCTTGTCCTG
Organism: Corynorhinus townsendii; assembly: GCA_026230045.1. NCBI lineage: Eukaryota > Metazoa > Chordata > Mammalia > Chiroptera > Vespertilionidae > Corynorhinus > Corynorhinus townsendii. Next base: position 86,566,276 of record JAPDVU010000002.1, read on the forward strand.
TCGTCACTTCTCATGTTGTCTAGGCATTAATACCACCTTCATTTTCTTCTGGTTGTCCCCAAAATGACTGAGAATTCAACGTATTCAAAGCCAAATGCAAGCTTTTCTCTCATGAGATTTCCCTCCAGACTTACCTTGGCATTGTTCCCTCGGTTTGGAACTTAGAAATAATCTTTTCTTTTCATCTTTGCTCTTGTCCAATCGTTCATGACAGATAGTTTTTTCCTTTTTAATGTTTTTCAGACCCTGATTGTTGCCAATGATAATATTTTACTCAAGTTGTTTCTCCAAATGGGGACGCTTGCCCCTTCTCTCCATCCCATCCTTTTAAGAACAAAAGTGAGTCTCCTGCCTTAGAGCAGTGACTGCTCCTCACCCTCATGGTCAGGCCCTTCCCTTCTCCATATGTGCTTAGCGATTACTTTATTACTGTGGGAACTATTGTGGGTGCATTAAAATGCATTATTTCACGCGTATCTGTCCTACATGCTTATTGAGTCTGGAAGCTGTAAAAATTACCCTGCTTGCTTTATTTCCTTAATTACTGCGTGATCCTCGAGTATCCCTTTGAATACATATAAAGTGCTGGGTGTGTAATAAATTCTCATTACCTGTTGAATTTTCTTAGAGAAACAAAGTTTTGCTTGTATAATTCAGTATTATAGATGCAATTGACAGTTCACTGGACACGGGGGGAAACAATGCAGTCTTACTCACACTTTTCCTCAGAAGTCCCCCCTGAAGCAGTGGTGAGTGTCCAGGTGGCTGAGGTGTAGCCTGAAGCAGCTGTATCATGTATGTTTGATGTCTCCGGTTTAATCCTAAACATCTGGGGGAACTGTTCTCATCTCTATGTTTTCAGTATCTGTTTTACTACACAATGTTTTAAATTATATATACTAGTTTAACAATTTCTTTTCTGACTCTGTCTCCCAAATCTTGCTATGAAATCGATGGTTCAGGAAAATTTGTCTGATTAATGGTATTTCTCATCCTTTGGAAGATAACTTAGTTTGAGATTTTAGAAATTTGCTGATAATGAGACCAGCAGTATGCAGAAAATGAATGATATATTAATAACTATAAAACAACAGTGGGGAATTCTCACTTAAGTAAATTTGTATGTATTTTCACTTAATGATATTGTAAATATAGTAACAGATTTAAAATTGGAAGCCTTTGTTTGGCTCATAATAATTCATGTTTATTTAATTGCAATTTTAGTATATATCTCTAAAATATAAGATCTAATTTCAAAAAGTGTTCTATAAGAGATTAGTTTTATTTCTAAAGAGATTATATGACTTAATGTTTGAATGCAATGTTTCTTAATAATTAAAAAAACATGAAAACTTGTATGAGGATAGAAGTAGTATTAAAATATTAATATCAAAACTGATTTATACAAATGATACATATATATGGTCAAATGATATAATTGTATGCAAAAATATTACACATTTGCATTTTAGTTATGCATAACATTAACATAAATAATTGAATAAAATAATAAAATAATTTAAGTAAATATAATATTAATATTATGCAAAATTAATTATAAAGATTAATTATCAATATTATGTTTCTAATCTCATCTATTCTTTTTCTATTTGTAAATATGGTTGCAATTATTTTGGTTATGGCACAATTGCAAATAAAATAAAATATTACTAAAATATTAAATATATTAAAATGAACACTACAAAATGCAACATTAAAAATATAACCAGCATAACCCACTTGAGAATAGCATATTAATGATCTGTATTTTCTTAAAATGTAATGTAATTATGTAAATGTGATACTCATATTTATTGTAGATTATCCTCTGGCATGCTGGTAGTCTGAAAACTTGCATTTTGCTGCTAACAAGATAATTACACTGATGTTTTCCCTTAAATTCCACTCAGTACACTGTTTCTGTCAAGCATTTCCCCCTTACTTATACATTTAAAGATATGTGGAAAATTTATTAGACTTTCAATTTTTTTGGCTATAAAAATTAGGTTAAAAATGTCTAACCTAATTAGTTCCAATTTTCCAGAGCTCTACAGTTGTTATTTGCATATTTTTGGGTGGGGCAGCTGATTCTGAAAAGGTATAAGTAAGTCTCATAATTTTAATTTCAGAAAAATAGACAAGGCCAGACTTGATCCTGTCCGCAGACACCCAATCCTGCTCTTTACACCAAGTGCTTTCAGAACATAACCTGTTAAAGTTACTTTAATTCACTGGGACTAGGAATTTTCTCAGAAATATTTGCTGCATGTGATCAATGCTTAAGGCTATATTTAACCACACTGGTAACATTTCAGTCAAAATGGTCACAATGATGAGGTTTGGGTGGGGGTGAGGAGGAGGAAGTATGGCATCAAGGCAGTGACTTTTATAACTCAACTATGGAGAGAATTATCTACTCCATTCACAATTTCACATGCATTATTTTGTTTATTTATAAATTGCCTCCTTTGAATAAGAATTTGTGGTAGCTAGAATTTTCCCCAGATACTAAGATACTCTTAAATCTAAAATCTGAAGTATTTTGGGAATAACAGTTCCCCAATGTTTCTTATTCTTTGTATGCACTAGTTCTTTGAGATAAAAGTTCCAAGTTACCTTTTTGAGACTGACAAAATATCTTGCAGTATAAAAGTTTTCTGAAGATTTAGGTTGCTTTCCTAAAATCAAAGTATGTATATGTTTATATCTTTTTTATTTAGATATGTGTATATTAAAAGATATGTATTTAAAATGGCTTAGGAATTGAAATAAATAATTTAAAACAATTCACCCTCCATCAGCCAATCACTAATACTTATTGGAGTCCTGTCTAGGCTTGAACTGTTGGGATTCCTCAGTTGATTTAAAACAAGGCCTCTTTATTTATTTATTTATTTATTTATTTATTCATTTTTTATTTTTTAAAAACCAATAATAACACAGTAATATTAAGGTATTATATGTGTACATATCTTACCATTGTCCTCCCCGACCCCACTCCCATCCATGCCCTCACCCCCCAATGTTTTGTATCCGTTGGTTATTCTTATATGCATGCATATAAGTCCTTCAGTTGATCTCTTATTTCCCCCACCTCTCCCTAACCTTCCCACTGTAATTTGACGGTCTGTTTGATGCTTTACTGCCTCTGTATCTATGTTTTTTTTCATCAGTTTATAATGTGTTTTTTATTATCCACAAATGAGGGAGATCATGTGGTATTTTTCTTTCATTGACTGGCTTATTTCACTTAGCATAATGTTCTCCAATTCCATCTAGGTTGCTACAAAAGGTAAGAATTCCTTCTTTTTTATGGCAGCATGGTATTCCATTGTGTAAATGTACCATAGTTTTCTGATCCAGTCATCTGCTGACGGGCACCTAGGCTGTTTCCAAATCTTAGTTATTCTAAATTGTGCTGCTATGAACATAGGGGTGCATATATCCTTTCTGATTGGTGTTTCTAGTTTCTTAGGATATATTCCTAGGAGTGGGATTACTGGGTCAAATGGGATTTCCATTTTCAGTTTTTGAGGAAACTCCATACTGTTCTCCACAGTGGCTGCACCAGTCTGCATTCCCACCAGCAGTGCACGAGGGTTGCTTTTTCTCCACATCCTCACCAGCACTTGTCGTTTGTTGATTTGTTGATGATAGCCATTCTGACAGGTGTGAGATGGTACTGCATTGTCGTTTTGATTTGCATCTCTCTGATAATTAGTGACTTTGAGCATGTTTTCATGTGTCTCTTGGCTTTCCTTCTGTCTTCTTTCGAAAAGATTCTATTTAGGTCTGTTGCCCATTTTTTTATTGGATCATTTAAATAAAAAAAAATAAAGTGAAAAAAAATAAAAAAGGGCCTTGGCTTTACTTGACCAAATGTCACAAGAACACTTTAGGATGGTTGCAGTGTATTTGCTTTTCAAGCTCATCAGACTAGCAAACAAAAAGCCCAGTTAAGGAAGAAAAGAACTCTATTATTATTCATTCTTTTATTTTAAAAACATATTGTTATGCCTAATTCATAATTGAAATTTTCAGTGAATAAAAATTATAAAGTTGAGAGAATGGGAAGTTATAAGGTGCTTAAGATCTCTATTTACTTTTCCCCAAAGCTTCATCCAGCACTAGGCTGTTTCCAACTTCTGTTGGCTACAAGTGTAAAGTTTGTAACTATAAATGTAAAAGTGATACTATAAAGATTTTATGATAAATAGTATTGTCTTTTTTTTTTTTTTTTTTTTTTACAAACTCAGTGACCTCATTTTTATAGTTTCTTTGTGATATAAGGCAGTGGGTGCTCAAACTTCACTGCATGTTAAAATCACCTGGGGAACTTTTAAAATACAGTGATTCCCCAGCCATCATAGATGTTCTTTCTTAATTGGACTAGGGAAGAGTCCTGGCATCTGTATATCATAAAAGCCCATAGAGTGATTTATTTGAATTATTTGGAACAATCCCATCACTGGGCATATTCATATATCCTGTGTGGATAGTTACATAGCATATGTTTTAGAAAAGCTCCCCCACCAGTTCTAATCATGAAGTAGACCCCAGTGTGTAACACAAGTTCTTCCATGTGCTTTGTTCTCCTGTCCATTGCAGACCTTTGGAAAAAGAACGTTGGTGGGAGTTTGGTTTATTCAGCCACATAAAAATCAGTCAGTGTCAGCATCTCCGTCCTTCCTGGCATATGGACACTCTAGCTTGATTTGTTGTTATGGACAGCCTAGAGGGGTGGAAACAGTGTGGGAGCCCTGTCACCGATGTAGAGAAGATGCTGGGGAGGAGAAGAAGAGTCCGCTTCATAATTGTACCAAGAGTGAATCTGGTGTCTATTTTTTCACTAGTATCTCAAAATTTTACTTAGAAAGCTGTTCCTGTTGGGTGACTAAGTACATTGAGAACTTTTCACTAATTGTGGCTAAAACCAATCACTTTGGACATTCAAATTTTCTTATTGTTTCTACCAATATATGATTAATCTGAATTTTTTCAATAGTAATTTGCAATAATAAAAGACATTCTGAGAAAAAAGGTTATTTATTGTTCATATTGGGTTCAGCACTCGTGTACAGATGAGAACATGTGTGGTTAATTTTGTGTGTCAGCTTGACTGGGCCATGGTGCCCAGATAGTTGGTTAAACATTATTCTGGATGTTTCTGTGAGGGTGTATTTTTTAATATTAACATTTAAATCGGTAGGCATTGAATAAAGCACATTATAATATGGGTGGGTCTCATGAGCTGAAGGCCTTCATAGAACAAAGAAGCAAGAAGCCCCCAAGCAAGAAGGAACTCTGCCAACAGAGAGCCTGGGGACTGAAATTGCAAGACCCTGGGTCTCAAATCTGCTAGCCTACCCTTCAGATTTTGGACTTACCAAGCCTCAATCATCATGTCAGCCAATTTCTTAAAAAAAGAAAGAGACATAAAGAAAGAAAGAGAGAAAGCAAACAAAATATCTACCTATATTTATATCTATACTTCCTGATGGTTCTGTTTTTCTTGAGAACCCCAACTAACACAGGCCATACTTAAGATGTGGACAATATGATGGTTACTATGGACTCACATGCCCCAAATTCTGATCATTGGACCAGCAATATGAGCATTCATGGGAGCTGTTATAAACACAAACCCTTGAGCCTTATCCCAGATATACTCATTCAGAAACTCTGTGGTGTAGCTAGCAATCTTTATTTTAACAAGTCCTCTCAGTAATTCTAATGCACACTAAAGATTAAGAACAACTGTCATAAGTCATAGAAATTTGAAAATTAGCATCGCTTATTTATCTCTAACCTCTTTGTGACTATATTTTCTAGAGGTGGCCCACCTCGGTAAGAAGGAGCGCTGATTGGTGGTTCTTAAGCTTGGCTGCACTTGGGAATAACCTGGGAAGCCTTTAAACATTTTAATGCCCAGGCTGTAGGCTACACCAATTGTAAGTATTTCTAACAACTGCCCTGGTGATGCCAGTGTGCAGCAAGTTTGAGAAGCAGTGGCATAGCTAAAGAAGCTTCATGTCCTGCTGGGAATAGGAAAAATAGTTATAGTGTCATACAGTGAAAATGTCCTCTGAGTAACTGTAAAGTACCAAACATAGCAATATAACTAACAGACATTTTTTTAGTTTTACAAATACATATGGACTCATCTAATTCTCTTAACAACTTTGTAATTATCTTCTTTTTGCAATTGAGGCAACTGAAGTGAAGAAAGTTAAGTCACTTGGTAAAAGATACAGAAAGTGTCAGAACAGGAACTTGACTGAAGCCCTCTGGCTCCAGAGCTCTTGCTCTATTATCACCCACCACTCCCTTGCACTTGGTAATTCATGTCACTGAACACAGGCTTTTGATGCAGCTGCCTCATCACTTGAGGAATGCTGGCATTTGCCATTCTTGCTAATTGGCTCTTAGTGATCTCCACAAGCATTAGAAGACATAGTTAACCAAAGGCCAGAACATAAATCACCACTCATCAAGCAATGGAAGGAAATTAGACTCCTGGAAAATAGAAAAAAAATCTAAAAGATATGAAAAGCTTTTTGTGTTAAGCCCAGAGGAACAACAACAACAAAAAAAGGAGCAGGTTCTGGTTGGTGACAAGGAATTGTCCTCTCTAGTCATGTTATTAGCCTAGCATTGGCCTAGTGTTTTCATTAATGGAGTCGTATAGTATCATCAGGGATGTATTTGTGTGGAGAAAACACACCACTGTTTCAGAAAGGATTTTTGTTTTGTTTTGTTTTGTTGCTGCTGAATATTTTAAGCTAGTATCCACATTGATAGTCCAGGCAGGGACCTCACTCAAGAAGGTTTTTTACCAGTTCTTGTATGCTCTCACTCGTGACGTGTTGTGTGTGATGCAAAGAAAATACTGTGTTTGCATTATATGCTTGTTAAATGTTGGGACTTTCTAAATATAATATCCTTTGAATCTATTTAATGCTCACTATATTAATTAAGTCTGAAACATTTTCTGTTTTATTATCTACACATAATTAAATTTGGGGTTACAGTACCATTTACAGATTCCCTCTGACAGGATTTTAATTCAACTTGCCAGTATCAGGGTCTAATTTTGGGAAGGAAACAAAAAAAAATATATCAAAGGCATAGTTGAAGGACAGCTACAGTGACTTCTTTGTGGATGTCAAACATCAATCTGATTGATTTCGGGATTTAACACGATCTTTGTGTTACTTGAGAATTGTAATACAGCGGTGATTGTTTGATTTCACAATATGGATCTGTCTTAAACATAATGGCAGGCTATCTGTGTTGCTGGGTGGTAAGAATGTGCCAAGTAATTCCCTTCCTGTGGAAGGAAAACTCACAGACATGAAACTTGGTACATACATATCCTATCTAGTGACTTCGTCTCAAGCTCAGGGAGAATAACAACCCTTTTCTAAGTTTAGAGATGCAGTCGGTGCTTATTTATGTTACCGGTGTAAAACTTACACTTTGAAACATTCTTTAAGCACTTTAGAACATTTGATTATTATATGCTTTATTTTGCTTTTTTTAAAGTAAGAGCTTCTGAAGAAATTGATTGGTTTACTTTGAAAATGTATAATTTCTTCAGTGATCACTAAACAGATGTAGAAATCTATTCTTGGCAATCACATCACACGGATTCCTACGAAAAAGTCTATACTGGAGAAACAACTGGCCTATATCCTGCTAATTGTAAAAGTATTAGGCTGCAGAATAAAGAGGCACTGGTTATCTTTTCCCTAATGAAACTCTTCATCTACTGCTATTTGTTGACCAGTAAAAATCTTTGTTATTGTTTTTGTTGTAAATTCAGAGGAACAGTATATTTAGACATATGAAATATAAAGACAATACCAAAGCATAAAATTTCCCCCCAAATAATGGGAATTCAAGGGGGTAAAGTGTATACAAAGTAAATTCAGCCTCATAATTAGTTTAGCTGAAATCATTTGTTAAACCTAACACATTTTCTCTGAAATAGAAGTAAATAAAAACAGATAAGAGACCATCTACCAATTTTCTATTAGCTGTTATTTTGTGAAAATAAAACACAAAAATGAGAAAAAACTTTATACATTAAAACATCTACCTAATAAAAGAGTAACATGCTAATTGACCATACCTTCATGATGCCCACCAGCCAATCAGGAGTGAGCATGCAAATTAACCCAACAAAGATGGCAGGTTAATTTGCATACATAGGCGATGAGCGGCTGGGGGTGGGGCAGGTGCTTGCAGCATTGCCATGGCGATGATGCAGGTGTTCCACACCACTGCAGCCACTCTGGGCCTCTGGGCAGCGTGGGAAGGCGGAAAGGTGGCTCCAGCCAGAGCGAAGGTGCTGCCAGTAACCAGGGGAAGGAAGGCCCATTCTTGCACAAATCTCTAGTTAATAATAAAATGATACTTCTTTTATATTTATGTGAGAGAAAGACAGAGAGAGAAATATTGATGTGGGAGAGACACATGGATCAGTTGCTTCCTGTAAGAATCACCACCAAAATGGGAATGGAACCTGCAATCCAGATATGTGCCCTTGACCAGTAATCAAACCCACTGACCCTTCCATGTGCAGGCCAAAGCTCTAACCACTGAGCAACCGACCAGGGTGAGAGTTTTAATTTTTAATGTGTAGTAATTTAGCCATGCATATATTTCCATAAGAAGTTAGAGCATGGTTAAGATAGAACTGGTAAGCAGAAATTAGACACACAAAAAAATGCTCGTGCAATGGCAGCACAGTTATCTTAACCTTTTTATCACTTAAGATTTAAGAGAGATTTTTAGTTCTTAGGAAAGGAGTGATGTACGTATATCATGAGTAACTGCTTTCACATGCTAAAAATAAAGTTTTTTTTCTAAGAAATTCATTATCATATTTATGTCACTTTTAGTTACTCCATGTCAGGAAAAAGGAAGAGGTCATTGCTGATATAGTAAATAAAATAATGTATGTAAATTATATTATAAACAGCATACAGGTATTAATTTGAAGTGTATTTCAGTTTCCCCTCTTAAAAAAAAGCCCACAGATACCATTGACAAAGAAAGTAATCCATTTTAAGGGACTAGAATATTAATATAATGATTTTAGGAAGTAGACAACTTTGAAAGGAGATGATGAATTGCCTAACTATATCACATCAAATATATAATTTATATAGCTTCATCATATTTCTCTCATCTCTTCCTTGTCTTTTTTCCTTATATTAGCTTCTTATATGGCACTTGCTAACTTGGTTTCCTAAATAATCAGCTCCTAATGATTAATAAAAATTAATAAAATTCAAATATAGTTTGAATTAAATTGCATTGTTCTTGTAACAGTAGAGTTTTTAGTATATTACAACAGATGACACAGGTGTATAAACTTTAACAATATAAATAAAAGGGTAGATAGTGAACACAAAGGAGCAGATTCAGAGAGTGGGTAAGAGCATGAACTCTGGAGCCATAATGCCTCTGTTCAAATCCAAACTTTCTAACATGTGACATTTGGCAATTAACCTCTATGTGCCTCAGCTTACTGTCCTGTATAATGGGATTAATAATGTACTTACCTCACAGAATGGCTGTGAAGATTAAATTAGATGACATATAAAATGTGCAAACCTTAGCTCTATTACAAACATAAATTAGAGAAGCACTTGAAATTGGTGATATATGTAAAAGGCTCATAATCTGGGGAAATTGATTGGTTTACTTTGAAAGTAGAAGATAAATCCTGGCTATTTTATGTTGCAGTTTGGGGAAAGAGGAATGTGTCAACTTCCTTCTATTAACTATGGAAAGATTTGAGGAAGAAGGTGAAAGACTAGGAAGGTTTATGTATAGACTGCTGAGGAGAACTTCGTTGGAGACAGTGGAAAAAGAGAGTTAGGCATTGCAAGCTAGAGAGATAACAGTGTGAATTCAAATGAGTCATGAGAAAATCAGATATTATGGGAAACCATTATAAGAGTGTGAAATAAGTTATACTTCAAAAAAGAGAGAGGATTGACTGTAGGTTTGGTATTGAGAGGAAGTTTGTATATAGAAGTTACTGAGGTAGAGTGCATGTGTAGAAATATAGCATTTATTTATAAAATGTTATATTGTAGTTCTAGCTGGTTTGGCTCAGTGGATAGAGTGTCGGCCTGCAGACTGAAGGATCCTGGGTCCCATTGCAGGTCAAGGGCATGTACTGTATTGCAGGCTCGATCACTGGCCCTTGTCAGGGCACATGTGAAAGGCAACCAATCCATGTGTCTCTCTCAGATCTATGTTTCTCTCTCTGTGTCTCTTGCCTTCCCTTCCACTCTCTCTAAAAATCAATGGAAAAATGTCCTCAGGTGAGGATTTAAAAAAAAAGAAAGAGAAAGAGAGAGATTATATTATAACTAGAGGCCCAGCACGCATGAAATCATGCATGGTTAGGGTCCTTAGGCCTAGCCTGGACCCTGCGATGCTACGTGAAGATCCCCATCCCAGGACGCTCCACAATGCTTGTGGCCCCTCGACTGCTCCGCAAGCCTTCCCCTGCCCTGCCATTGCTCTGCGAGGCTCCCCCCACCCCACCACTGCTCCACGAAACTCCCCCTGCCCTGCGACTGCTCTGTGAGGCTCCTCCTGCCCTGCCACTGCTCCACGAAACTCCCCCTGCCCTGCCACTGCTCTGTGAGGCTCCTCCTGCCCTGCCACTGCTCCACAAAACTCCCCCTGCCCTGCCACTGCTCTGTGAGGCTCCCCCCACCCCACCACTGCTCCATGAAACTCCCCCTGCCCTGCAACTGCTCCGTGAGGCTCCTCCTGCCCTGCCACTGCTCCATGAAACTCCCCCATGCCCCGTGAGGCTCCTCCTGCCCTGCCACTGCTCCACAAAACTCCCCCATGCCCCGTGACTGCTCTGCAAAACTCCCTGCTGCATGGTTACTGCTCTGCTAAGCTCGCTGCAACCCCACGAAGCAGCCCACTGCCCCCACCACTCAACAGTCCCCAGTCCCGCCTGCTGCCACCACCCCCCATCATGGTGAGCAGCTCGGGAACCAGGGGGACGGGGGGCACTGAGAGATGCTTCATGCACTTCATGGTGACCGGTCATCCGTTCGGTCATGATGACACCTGGCTCTTTATATATTAGGATCTTATGTAGAATAATAGAAGTAATAGAATTCATATACATACACACACAGAGACATGGATAGATAAGAACAACAGATTTTAAGGTTAATTTACTTGGCAGTTAGTTTTTGATAACTCTTATTTCATAAACTTCAGAGGAGAAAAAAACCAAAATGGATTAAGTTTAGGCATGAAGTGACTATATGGAAATTTATACTCCATGGAACAGATGGGCCTCTCTCCATATTTCCAGTTCTGGTGGTGTAATAACTTTTAATGCCTAATATGCATGGTATAATTTGATAAATTTAAAAAGTCTCTCTCATTTTACTGGAGCAATGTACTAACTGAATCATAATTTATTTTGTGTCAAGTGCCAGTTGATGTTAAGCATGGCAAGGTCATATAACTGTGTGTCTAGCATAGGTTTCTTCACTTTGCCTAATTGGTGTCAGCTGAATTTGATCCTTCTCAGTGTCCCACTTTTTAATAGAGGTCAAGTACTTAAACCTTTCCTTCATTAAAAACTCTCATGCCTCAGTTTGAGCATTTTTTGTCAAAATGCTCAAAAGTTGTAAACGAATTAGGTCATTTTGTAGACTGGCCAGTGCTCTGCTGTTAATGATTTTCACCTACAGTGAGTTCAAGAATTTTTGAAGGAATCCTCTTCACTAAATAGAATGCATTCAGACTCCTTAACCCTGAGGAATAAACTGATTTTTTTACTGGGTAGAGCTTCTTACCCGGTATTTTTTTTATAGATTCTCTTGACCTCTACCATATTTACTAAAGGTAAATTATCAAATGATGAACTGTGTTATTTATTTTAGAAGGTAATAAAAATAGATCCAATGATATTTTATCCAATATATTTCTACATTCCTTTACCCTTAGGATTAAACTAAGCGTGATATATATATATATATATATATATATATATATATATATATATATATATATATCACACCATAGGTAAAATATACATGCACAGCTTTGGTATAATTAGCCCAAAGATTATTTCCTTATTTTTTTTAAAAAATATTTTTATTGATTTCAGAGAGGAAGGGAGAGGGAGAGAGATAGAAACATCAATGATGAGAAAGAATCATTGATAGGCTGCCTTCTGCATGACCCCTACTGGGGATCAAGCCTGCAACCTGGGCATGTACCCCCAGCCAGAATTGAACCCGGTCATTCCTCAGGCCAATGCTCTATCCACTGAGCCAAACTGGTCAGAGCAAGATTATTTCCTTCTTTAAAATATTCTATTTAGATTGTCTTAATCTGGAGGCATATTTTATAGGATGTTAAAATTTCTAATTATTTTCTAGATAATATTTATTACTGATTCAAAGAATATACAAAGGTAAGACCTTACATGCTCATGTTCCCATTACTTCTCTGTCATTTTTTTCTGCTTCTCCTCCTTTCATTCTTTCCATATCAGCCATGCTCCTCCTTGCTGTTTCTCAAACAGCCAAGCTGACTCCTGACTAAAGGACTTGGCCCTTGCTTCAAATTCTCCCTGAAATACAATTCATTTAAATATGGTAGAATTAGTTCATTTGTGCTTTCAGATTTTTCATAAAAATTCACCTTCATAGTGGGCCACTGGAGTCAATATTTAAAATTGCAACCTTCTGTAGCCACACTCCATATCATCCATCCCTATTTTACCTTTTTCTCCTTAACACTAATTACAGTCTAACACATGATAAAGATTATTTATTTTCTACCTTCCACATAATAATTTATATCCCATGAAAGCAAGACATTTTTTTACTATCATATCCTCAGTGCTTAGTAGAATGTTGGCACATCTAAGTATTCTATAAATGTTTGTTAATTTAATTATTGAAAATAGAATGATTACATGATGTCTGGGCATATAACTAAGGTTTTTCTTCTTCAAGTGTAATCTGTGCTTAATGTAAATCTCTCCTTCAGTGTGTAAGTCCAAACTAAGAATTTTTGGAAGGCATAAAATTAGTTTAAAACCTCTATGGTATCTGATTTGTTATTGCAAATAAGGGTCAATATATTAAAGTTGTACATGCCTTTTGTAAAACCCTTGGATAAGTACATTATATTTGTGTCACATTGCTTTATTTTTATTCTAAAGAATAAATAAATCAGCAGAAAAATATTTAGATAGGTGGTATGCAATGACACCATAGGGAACAGTATTTAATGACTTTCAATAACCTATGTTCCAAACAAATTATAATTGCTGCCCAGGAGAGAAAAGCAAAAACCAAGAATTGTTTCTGTCTTTATTTGGGAGTTGTGTGCACATAAGGTACTTGACAAAAACTAATGACAAAGAAGATGTAGAATTATCTACAGCCAAATATTTTTAATTTCACAATTGGATACATATCAAATGAGTCTGCCTAAAATGGAGGGAATTCATAAAAGTTTTCAAAAGCAATTCCTAGAAAAAATAATAAGAGCTATTTTATTTTTTCAGTTATATTTGACATTCTATATTATATTAGTTTCAGGTGTACAGCATAGTGGTTAGACATTTATATAATTTATGAAGTAATCCCCCTATAAGTCTAGTACCCACATGGCACCACACATAGTTTTTACAGCATTATAGGCTATATTCCCTATGTTGTGCTTTACATTCCCACGACTATTTTGTAACTGTCAATTTCTACTTCTTTATCCCTTCACCTTTTCACCCAGCCCCCCAAACCCTCTCCCATCTGGTAACCATCAGTTCGTTCTCTGTATCTATGAGTCTGTTTCTATTTTCTTTGTTCATTTATTTTGTTCTTTAAATTCCATATGATAAGTGAAATCATATGGTATTTGTCTTTCTCTGTCTTACTTATTTCACTTAGCATAATACCCTCTGGGTCCATCATGTTGTCACAAATGGTAAGATTTCATTCTTTTTTATGTCTGAATAATATTCCATTGTATATAGCTACACCTTCTTTATCCAGTCAACTACTGATGGACACTTGAGCTACTTCCAGATGTTGGCGATTGTAAATAAGGCTGCAATAAACATACAGACACATATATCTTTTATAATTAGTGTTTTGGATTTATTCAGGTAAATACCCAGAAGTGAAATTGCTGGGTCATAAGATAGTTCTACTATTAATTTTTTGAGGAACCTCCATACTGTTTTTTCATGCTGACTGCATCCATTTGCAATCTTGTCAACAGTGTAAGAAGGTTCCCTTTTCTCCACATCCTTGCCAAAATTTGTTATTTGTTGATTTATCAATGATAGCCATTCTGACAGGTGTGAGGTGATATCTCACTGTTGTTTTAATTTGCATTATGATTAGAGATGTTGAGCATCTTTTCATATGTCTACTGGCCATCTGTATAAGAGCTGACCTATTTTAAAAGAACCTGTTCTTTGTGCCTGGAACCGTGCTAGAGACTTTGTTCACATCAACCATTAAATCTTCCAGCAACACTGTGCAGTGGCTACTACTCTCTCCACTTTGCAGATGAGAAAATTGAATCTCAGAGAGTTTGTGCACTTTGCCTAGTTACTGCAAAGCTGTTAAACGATAGAACAGAGATTCTTTCCTGAGTGGGCCCCTTAACTACACAATATATTGTTGTGCATTGAGCCCATAACTCAGATGCAACCTAACAGCCACTTTTGGCTGTTTAAGCTCAACTATGCAGCCAGACATCTTTAGGGCATCCCTTAGGATTAAATTACACAACTGAACAGGAATAATGAATGTATTTTATAGCAACTCTTTTACATCCAGCTTTACATAGTCATCAGAAGCAGAAAATAATTTATGGGACATGTAGGGTTCTGGGTTTACATCAATTCTTTAACTGATTTATCTGAGTTCTGAAGTCAAAGTTTTGACCAGATTCAATATCTGAAAGAATCAGTCTTACAGAGTTGGCAATTGAAAAAGATAAAGGTAGTCAGGAGAGCTAATTAAGCCTGATGATTCAAAGATGGATAATCCCTTTGCCCCCTGGAGATTAGCATCTCTGTCCCCTTGACAGTGAGATGTTGCATCCTAGGGAAACAAAGGGGTCAATAAAGCAGTAAAGAAAATGCCAAGCTTTATATATACATATGTAGTCTGGTTTGAATGTAGTAAACATTTGGAAGTGGGGCAGAGACGATTGAGATTTGTAAATATACAGACAGAAGGCAAGGTCTTAGAAAAAGCCACCTTTTAGTTGTTTGCTGTTCTTTCTGTTATTCTGGCCATTCCTTTGGTTGGAAGGAAAGGCTTTCAGGCATGTTTTTTCCATATTGTTCTTTACTTCCATCCTTCTTAGTAGCTTCCTGACTAAGAACTGCCTACGGGATGTTTTCAAGCAGATTTGATTACGGTCACGAGTCCTGCTGACTTGAATGCTATTAAGCAACACATGACTTCTTTTTCAAACTCTGGAGAATATAAAATATGTATTATAAAGCAGTAACTATTTCTTCTCCTCTTTCCTCTCTTTAAGTTTCCATGGCTATTCTTAAAACTATACCCAGTTTTTCCTAGCTGTAAAATTCTTCCTATATTGTGTTAAATTAGTCATAATCCATGGTGGATTTTATGTTTTGTGATAGTAATTTCATCTGTTACAGCATAAGCAGGTTCAATTTGTTTACTTCAGTGACTGACTATGCTGGAGGGTTTAAAAAAAAGCCAAGTTCCCTTATGAGAGTTTTAAGCCAAATTCCCTCTGTCCAGATGGCTCCTTCCACCAAGCCAGGAAAATGTAGAGCCTCTCTATTTCCTACTGATTTGTTTATAGTGGCCCTTGATTGCTATTAATGATCCCCAGCTGTACCAGATCCCTAGCCCTGTCTCCCTTCTGTCTCTTCCACCCTCATTAACACCTTGGGGTTGGTTCCTGCTTCTTTGCTGTCTGATCCTTCTTCACTTCTCTGCAAAAGAAACAAATGTTAATTTCAACAACTTTCTAAGAACCTCGAAAACAAAAGTAATCAATTCTGCCCATAAAGGGGGAAATGGCAATGCTGAAACCTGAATGATTCCTTCTATTTCTCTTAACTTTGTACTCATGCACCACATACATGCTCATTTTCATTCACTTTTTAAAGAAATAATAAATTCTGCAGCATCTAAAAACACAAAAGATGCATGCACACACATATATATGTATATACACACACTTCAGATGTGTGTTTTTAGAGGTATTTTAGGAAAGGTTTGTCAGCTCTGTAAGGTTTCTCATTACTCAAAGCCCACTTTTGACTACCACCTCCTGCTTCTTCCTTGTCCATGCTATTTATTTTAGATAAAAATATCACAGTGTTGCCCAGTCCCCATTATGCTCAGAAGCGGAATATTTCTGTAGCCTGTGTATGAAATAGAATGTTCTATAAAGAAAAAAGTAATGAAATGGAGACTCAACCCACCTTTTATCCTTTTAGCATCTAGGTAGAGCACAAAGCAAATATCCTCTATAAACTGATGTGAAGTCCAGTAAGTTGAAGTGTTTAGAACTTTGGTATTTTTCTAGTTTCTCTTTCACTGTTCTTTTCTCTCTTCCTGCCTTAAATATTAAGCAACCAATTCCTTTTAAGAATGTCTACATTAAAATGTCCATACTACCCAAAGCAATCTATAGATTCAGTGCACTCCCCATTAAAATACAATGGCTTATTTCACAGACCTAGAACAAACTCTCCAAAAATTCATCTGGAATAAAAAAAGACTCTGAATAGCCACAGCAATCCTGAGAAAGAAGAACAAAGTAGAAGGGATCATAATAACAGATATCAAGCTGTATTACAAAGCCACTGTTCTCAAAACTGCCTGGTACTGGCACAAGAACAGACATATAGATCAATGAAATAGAATAGAGAACCCAGAAATCAACCCAAACCACTATGCTCAATTAATATTTGACAAAGAAAGCAAGAACATATAATGGAATCAAGACAGTCTCTTCAATAAATGGTGTTGGGAAAATTGGACAGATACATGCAAAAAAATGAAACTAGACCACCAACTTACACCATACACAAAAGTAAACTCAAAATGAATAAAGGATTTAAACATAAGATGGGAAACCATGAAAATACTAGAGGAATCCACAGGCAGCAAAATCTCAGACATATGCCGAAGCAACATCTTCACTGATACAGCTCCTAGGGCAATGGAAAATAAACAAATGGGACTACATCAAAATAAAAAGCTTTGTCACAGCAAAAGAAACCATCAACAAAACAACAAGAAAGCCCACTGCATGGGAGAAGATATTTACCAATGTTATCACCAATAAGGGTTTAATCTCCAACATTTACAGGGAACTCACACAACTTAACAAAAGGAAGATAAACAACCCCATCAAAAAGTGGGCAACAAACCTAGATAGATACTTTTCAAAAGAAGACAGAAGGAAGGCCAAGAGACATATGAAAACATGCTCATAGTCACTAATCATCTGAGAGATGCAAACCAAAACGACAATGAGGTACCGTCTCACAACTGTCAGAATTGCTATCATCAAAAAATCAACAAATGACAAGTGCTGGCAAGGATGCTGAGAAAAAGAAACCCTCGTGCACTGCAGGTGGGAACGCAGACTGGTGTAGCCACTGTGGAAAACAGTATGGAGTGCTGAGAACCAATTCCAGCATGTAATAATTACAAGAGTTCCATTAAAAGGTTGATGGGACTTGGGGGGCTCAACAAGGGTGAGCCACATATGTAATTTACCTGTTGGAAACGGCTAAAAGGCACTTCCCCCAAACCTGAATAGGATTATTGTTAGCTGCCAGACAGCTCAAGGCATTTTATTGCCTCCTGTTGGCCAAACACCTGAACAGCTGTAGGATACTCCCCAAACTGACAATGTTTCTGTAAACCCTTTGATACTGTACCCTTTGAAGTGTATATTTCCACCTTGCCTTAGGATAAATCATGTTGAATAAAAGCACAGGTCCTCGGTCAAGAGGAGTCTTCTAGCTCCTTCATCTGAAGCTCCTCTGACCCCCAATGCCTTTCAAAAATACCTTTCGTCCACGGACTCCTTCTTAATCATCTACACACAGCCCTTTCTCCAGAATGCTGAACCCTTTGTAAGGCTGGGAAAAAGAACCCCGGCATTATGGTGCCCTAACGAGGGACACCAACAATGGAGTTTCCTCAAAAAACTAAAAATGGAACTCCCATTTGACCCAGTGATCTCACTTCTAGGAATATATCCCAAGAAACTAGATACACCAATCAGAAAGGATATATGCACCCCTATGTTCATAGCAGCACAATTCACCATAGCTAAGATTTGGAAACGTCCTAAGTGCCCATCAGCAGATGAGTGGATTAAAAACTGTAGTACATCTACACAATGGAATACTACGATGTGGTAAAAAAAGAATGAATTCTTACCATTTGCAACAGCATGGATGGAACTGGAGAGCATTATGCTAAGTGAAACAAGCCAGTCAGAGAAAGATAAATATCACATGATCTCACTCATTTGTGGAATATAATGAACAATATAAACTGATGGACAAAAACAGATCCAAGGATAGAGAAGCATCGATCAGACTGTCAAACCTCAGAGGGAAGGTAGGGGAGGGTGGGGGTAAGGGGGAGAGATCAACCAAAGAACTTGTATGCATGTATATAAGCCTAACCAATGGACACAGACAACAGGGGGTGAGGGCATGAGTGGGGGGGGGGTTGGGGGGACAATGCGGGGATAAGGTCACATATGTAATACCTTAATCAATAAAGAAAAAAAGTATGTAAAAAAAGAATTTCTAGATTGCCTCTGTGTCCTTTAGTGGGCACTTAATAATAAGAGCTAATAGTCATAGAACATGTTAAACTTGTCACATATTGTACCATATTTGCTCCTTTATTTATCACAAAACCTTTTGAGAGATTTTTAAATCATTCCCATTTACAGAAGGAGGTACTGAGATTCAGAGAGGTTGGGTGTAAACAGCATCCGGGCAGTTCTTCCTTAAGAAGTTATTGAATAAATTCAATGTCTAAGTTTTGTCTCCAAGCAAAAGCCCTGAAGCTAGAGTGACTGAGGAGGAGGAATCTGGAACCATTACTTTAGGGCAGTGACTTTCAACCTTTTTCATCTCATGGCACACATAAACCAATTACTAAAATTCTACAGCACACCAAAAATATATTTTTTGCCGATTTGACAAAAAATTGTTGTAATTTTGATTCATTCACACAGGGTGACTATTGTGTTGGCTGTTGTCATTTTTTATTTGACAATCTAAGGGATAAAAGGTCAGTGCCCCTGACTAAATAGTCATGTATTGCATGTTTTAAAAATTCTTGCAGCACACCATTTGAAAATCACTGCTTTAGGGAAAAGAATCTGCGAACTGGGGACAGGGGACTAGCTGATAAGTAGCAGCAGCAGAAAAGCCTGGAAGTCCCCAGCTGGGAGCAGGTAAGAAGGACTGCTAGTATTACTGGAGAAAAACATGTCTTGTCTCCCCTGGTTGCTAGTGGGGATGAGGTTCTTGGGGTACCACTGGAATAAGCATCCAGGAGTCCCCCACAGAGGATGAGATATGGTAGAAAGCTTTATTCCTGTGGAGTTACATCCCTGGGTTTCCAAAGTCTCATTGCCCTTAGTCCAGGCATAAAAGAAGTGTAGCTGGGGTTTGAGCAGAGTTAAAATCACAGCCAGTGTCCAGAATTTCCTTTCCATTTTGGAGCCAGGTCCAGTACAGCATCAGGCTAGTTGCAGTCCATTCATTTCGTGTGTGGGTCCACATGGCCATGGGCCACATGGGAGAACGCCAGGAAGCCAAGCGTGAGCCATGAGCCAAACCTGTCAAGAGGAATCAAGAGAGAGAACTTCTTTGTTCAGTGGATTAAGTATCCCAAATATTCAGGAGCTAGCAGTGGCCAATGACCCATTCTGGCCAATGACCTCTCTTCCTAGGTGTGACTGACAGCAAGCACCTTCCCTATGTCACCCTAACTTTACTGGGCATGCATTTATCTTCCCTATGTAGTTCCCTCCCTCACTGTTTTGAAGGGAACATTCCTATAATGTCTCGCCTTCCCTTTGCTCATTTCCTGTTATTAATAACTAGTTAATTACAATGGTATCACGTGGATTAAATTGATTCAATAACCTAACCTCTTTTTCTTTCTGAGGAAGGAGGATCATATTGCTTTTATTTTCCTTACTGGATGGTAGAAAGAAATCCCCCCATAATAGGAATAAAAGATATATGTATTTAAAATGTAAAAGGATATATGTATTTAGAAACTCTCTAATAAAATTAAAATGCCAAAGATTAATATATGTTAGCAACAAATCTCATAATCTGGCCTACTAAGTTATTTTAGAACTGGTGGGCAGTTTTTCTGGTATTTTCTGACCAGTTCCTTGAAGAAGTTGCCTTTTAATTGTACTAAAATTCAGGCAACATCAAGAGATCATATACTGGATCATTTGGGGATTATCTTTGCCAGTTGGTCTGATTTTTAGTTTTTGACATTTTTTCCCCTAATTTCAAGAGTTTCTGTTTTAAAATAACCATTAGCAGATAGTTTGGGCTGTGGCCAGTGAAGGCAGATGCCTTCCACAGTGTGTCTAGGAGGGAGATTTGGTTTGTGGGAACACAGGTTTGTTGAACTAATTCCCCAGGTACAGATATACTATTGGAGGCAGCACATTATGGTGCACTTTGAGTGAACAGATATATTCCAAAATCAAATGAGGGCTTGGGGAATTGCCCACATTTAACCAAATAACCAGCTGTGCAAATGTTAAAATGCAATTGATCTACTACAGTACTTGAGAATCATGGAGGGTCATTTAGTTCAATACTCAGATGGTTACCCAGCAGGGCTGGAAGCTTTGCAGGTCCAGCCATGACTAAGATGGGTCATTACTGGAGATGATCACAAAGGCCGATTGAGCCTCTTTTAATCCAGCTACCATACCAATGATGCAGTCCTTCCCTCAGTTCCTAGATCCTGTAAACTTCCTCCCTCAAATTTGGCAAAACACTTTTGTTTTTTGTTCTTTTTAGTAGATTTCCCCCCCCTCCTCTGTTGAATTCTTGCTCCTACATAGAAAGGACAAAATTAAACAGACATAGAGTGAAGAATCATGGTTAGTATCAAAGGGAAAATAAGAATCTTAGAAAAAATGTTTTTGTTTTCTGGTCTCCTCCTTTCTAGTTTATCCCTCATGCTTTAGTCAAATTTACTTTGATGATTTTTGGGCTCTGAAGTCTGTATTCATTTTCTTTTTCTTCTATAGGGATATAAAACTCTCATACAAATCTTAGACTTCACATTGTTTTCTTTTCTTTGTTTTTTTGTGTGTGTAGGCTCTCATTTTTTTTCCCCACTCAGTTCTATTTCAATGAGTTATTCCTGGTAACTAAAATATTGTCTTGGTTTATATATTTTGCTTTCTCACAAGTTCATAGAATAATTAATACATTAAAAAGAGTTACGCATTTCACTTAAAATTATAACAGCATATTTTCTTACTATTTAGAATAGGTTGTGTGAACTATTGAATTAATATTCAAATCCTTTGCTCTTTAGATAAGGGCTCTTACAGAAAAAAGAAGTATTTCCTTTTGGCTACATGTAGCAATTTGAGTTTCTCAAGTGTTTTGGAAAAATGATTTGGAACATATTTAAGAATTATAATTTTGACTCATAAAAAAGTACTTATGAAAGAGTAGTTTAGGGCTGAAATTTCACATTTTTCTGATGAGCTGTAGGCCAAAAAAGAATTAATTCAAATTATTCTCTTGCTTAGATAAATAGCAATTACATTAGAAGATGTTGAAAAATCATACCTCATCAAAACATAGAGTTTTATGGAAATTAGTGCTAGTGTGTAACAGGGTCTAGGAACTAAACAGTAGGAGGAAAATGAAGCTACCAGGTGGACAGAAGCTTTTTTCTCTGTATTTGCTTTGGTGGGGTGGGGACAAGACTCCAAGAGGCAAAAAACTGGTTTTAGTACTCTCTCCCTACCTGGTCATGGTGATTTCTGTGATCCCTTTCCACTCGCAGGGTCTATGAATTCTGGAAATATTGATCTAGAAATTGTTTCGTGCGTCATCAGTACAAACCAACTAATCCAATCACAGACATCAGCCCCAGGCATGATCCTCCAGATTTTCCATCACCACAGCCTGAGCCAAAACAAAGCGAAACAAAGCAAAACAAAGCAAAACAAAGCAAAACAAAGCAAAACAAAGCAAAACAAAGCAAAACAAAGCAAAACAAAACAAAACAAAACAAAACAAAACAACTCATGCGAAGTTACTGAAAGGTTACATTTGAATCATATAATTTCATTGTATCTTGAACTCTGAATTTCAGGGGCAAACTCTCTAAATTTACCTTTACCCTGTTTCATGGCCTTAGAGTTTCAAATGATAGCCTCTTTCTTAGATAATTTGTGTGGAGGACAAGGACTAATAGGTACCTCCATTGTACCCTACATACTTTGAAGTTAGACTTCTATTTGTATCTCTCACCACTAAGAAGTGCAAGGAGCTATCACAATGCATATTAAGAGCAACTTTTATTACCTAGATAAAAAAAAAAATTCTTGTGTCTGCTTCTTCACAAAAGGATAACTTAATTTAATTTGCAAAGTCACTAGAATGCTCAGTATCTAGAGTCACGTTACAGGCTTTCCTTTGTCTCATTTTGTGCAGGGTGGAACACTTTTTATACCAAAATTATTCTATCTTTCATTATACCCAGCACTTTTAGAACACCAATAAATGTTTGATCAGTCTGAATTAAAGTGTCCTCTGATAATAAGTGGGTAGATGAAGGATAATTATGCTCAGCAGCTAAGCTACATTTCTTTTCTTTTTTGGTCATTTTGGGAAGACATGGGCCATTTTTTTTTTCTATAAACTTGCTATTGAATTCGCAATCTAATACTAGGCTAGGTTCAGGGTTGGTGCCTTAAATAGTTTAATTCATGTTGTTAATCTTGCGTAAAACTGATAGCTATTTAAATATAATATTCTTCTGGAAACCAAGATTTTGACCCTTGCCTTCTGTTAACTAGCTCTCTTCTGTTAAATATGACGTCTCTCTGACATCACTGACTAGTTCAGTTAGCTATTTAAATACACTATCTCCACAAAACCAATTTAACCCTTCCAACTGAAAACTTAATAAAAATGAACATACACATGTTTCTGGTTTAGGAATAGAATAAGATAAAATAAAAAGGAGGACAAGGCTCAACATAGAGACAGGAAGGAATTTGCCAAAAAGAGGGCAGGGTGAGATAACAAAAAAGTCTGGTTCAAGTCACTATGCGAAAACAGGGGAGGAAGAGTTGTCCTAAAACATTTCAAGGCCACATATGTAGAAGGTGCAATATAATGGATGGAGGAGCAAAGCACAACTCTGTCTTCAAATTATTGCAAGAAAATGAAGACTAAAATAAAAAAGATAAGACCAAAACACTGAAAATACTTCGTTTCACTGATAACCGGAATATATGAAGCCACAAGCCCTTAACAGGAATTGACTGATAACAAGGCTTATTGTAGCTAAAACCAATTAAATATTGTTAATATTTTTATGACTCAATGTTATTAGATTTGCATTATAAATAAGGTAGCATATGTTATGGAAAAGTTAAGTCATTTGCACAAATTGCATAAGGACTTATGTTATTGAGAAAGCAAAATTTTGGAAGAAATAATGAGTGACCATGCTGATAGAAAAAACCCTTCATGTCTAATTACTATCCATTTAGATACTGATATAATGCACACTATGGTCCACACTGGCTTCTAAAAGTTTATTTTAGAAGTTTGGCTATAACTTGGTATTTTTATTTATTTTTGGTTGGGTAGCATCTTTGTTTACCTTACTTCTGGTTATTTGCTTTTGTTGGTCATAAGTCAGTAACTATTGAAATTGGTCTATGGTCTGACTTGGAGAAATTTTTCATTTTAAACTTGATATTTGCAAATCTTTATTTTAAAACAAAAGCTCTACTTTTAAGCTAGGCACAGCCTAAGCAAATGGGAGTTTAGTGAAATGAACTAGGCCATTTATTTACTTGTAATTAGTATTCTCTCAATTATACAATTCTCACAGTCAGCTGCTTTGCTAAATGAATTCCTTTTCTTCCTTCAAATTGTATTCCCTTTAAACAAGTTCCCAGTGGTAAGGAAAGCTGCAAGTAAGAAATGTGATCTATGATGTCAATGACAAGGCTTTATTTTATTCTATTACACTGTTATACACATAAAAATAAATACATTATTCCCAGCATGGGTATTGTTATATTAGTAAGATTCTTTAATACTGCAGAAAAGAGGCACATAGGAATTACCTTGGCAAGGGAAGCTTATTAAGTTTATATGAAAATGTTGGGTTGAAAGTTCTTCTAAGATTGGCATGTACTACCCTTTTAGGAGAACTGAAACCGTAACTCAGTATTATCTGGGATCCAAGAGGAATATGAGACATCTTTTCACTGAACTTTTATGTTTATAAAAACAAAAGTATTTGATTGGTTTGGTTTATCATCTTTCAATATGGGGCAACTGTATTAGTTAAATTTTCAGACCGAAGCCCTTCTGACCTGGTTGGCCTCACTTTCAATGTGTGTGTGTGTGTGTGTGTTTTCACTAGCACACTGATTATTGCTACAATAAGTAGTGGCCAAAACTGAGCTTGGTTTCACCCAATAGACATTTGAAAGCATCATATAAAGTTCTGGTTACTTTCCTTAGGAGGATACTGTGGGCTTGGAAGTCATCTGAGATTACAGGGATCTCTTTCTCCACCATGTCCAGTAAAAATGCCATTAGGATCATCTTTCTTCTTTAAATTAGTTAACTGAATTAGATTAGTTATTTTCTTCTTTAAATTAGTTAGAAAATGCGGTGGGAATAAAAGGATTCAGGAAAAATTGTTCTATGTTAAAGTACTAAAATACAAATGTTTTCTTATCAAGAGATTAGCTTTCAATTTCATAAATTTGTCCCTTAAAATCACACACATTAAATATGAGGGTATTGCATTTATGAAGGAGTTGGTAGGTATTGTTTCATAAAAGTTAAAATTTCAGGGCTTATTATACCTGTGATTTGTAGGCTTAGCTGTGAAATGCATGGTATAAGGCAGTGGTTGGCAAACTGCAGCTCACAAGCCACATGCGGCTCTTTGGCCCCTTGAGTGTAGCTCTTCCACAAAATGCCACGGCCTGGGCGAGTCTATTTTGAAGAGGCATTAGAAGAAGTTTAAGTTGAAAAAATTTGGCTCTCAAAAGAAATTTCAGTCGTTGTACTGTTGATATTTGGCTCTGTTGACTAATGAGTTTGCTGACCACTGGTGTAAGGAAACAGAATTTATCAGAGACCTGTGAATTTCCAGTGATAAGTCATTGGGACGTGAGTCTAGACTCTAGACTGACCTTCCCTAAATGTAGAGTTTAGTTGTACTACATACAAAACAAAAAAAAACACAGTGTCTCTTCTTTTTTTAAAACAAGACATTCACAGAGAACAGAACAAATAAAAACTACTGGCTTTCTTCCACTAGTTTTTGCTTTTGTAATGGGCTAGCTTATGAGGCAGTTAGCAGGAAACAGCTGACACACTACATTTGGGTGAAGGGGCCAGTAAAAGAGCTGTGGCAGGGGAGAAGCTCCCAAGGTAATTCAGCAGCCTCATAAAACCGAGTTCTACAAGGAGTTGTCAGATTCAGTTGTCACATCCTGAAAGAGTCCGTGTGCTCTGGGAGGAAGTTTCTAGTGGGTTTAAAAGAGGGTTTTGACACACAAGGCACAGAAAGTGTGGAGCTTAACATTTCCACTTAGCCAGTCATCCCAAATTAAAAACAGAGAACTGGGGAGAGGTAGCTTGGCAACTCTACACTATGTAGTAACAAGAGGCTAATTATTGACCCTCTCTGGCCATCTGCACACATGTTCAAAGGTTGAGAGAAACAGTAGGTTGCATTACTTTGATGACTGCAGAAAAAATGCACTCACAGTGTTTACAGGATGTGAGAATGAAGCTATTATTTATGCCAGGTCATTATATGTGTCATACTGCATGAAAATTCTTCTTCTATATCACTTATAATCAATCCTCAACACTTTTTGTCTTGGGCATTATCATCCTAATTTACATCGATGAGAAAATGAGCCCAGAGAGGTTAACTGATTTATTTAAGGCCCCACAGGTAGTAAGAAGCCCATCTGGAATTGAGACCCAAAGCTGACTAATTTAAAGGACCAAGGTGCCTTCAGGGACTTTGAAAATGTTATTTACTATAGTTCTGGGAGTAATGTGAAGCTTCCTCATGGAGTTAGTATAGAGAACTGCTTGCTAATTAAAAGGATATTAAACAACTTGTAAATAGTACCTCTCTCATTTATTTATTTGTTCAACAATGCCTTCCTTGAGACAGTGCCACGGATATTCAGTGTTTGGCAGAATACAATAGATATAAATAGTTCACAGTATCTATCTCCAATAAGGAGGAGAGATGGATATATGAATGAAAAGTACTATCTATATTAATAATAGATGAATATGCAAATTGTCCAGGATACCATCACAGTAACAGTAATGACCAAACAGCAGGCTGTGTGGGGCAATGAGGCTGGCAGGGGGGTTAGTGAGGGACGACCAAACGACTGAACAGCAGGCTGTGTGGGGTGACCAGGCTGGCAGGGGAGGCAGTTGGGGGCAACCAGGCCAGTAGGGGGGCAGTTGGGGGCTACCAGGCCAGCAGGGGAGGCAGTTAGGGGTGACCAGGATGATAGGGATCAGTTAGGGGCAATCAGGTTGGCAGGCAGAGGTGGTTAGGGGTGATCAGGTTGGCATGGGGGGCAGTTAGGGTGATCAGGCAGGCAGGCAGGTGAGCAGTTAAGAACCAGCAATCCTGGATTGTGGATCATGTGGATTGGGCCTACACCAGCAGTCAGACATCCCCTGAGGGGTGCCGGATTGGAGAGGGTGCAGGCTAGGCTGATGGGATCTCCCCTCGTGCATGAATTTCATGCACTGGGCCTCCAGCCCTATCTAATAAAAAACAAACATTCAAATTGACCGTACCTCCATCATGCCCACAAGCCAATCAGGAGTGAGTATGCAAATTAACCCAACAAATATGGCAGCGGCCACAGAGCTGTAGCAAGCAGGAGGCTTGAGTTGCCCCCAGTGATGGAGGAAACCAAGCTTCCCACCCACCCTGGCCTGCCCTGGCCTGGCCTCTGCTCAAGGCTACAAAGTTTCAATTATAGAAGATAAATAAATCCCAGATACTAGGGCTTCTGCTTGGGTCGCCGGGGGCGTGGCCAGCTTGCAAACCACCACAGGCCCCTCGCCCAGGCTGCCCCATGCCCCAAGGGAACCCCCACTCTGACCTAAGACACCCTTCAGGGCAAACCAGCCGGCCCTCACCCGTGCACTAGGCTTCTATCCTATCTAATAAAAGAGTAATATGCAAATTGTCTGTCACTCCAACACACAAGATGGCTGACCTATGTGGTCAACGATGGTTGTGCCCATGTGGACACAAGATGGCTGCCACAAGATGGCAGCAGGGGAGGTCAGTTGGGAGGGACCAGGCTTGCAAGGGAGGGCAGCTGTGGGCTATCAAGCCTGCAGGGGAGGGCAGTTAGGGGTGACCAGGCCTGCAGAGGAGGGAAGTTGGGGGCGACCAGGCCTGCAGGGAAGGGCAGCTGGTCGGGACCCAGGCCTACAGGGGAGAGCAGTTGGAGGGACCAGGCCTACAGGGGAGTGCAGTTAGGGGCAAACAGGCTGGCAGGGGAACAGTTAGGTGTCAATCAGTCTGGCAGGGGAGTGGTTAGGGGGTGATCAGGTTGGCAGACAGAAGAGGTTAGGGGCAATCAGGAAGGCAGGCAGGTGAGCAGTTGGGAGCCAGCAGTCCTGGATTGTGAGATGGATGTCTGGTAGGATGGGGCCTAAACGGGCAGCCGGACATTCCTCGAGGGGTCCCAGATTGAAGAGGGTGCAGGCTGGGCTGAGGGACACACCCCTCCATGCACGAATTTCATGTACTGGGCCTCTAGTATCATATAAAAAGAGCTAGAATGTCAGATAAAAGTGCTGGTTCCACCAGATATTTTTCATTTAATTTTTTAATATATTGAGGCAAACTTTAACACAATGAATGAAATGTTGAGATCTCAAATGTATTATTTAGTAACTTTTAAAATATGTTTTTAATGATTTTAGAGAGATAGGAAAAGAGAGAGAAACATTTATGCATCAATCAGTTGCCTACTGCATGCCCACTGATGGGGACTGAGCACACAACTTGGGCATGTACTCTGACTGGGAATTGAACCAATGGCCAATGAACCACACGGGCTGAGATACATACATGTATTTTGACATATGTATGTATCTCAGTAACTAACACCCAAAACTAGACATAGGACATTATCATCATCCTAAAATCTCCTCTTGTACTCATTTCCAGTTGTTCCTTATTCCTTAACAATGATTGTTCTAATTTATATCAACATAGAATTATTTTTTTCTTTATTGATTACGGTATTACATATGTGTCTTTAACATCACATTGCGCCCCACTCCCACTCCCCCACTCATGCCCTCACCCCCCTGTTGTCTGTGTCTATTGGTTAGGCTTATATGCATGCATACGAGTCCTTTGGTTGATCTTTCTCCTTTATCTCCATCCTCTCCTACCTTCTCCCTGAGGTTTAATGGTCTGATTAATGCTTCTCTGTCTCTGTTTTTGTTCATCAGTTTATGTTGTTCATTATAGTCCACAAATGTGTGAGATCATGTGATATTTACCTTTCTCCGACTGGCTTATTTCACTTCATACAAATGAAATCAGTTAGTATGTGTTTTTGTTGTTGTTGTTGTCGCTGTTTTTTTAAATATACATTCTTGCTCTTATTGATTTTATCCATAATTTCTTATTTTTTATTGCAGAGTAGTATTCCCTTTTATCAATATACCAAAGTTTGCTTATCCATTCTCCTGTTAATGGAGATTTGGGTTGTCTCCAGTTTTGGACACATCTATTGTTATTTGATATCTAGCTCAATAATTAGAGCACTGGTCTCCAACTATTTTTTATTATTCTATTTATTTCTTTATTTATTTAATATACAAATACCATTATCATTAACCAATTTCTCAATGCACAATTCCAATGCTCCTCAACTTATGATGAGGTTATGTTCTGGTAAACCCATTGTAAGTGGAAAATATCTTAAGTTAAAAAGCATTAACAAACTTAACTTGCTGACCATCCTAATTTAGCTTAATCTACCTTAAAAGTTCTCAGAACAGCCCCAGCTGGTTTGGCAGCCAATCAATGATTTTCTCTCATTATTTAATGCTGGTGGTCTTAATCCAACATCTAGAAAGGTTCAGGAAACCTGGAGAAGGGGCTGTGTGTAAATTAAATAAGAGTCCAGAGATGAAACATAATTTTGAAAGGCATTTGGGGGGGCAGAGGAGCTTGGTTAAAGAAACCAAGATCTCCTTGTCTCAGGACCCTTTGCTTTTTATTAACACAATTTGTCCTAAGGCAAGGTGGAGATATACACATCAGAGGGTAGGGTTAGGTACAGAATCCATTGTCAGAATGGAAGAGTTACCTTCGGCTGTTCAGGTGTTTGGCCAGGAGAAGGCAGTAACATGTAGATTAAGATGTCCTGAGCTGTCTGGCAGCAATCAATCAATTTAATGCATCCTTTTCAGGTTTGGGGAAATGCCTTTAGCCATTCCCAACAGACGATAACAGACTCAGCCCTTGTTCCACCTTTCGATGAAATTCTTGCAATTATGACATGCTAGAATTGGCTTCTGGGAATCATTAATGTTTCTATTTCTCTTTTCCTCTCCCTTCCTCTCCAAAATCAATACAAGTAAAAAACAAATTTCTCAGAACACTTGCATTAGCCTACAGTTGGGCAAAATCATCTAATACAATGAATATACTGTAGAGCAGGGGCTGGGAAACCATTTTTCTGCCAATGGCCATTTGGATATTTATAATGTCACTAGAGGCAGGGCCACAAATTTGTGCATGGTTGGGGTCCCTAGGCCTGGCCGGTGACCAGGGCCGATCAGGGAAGGGCAAATCAGGGCCTGTGGCTGAGTGGAGGACAGGGCATGGGAGGTTGGCTGCCAGCCCTGAGGAGGGAGCCGGCCCTCAGACTCCCTGGGAAAGGGGCTGCATCTGCCACCACCCACTCCCAATTTCCCATCCCAGCACATTGGCCTGAAGGCCCCAGTGCAGGGAGAGGAGGCGACTGTCACTGGGCGGGGCATGGAAGGAAAGGATGTTGCTGCCACAGGAGGTTGGCTGTGGTAGTGCACTGACCACCACGGGAAGCTCTTGCGTTGAGCATCTGCCCCCTGGTGGTCAGTGTGCATCATAGCGATTGGTCAACCAGTCATTCTGGTTGTAATGGTTGCTTAGGCTTATATATATATATATATATATATATATATATATATATATATATATATATAGATATATAGATATATAGATATATAGATATATAGATATATAGATATATATAGATATATAGATTCTCCAGCCATACAAAATTATCAACTTAAAAATTAGCCTGCTATTTTGGTCAAACATTTAATGAACTCATCCCTGATGCCTTGGCAGGGCCATCCCAAATGATTTTGTGGCCCTTATATGACCCACAGGCTGGATATTCCCCGCCCTTGCTGTAGTGTATCAGTTGTTTACCCTTGTGATCCTGTGGCTGACTGGAAGCTGTGGCTTGATGCTGCCACCTAGCATCACAGAGAGTATGTACCTTGGTAAAGATCATTAGCCTTGGAAAAGGTCAAAATTCCAAGTACAGTTTCTATTGACTACGTGTTGCTTTCACAACATTGTAAAGTTAAAAAATCACAAATTGAATCATCATAAGTTGGAGGCCATTTATATACATTTAGGGTAACATATTTTGTTATTGGCAGTGGATATACTAGTATGTTCATATTTTTAATAGTCTTGGTAGTTATAATTTTTTGTTGATATCTTGTCAGATTTGATTAGACTTTTATTGTTTTTACTTTGTAATGTGGTCAGTGAAGCTCTCATACTAGAATTAACAATAATGTAATTCTAGCCACTTGTCCATTTTGTGTGGGTTTATTTAGTTGAAACTGGGTGACACAATTTGGAAATTCCTTTGTTGGTTAAACTTGAGTAATGTGATCTATAAATCCACTTTTTGGTGGAAATGCAGACTACAATATGCATCAATAAGATGAAGGCAAATACATAATTGAAGGAACCTCTGTTCCATGTGTCTTAATTGTAGATGTCCCTCTCTTTTCTCAGGAGAGCTGATTATTGCAGGTGACACGAATATCTGACATATCTATCACTCTAATGAGGGGACTGCTACCAATCTGTATATTAAAATCTTGTGAAGCTTAATTCCTTATTTCTTTTTCTCTTTTAAATATACAAAGTAAATATAATTAGAAATGCTAACATTTTCTATACTCAGTACAGTAACTTGGTTTATGCACTCTACTTTGCAGACCCCTGACCTACAGCATGCATCAGTGGAAAAATTGTGGACTTTCTAGCAGTCAGAATACTTATTTTCTAATTATAGTATATCTCATTCTCTGACTCACTGTAGAATACTCTACCAGCCACTCCATATCTTTGGAACAGGGGTTTGCAAGATAGGGCATTTGTACTACATAAATGTGAAGAATATGGAGTTAGCATGACTTGGCTGACTCCATCTTGAAGTTGACATAACCAACTCCATCTTGTAACCTACCAAGTGCCAAGTGCAGCCACTTGGATGCCTGATAAGGCTGCCTACAACATCTTGTCAAATGGACACAGAAGCTAAAGGGTGTGGGCCCCTGCAGCAGACATTGACAAATATTTACAAGTTTGTTTGTCACATCAGCTGTAACACATTATCACAACTTAACAAGCATGCAAGGACTCTATAAAAGCTGAAAGCACAAGCCAGCTGCTATTTGCCCTCCTATGAATGAGCCACGCTGACCAACTTGTGTGTCTGGCTTGGTGACCACTGAGTGTTCTGGGGCCTTGCTGTCTTGAGCTGTCTTCCTTGCAATATGCGGACCCCCTGGATGCCAAGGCTTCCAGGACTTGCCCATCAGGACATTTCTGAGTGACCAGTGATTCCTCTGTGAGTAGCCCAGATCGGAAGACATTTGCGACTTGGACTTTTGGTTCATTTAACCCCCAATACTTGTGTGTGTTCTCTGATGTGTTTGTGATTTGGACTAATCCTGCAAGTAATAAAAGCTAAGTTGACAGCATAGTCACCTGTGTTGTCTGACTGTTGTTACTTCGTGTCAGGAACTGAGAGGACCAAGAGACCACCTAGAGTCACAGCCTCAACCAGGCACCCCTGATACTATTTAGGGGATAGGACATCAAAAGACTTATGGAAAGACTATACTCGCAGCCTGAATGCTTAGGACAATAACCTCTCAGATCTTCTGGATCTAACATTGCACAGTGTTGAATTCCTTATGTCTTTGTGCCCTTTTTAGCTTCTCAAGGAGACCATCTTTTCTTAATGCGATCTCCATAATGCAATGCTTTCTAATAGCCTTTTAGACAATATTGAAGGTTAAGTTAGTTTCTCACATATCTTTTTCCCCTTATAGTGTAGCTAAATGTCACATCCCAAAAAGACTTTCAGGAGATGTCCTGTCAGGTGAAGTATGTGGGAGTCTATGATGAGCAAACCCAGGGCCACCCAACTGGAAAGATACTGAAACAATGTTCAAAGTTGAGGATGAAAAAAAGACAAACTCCTACACCACATACCCACTGTCATAGAAAGAGCATTTAGCAGCAGGTATAGTCACAACAGGAAGTTTTATCTCATTGTTTCCTTGGCTGGGACTGAGTTCTAGTCCTAACTGGAATATTAACCTTAAAGAGAAAGTTCAGCATTGTTCCACAGATCATCATAAAAACTGGCATGAGAGTAATTTGAATTGTCATAATCTTACTACTGAATATTTGAATTACTAACTTCGAATTACTGAAGGGTAGCTACTTAATTCATTCAAGAACTATTTAAAAAGGAATAGAAGATTGAAGTGAGAGTTGAGATAGAAGCTAGGCTGGATTTTGATTGGATTGAAAGTCAGGCTGCAGTACTGGGATTTCATCTTGTAGGTAATGAGAACCATGGATACATTGTGAGTTGGTTAAGCCCTAGTTCTTAACCATGATATAGGGGAAAAAGATTGCTGAATATGCATAAGATAGGAAACATAAGAGTTAAAAAATAAGCATACTTAGAGGAAATCAGACATGTAGTGATGGGAACACATGAAATGGAAAAATTGAAATAGGTCTAAAAGTAAACATATATACAAATTGATGACTGATTGTAGGGAGAAGGAAAGAGAAAGTCTCAAAATGATATTGAGATAGCTAAAAAATTACTTTCTCTGAATTTAATGCATTTAAGTGCAGTGATTATAAATGTATATGTTGTTATAACATCTATACATATGATGTAGTGTATGCATATATTTTTATCACTTAAATTCTACCAAAGATAAATTTTCTGAAGGAGAATTATTATTGCTCCACAAAAGAACCATGAGTAGCATACTAAAGAAAAACATGAAGGTTTGCTCTCACTGTATTTTTCCACTCCCTCTGGCAGTGCTGTAATGAGAAGCTATTAGTATTTTAGTTGTCAGCAGCTACTCATTGAAACTACATTAATTTTGTTGAAAATGGTCATTAGGAAACTTAATTATTTTAAAAGTGTTAACTGATTATTGCATAAGTATTATATATTCATTAATCATTATTCATTTCCATTAATTATATATAATTACTTAATTCCTAAAAGCAGATGATTCTTGTTTTGCCATGCTGTTCACTTCTGCTAATTTGACTTACCAGATAATCTTTCATACTAATGCAGAACCATAAACTTGAGTGTTCAGAATAAATTTGATAAACATTAACTTGTTAATCCTCATGACTTCTTGGTATGAAAATTAAGAGCTCTTTTTTTCTAGCTTGTGTCTTATTGTCACCATCAACTCGACAATTGAGTAATATCTGAATAAACAAAGATAATGAAACCATATATAATGCTGGATAATTCATGGGAATTAGTTCATTTCCAATACAGAAGGAAAATAAATCATACCTGAGATATAGAATTAAGTTATTTTGTTTATCTTGTAAATATAGAAACTTTAAAGATTGCAGTTTTAATGTAAAGAGGAAGTAAATAAATATAGACCAACAAATATAAATTAGGCAGATTTTATATACACATTTATGTCCACATACACAAATTGAAATTTATTTGCAGATTAATCTAATTTTGGGACACAGTCCGATACAATTTGTTGCACTATATATATGAATATAGACAAATATGCATGAAACAATTTAATATTGTGCTATTTTTCTACTTTCAGTATATCTGTCTTTATTTTTTATTTTTATTTTATTTTTTAATATATTTTTATTGATTTCAGAGAGGAAGGGAGAGGGAGAGAGAGATAGAAACATCAATGATGAGAGAGAATCATTGATCAGCTGCCTCCTGCCAGCCCCACACTGGGGATCGAGACTGCAACCTGGGTTTGTGCCCTTGACCAGAATCGAATGAGGTCCCTTCAGTCCTCAGGCAAACACTCTATCCACTGAGCAACACCAGCTAGGGCAGTATATCTGTCTTTAGTAGTTCCCTCCAAATGTTAAAATGATGGATATGAGTGTCAACAAATTCCATCTGTTAATCAAAACATGTTTCTTTTCTTTTCTCATACTTCAATCCCTACTGGAGACATTCAATATAATTAATTATATTTGCAAATATCTCTTTTCTCTCAAGATATGACCATCAACATTTTATATAATAGTGAAAACAAAATGCTGGGGTTGGAGTCTGAGTTCATTGTCTCTCAAAACCAAAGAATGGATTTGCAGACAAAAATGGTTAGTGGAGCTAAGTGTATTGAGACCAGTCCAGGAAAAGGTGCAGCTAGGATTCCAGGAGAGCAAAAGCAGGCCAGTGCCCAGAGCTTCCGTTCTATGTTACAGTCGGTGTAGTTCAGCATCCAAGTGAATTAAAGTCTATTAGTTGATGTATGGAGTCCCACATGCTATTAGGAGAACAGGGGAGCATATTCCCCCCAGGACCCAGCCACACCAGAGAGAAGAGAGCAAGAGAGGAGTGTGCCCTTTTTTGTATACATGCTTGCTAACTTCTGATTGGTTCCTTCAAAGAATTCTGCCTTAGCAACATCCTTGGGATTGATTATATGCCTCATGGCCTTGTGATTAGTTAGCTGCAAGCTGTCGGTCTTAGCAACATCCATACATTTTAAAGCTCATGTCTCCTGCATGTGCCCTTCTTTCCTGCCTAGCTGGGTTCCCCAATTCTACTTCCTTCTTCCATGGTCCTGTCCCTGTATACCTAGCTTCATCTGTCTCCTCAATAGTAGCTTAGAAGAAAATGCTTGAGAAAGCAGAATAGTGAACAATGCACCATGAAATAGAATAAAATAGTTTAGCCTTAATTTTCTGTAGTATATTAGAACATGTTTCACAGATCATTTTATATGCTTCTGATAAGCACTGTAGGGAAAGAAACAACTATACAAATATAGGCATTTTATTTCAATAAGAGGTAATTTAAGTCAAATGAACATAGGGAGTTATTTGTTAGTCAAGTAACAGTGGTAGAAAATGTGAATTAAAAACTCACTGCTCACATTTGTTAAGGTCAATAAATGTGAATGTTACTGATGGTCATATGAGAAAGTCACTTTGCTTAAGATAGACATTCATCATAAAAAAATGAGCTGTTCCATTCCATTAAAAAGCAGCTAGGTAAAAGGCAAGGAAACTAGTTTGTTATTTCTATGCACAATTATACAATTACTTAGAATAAACAGGAGAAAACAAATTGAGGAAAAAAACACAGGTTGGTGTGGTAGAAAATACATTAGATAAAATGATGTTTATTTGGAAGTATTTTCTAATTGTAATGCAACCCACTGTTTTAATTTATAATTTAAATCATTAGATGTGGGTCCAATTCCTATTTTGGCAAACTAATAAGCATGGAGATCTTGGGTAAGTGTTTCATTTTCTCTTGACCTAAATTTACTCTACTTTAAAGTAGTATGATTGGACTAGATCATCTCACAATGTTATTTTATTAAAGTTGAAATAAATACTATGTAGTAGTCTAGATGTGTTAATTACACAATTAATTACATAAAATAGAAACTCTAGATCCAGATCCATTTAACAATGATCTAACCTTAAATTTTTTTCAGCTCTGTACATTTCTATAAATTTAGGTTCAGTTTTTTATTTATGTTAATGTTTAAAAAATGTAGACATGTGTGAGTGATTTGCCATCTACATTTAAAAGTTAGATTAATTTTAGAGATTATAATAATACGTTTATGTTTATAAAGTGATAAAGGTTTCACCTCTGAACTTAGTTATTTTTTAATCTTTATCACTATCTGTATATATAAAACCCAAAGTGACTGGCCAACCGTTCAACCAGTTGACTGGTCACTATGATGTGCACTGACCACCAGGGGGAAGACACTCAATACAGGAGCTGCCCCCCTGGTGCTCAGTGCACTCCTACAGCGGGAGCACCACTCAACTGACCGAGGGGCACCAGATGCAGGGCTCGTGGCTGGTGAGCTCAGCTGCAGTGGCGCGAGCCTCTCCTGCCTCTGCTGCAGTGGCGCTGGAATGAGAGGGAGCAGCGTGGTGCCCTGCCTGGGCTTGGGCTCCTCCCCGGCCACCTGCCGCTTCTCATACTACTACAGCCCTTGGGGGATGTCGGACTGCCTGGTTTCCCACAGTCTGACATCCCCCAAAGGGCCCTGGATTGTGAGAGGGCACAGGCCAGGCTGAGGGACCCCACTGATGCATGAATCTGTGCACTGGGCCTCTAGTATAGCATAACATATTTCAGTGTAAAATACAAACTTATTTAGTAGACATGACTGGATTTCATAGAATTGATATGATTTTCCTAGAGTCAGAATTATCACAAAGAAATCTCTAAGAGAGAAATACCAGAATCACATGATCTCACTTATATGTGAAATCTAATGATCAAAAGAAACTGACAAACAAAATAGGTCCAGAAACATGGGAGCATGCAACAGACTGATGATTCTCAAAGGGAAGGATGGAGGGGTGGCCAGAAGAGATTAACCAAAGAATTTATATGCATATATGCATAATCCATGGATATTGACAATAGTGTGGTGAAGGCCTGAGGAGGGGAAGGGAATGAGGAAGAGGGGGTCAATGGGGTGAAAAAGAGGACATCTGTAATACTTTCAACAATAAAGATAAATTAAAAAAAAAGAATTCGAAAGATTACAGGTCACCATCATCTCAGAGTAAGACATCAGTGATGAGGACACCCAAAGAGGGACTGGAGGCCGCTGCAGGCAGTTCAGTGTGGGTGCCCAGCAGTGCTGGTAGGAAAAAGGGTTCTGGTGCCAGCACTGCAGCTGATTAGCAAAGCTGTTCACATTCTCCGATGGATGGCCAGTGTCTTCATGTGGCAACTCTGGGTATGAACCCTTGCCTTGCAGGCTTCAGCACATGATGCTTGCTCAGTAGGTCTTAACCTACTCCCTTTTTTTGATTCAAACTTTGCATATTGAAACAAGAAACCACTTACTGAATATAACTTACTAGTGCTTGAGATTTCCCTTGAGGTCCAAGGAGGAGGAGGAGAAAGAAAGAGGAGGAGGAGAAGGAGCAGAAAGAAAGAGGAGGAGGAGGAGGAGGAGGAGGAGGAGGAGGAGGAGGAGGAGGAGGAGGAGGAGGAGAGGAGGAGGGGGAGGAGAAGAAGAAGGAGAAAAAGGAGAAGAAGGAGAAAAAGGAGAAAAAGAAGAAGAAGTAGGAGAAGGAGGAGGACAAACGGGGAGAGAGAGAGAGATGGGAAGGAGGGAGGGAGGGAGGGAGGAAGAGGGAAATATGAAAGACGATTGGGGTTAGGGGTTGTAGGGTGAATATTGTCCCGGGAGAGTCATAACCCTCACTTCTAGCCTTAGGTTTTACTGATGACTGGCTGTGTGACCTGGGGAAGCATCATTTTCCTCATTTCTAAAATGAAAGCCATAATCTAGGAAGTAATTTCTAGTGTATTATATACTGCACAAAAATTCTGATCCTTGTCTCATTCAGGTTGATTATACACCTTTCACATGCCAGGAACAATCGCCTGATGTCCCTACTCTCAGGATGCCTGTGTCATGGGGAGGGAGACACATAATAAATGGATAATCCATGGTGAAGGTCGGATCGTAATGAGCACCACTAAGGGAAGTAAACCTGGCAATGGGATGGAGACAGAGGGGGCTGATGGGGCGCTGGCTTACACACGCTGGGAGGAAGTGCTGTTTGAGCAGAGAGCTTAGTGATAGGAGGAAAGGAGTTCAGTTCCTACTTGGAAATGTTCCAGCCAGGAGCTGCAGCGGGTCTGAAGCCCAGAACTCCCATCAAGAGGACCAAAGGGTTGGAGTACACTCTTTGGGGACGGGGAGCCTGGAGGGACAGGAAAGGGGCAGATGGAGGAGATTGGATTTCATTCCAAGTGTGAATGCTTTCACTCTGTTTCTGCTCTCAGACCTGTAGTTCAGAGTGTAACAAGTAAAAAACGGCTTTGTCCAGCTCCCTCCCTGTCTGGGTGGTGGCAGGTGTAAAAGGGAGAGGTTGGGGTGGGGAAGAGGAAAGAGCAAGTGGGCGAGATAGATCTCTTTGGAGGACTTACGAAGTTGATGCCTGAAGGAAGGAGGCTGTAAACAAGACACACTGAAGTTCATGTTGTATTTTCAAACTCTGCATGCAACGCTTAGAATGAGAGGAGAAACCCCAGTTCCGTCCATCTTTCCTCCATCTCCTAGAGTTAGAACACAGAGATAATTGATGTCAATGCCTATCCTTCGTCTCTTGGCTTATTTTTAAAGTATTTGCTAAGCAGAAAAATAATGTGTGGTGCAGAAATTGTTCCTGTATTATCTTCCAGAGCTATCATTTCAATACCATCTTTTGAAAGCCAAGAAGAAGAAAAACAACTACTTTCCCAGCCTTGGGCTTCTCCTGAAACACACACACACACACACACACACACACACACACACACACACACAATAAATGAACTAAAAACCCCCAAATCTTTGAGAAATACTACAGAATTTTATCTTTGTATCCTTTGCATATTGAGAAAAATAAGTGGTTATTATTTTCTGTATGGAGTTACCCTGTGAATTAATATACTGAAATTCTCTGATAGAGTTTTCCATTTTTATAGACAAATACTAAATAAGGGGATTTTCAAGGGCATACACAATAGCTAAAAAACTGAGTCACATTCATTCAATTAAAAGAGAGTGAACTTCTGATATATGTATATGTATACATATTCTCCCCCCACCTGTTATTTTCTAACTAACACCAACTTAAAATGTAGGGTAAAATGTTTAAACCTAGTGATGTTAATTAGATCAATTTGTTATTATTTATATTTTTATCAACCCCTTTTAAAGCCCAGCAAGGGATTTCTAGGTACCTTCCTTTAAAGGCAATTGGGCTAGTCTGTGAATATTATTAGGATTCTGCTTTTCTTCATTATCAAATGAAAGAAAAGACAGAGGTCTTATATAATATGGATGTACTTTTCAGGAAAAGGAGATACTATAAACACAAGAATTGTATTCAGAGAAATAGACTTAATGCGAACTTTAGCAAATATCACTTATTCTCTTGTGATCATACTCTTTAAACCCTTTCTAGGAAAAATGATATTAGAATGGAGGCTGAGATGGATAAGGTGGCAAAACCAATACACATTTCTGGGGAGAAGCAAAGAAAAACAGATCCCCTTTCTTTTTATATTTTTACTTCAGCAAAATTAAAAGTTTCTAAGGTATATATTTATGGTAGAATTGCCAGAAGGTGACAGAATTAATTCTGGAAATGTTTTATAATACCATCAATGCAGGTGATAAACAATGACCCATATCTATAACCAATAATGAGCATTCATTTGATCATCTGCTAAGACACCAAAGTTCAGATCAATAAAAAAATCCACTTAATCAAAAGCTATTAATTTTTCACAATAAAATCATTTATGGCTTGAGAAAAATTTGGTGATGGAATCTTTTTTTGCTCTCTAAAATGCTTTACTCAGAATTCCAAACTATAAAAGAGATAAAAGTGAGGTTTTATTTGTATATATTTTCCTTATAATTAATCTTATATTGGTTATATACACTTGTAAAACCAACATTTGGAAAAATACTCCATTAATCCACACTAAATATAAATAGTCTAAGCACCCTAGTTAAATGTAGAGTTGTCAAGATAAGAAAGCAAACATGATTTATATGTTGTCTATAAGAAACTCACTATAAATATAAAGACATATAGCTATGTTAAAAGTAGTCATAAGGATGTAAAGTACAGCATAGGGGATATAGTCAATCATATTGTAATAACTATCTATGGTACAAAGTAGATACTGGAAATATGAAGGGGAACACATACTTTGTAAAGCACATAATTGTGAAACTAGTACAAAATAATATTGAATACAAACTGTAATTGAAAAAAAATTTAATTAAAAAAATAAAGTGGAAATACAGAACTCCCCCAAAAAAGTATCTTCATGGACAAAAGATGAATTATGCAAACATTAAACATAAGGAAATTGGTGTGATTATACTAGCACAACAGCATAAGTAAACTTCAGACTATTTCCAGAGATAAAGAAGGATAACACATAGTGATAAATACACATCATCAAGAAAATATAAGAATTCCAAGTATGGATGCTTCTGATGACAGAGCTTCAATTATGAAACCCCAAACCAGTAGAGATAAAAGGATGAATAGATAAAACTACAATTTTGGTTGAAGATTTTAACACTCAACTTCTTGCTGTGTCCCCCTGGTGTCTCTTCCTCTTCTTATAAGGACACCTTCTTATAAGAATACTAGATTGGGGTCCCACCCTTATGACCTCATTTAATCTTAATTACTCCTTGAAGGCAATGTCTCAAAGTACAGTCACACTGGGGTTAGAGCTTCAACATGTGAATTTGGGAGGAACACAATTCAGTTTATAACTGTCTGTCCTCTCCCCCTAAAATTTGTGTCCTTTTCATATATAGTACATTCACCCCATCCAACAGCCCCCTAAATCTTAACCATTCTAGCATCAATTCCAAGTCTAAAGTTTCAACAAAATTTCATCTGAATCAGGTATGAGTTAGACTCGAAGTATGATTTTTCCAGACTTAAAATTCCTCTCCAGCTGTGAACCTGACACTAGACAAGTTATGTGCTTCCAAAATATAACTGTGGGACAGGTGTAATACAGATATTTCCATTCCAAAAGGGAGAGATCAGAAATAAGAAAGGGGTGACAAGTCCAAACAAGACAAATTCGATTAGATCTTAAAGCTTGAGAATAACCTCTTTGGCTCAATGCTCTACTCTCTGGGTGAAAATGATGGTGTTGTCACTCCCATGTCCCTAGGTGGCAGCCCCACCCCTGAGGTTCTGTGGGGTGGCCTTGCCCCTCAAACACTGGGCAGCACTATCCTGGCCCACAAAAACGGAAAACACGGAGGCATCCTGAGGGTCTCTGGGTTGCCTTCAAGGTCTTTCTTCCCTTTCTTCAAAGGATAATGCACGTTCAGAACTGGGTAGCTGTAATACTCCACCCTGTGGAATTCCTGAGGTCCAACAGCCTTCCTTCATTCTGTCCTGTCTTCTCTGTCTACTTTAGTCCCAGCTGGCAGTGTTTCTGTCATATTTTACATACTTTCTATGGCAATACCCTTGTTCATAATACCAAGCTCTGTATTAGTCTGCTCAGGTTGTCGTAACAAAATGTCACAGACCAGGTAGTTTAGAAAAACACATATTTTTGATCAAGGTGCCTGCAGGTTGGTTTCTGGTGAGTTGTCTCTTCCTGGCTTGCAGAAGGCCACATCCTCACTGGCTATATCTTCACATACTCTTTCCTCTGTGAGTGTGGGGGGCGAAAGCAAGAGAGTGAGTGCTCTAGAGTTACTTCCTCTCCTTTTAGAACACCAGTTCTGTTGGGTTAAAACACCACCAATTATTTCCTTAAAGTCCCTACCTCTAAATATGGTCGGTCACATTAGGGGTTAAAGCTTGAACACAGACATTTTTTGGCGGGGGGGGGGGGGGGGGGTGGGAGCCCCGGTTCAGTCCATAACCATAACAGATTCACAACACTTGGTAGCTTAAAAACAAAACATTGGTTTTGCTCACACATTTTCAGTTGAGGTTCAGGAGGTTCAGCTTGCTAACAGGGACAGACAGAGGCCTGGGCTGGAATCATTTACTCATACGGTAGCAACCGATACTGGCAGTCACGTAGGATATTAGCAGGGGCCGTCAGCTGAACACCTACCAGTGCCATGTGGTGGCTAGGTTCCAAATGTCAGTGCCCCAAGAGGTTGAGAAAGTACAAAGTGGAAGCCATATCATCATTTATAAAGCCAGCCTCAAAAGCACACAGCATCACCCGTGGTTGGTACATTTTACTCGTCA
This sequence comes from Corynorhinus townsendii, assembly GCA_026230045.1. NCBI lineage: Eukaryota > Metazoa > Chordata > Mammalia > Chiroptera > Vespertilionidae > Corynorhinus > Corynorhinus townsendii. The sequence goes on from JAPDVU010000002.1 coordinate 86,608,998, forward strand.
AGTCCCACTCGCTTTCAAGTAGAGGGAAAACAGACTCTACCTCTCGATGGAAGAATGGCAAAGATATGGAAATATTGCTGGGGAACAAGAATTATTGCTATGGCCATTTTCTGAAAATGTGCTCTTGTCACACTGCATGTATGGTTAACAAGCTTTGAGGAGTATAAATTGGCATCTCTTCTTTGGTTTACCAATAATCACATCTTCTCTTGCAGTTCTCTATCATAGCAAGTAATCAATCATAAATATTTTTTTTTCAGAATTACTGAAAAGACAAGGGCAGAAGCCAACAGGAGTTTATGCATGGCTCAGCAATTTGCAGATTTAATGGACACCATTTATATTTAATCTAATAAGTTTACCTACATTTATAAAGAAAGGCAAGAGTCTTAGCACAGACAACTTTGTAAAACTATTTTTAACCTGAAAGGTGGTTGGATGTATGGAACAGGAAGAAAACAGAATTATAATAACTGTTGTGGGAAATACTTTGAAAGCAAATGAAAGCCCCTAAATTATTCAATAGCTAAGTGTCATAAATTGAGGCAATCATGTGGCATGTTTGCTCAAGTCAATGTGGTAAAGGTATTTAATTGCTTGAAATGAATATATTAAGTATTTGTTAAAATGTAATAATATGTTTATGTAATAACATAAATTAAAATTTTTATTTTATTTGAGTTTGAGCATTAATTCTTTTAATTAATGGTCTACTGTACAACTCCCCATTTTTGCATAGGTTACTAATTGTATATCATGGTACAATGGTCCTTTTTCCTAGAACTTTGTTAGAGAACATTGAAAAGAGAGTTAGATATTCACTATAAGTGCTTTTTCTTGTCACTTTTCTTTACAGCTTAGATGCCAGTAGCCCATGGTGGCCACAGAGGAACACAAGTTGGTATTTTGTGCCCCTCTGCACCCAGGAACTAGCTGTGGGTTTGTCTTCACGATTACTGGCATCAGGCAAAAATGAGAAGCAAAGTTGTGTTGAATCACATAATTATAATGGGACTTAAAACTTAAGTTTGTCCAAAAAGAAGATGAATTCATGAATTGTACATCAGATCTCTTGAGTAAGAAGTAAAAACATACAATGAGGTACAATACAGTTTTATATGCAATATTGAAATTGACCAGCATTATTTTTCAAAGATATTGTTATTTTTGAATGTAACATGCAATTATTAAGTTTAGACAGTGTTAGTCAGTTCTGGCTGCTATAAAAAATTATCATAGACTGGATGGGTTAAATAACATACATGTATTTCTCACAGTGATGGAGGCTGGGAAGTCCAAGATCAAGGCACCTGCAGATTCTATGTCTGCTGAGAACCCACTTCCTAGTGTAGGTGACTATCTTTTTGTTTCATCACATGACAGACAGCAGTGAGAAGCAAGCTGTCTCCTGATTTTTATAAGGGAACTAATCTCATTCATGAGGGCTCTGCCTTTACCACCAAATCTAATGTTAATTACCTTCCAAAGGCCCCACCTCCTAGCATGATCACATTGTGGGAACAATTTCCACATGTGACTGATGGGAACACACAAATATTCAGTCTATGACAGGCCAGTAAGTTCTCTTTTTTAAAAAAAGTATGTTTTTATTGATTTTAGAGAGAGATGTAGGGAGTGGGAGAGAGAGATAGAAACACTGATGAGAGAGAACCATTGATTTGCTGCCTCCTGCACACCCCCTACTGGAGATTAAGCCTGCAACGGGGCATGTGTGCCCTGACCAGAATCCGGTGATCCTTGGTTCACGGGTTGATGCTCATCCACTGAGCAACACCGGCTGGGCCAGACCATTAAGTTCTGAGGTGAAAAAGGAAAAAAAAAATTGAAATGTAAAGATAAAAATGACATCTACTTTTAAAGAAAGCAATACTGTATTTTTGGAATAGATGAAATGCGTAAATATTATTGAAACAGTTTGATAATGTTTAATAAATAGATAGATAAATAACAACCAAGGTTATGAAGACAGGTTCTTATTTTAATTTGGAACAGTTCTACTCTTATAAAATTGTCAGAGCATACAAATTGAATCTTATTTATTTTATCTACAGAAACCTATCATTGCTAAGCAGATACTGTTTCATATGTTACTTCCCGTAGACTGGCATGCCCACTAAATGCTGGAGTCCTTTAAAGAGAAGACTTGCATGCCACCTGGATTTGAGGGGATAATTTATTCACTGCTGGATTTTTCTTGGACTAAAAAGATAGATAGATAAATAACAACCAAGATTATGAAGACAGGTTCTCATTTTAATTTGGAAGAGTTCTACTCTTATAAAATTGTCAGTCAGAGCATACAAATTGAATCTTATTTATTTTATTGCAATTAAGTCATGAGTGGACATTTTCCACACTATCCCTTAAGAAATAAACAAAAAGGTAAGTTACTTGTTACACTATTTATTTTCCCAATGTGAAACTAATTAGTGAGCTCATTCTTTTAACAGCTGTCGCTCGTGTTCAGGATTTTCCTAGGAAGATTAGGGCCACTGTATGGAAAATAAAACTTAAAAATCTAATAATAATAATAAAAAGTCCACAAAGCATGTCTGAGGAATTAAGTAAAAACAATAAATAAGTCATTTTACAAGAGTTCAGTGATCTTGAACTTCCTATTCCACTTATCCACATTGAGGTTGTGTTGGTTAGTGTCAGTGGGAAATCTTACCGTAAAATGGAAAAATATTAGCAATGAGTCAACCTCAAAGGGTTCAAAATGAGTGTAAGTATTCTGAGTTCAAAAGTCTATTGGGATCTTAATTAAACCTCCACAATCTTCTGGAGCAGACCAAAACTCATAGAGAGTTGGCTTTTTTCCAGTATTGTCTCAGCCTCTTCTTGTTTCTATCAGAATGTTAATTTCCAAATTCCCATATCCCTTAAGTTTAATATCTTTTCCATTCATTCTCAGTGGGTGTTCCTTCACCACAGACTTAGTAAAGTTGAAAGTAAGTTTCTATATGCATAAGATATGCAGTAGTAATAAAAAAGGTAAAACTTTAGTGCCAAAGAGGTGAAACTCAAAATTTTAGAACCTTTATTTAAAAGTGAATATGAAAAACAAATGGTGGAAAAAAGGTTAAGAATTCCCCAAACCATACAAAAATACATGGCAATAGGTAAAAACAGTGTTAAATTAGCAGGTTACATTCACTAAATGTCATTTGACTAGAACTTTATAAAAATAATTCAATTATTTGTCAATTATGCTTCAGTAAAGCTAGTGGAAAACTTTAAGCTATTAGTGTTTTTGGTTTATACTGTCAAACATAATTTGCCCATTACCTGCTCCTCATTCTATCAACATCAACCTAATAAAAGAGTAACATGCTAATTGACTGTACTTTTGCGACACCTACCAGCCAATCAGGAGTGAGTATGTAAATTAACCCAACAAAGATGGCAGGCTAATTTGCACATGCAGGTGCCGAGTGGCCGGGTTCTGGGCGGGATGCTTGCATCATCACCATGGCGACAACGCAAGCTTACCACACCACCCCAGCTGCTCGGGGTCTCTGGGCAGCATGGGAAGGCAGAAAGGTGGCTCTGGGGCATAGCGGAAAGGCAGCTCCCACCAGAGCAAAGGTGGTGTCCACAGCCAGGGGAATGAAGGCCCATTCTTGCACAAATCTTCATTCATGCATCAGGCCACTAGTTTCATATAATGTATCCCAAGTAATTTCTAAAAAGTGATATGGGGGCTGGTACTTCTGAACATCAATATTTCTATTACTAGTATTTCAGACTTTCCTTGTCTTATACAAATCAGATTTTAAGGTAGGCTGTTTTCCATACAGAGTAACTCTCTTTTGATTTTATTGATTGCAGCCATGATAACCCAAAATTGTGTGCTAGGGCTTTCAGAGTTGAACAAATTAAGAGGAGATGGGGGATAGAATGAGCTCATATCTTACATAAATTATCATTGGATATTCTATTAACATTTTTTGGTAATATTGAATAAAATATTTGATTCAGGAAAGGATCATTAGTGGATGATAAAGTCACTAGATGAAAGATTGCTACAGCTATTGATAGGATACCACCATATCATCACAAATATTTGCAGGTCACAAAGGGAAAATAATGTAACTTTACAAAGGAGGAATCAGGCCACCATCCCCTTAACCAAGAGTTCAATGTTAGCATCACTAGTAGTGTGGACATTATGGACATTATGTGCTTTCTGTTGAGTCACAGTGATATGAGTTACAGAGCATCACTTATAAAGTATTAGGTTCCTCACACCCCAACACAATGTTTGGTTCTTAATTGGCTTCTTGTTTGAATAAATCCTTTTTTGATCATTGGAGAATTTAAAGATGGAGTGAATATTAAATTATATACTGGAAGGAATTGGCTCACACAATTATGAAGGATGGTAAGTTCAAAATCTGCAGAATGGATCAGCAGGCTTAAGACCAGGGAAGAGACCATGTTGCAGGTGAAAGTCTAAGTCTGATGTCAGAAATCCCTCCTGCTGGGGGGCGGGGGGATCAGTCTTTTGTTCTATTCAGGTCTTCAATTGCTTGCAGGAGGCCCACTCATTTAATGAAGAGCAGTCTGCTTCACTCAAAGTCCACTAATTTAAACGTTAATCTCATCTAAACACACCTTTACAGAAACATCCAGAATAAGGGTGGCCAAATATCTGGGCACCATGATCCAGCCAAGCTGACACAGAGGGTAGATGGGAATTTATTATATTACTCTTTCTACTTTTCTGAAAGATTAAAAATCTTCAAAATAAAAGCTTCAAAATAGCATTGTTTGAAATTATCTTGTATGTATCCATTTCCCATAAAGTGGCAGTAAACTGAAAATATTTTGCTTCACAAGAAGTATTACACAGAGAACAGGAAAAAAAGGAAAAAAGAAAAAAAATTTAAGGTGCTCCAAGTTTAATTTGTGATTTTGAATAACAACAGCATACAGCCACATTTCCCATAGATACATAGTTTATGAAGCATAAGTGATACACATATTAATAAAAAATATATGATATTGGCTCTGTTAAATATAAATAAAATGTATCTACAGACTCACTCTCTCAACATGATCATATGTGAAATTATTTGTATTTAAAGCTTTATAATACAGGAGAAAAAAGCTGTACAATGATCATATATGAAATTATTTGTATTTAAAGTTATACAATACAGCAGAAAAACCATAGGATGTAGCTCTGAAGATTGCTATTATGTCTAGCCCTTCAATCTGTGAAGCCTTTGACAAGTTACCTGACTTTTTCTGGATTTTGTTGTCTTTTAAATGGTGGCAATATTCAGTCTGCATAGAAAACTAATAATTGAGTTCCAACTCTGTGCCAAAAACTGTTTAAACTATGAAGCATCATAGATTAATAATTCCAAAGAATTAAAAACACAGCCAGCTTTCATCATTTTAAATAAAAAAAGTGATTTCAAAAAATCTGTTAAGCTTGTGGGCAGCAAATCTTAACACAAAATTTTAATCCTTCTAGAGGAAGAATTGTATTTTATCTTTCTCCCCCCCTCCAACTTAATTTTCTATGATTTGCTTTATTTTTAAACATGGATTGAAATTTTCCTAAAGTCACTCAGTTTTTCACTTTTAAAAAGTTTTGAATAAAATGAAAAACAATGTTCATTAAGGTAATGTCAAAATATGTTTCATCCACTAGAGAAATGAGAAAGCCTCACTATTCCAATAAAATTCACACTCATTTGATAATCTTTTTTACTAGAGGCCTGATGCACGAAATTCATGCAAGGGCCTTGGGCCCGGACCCTGCCTGCCGCCACAATGGCCTGGGGCCTCTGCCACCTCTGCCACAGCCCCTGCCTGCTGTGGCTTTGTCCAGAAGGAAGGACATCTGGAAGGATGTCCAGTCTAATTAGCATATTATGCTTTTATTATTATAGCTTGGCAATATCCTCCTGCAACTCTATTTTTTAAATATACTTTCTTTTTTTCTAAATCCTACTCACAATGCAAATACTCTATATCTCATTAAATCTCTTCTTTACTTGAGTCCCATCAGTATTTAGACTACATGCCACATTATTTAATAATTAATTATATGTTAAAAATTATTTACTTTGAAAGGAGACCATTTTTCATAAGAACATGAAATATTTGATGGTAATAAGTTTTGTTTCACATTGCTACCTGTTTTTATTCAGCATATTATTGTTTTTCCAAGAAAATTGTAAACACTTTGAAACAAGTTATATTTTCATTATTGTGCCAAAAGCTTTTAGCAACAGCTATTATTTTGTAGTTGCTCAAATATTTATTTTATTATTTTAAAAATATATTTTATTGATTTTTTACAGAGAGGAAGGGAGAGAGATAGAGAGTTAGAAACATCGATGAGAGAGAAACATCGATCAGCTGCCTCCTACACGCCCCCTACTGGGGATGTGCCCGCAACCCAGGTACATGCCCTTGACCGGAATCGAACCTGGGACCTTTCAGTCCGCAGGCTGACGCTCTATCCACTGAGCCAAACCGGTTTTGGCAGTTGCTTAAATATTTAATTAGTATAATTACTGCAGCAAAATTTTATTATTATAATGGTTCTTCAAATTTTTCCACTACTACTCATGTAGAGTCAGTTCAATCCCTACTAAGAACCTTATTTTATTTTATTTTTTTAATAAATCTTTATTGTTCAGATTATTACAGGTGTTCCTCTATTTTTTCCCCCATAGCTCCCCTCCACCTGATTCCCCACCCCACCCCATGCCCTTACCCCCCGCCACTGTCTTCATCCATAGGAGTAAGATTTTTGTCCAATCTCTTCCCGCACCCCTCACACCTGCTTCCCCTGAGAGTCGTCAGTCCACTCCCTTTCTATGTCCCTGATTCTATTATATTCACCAGTCCATTCTGTTCTTCAGATTTTTTATTCACTTGATTTTTTAGAATCACTTGTTGGTAGGTATGTATTTGATGTCATTTTGTTGTTCATAATTTTTATCTTTACCTTTTTCTTCTTCTTCCTCTTCTTAAAGAATACCCTTCAGCATTTCATGTAATCCTGGTTTGGTGGTGATGAACTCCTTTAGCTTTTTCTTGTCTGTGAAGCTCTTTATCTGACCTTCAACTCTGAATGATAGCTTTGCTGGGTAGAGTAATCTTGGTTGTAGGTTCTTGCTGTTCATCACTTTGAATATTTCTTGCCACTCCCTTCTGGCCTGCATAGTTTCTGTTGAGAAATCAGCTGACAGTTGTATGGGTACTCCCTTGTAGGTAATTAACTGTTTTTCTCTTGCTGCTTTTAATATTCTCTCTTTGTCTTTTGCCCTTGGCATTTTAATTATGATGTGTCTTGGTGTGGTCCTCTTTGGATTCCTCTTGTATGGGGTTCTGTGTGCTTCCTGAACTTGTACGTCTATTTCTTTCACCAGGTAGGGAAAGTTTTCTGTCATTATTTCTTCTAATAGGTTTTCAGTATTTTGCTCTCTCCCTTCTTCTGGCACCCCAAAAATTCGGATGTTGGTTCGCTTAAAGTTGTCCCAGAGGCTCCTTACACTATCTTCATATTTTTGGATTCTTTTTTCTTTTTGTTTTTCTGGTTGGATGTGTTTTGTTTCCACATATTTCAGATCTTTGGTTTGATTCTTGGGGTACGTTGATCTACAGTTGAGTTTCTGTATATTCTTTATTTCAGACAGTGTATGCTTCATTTCTGACTGATCCTTTTCCATTTTTTGGGCATTCTCATTAAGCTCCTTGAAGGTCTCATCAAGTTTCTCAGCGGTTTTAAGAAGATTCTTGAGTAACCTTATAAATGTGGTTCTGAACTCTATGTCATCCAGTAGTTTGCTTTCCTCCGTTTCTTTCATTCGTGACATGTTTCTTTGTTTCTGCATTTTGGCTGCTTCCCTGTGTTGATGGAGTAGCTTTGTGTGGTAGGTTGACCTATAGGGGGCAGTAGCTCAGCCTCCCCAATCACCTGATATGGACGCTCTTGGTACACCCCTTTGTGGGCTGAGTGCAAAGACTTGGTGTAGTTAAGCCTTAATTGCTGTTGGTATACTGGGAGGAATTGACCTCCAGGCCAATTAGCTGTGAGCACTCACTGTGTCTATAATGGAAGAACTGATGCGCTGAAGACACACTTATGGGGCAGGACTTGTTTCAGTGGGGCTTTGGTGCTCACTGAGTCTGCCTCTTGAATGTGTCACTTATGGATGTGAGGAGTTAAAATCTGGTGTCTCACTCTGACCACTAGGTACACTGGCTTCTGGATCTCCAATGGGGTGCAGGTCAGCTACTGTCTGAGGCCACCCAGCAGGAGCTACAGTGAGAGCTACAGTTTTCTCCTCTTTGCTTGTGGTTTGGAGGTTTTGGAGCTGTCTGACCCGGGCTGCAAGTTTGCTAGGTTAAGCTGCGATAGGGCAGGGCTTTCTTATGCAAAAGCCGCTGCTTGGAGCTTGGGTGGGTTTGTGGGTTGTGCACGGCGGGGTCTCAGGGTGTCACTAGGCTAGGGCGTGGCAAACAGCAATGGCTGCTAGTTAGCTGGCTCTGTGTCCCCGATGGCGTCCCGGAGTCCCGTGCCCCAGTGCCATAAACAATTATTCCTGTGCCCAGCTCTGCAAGCAAGTCACCCTCACTGGCAGACAGTCCAGCTTCTCCCCGTAGGAGTTTGGGTCCCCCGCGTCTCCCCAGAAACTGGATTTCAGAGTAGTTGGGGGCTTGTCTCCCTTTGGGTTGAAAAAAGCAACGCCCGCCGCCAGCCCGGATCCCGCGCCTCTGTACCTCAGCTTTTCAGCGCTCGTGCACGTCTCAATGCTCTTTTCTCTTTCCTTCTAGTTGTAGAACTTCCACTCAGCCAGCTTTCCCATGGTTCTGGGTGATAGACGTTTTGTCTTTTAGTTGAATTTTTGAAATTGTTGTGGGAGGCAGCAGTTTAGGTGTTTACCTACGCCGCCATCTTGGATTCTCCCCTAAGAACCTTATTTTAAACGTTGAAGAAAAGATTGCATTAGAAACAGTGAAATAATGTCTTACATGCTTATATTGAGTTTCTATAATTATTTCAATGAAAATATTTAAATGCTGTAAGTTAATTATTCATGGGAAGGAATAAGTGAAAAACAAATTGTTTCAGACAAATGATTCTCATTTGAAATCAGATTGTAAGAGACTCATAGATACAGAAAAAATTTTGAAAGTTTCCAGATGGGAGGGCAGTTGGGGGGATGGGTGAAATGTGCAGGGATTAAGTCCACCATAGTTACAGAATAGTCACAGGGTGTAAAGTACAGCATAGAGAGTATAGGCAATGATATGATAATAGCTATGAATGGTGTCAGATGGGTACTAGATTTATTGGGGTGATCACTAACTTAAGAATGTCTAAACACTGGGCTATACACCTGAAACTAATATAATATTGTATGTCAACTGTAATTTAAAAAACAAAAAATAATTAAAGTACAAAATAAATAAATAAAACCATATTTTACATTGTCAACCAGAAGTCATTATTACCTGGTGGCAATGACTAACTGAATGTGCCTTTTTCTCTCCTTGTTCTACAGATATCCCCTAGCAACAAAGAAATACCCATCCCCCTATCACAGCTATTATTGGTGCCAACCAAAGAGCCTGGCAACGTTTCCGTTAAAGTAGAAAGGTAGATTGTGTAAATGTAAACTTTCCCTGAAACTTTCTTTCAATCTGGCAAAATGCAGGTCAATAAATCTAAATCCCTTCTGACACTGGGCCCATGGAACAGACATTATTAGGGACAGGTCCAAACCATCTCTGTCTTTCAATAAGTGTGCTGACTTGAATACATTCAATCATAAGGCTTTATTCAGTTCCAACTGAAAAAAAAAAACCCTTAAAATTTAAAAAGAATCTCTTTTAATACCTCTACCCTCACATTTATGAGGACTGTCAGGAGGAAAGGAATTGTGAGAATAGATCATGACTCTGATACCACATTTTTAGAATCAGCTTATCCAGGTAAGCGTTAATGCCCTCCATTGGGTAAACTGTAGAAGAAATTGTAGCCATTGCCCTGCTAAACCTTGGAAGAAATGAAGAATTTCAGTCTTTGGTGCTGTCAAACAGACACCATTCATCATCCTTGAATTGGCTTTTGGCTTTAAAATAAATAAAACAAACCAGAGATTCCTTTAGACTCTACAATAAAGGCAACTCCCTAGAGTAGCTTGTCTTGGTTTTGGAGTTGATAGCAATAACTACAACAACAAAATAAAAATAAAAAAAGTAAAATTCAAGTCCTTAATACTCCCAAGACTGCAACTCACACCAGAGTCAAATAATCTATCTCAAGGAGTTACTGAACTAGGTATTGATTGCAGACACTAAGGTTGTTTGTTATTGGATTTTCAATTTTTGAGGAATGAGGTGAAACTCACATCTCTCCAAAAGACAGTATGCTCTGGTTCCTGAAAGCCAGTTTACGTGACTTGAGTTCATTGGAAAAGAGTGATTTATATTGGCATAAATAAATAATGTCCGGGGGTTCTAACTGTCTAAATAAGATATATAATACTCTGAGAAAAAATGCGGACCACATTGTAAGGTATCCTGTATTTTGTATTATGAACAACTACAAGAGCAAAATAACTTCAAAATCACCTATCCACTTAGGATTTTTGGGTTGGCTTTGTCAAAAATGGTTCTGGCTTCGCTGAGAGATGGAGGGGCAGCTGTGTTGTAATAATCTGTCTCCTTGCTAAGCTTGCCTGGTAAAACGGAAAACAAATGCTTTATAAAGGATATCAGAATGACATTGTGCCCTTTTACCAAAACTCTCTTCATGAGAAATAATAGTTACATAGCGAGTGAATTTTATGAAAGCATAAACCAATTTGCTTGGTGTAAGAGAGAAACTCTGAAGCTTTAAATCAGTTTGTAGGTGGAAATCTCCCCAGCTGTTTCAAATTACGCCCTGCTCACTGCTTCTGGTGGATGTATCTGTTCTGAGTATATTTATAGGTTTTGTTTCCTTTGTTCAGATTAAATCTTAACTGAACCAAACTCCTTTGAACTAACATAATCACAGTTGACTATTCAGCACCATCCTCCTGTAAAAGAATTCCGTCTTTTACAGATCAAACTTTTGTTGGTTTGGGGTCAGTAAGAATATTTATAATATTACATATAAAAATAGAAACTTAAACCCTAAATAATGTGCTTTAATTCTAAGGATTAAAGATATCTGAACAGGGGAGTGATTAAAACCAGCTTTTGTTTCAGTAAATGACCAAACAAACAAACAAGAGTTGCATAGCTTAAAGGAAAGAGCATGAATCAGGAATGAAGAAATATTAATTCCGATCCCAGTCTGCCACTATCAAGTATGGGACTAAGAACAGTCATATGACTCAGCCTCACTTTTCTTATCTAAAATATGCAGATGATGGGCTGAGAGTCTGTCTAGCATTAAAAATTCTGTGGTGAGCTGAGGTTCTTCATTGAGCTGTTTTAGATTTTACTATCTTAAAGGGAGAGCAATAAATTTACTTTCCTTATGTAGTGTTCCTAGTAGAGGCATTTGTGAGTAATGGAATTTTACAATGGTCCATTTACACAGACCATTTCACAAACACTGTTGGCTTCCTGAAATCTATTCTATTCTCACTACTGAGAAATAAATGTCTTACTTATGACTATGATGTGAGAATTAATTTAATTAATTAAGATGTTATTTAATCCAATGTGATTTCTGAAATTTGAATGCCAGTTTATCACCTAAAATATATGGGTTGATGTCAAGTCTCACTCCACATGTTATGTGATACATCTATTGCTTTTCATGTGTGTGGTAAACTGAAAAATGATTCCCTAAAGACAGCCACTGAAGCCTGTGACTATTACTTTATGTGGGGGAAAAGGGTCTTTGCAGATGTGATAAAGGATTTTGAGATGGAAAGATTGTCAAAGTGGGCCCTAAATATAATTAGATTGTCAAAGTGGGCCCTAAATATAATTATATATATCTTCATAAGAGAGAGGTGGGGGAGATTTTCCACAGACAGAGAAGAATAATGCAATGTAACAATGGAGTCAAGATTGCAGTGATGTGGCCACAAGCCAAGGAATATGGGCAGCCACCAGAAGCTGGAAAAGGCAAGAAATGGATTCTTCCCTACAGTCTCCAGAGAAAGCAGGACCCTGCCAAAATCTAATTTTCATTCAGTGAAACTGCTGTTAAACTCTGGCTTCCAGATTTATGAGAGAATAAATTTCTATTGTTTTCATCACTAATTTTTACAGCACCAGCAAGAAACTAATACATATGACAATATTTATTTTCACTCATACACCATGGAACATGACCAATGCAAGCCCTGATTCTAGAGATTTGGTAAATAGCAGAGCTATATTCATCTTTTCTTCTATTTTGCTTCTACTTGGTATCTCTTACTGTAGATGCCACTCTTAATGAAATTCTTTTCTTTCAGAGAGTAGCCCTAGGAAAATTTTGTGTTCATGAGGATATGGTGTGACACTTAATTTTGATAATGAAGATTATACAACTGAGTTTTTCTTGGGTGCTTTAGTCTCTAGGAAGCTGAAGCAAAATGTCAAGTTTGACTCTTAATTGTCTGGGATATATACCAGAGGGCAGATGCCTGAAATGCGTGCATGGGTTGGTTTCCTAGGCCTGGCCGGTGATCAGGACTGATCTGCAGGACGACTAGCAGGATAATCAGGGGCACCTGCCTTGGCTGGCCTGGGGCCTGCAGGCTGGGGGCAGCTCCTGCGTTGAGCACCTGCCCTCTGGTGGTCATTGCACATCATAGCGACCAGTTGTTCCACCCGTTGTTCTGCTGTTTGGTCAATTTGCATATTAGACTTTTATTATATAGGATATATATTCCTTTTCTATCAGATCAAAATTATCTTTTATATTTCTCTCGACTTTACCCATATTTCTATTTTGATTTCACCATTTTATTATTAAAGTCTCTCATGAAAGTCATCTTAAAATTCTCCCCAGAACAAGGAAGTGTACATACACTAAATAAGTAATATAAGCACTACAGCTCAGTTCTATCCAACAACCAGAGATTCGTTAATAATAGTATTGTGATGGTTATAGGTACACCTTTAAAAGTGTTTTGTCTTGATGGATAGAAAATAATTTGTTACATAAATGGTTTTTAGTACAAACATCATTTTTTTTTCTCAAATCATCCAGAATACTTATCTACTTCAAGTGAAATTTCATGGTCTTCTTACCCCTTTGCAATGAAATAACTCTATTAAGTTAATAAATATAACTTAACAAATAAGCATATCATATGACATAACTAGGAGGCAACTTTATTTTTGTCTTCTACGGCCCATTTAAAATGCATTCATTTAAAAGGGAGAATAAGGCAGAGGGAGAGAGAAACATCGATGAGAGAGAACCATCAGTTGGCTGTCTCCTGCACTTTTCCTACTGGGGATTGAATGCACAACCTTTTGGTGCATGGGACAATGCTCACCCAACTAAGTCACATTGGCCAGGGCACCATGACTTTTCTACCATTCTGTTAGGACTTCCATCAACTTTATGTCTCAAACATGATCTCAAATTGGTTAATAACATGTCTAGTGCTACATTAATGAAAGAAAAACAACTGTGAACTTGATTCACTATCAAAATCTTTTATCTTCACCACCAGGTTGAGCCAGCTTCAGGCGTGGAGATCTGCAGTAGGGAAGTAGCAATGCCTGGTTTCTCCTCTTTTCCTCTCTCATGCCTGAACCACCACATCAGACTGCTCCCAACACTTGTTAGCTACCTCCATTTACTAGCTGCTATTTCTTATCCTGCGATTTAAAAGGGGGGGAATAGAAGAAGTGGAAGTGAGGGATTTGGAGAGTTCTAACTTGAAATTATTCATCTTTAGCTCACTGTGTGCTCTCTGGGTCCAGCAGATAATTCTTTCTACATAGTGCCCTTTCAAGGTCTTTTTGGGGTCCCTTGTCATGAGCAGATAAACTACTAATCTCTCTCTGGGAGTTCATCAAGACTCAGGCTCCTCACTCAAGTCTCGGGCATCTAATTTGATAAACCCAGCCTTTTTTGTCTGGGCTCTTTTTGCTAATTAGAAGGGTCCTATGAAATAGGACCCAAGGTGACCCCAGGCCAACCCTTATTCCCTGATCACTTTTGAGATGGCAGCCTAGTACCATCTGTTTGAAGGTAGTTGTCATACCCTTTTTCCATTTCTAGATTGTCTTGGAGTTAAACCCAGGTAACTGTTTGTTTAATCATCTCAGTTATAATTTGGCACCCATCCTCTAAGTCACCCAACTCCAGAGAATACATTTCAAAGCTCTCAGAGTTATTCACTTTGAAACATGTTGCCCTTTGAAAGGTTTGATGTGAGGAGAAAGGCATCTTTGCATTAGATGAGTGAAAATGACTTTCCCCAAAGATATTTTCCTCATGATATCTTTGGTCTTTTCCCACACTCTGACCCTTTTTATTAGACTATAATTTGTTGGGAAGATTCAAGAGTCATGGAATTGGTTGACAGAGATGTTGTTTGAATATCTGCATATGTGCATTCCTCTCTTCCCTCCTGCAGTGCTTGCTCTTTCCTAGTACTGACACCTCAGTGGCTGAAGTAGAATGATTTACATTCATAAATCCTAATAACCTGTGGTCCTTTAACCCTAGGTTGTGCATAGAATCATATAAAAAGTGTTCTAGAGCACACATGCCTAGATTCCAACCCAGATTATGAACCACAATCTCTGTGTCCAGAAATTAGGAATCAAAATGTCAAAAATCAAGAGATAATTCTGAAGGGCTGTTAGGATTTTGCTTCATTGACAGGCGTGTTCCGATATGTATATATGATGTGATCGCATGAGTTTTTCACCCTCTTTTGGTGGAAAAACCTGGATTTTATGAATGATACTTTTATAAACCATTCTAAACAGTTTGTACTCTAAAGTTGTATTTTTATTTATAAGTATGTGGCAAATTCTTGGCCTAACTGGTTTGGCTCAGTGGATAGAGTGTCGGCCCACACACTGAAGGGTCCCAGTTTGATTCCAGGCAAAAGCACATACCTGGGTTGCAGGCTTCCATGCCCCGCTTCCAGCCCTGGTCAGGGTGTGTGCAGGAGGCAACCAATTGATGTGTCTCTCTCACATCAATGTTTCTCTCTGTGTCTCTCTTTGTCTCTCACCCTCCCTTCCACTCTCTCTGAAATCAATGGGAAAATATTCTGGGGTGAGGATTAACAAACAAAACAAAACAAAAAGAATGTGGCAAATTCTTAACGCTATCTTGGTAGAGATATTAGTAATCCATTAAGTTTTATGCATTTAGATTATTTCGATTTTCCTTTTAATTTCCTTTTACTGCAGAGTCATTTATTAGCTCATAAAATATGTATCACATGCATCCATAATCTCTTGGTGTGTGTCATTGCTAGAGGCTAGCATTAGTGGAGAAACCATGGTTTCACTTGTTATCAATTCAAACCCCTTCTGGGGCTTATAGCTCCCTAAAAAAAGTAATAATATTGGAATATTTTTTGATTTACTTTCAGAGAAATAAAAATTTCCAGGAAAGTCTGCCCCTGAATGTATAATATGATACCAGTATAAAAATACACTACATGATATTTTAACTAAGAATCATAATGAAACATTCTGGTAGCTAAATAAAATTAAAAGAAAGAAAATAAAGTTCTCTGATGATTCATTTATACATTTGTGCTTTGGAAGAGCATGCAGAAGCAGCCCGATATTACTATGAACCCTTGGGCAATGTCAACATGGAGCTTCCAAATCAATCTGGTAAGTCAATGATATTTCACACAAGTATTTGTACTCATGGCATTATTTTGATATAAATTTAAACTTAACTCACCCTTGAGAATCTTAAATCACAATCTTAAACTTGGAATCAAACAAAAATTATAATTACTATTTCATGGGAAGACAAAAGTTCATATATTAATTCAGAAATAAAAGGCAGTCAGCCATGTGTAATGACTGAGAGGTTGTGTGAGACGGTAAAATCCTTACCATAAATATCAGTGCTTGATATATCAGCATTAAAGACTTTCTCCTTGTCTTCTTTCTTTAAATACAAATATTCCCCTAATTATGACCCAATTATACTTTACTAGTGGCCTGGTGCATGAAATTCATGCACAGGGGATGGGTGTATGTCCCTCAGCCCAGCCTGTATCCTCTCCAATCTGGGACTCCTTGGGAGATGTCCGACTGGGATTATGCCTAAACTGGCAGTTGGACATCCCTCTCGAAATCTGGGACAGCTGGCTCTGAACCGCTCACCTGCCTGACTGCCTGATTGCCCCTAACCACTCTGCCTGCTGGCCTGATTGCCCCAACTGCCCCCCACTTCTGGTCTGATCACCCCTAACTGTTCCCCCTGTCAGCCTGATTGCCCCCTGCCGGCCTGCTCACCCCCAACTGCCCTCCCTGCTGGCCTTCTTGCCCCCAACCACCCCCCCCAACAGTCTGGTTGCCCCCAACTGTCCCCCCTCTGGCCTACTCGCCCCAACTGCCCCCTTGCCAGCCTGATTGCCCCCAACTGCCCCCCTGCCAGCCTGATTGCCCCCAACTGCCCCCCTGCCAACCTGCTCACCCCCAACTTGCCCCCTGCCAGCCTGATTGCCCCCAACTTCCCCCTGCCAGCCTGATTGCCCCCAACTTCGCCTCCCCTGCTGGCCTGCTTGCCCCCAACTCCCCCTACTTTCTGGCCTGCTCACCCCAACTGCCCCCCCACCAGCCTGATCACCCTCAACTATCCCCCCTGTCATTTGGTTACCCCCAACACACCCCCTGCCAGTCTAATAATCACCCCCAACTGCCCCCCCCCACTGCTGGCCTGATTGGCCCCACTGCCCCCCTGCTGGCCTGATTGCTCCCACTGCCCCCCCCTGCTGGCCTGCTCACCCCCAACTGTCCCCCTGCCAGCCTGCTTGCCCCCAACTACCCCCCTGCCTGCCTGGTCACACCCAACTGCCCCCCCCCCCCCCCCGCCGGCCTGATTACCCTCAACTGTCCCCCCTGCCAGCCTGGTTATCCCCAACTACCCCCCCCCCCCCCGCCAGCCTGCTTGCCCCTAACTACCTCTGCCTTGGCCTCACCACTATGGCTTTGTCTGGAAGGTCTCCTGGTCTAATTAGCATATAACCCTTTTATTAGTATAGATCAATAATAAATTTGGTAGATTGAGTTCCCTTTATGACAAGGAGATCAGTGACAGATAAAAGAACTGAGAATCTGGGACCCAGAAATGGTAATGAAAAAGAGGACAATAACCCAAAGATATTCTTGATTTCCATCAAAGATTTGTCCATTATTTATTTTAAATCTAATTTGCTCCCATGATTTTAACTACTATGTGCTATATTAGTTATATATTGCTGTGAAACAAATTACATCACAACCTACTAGCTTAAAATAGCATACATTTACTACCTTACATTTTTTGTGGGTCAGAAATCTGGACACAGTTCAGCTGAGTCTTCTGCATCAATGGTTTCTTGTAAGAATGTAATCAAGGTGCTGGCCAGAGTTGGAGTCTCACAGAGCCAATGCTTGACTAGGGAAGCATCCCCTTTGAAGCTCATCTACATGGTTGCTGGCAGGAATGTAGATGCTTTGACCAGATGCTTTGTAGACAGATGCTTTGACCAGAATTTTCTTGAATTGCTCTAATCTACCCAACTATCGCTGTTCTCTACTGAACATCCTTCACTTAGATCATTGCGCAAGTCCTCATAGACACTACCATGTGTCCTCATTCCAATTAATCACTTTCATAACTTGGGACTTTGCTTGGGTTATTTCTTCTCCAGGGAATACTCTTTTTTTCTATTACATTCTTTGCCCAGAAAACTCTTGACCATTAAGACCAAGTTTAAATGTGTCTGATTACTAAAAACCTAGTTATACAACATTTGACACAGCAAAGGCACTATTTCTGAAATGTTAGAGAAAAATGATATACAATATAGAGATGACAAGAATATTTTACTCTATAAAGAAAATTTTTCAGATACGGACAAAGAGTTGTATTTATTATTCATCTAAATTCAATTATAAAAATCTACATGCAATTTTAAAGTAAAGAATTCTATCTCTAGCCCAGCCAGTGTGGCTCAGTGGTTGAGTATTGACCTATGAACCAGGAGGTTGCAGTTTGATTCCTGTTCAGGGCATACATCTAGGTTGTGGGCTCGATCCCCAGATGGGGTGTGCAGGAGGCAGCCAATCAATAATTCTCTCTCATCATTGATGTTTCTATCTCTCTCTTTGCCTCTCCTTTCCTCTCTGAAATGAATTAGACTATATATATATATATATATATATATATATATATATATATATATCTACACACACACACATATATATATTTATACACACACACACACACACACACACACACACATATATATATATATATATATATATATATATATATCCTATATAATAAAAGCCTAATATGCTAAGTGTCCAGTTGACCAGTTGGCCGTTCAACCAATCAAAGCATAATATGCTAATGATGGGCTAAGGCTGCTCAATCACTTGCTGTGATGTGCACTAACCACCGGGGGGCAGATAGTCGACTGGTCAACCAGTCACTATGATGTACACTGACCACCAGGGGACAGACGCTCCAACTAGTAGGTTAGCTTGCTGCTGGGGTCTGACCGATTGGGACTGAGCAAGATAGGCCAGACATGCTCTGGAGCCCTCCTGTGGTCCCTCCCCAGCTGGCCAACCTCCCGTGTCTCTCCCTGGCCCTGATCATGCACCAGTGGGGTCCCTCGGCTGGCCTGCGCTGTCTCATAATCCAGGACCCCTCAGAGGATGTTGGAGAGTTGGTTTGGCCCCGTCATGCAGGCCAGGCTGAGGAACTCCACTGGTGCACAAATTCATGCACTGGGCCTCTATAATAAAAAGCCTAAGAGACCATTACAGCAGAACAACCAGAACAACCGGTCCTTATGATGTGCACTGACCACCAGGGGGCAGATGCTTAATGCAGGAGCTGCCCCCTGGTGGTCAGTGCACTCCCACAGGGGGAGTGCCACTCAGCCAGAAGCTGGCTCACAGCTGGTGAGTGCAGCTACCATGGCAGGAGCCTCTCCTGACTCTGCAGCAACAGGTGCAGTGGGCTGGGATGAGTGTGAGCAGCAACCAGCCTTGATTCAGGCTTCTCCTTGGCTGCCTGTCGTTTGGCACACTGCTACCTCCCCTGAGGGGTCCCAGACTGTGAAAGAGATGTCTGACTGCCAACCTAGGCCTAGACCCCTGGGGGATTGGGCCTAAGCCGGAAGTCACACATCCCCTGAGGGGTCCCGAGCTGCAAGACGGTGCAAGCCAGGCTGAGGGACGAATTTCATGCACCAGGACTCTAATATATATATATACTTTAAAGAATGTTATTTCTAGTTCAGTGGTCGGCAAACCGCGGCTTGTGAGCCATATGTGGCTCTTTGGCCCCTTGAGTGTGGCTCTTCCACAAAATACCACGTGCGGGTATGCACGTACAGTGCGATTAAAACTTCATAGCCCAAGCTCAGAAGTCGGTTTTCGGCCTGGGCGAGTCTATTTTGAAGTGGCATTAGAAGAAGTGGGGGTGTTGGTTGGTCGGGCTACGGGAGATGCTGCGCAGGTGGGTCGCAGGATACGCAGCGCGCGGGAGGCACACGCAATTCATGCACGTGTTGAGTGAGCCAGTCAGTCAGCAGTCTCATTGTGCAGTGGTTAGTGCTAGTCGTGTCCACAAATTGCACGCGGGTGACAAAAGTACCTACTCGAAGCATAAAGTTACCTGTGTCTTTCTAACCAGCTGCAAATCCTACAGGTATTTTTGTCATCAATTTAAGAATTGTAATTATTTTGTGTTGTGGCTTTATTATTATAAACGGAAACTTTTTTTTTTGGTGCCCTGTTTGACATGGCTACAAAGAAGAAGCGAAGAAAAATGGAAGATGGAAATCATGAATTTAAAGTTGAATGGACTGAGACTTTCGCATTTATTCAAAACTTAAATGGCCTTCCAACCTGTCTCATTTGTCAGGAAAAATTGGCCCATAACAAGAAATCATATTTGGAGAGACACTTTACAACTAAACACGTGTCATTTAGTACTAACTATCGTGTCTGTGATGCAAGGAAGAAAGCAGCTGAGGAACTTCAGAAGGGCCAAGAAAAATCAAGTTCTGTATTTAATTACTGGATGCAATCTTCCAACAATGTTAATATTGCAAGTTTTGTGGTTAGTTAAGAGATTGCTAAGAGAGGAAAACCATATACAGTGAATACATAAAAAGTTGTTTTAAAAATGCATCTGAAGAGCTTTTAAGAGATTTTAAGAACAAAGCAGATATTCTAAAAAAAATTAAAGAGTTACTGTTGTCTGCTAAAACAGTGAAAGATAGAACAGTCAAAATGTCTTCGAATATAACTGACCAGCAAGTCAAAGATCTTAAAATGGTTTCAGCTTTATCAATAGCAGTTGACGAGTCTTGTGACATAAATGATACAGCGCAAGTTCCACTTTTTGTACGATTTACACAGCACAAGTTCCACTTTTTGTACGATCTACAGGTCCTAAAGAAGAACTTTTAGGATTATTGCCACTCAAAGGTCAAACACGTGGAGAGGATATAGCAAATGCTGTAATTAAGTGCATTGAAAAACATCATATTCCACTCGATAAAATTGTCTCAATTTCAACAGACGGGGCAAAAAGTATGACCGGCGTAAGAAACAGGTTTGTTGCTATTTTGAAAGAAAAAAATTAATCGCGAGATACTTACTTACCATTGCATCATTCATCAAGAAGCGCTTTGTGCGCAGACATTTCCAGAAGAAATTTGCAAAGTTATGGAATTGGTGATTAACATTATCAACTCCATTATAGCTAAAGCTCTTAATCATCGCCAATGTAAAGAATTTTTAGTTGAAATGGAGAGTGAGTACTCAGATCTTCTGCTGCATAACAAGGTATGTTGGTTATCAAGAGGAAACGTTTCGCTTCCTTATTAATAGAAATTAAAGCATTTCTCCTTGAGAAGGGTGTTCACTATCCAGAACTAACGAACGATCAGTGGATCCAAAAATTTTATTTCATGGTAGATGTTATGTCTCATCTAAGCTTAATCGTAAACTACAGGGGAAAGGAAACACAATTTTTTCGATGTTAGAAGTTATTTCATTCGAAAACAAATTATCTCCTTTTGCTCAAGATTTTGAAAGAGAAACTTTGATTCCCTTTCCAAGCCTGTTGAAACATCGCCAAGAAAATAATTCTGATATTGACATTTGCTATTTCAAAACAACACTTTTAAATATGAGGGAAGCTTTTCTCAACAGGTTTCAGGAATTCAGAAACAGCAAAGCAACATTAGCCTTTGTTAAAAAACCTCTTAATGCTACTGTAACAGAATTAAATTTTTCTCCCTTTAATATTGACATTAGCAACTTTGAAATGCAATTGCTGGATTTAAAAAACAAAGAATTGTGGAGCTCGAAATTTGAACGTCTTTGTGCTGATAGACAAATATTGGAGAAAAACAAATGTGAACTTAGTTCACAGCACAAGTGGTCTGCTTTGAAAGACCTGAAGAAGGAAGATATGTTGATTTTTAACACCTGGAATAGTATTCCTGACTCATATAATCAACTGAAAAAACTAGTGTTTGCTGTTCTTTCCTTATTCAGGTCTACATATTTATGTGAACAATCATTTTCAAGCATGAACCTTATTAAGAGTAAATTGAGAAGTTGTCTTATTGATGAGAACCTGGAATCATGCCTAAAATTAAAAACAACAACATACAAACCTGACTTACCCAAATTTTCCAAGGAGATGCAATGCCATTGTTCACATTAGTGTTTGTCAGTCATTGTCATGATTTAATTGTATGGATATTGTAAGGTAAATCATAAGGAATTTAATTTTATCAATAAATAATATCATTACTAAGAATGATATCAAGTTTTATTCAACATACCTATAGTTTAACTAAGACTTAAAACTTTAAGTAAAGTTTATTAAGTTAATTTTAGGGATTGTTGTGGAGTGAAAGAAGATGTAGTGTCGAGGATTGAGAAAGGTATGTTGAGATGGTTTGCACATATAGAGAGGATGAACGAAAGGAGATAGACGAAACAACTATACAATAGGAGTGTGGATGGGAGAGTTGGAAGGGGTCGACCTCAGCGAACGTACTGCAATCAGATTGAGGATGTTTTTAGCAAAGGCCAGTTCAGGAGTATCCTAATTAAGTTAATAACAATGTACCTACCTATATAGTTTAAGTTTAAAAAATTTGGCTCTCAAAAGAAATTTCAATCTGTACTGTTGATATTTGCCTCTGTTGACTAATGAGTTTGCCGACCACTGGGCTAGTTAATAGCACAATCTAGAAATATTATATTTTGTGTGTGTGGTTTTCTGTGTTTTGCTGTTTCCTTTGTTCGATCAGTTTAATGCAATGGCTAACCAAACATATAAGGATTTATAAGTTATTTGGCAACTGAAAGTTGCAATATCTAGTTTCACCACAATTTATTCAATTGCCTAAACACATTAAGAAAACTATTCTCTGAAGCATCATGGTGTAGTGGTAAAAAAATGGGGGACCAGGAAATCTGGGTTTTAGTGATAATTCTGCCACCAACCAGTTTTGCCTCTTTAGAGAATTATTGCTCCATTATGGTTAGGTATCTTTATCTATATAACAAACGAGTGGGACTAGACCAGGGGAATTTAACATTTGTTCTTCTAAACTCTCAGGTGACAGTGCTTTACAAGTTCTGAAATAGGGTCTGATCATAGTACACTCATTCAATATTTACTCTTTTTCTATTATGTTTATCTCCACCACAAATTGTATTTAGATTCACCTCTATAATGATGGGACCCTAACCCTTTTGCTTTTGCTAAAGTAAAAAAGAGATGGCCAGAGTTAGCAGTCCTTCCTTGCCTCATTAAGTCCCTCTTGCCCTCTTTGGGTTCAGGACACCCTGTCTACACAAATAAATATTTCTCTATAAGCAAATTACTTTTAAGAGAATTTTGTTCTAACAAGTATTGTTAATTTAAGTATATTCATACTTTTATACTGCTATAAAATTACTGGCTCTGAACAACCTAGAAAATGTAAAACAATTATAAGCTCAAATTACCCATTTAATTTTATTTAATACATTGATTTATCATTTTTTGTGGCTTTCTGCAGTATAGATCCATTTTCTGAAAAATTAATGTTAAAAAATGAAATCATGTTATAGCAATTGCTTTAGTTAAAAGTCTAAGACTACACTTGGCAGGCCATGCTTCTTATTATATTGCACATAGAATTAACGTACATATTATTTTACATTAGGCTAGTCTCAGGATCAGATTGCTAGCAAAATTGAGAATTTTCCTTAACTTTCTATTTATTCATTAAAATTGGGAAATATTTTTGTTTTTAGGTATGATATAATTTAACATAAATATTTTTAGTGCCTTTTGTTTTCCTGTAGTTGTCTACTGTATTATGGGTAGTCCTGAAGGAAAAGAGATATAGAGTTGAGGTACAGAAAAGTAGAATATGAAGACATCATTGAAGAAATAGTGTTGCAGACCTAATTTCTTACAGTAGGTTTTACTTTTTATTTTCTTGCTGTCAGTATAACATCTTAGTCATTAGGGTGATCTGGTAACATGATATCACTGATATGTGGAATGTAATTAACAAAATAAAGTGATGAACGAAATAGATCCAGAGACATAGAAGCATGGAACAGACTGTGGAATCTCAGAGGGGAAGGCAGGAGTGGATGGGAAGAGATCAACCAAAGAACTTGTATGCATATATGCATAACCCAGGGACACAGACAATAGGGTATTGAAGGCAGGGACGGGGCCATCTAGAAATGGTCAATGGGAAAAAAGGGGGACATATATAATGCTATCAAAAATAAAGATTTTAAAATAAAAAAAATAAATTAAAAAAAGAAGTTGAGTGATAGTAAACCTTCTAATTCTCTGTTGAGAGCTTTGGGTAAGAAACTGAATATGGCCCAAGACATGAAAACTGAATGGTTCCTGTGTCTAAATTGACTTATTTGATATGTGATATATGGAAGTTGTATGAGAGATTTTATTCTTCATGTAACAAATGAGAGAGAACTCCCAATAGAGGTGCTGTACTTCCTACCATCAGGAAACACTAATCTATATATATAAAAGGCTAATATGCTAAGTGTCCATCCGACCGGTAACTATGACATGCACTGACCACCAGGGGGCAGACACTCAATGCAGGAGTTGCAATGATGTGCACTGGCCATTTAAAAATAAATGGGCAACATGGACCTGGCACCAATAAAGCAATACTCAGCTTTCCCCAAGTGGGACACAGGCTCTGCCACCACCCCAGAGTGACAGCCCACCAAATCACAGCCAACGCTGCTGAGACCCCATGGCACAAAATGCAGCCTACAGCCCAGCCCAGTGTGGAAACGGACACTGTGGGTGCCAGGTAATGACGTCACGTAGCAAGGCCCAGCTTCCTCTCCCTACAGACTAGCCTCCTTGGAGTTTCTTTAGCCCAGGAACACAACTTGCTTTATAACCAGGTGCAAACATTTTACACTTTAACCAAATGTTTGTGAAGTGTTTTCCCATGCCTTATCTCATTTGATCCTCACAGAAGTCCTGGAGTAGGTAGATAGGAGACTGCCTGCTCGGGGCCGCTCACGCTGGGGCAGGTAGGTCGCCGGCATGCCCCGCAGCTTCCGTCAGCGCCTCAAGCCCCAGCAGCAGTGGCAGCGGTGGCCACTAGTATTTAACATATTAAGATCACTCATAGGCCTGGCTGATTCATCACAGGTTTGGCTATTTCATTGCTTTGTGCAATAATTGAAAACCTACTTCTCATGTGCACCCTGATTCCTTGATGATAAATATGAATTTTACAAGGAAAATCAATATTAGTTTAACAAGAAGAATCAATAAACTGGTTCAATCATTGCAATACTAATTTGACATTTTCAGGATTACTTTACTTCATTCAACATGTTATTGAATGCCTATTCATTGATAGGTACTAGCATCAAAGATGAATGCTACATAATTGTATTGCAGTTATATAAAGGTCTTGCTATGCAGAAGGAGACTCAACACTAAGTGGGAACTAGCCAGTTATGTTATTAGAATCTATCAGGTGATCTCAGACCCTGCAGAGGGACTATGACCAGTGAACTGTTGAATGGACTCTGGTAAGGCCTATTTTTTTTTTTCCAGCTTGAACCAGCTTGTATCTTTCTTTATTAAAGTGCTTCGACTTACTGCCAGAATTCGACTTTCAGGCCCTATAAGAGCTCATGGGCAAAAACAGAAGGTGCAAGTTACCTATGTAAGAGATATGAGGATATCTAGCATAATATGACAGAGAAAATAACTTTTGAATGAAAAGTACTAAGAAGCATTGTATGGCAACCTGCATTAATGTTGTAGATCACACTAGGGCAAAAAACTTAATGGAAGTTGACTGTTCAAAACATGTTATGAAGTTCCTTAGTCCCACCTGAGTTCTGCTGCAATGGGCAGAGCTGTCTGTGAGTTATTTTTAGCCCAAGGATTGCCAGACACTATCATGTTTTCATTTACTTAACTGAGTTAAATGGATTGTTAGACAGAAGCACCAAAGTAAAAATATTATTTTGGGGTTGGATTTAACTAGTTTTCAATCCTGGCTCTGATAGTAGGTAAATTATTTAACAACTCTGTGTTTCAGTTTTCTCGTTTGCCCAATAGAATTGCACCTATCCTACAGAGTAGCTGAGGTGATGAAATAGAATGCAGTGCTAGTAGTGGCTAAATACTGATTGAGTCAAACATATGTCTAGCCCAAGAATGTGGTCAATAAATGCCAGTTTCCTTTCCTTCACATGCTTTTTCAGGAAATAATCTTCTAACAATGGGCCTATACTCCCAATTAGGTAACCACAATCTCAGAGTAGGGTGTTTTGTATAGCAGAGAGTAGTGTTAAGAGCACAGACTCTAACTTTTCTGGGTATGAACTTCAGCTCTGATATTAGCAAGCTGAGTGGCTATGAGAAAAGTTCTTAATACTTTGGGACTTTCTCAGTACATAGAATATAGTGTTCCTCATAGACATGACATAAGAATTATATGAATCAATAAATTTAGAGCACCTGGCACACAGTAAGCTTTAAAAAAAGCTAGCTCAACACAAACAAAACAAAAGGCACTTAGAACAGTGCACAGAAAAACGTTCTCTAGTCAGAAGTCAGGGCCCTGGTTTCACTTTTACACCTGCTAGACTTCTAAGCCAGGGTTTAACCTTACTAAATCTTAGTTTCCCTGTTTATAAAATTAGATCAATATTACCTTCCTGTTCAGCCTATATTACAAGGGCAAACTAAATGACATAATATAAGTTGATGATGAGCATATTTTGAGCAATATTATTATACTAGAGACCCGATGCATGAAAATTCGTGCAAGAATAGACCTTCCTTCCCCTGGCTGCTGGCACCGGCTTCCCTCCAGCACCCTGTGGATCCCAGGCTTCCCTCCTCCAGCCGCTGGCAGGCACCCAGGATCTGGGCTGCTTCCTTCTGGCCACCCACAGGCACCTGGACCTGGGCTGGCTTCCCTCCATCCCTGGCTTCGTCAGGAATGACGTCAGGAAGACGTCCGGTCTAATTAGCATATCACTCTTTTATTATTATAGATAAGTCAGTGTTGTCTAAATTATTTACAATCTACCTATGTTATGAGAAAATCATTAATTAAACAGTTTTATATGCACTATTTTAAACTCTGCAGGACTGACTCAAATGTGTATTCAATCCTATAATCATTAGATCAGGAAGACAAACCACAGAGATCTTAAGCTATGCTTCCACTGATGCCCCATACCTTAATTTTCTCCTCTGTTTGCTACTTTCCTTGTATAATGACTAATTGATAAGAAATATCTTCTTGAATATAGGTCCTAGCTTTTAAAGAATTTAACTATAAGTTAAATTCTGAAGACTAAGCTCAAGGCACATTCATACTATTATTATTACTCTTTTTTAATCTTCACCCAAGGACATGTTTATTGATTAGAGGGGGGCGGGGAAGACATCCATGTGAGAGAGAAACATCGATCATTTGCCTCCTGTATGTGCCCCAACTAGGAATCGAATCTGTGTATGGGACAACGCTCCAACTGAGTCTCCCAGCCAGGACTATTTTTACTTTTTTGCTAATAAAATTTAATTATGTGAACCAAGTAAAGAAGCTACTTCCACAAGTAAAATTTTAAAATTATTCAATAAAAGCTTAATATTTCAATTGCTTTAACCTACTTAAGGGAACAAGTGTTGTGCTGGGATTAAGTCAATCCAATTAACTTGTGGAAAATATATGAAAGATGTTTTTCCATAAGCAAGAATGAAAGCTGATAAGGCTGTGACAGAATGTGGCTGGTCTTCATGGTGAATTAATCTTCTCACCATCTTCCTCCTCAAATGCTCACTGCGAGATTCTTTCAGACCTCATTAACTTTAATGTGAATTTCATGTGTGAGGGAGATAAACAGGGTTGGAGCAAGAACAATGAGTGGGGAGGAAAGACAGGTTTGCAAGGTGAAAGACTTGTGTTTTTCTTCCAATACAAAGAATTTAACTGTTCCATTTTTGGGAAGTTCTCTATATTTATATGCTATGTTTAAATATCTCATTTTACTTTTTGTATTATTTATTAAAGTATAGTTGACACACAATATTATATTAGTTTCAGGTTTACACCATGGTGATTTGACATTTATATACCTTCCACATGAGGATCTATTTTTCTGCACATAAGATCTTTTAGAATTGTGCTGTACCCTGAGATATTTTTAATGGGGTCTATTTCTATTATTGCTTATGAAGTTGGTAATAACTGTAATAGCAGGAGAGAGAACAAGGTGGGGTGATGGACTCCTTAGTCCAGGAAAGACTGGTGAGATTATAAGATTAAGAGTGCCAGGCCCTCTATGCATTTCTATGTCAGCTTTCTCACCCACTCTGAACAGCTTAGACACATTCCTGGAGAAAGGGAAAACCTAGAATTCATGTAATAGTTTTCTGTCATTTCAATTGAATGTAGCTCTACATAGAAATAACATTGAATAATAAAAATATAAAGCAATAATTTGTTTTTAAACTATATTTTGTAGTTATTTCACACGTGCAGAACAGTTGCAAGAATAGCATAAAGAAGTCCCTCATTGCAGATTCTGGATGTGTTCTGTCAGCCTTTCTTACTATATGTAGATACCCTTTGTTATTTGTCTTAACAGATAATAATGTGAAAGCAGTCTGCAGTTATGATGCTCATCATTCCTAATATTCCATTGTTTACCTCTCCAGAACAAAGACACACTCCTATAGTTCCTACATACTATCTACCTCTCCATACTAGCCTACCTCTCCATGCTAGCCTGCAAATCAGGAGGTGAACAATGACGCAATATACTATCCAATCCACAGATGCCATTCAAATTCCAATAATTTCACCAACAGTGTTTCTTTTTGCTTCATGATCTAGAAATCTATGTTGAATTTAGTTGTCATGTCCCTTCAGTTTTGTTCGGTCTGGAACACTTCCCCAGTGTTCCTTTATTTCTAACCTTGATAACATGATCCGTAACATGAATTTAAATGATTTTTCCTAATTATATTCAGGCCATTCATTCTTGGTAGAAATAGCAGAGAAATGATGGTCTTATAGAAGCACATACGTTGAGTCGTCCTTGTCCTACCGCTAGTGACGGTAATTTTGATCACTTAGTCAAATTAGTGTGTACCGGGCTTCTCCATTTTGAAGTCTCCATTTCTCCCTTTTGTAATTACTTGCTTTTCTGTGAGGAGAAATTCTGATATTACACTATCCTTCTGTTACGTATTAAACCTCCAACCGAATTTAGCATCCATTGCTGACTTTTACCTGAATCAGCCATCAGTCTATAATGGTTGTTAAATGGTTGATTTTTCTATTTCCATCATCTGTCTCCATTTATTAATTGTTATGCTATTGCAAGGAAGAACCTTTTCTTTCTTTTTTTTATTTTATTTTTTTTAAGTGTGTATAAACCTTTTTATTATTCAAGTTTTCTTTTTAAATTTTTTTTTTTTACATTTTATTTTATTTTTATTGTTTTAAGTATTACAAATAGTAGTACATATGTCTCCTTTTTTTCCCCCTTGATCTCCCCCCGACCTCCCCTACCCCGCAGGACATGCCTTCACCTGCCCACCCTGCCCCCCCGCCCCAGTGTCTTATATCCATTGGTTGTGCTTACATGCAAGCATACAAGTCCTTCGGTTGGTCTCTTACAGCCCTCCTCGCCCATCCTCCCCTGTCTTCCCGATGTAGTTTGACAGTCTGTTCAATGCTTCTTTGCCTCTGTATCTTTTTCCCACCATTTCTTTCCTTTAAAAAGTTTTGCCTTTGCAGACTGGAAATAAACATATAATAACAAAACAAGACAAAACAAAAAAACGTTTGAGTCCCAATTTCAATGTCCAACAGTTCCTTATGTGTACATGTCAGCATTGATATCTGGATGGTGGGCACATGGTGGCAATGCAGGTCCGACCCTCTCTGGTTTGGTCCTAGACAACCTGCAGCGGTGCACAGCTGCTGACTGCTCCCATGGCAAGGTGTTGTCAGTGTCTTCCATCTCTGGACTGTTTTTTCCTCTTGTCTTCGTGGTTGGAGCACTCCTGTCAATTCCTCTCTGTTGCAGGAATCCATCTGGTCTTGGGGTTGTTTTCTGAAAATATACAAATATATTCTCGACCACAAGTTAATAAAGGAATCTTTTCTATATAATTGATTTGGGATCCTTTTTATTTTTGTTCAAACGATTTTCCTTTGTCTTATTTAGACACCATGTGTGTTTTTAATGGCCGTCTTGCTGTTAGCATTGCAAATGAAACTTAATTTGGTAAAGTAAAAATTTTCTAGATGTAATTTACTTATAGGATATTTTTCCTTACATGATATTGCCCTACTATCCCCCCCCCTTTTTTTTTTATTAATGGAGGTTTTTGTAAATTTTATAATGCAGTCTTGATAACTTTAAATTTAGATTTTTTTTTTCCCCCACACATATGACTGCT
The DNA here is from genome assembly GCA_026230045.1 of Corynorhinus townsendii. NCBI lineage: Eukaryota > Metazoa > Chordata > Mammalia > Chiroptera > Vespertilionidae > Corynorhinus > Corynorhinus townsendii. The sequence goes on from JAPDVU010000002.1 coordinate 86,639,176, forward strand.
TTAGGTTCATTGCATATTCAGGAATTTTACCATGAGATGAACTACCAATAGAAGTTTTAGTTATTACTTTAAGAACAGCTTTTTGTCCAGTACTTGAATATTCACTTATTTCAATTAGCCTATTTAAATTAATCTGAAAACTTGATTCCTATTTTACTGTCAAATTTAATACTCTACCAACAATCTTAGTTTACCCTGTAAATATTAGTGGGAAGGATTATTTGCATTCTTGAGTGGGCCCTGAGCATTCCAAATGCTCGCTGAATTTAGATATAGGGCAACTGCTGTCTGCCAAGTCTCTTGTCTGTTACCTGGGTCCCGATCTGAGCTGGGCCAAGTCTCTGTCTGTCCCCTGTATCTCGATGTGAGCTGGGCCAGGTCTCTTTCTGTTGCCGGGGTCCCGATCTGAGCTGGGTGTGGGAAGCGCAAAGCAGCCATGGGGGCAGGAGACCTCCTTTAGAAGGGGGTGAGGGTTCAAGCCCCTGCAGTGTTGGGGGGGTGAGGGTCTGTGCCCCACTTCTGTTGCCCCCCCAAGTTCTCTCCTGATGGCCCCTCTGCGACTGTGCCTGTCTTAGGTTGTTCCTTCCTTGAGGAATCTTACCCGTCTCTGGCTAACCAGCCATCCTCAGGGGCCAAGCAGGGTGCTGTGAGGTTCAGTTCTGTCTCCTTGGTAGCCTATGCCCCCGTGGCCTCCACACCCAGCACCTGCCTTGGGAACCCCTGGCCTGCTGGCAGGGTCCCGGTGCTGATCACATATCTCGGGAAACTCGGGTTTCTTCTCCAGTGAGGGCCCAGCTCACACAATTGGATGTGAGACAGATCCTTGGTACCAGCCCCCATGAGGCTTCAAGCTCAGCATGAACAGAAAGCTCAGGTAACAGCTGAGGGCAATTGGATTGTGAGAAGAGGGTCCCTCTTGGCACAAAGGGCAAGAGGGGCTAATATAGGATGCTCAAGTGCCTTCCCAGTGCCTTAATTCCTTCTGCAAGGGATTAAATCCTTTCATGTCCCTTTTTTTTTTTAATTGTTGCCAACCATTCAAAGAATTAGTTTGTAAGTTTGTTTGGGATAATTGTAAAATATGCTGTTGTAAAATATCTAAAATTATAATGACATTGTAGAATAATATCATGTAAGGATATTCTTTGCCCTAGGCCCTGGCAATTCCATTTCAAACTGGCTGTCAATTTCTTTTTGTAGCTTTATATAAACTTTGTCAGGGAGTCAAAAACACAAATTACTTACTTTAGTTCAAGAGGCCAAATATGTTGACTTTCAATTACAATCCTTATGACTTTTGAAGGAAACTTCTCTTTGTTTCCTTCCAAAATAATTTTCAGTCTACAGAGAGTTTCATTTAAAAATTTTTGTCACATGAAACAATTTCTTTTAATGCCCCGCCCCCTTGTTGTCTGTGTCCATTGATTAGGTTCATATGCATGCATACAAGTCCCTTGGTTGATCTCTCCACCTTACACCCACCCTCCCCTACCTTACCTGAGGTATGATGTTCTGATCGACTTTTCTCAGCCTCTGGATCTGTTCTTGTTCATCCGTCTATGTCGTTCATTATATTCCACAAATGAGCGAGATCATGTGATATTTATCTTTCTCTGCCTGGCTTATTTCACTCAACATAATATTCTCCATCTCCATCCATATTGTTGCAAATGGTAGGAATTCCTTCTTTTTTACCGCAGCGTAGTACTCCATTGTATAGATATACCACAGTTTTTTAATCCATTCATCTGCTGATGGGCATTTAGGTTGTTTCCAAATCTTGGCTATGGTGAATTGTGCTGCTATGAACATAGGGGTGCATATTTCCTTTCTGATGCGTGTTTCTAGATTCTTGGGATATATTCCTAGAAGTGGGATCACTGGGTCAAATGGGAGTTCCATTTTTAGTTTTTTGAGGAAGCTCCATACTGTTCTCCACAGTGGCTGCACCAGTCTGCATTCCCACCAGCAGTGCAGAAGAGTTCCTTTTTCTCCGCATCCTCGCCAACACTTGTTGTTTGTTGATTTGTTGATAAAAGCCATTCTGACAGGTGTGAGATGGTACCTCATTGTTGTTTTGATTTGCATCTCTCTGATGATTAGTGACTGTGAGCAGGTTTTCATATGTCTCTTGGCCTGCCTTCTGTCTTCTTTCGAAAAGTGTCTACTTAGATCAGTTGCCCATTTTTTGATTGGGTTGTTTATCTTCTTTTTGTTAAGTTGTATGAGTTCTCTGTATATGTTGGAGATTAAACCCTTATCATTGATATCATTGGCAAATATGTTCTCCCATGCAGTGGGCTTTCTTGTTGTTTTAATGATGGTTTTCTTTGCTGTGCAAAAGCTTCTTATTTTGATGTAGTCCCATTTGTTTATTTTCTCTTTAGCTTCCATTGCCCTAGGAGTAGTATCAGTGAAGAAGTTCTTTCGGCATATGTCCGAGATTTTGCTGCCTGTGGATTCCTCTAGTATTTTCATGGATTCCCGTCTTATGTTTAAGTCCATTACCCATTTTGAATTTATTTTTGTGTATGGTGTAAGTTGGTGATCTAGCTTCATTCTTTTGCATGTATCTGTCCAATTTTCCCAACACCATTTGTTGAAGAGACTGTCTTGACTCCATTGAATGTTCATGCCTCCTTTGTCAAATATTAATTGACCATATTGATTTGGGTCAATTTCTGGGTTCTCTATTCTATTCCATTGATCTATATGTCTGTTCTTGTGCCAGTACCAGGCTGTTTTGAGAACAGTAGCTTTGTAATACAACTTGATATCTGGTATTGAGATCCCACCTACTTTGTTCTTCTTTCTCAGGTTTGCTGTAGCTATTCGGGTTCTTTTTTTATTCCAGATAAATTTTTGGAAATTTCGTTCTAGGTCTGTGAAATATGTTGTTGGTATTTTAATGGGAAGCACATTGAATTTATAGATTGCTTTGGGTAGTATGGACATTTTGATGATGTTGATTCTACCAATCCATGAACATGGTATGTTCTTCCATCTGTTTATGTCTTCCTCTATCTCTTTTTTCAGTGTCGTGTAGTTTTCTACGTATAGGTCTTTTACCTCTTTAGTTAAGTTTATTCCTAAGTATCTTAATTTTTTTGGTGCGATGGTAATTGGGATTGCTTTTTTAGTCTCTCTTTCTGTAAGTTCATTATTGGTGTATAGAAATGCCATAGATTTCTTGGCATTAATTTTGTATCCTGCTACATTACCGAATTCAGTTATTAAGTCTAATAATATTTTTATGGAGTCTTTAGGGTTTTCTATGTACAGTATCATGTCATCTGCAAATAAGGACAGTTTTACTTCTTCTTTTCCAATTTGGATGCCTTTTATTTCTTCTTCTTGTCTGATCGCAATGGCTAGTACTTCCAGCACTATATTAAACAGGAGTGGTGAGAGTGGGCATCCCTGTCTTGTTCCTGTTCTTAGGGGAAATGGTTTTAGTTTTTGCCCATTGAGTATGATGTTGGCTGTGGGTTTGTCGTATATGGCTTTTATTATGTTCAGGTATGATCCTTCTATTCCCAGCTTGCTGAGAGTTTTTATCAAGAAAGGGTGTTGAATTTTATCAAATGCTTTTTCTGCATCAATTGATATGACTATGTGATTTTTATCTCTCAATTTGTTTATGTGATGTATCACGTTTATTGATTTGCGAATATTGTACCATCCTTGCATCCCTGGGATAAATCCTACTTGGTCATGGTGTATAATCTTTCTGATGTACTGCTGGATTCGATTTGCTAGAATTTTGTTGAGGATTTTGGCATCTATGTTCATGAGGGATATTGACCTGTAATTCTCTTTCATTGTGTTGTCTTTATCTGGTTTTGGTATTAGGGTGATGCTGGCCTCATAGAAGGAGCTTGGAAGTGTTCCTTCTTCTTGAATTTTCTGGAATATTTCTGGTGTGAAGAGGATAGGTTTTAGTTCTTCCTTGAATGTTTGGTAAAACTCCCCTGTGAAGCCATCAGGCCCTGGGCTTTTGTTTGCTGGAAGCTTTTTGATGACTGCTTCAATTTCTTCCATAGATATCAGCCTATTGAGATTCTTAGAATCTTCCTGAGTGAGTTTTGGAAGGTTGTATTTTTCTAGGAATGTGTCCATTTCCTCCAGATTGTGTAGTTTGTTAGAATAGAGTTGTTCATAGTATTTTTTAACAATCTTTTGTATTTCTGTGGGGTCTGTTGTTATTTCACCTCTTTCATTTCTGATTTTGTTTATTTGGGTCCTCTCTCTTTGCTTCTTGGTGAGCCTGGCTAGAGGTTCGTCAATCTTGTTTATCCTTTCAAAGAACCAGCTCTTGGTTTTGTTGATCCTGTCTGTGTATTGTTTTTTTGGTCTCTATGTCATTCATTTCTGCTCTGATCTTTATTATGTCCTTCCTTCTGCTCACTGTGGGCTTTTCTTGTTGCTCTCTTTCTAATTCTTTGAGTTGTTGAGTTAGAAGACTTATTACCATTTTTTCTTGTTTTTTGAGGTAGGCCTGTAGAGCTATAAACTTCCCTCTCACGACTGCTTTCATTGTGTCCCATAGCATTTGCATTGTTGTGTTTTTATTGTCATTATTCTCCAGGATGTTTTTAATTTCTTCTTTGATCTTGTTGATCACCCAATCATTGTTTAATAGCATGCTATTCAGTTTCCACGTGTTTGAATTTTTTGGAATGTTTTTATTATAGTTTATTTCTAATATTATGCCATTGTGGTCTGAGAAAATGCTTGATAAGATTTCAATCTTTTTGAATTTAGGGAGGCTTTGTTTGTGACCCAATATGTGGTCAATTTTTGTAAATGTCCCATGGGCACTTGAAAAGAACGTATATTCTGAGGCTTTGGGGTGAAATGCTCTGAAGATGTCAATTAGGTCCATCTGATCTAGTGTGTCATTTAGAATTGCTATTTCTTTGCTGATTTTTTGTCTGGAGGATTTATCCAGTGATGTCAGTGGTGTATTAAAGTCTCCTACTATGATTGTATTGTTGTCGATCTCTCCCTTGATCTCTTCCAGGAGTTTTTTTATGTATTTGGGTGCTCCTGCATTGGGTGCATATATGTTTACCAGAGTTATATCTTCTTGTTGAATTGCTCCCTTTAGTATTATGTAGTGGCCTTCCTTATCTCTTGTTATGCCCTTTACTTTGAGGTCTATTTTATCAGATATAAGTATTGCTACCCCAGCTTCTTTCTCATTTCCATTTGCTTGAAAAATATTTTTCCATCCCTTCACTCTCAGTCTGTGTGAATCCTTTGCTCTGAGGTGGGTCTCTTGTAGACAGCAAATATGTGGGTCATGTTTTCTTATCCATTCAGCTACCCTATGTCTTTTGATTGGTGCATTTAATCCATTTACGTTTAATGTTATTATTGACAAGTACATGTTTGTTGTCATATTTTCCCCCTTAGTGTTTGTGTTTCTTTTTGCCTTTCTCTTTCTTCTTTTTACAGCAGTCCCTTTAGCATTTCTTGCATTGCTGACTTGGTAGTGATAAACTCTCTTAGCCCTTTTTTGTCTGTGAAGCTCCTGATTCCACCATCAATTTTGAATGATAACCTTGCTGGGTATAGTATTCTTGGATTCAGTCCCTTGCTTTGCATCACTTTGTATATTTCATTCCATTCCCTTCTGGCCTGGTGTGTTTCTGTTGAGAAATCAGTTGATATTCTAATAGGAGATCCCTTGTAGGTAACTTTCTGTCTCTCTCTGGCAGCCTTTAAGATTCTTACTTTGTCATTGGTATTTGCCAATTTAATTATGATGTGTCTTGGTGTTGGTCTTTTGGGGTTCAACTTGTTTGGGACTCTGTGTACTTCTTGGACTTGCATAGTTTTTTTTCTTGCCAATATCAGGGAAGTTTTCTGTCATTATTTCTTCAAACAGGTTTTCTATTCCTTGCTTCTCTTCCTCACCTTCTGGTATCCCTATTATTCTAATATTATTTTGTTTTGTGTTGTCCCAAAGCTCCCTTAGGCTCTCCTCTTGCTTTTTAAGTCTTCTTTCCATTTGCTGCTGTGTTTGTGTATGTTTTCCTACCTTGTCTTCTAATTCGCTGATGCGGTCCTCAGCCTCTTCTAGTCTACTGTTTAAGCCTTCCAATGTGTTCTTTATTGCAGCTATGTCGTTCTTCATCTCCTCTTGGTTTCTTTTCATGTTGGTGACATTTTCATTCAGCTCCTTATAGTTCTCATTGAGTTGTGTGTATTTGTCATCCATCCGTTTAAACATCCTTAGAACCATTACTCTGAATTCTCTCTCTGTTAAGCTGCTAGCCTCAATTTCATTTAACTCCCTTTCTGGTGATTCCTCTTTTTCTTTCCTTTGGGTATTGCTTTTTTGTCTCCCCATGTTTTCCTGAAATGTTTTAATTGTAGATCCAATTGCTTTGCTACCCAGGTTCTTTTGGTGATGGTGCTACTGGTGAAATCTTTCTGTTCTCCTGGGCTTGGTTATCTAGTGTAATTGAGGTGCTTAGCTTCTAAAGATTTCTCTTTAGAATAGATCCTATGGCCTCAGGGAGTATTCAGATTCCTTGGTGTTAATCAGGGTGGAATCTGGGTGTGGCTATATTGGTTGCCTGGAGACTGGGGGGAGGGGCTATCTCTCAGGAGAAAATGGATTCTGTGGGCTTAGATATGACTCAGCACCAGACTTGCTACCACTTCTCCTGGACCGTCTGTTGCCCACTCTGCCCAGGTTCCACAACTCTACCCCTTTTCCCGCACTTCTGTCACAGGTAAGCGCCTGTCTCCAAAAGGTCCCACAAACTAGGTTCAGTGGGGAAAGGCGCAGGCCCCAGCGCAAGGAAGGACCGCGTCTCTGCCAGTTCCTCTCTTGCCGGCACTCCGCGGTCCGGCAGCTCTTAAATGCTGCCTTTGAGCTCCGATCCCAAATCTGGACTCTATGGTCTAAAATCCTTCAGACCTTGCCTGTCCTCAGGGGCGCGGCTTGGCACTGTGTAGTTTCTCCCTGTCCTTCTGGGCACAGAGGTCCGGGAGATTCTACTGCCTAGATCTTTGATTTTACCTTTATCCGGGGGATCCCTGCTCTTCCCAGCTGCAAACTGTCTCACCAGCTGTGCCTCCTTCGCCAATTCGGGCTGGATTCCGCTCGTCTCAGCTGCCTCCTCTATTTGCTCCGGGAGAAGACTCAGGACACATCCTTCTATTCCGCCGCCATTTTGTCTCCCCCTTTTCTTTCTTATTCATTCATTTATTATCTCTTTAAAATGTAGGGCTTTATTTTTATTATTTTTTTAGTTTATTATATGTGCACTTAATGAATTCCTGTTTTATTAAATGGGTTAATAATTCATTATTCTAATTTATTTTTGGTGCAAAATGTCAAAGATTTGTCCCCTTCAAGCTGAATCCTCATACTATCTGGCATAACAAGGTGTCCCTCATCCCAGACTTGGAACCAGACATTTCCCAAGAAGCTGTGGTTCCTTTTAATGGAGGATGATGTTGAGGAACCAAGAACTAGGTACTCTATGTGTTCATCTCTATTGAAATGACATTGCTTTCAGGATCTCTCAGAAAACAGAACTAGGGCCCTAACCAGTTTGGCTCAGTGGATAGAGCGTCAGCCTGTGGGCTGAAGGGTCCCAGGTTCGATTCCGGTCAAGGGCATGTACCTTGGTTGCAGGCACATCCCCAGTAGGGAGTGTACAGGAGGCAGCTGATTGATGTTTCTAACTCTCTATCCTTCACTCTTCCTCTCTGTAAAAAGATCAATAAAATATATTAAAAAAAAAAAGAACTAGGAAACACATGTATATATATCCATACATCTATAAACACACATCTATATGTAACTAATATTGTAAAAAAGTTCATATCTCCTATTTAAATTCCCCTGAAGATTCTTTCTCTTCTTCTCTCTTTTTATAATTGTAAATTTCTTTGATAGTGAGAAACCCACTTTCTTTATCTTCTCTCTCCTTCTCCATGCATGCAAACACACACACACACACACACACACACACACACACACACACATTTGCACCAACAATTTACTCCTCTATTATTACCAATCTCCCAATCATACTGGCTGTCTCTGCACCTACTCACTCTGCATATCCTCCAAGTCACCCAGCTTCCTTGGCTTCCAGGGACCTGCCTGATGCATCTGTGTGGCACTCTTTCCCCTTTGCTGGCGGCAGCAGCTGGCCCTCTGTGATGAGAATATCTTTCTTACACACCTGATTTTTATGGCACTTATATGTTCTTTGCAAAATGATTAATGTGTGCAACTTTAAATCAAGTCTCAGTTAAAATAATACCTCCTTGAATCCTTCTCAGATCCTCCAAGTGGAATCACTTTTTCCTGCTTTTGTCTTTCCCTTTTCACCTCTGCCCTCAGGGTGTTAGGTCTTGAGTGAAGACTTCTTGCCTATTTCTTTCTGGCAGTTGTTTCCCGTGAAAGGTACTGAAATTCATTGAGTTCTCTTTCACTCCATGTAAATATTATCATTGTATCTGGCCTTCATTTTACTATTGCCCTCACTTGCTATCCAGCGTGTTCTCTGTATATTTTTGTTTGGTCTGTGAATGCTGGCCCCATTCTGGGAGTGCAAGTTTTGACCTTGTTTCCCCCCATCTGGACAAATTTTTTCCTAATTTCTGTAACCATTCATTTCAAGCCAGCCTCTTCCGGAACTTGTATTTAGTGCTTCTATCATGGGTAGCACAGTTCTTCTAACAGTTGTGCCCAACCTGCACATTATGCTATTAGCTTCTCAAAGTCAAAACTTTTCTCCTTGATTTTTATTGACTCTATAGAACATAAACCAAGGCCTGGAACATGATGGGTACTCAATAGATATTTTCTAAATTTGAATATGTGATAAACTAATTGTCTCTGATATCCCACACTAAGATAATTCCACATTTGGTTTATTGATCTGTGACTAGAATTTGATTTAATAGTTATTTCCAGTATTATAAGTCCATCCTGTCTAATATGGTCCAGTGCAGTATAATGTGAGACAGTACAGGTCTGGAAAATTTCTTAAAAACAATGAAAAATAATGTATTTTTTTTGCTACATTTAATGTATTTATTTGTCCTATATTTGAAACTTCCAAAAGACTTGGATTAATGTGAAGGTAATTTTCCAAAGAAAACCAAATTTAAGGAAAAACATTATTGATTTTTTTGGGACTCTCAGTTTCAATAATTTCAGAATATTTTCACCTACCTAACAAATGAAGGCACCATACAAAGAATTTTATTGGCCATTTCATATGTTTTCCAGGTGATGACTTGTCACTGAGAGGCTAAACTGATAGTTCAGAGATATTTATTTTCAATACAACACTTTAAAATGTAATATGTAAAGTGCCAATTAATTTTTAAAATCCCCATGTGTTAATTTGCTGACTTACCATTGGACAATATAAAAATAGTTCCAATAAATATAAAACTAAAAGAGTCTATGTACTTCATCTCTGGAACCTATAGGTCAACTGATGTTCAATTTCATTTCTTATTTCCCTTAATAAATGGATATCCAGGTACAGTGTCTCTCAGAATTGCTTATATGGGGAAAGTCTTAGGTTAATATTCGGTTAGTCAATTTAATTCATCATAAAAATTTTCTCATGCCCAAGTGAATGATAAAGCAGGCTGTTTATAAACCCAGTGTTCTATCCACTTAAAAACTAATGTGTAGTGAGAATTAGCAACCGTCTAACCTTTATTCTCATGGATTGTTTAGTTAATAAGAACTTGATAAGCGATTGGTGAATAGGCTTTCACTTTTGTTTCTCTCTTCTTGTTCAGTTTCTTTCTATTTGTGAAACTCATTCTTGTTTTAAGGTCCTTGAGTGCACAAGAGAAAACTTTTCAATGGAAACAAGATTATTGCTAGAAGCATAAGTTTTAATGGATTTAAAAAAATATATAAAATACAAAAAACTTTTAAGAGAAAAGAGAACCTTTAGGTTTTTCACAAGCAGTCACCATGAGTGATTTCATATTTCATATATTAGGTTCAAAACATCCAAAAGAACATGTAAAGTAAAAATCAGAAATAAAATATTTTACTTTTTTTGCCAGCTAGTATAATCTCATTTTGAATTTTGACAGTCATCCAAATTTGCTCTGTAGGAACCTTAAAAAAATGGAAGTTTTTTTCTACATTGTTTTTTTCTATTTTAGTGTGAGAGATGCAGATTTAGTTACCATGATTGTTTCCTCCTTTGCCAAGACCAGGCATCTCCACTTTTGGGCTATTTTATATTTGCTTACTAGAGCATATGAACTAATAATAACCAGGCTTAGGTTTGGCTTGATATGGAGTAAAGTCTCAATAAATACTTGTTGGATTGAAAGTGCCTTGTAAGGCACTGATGAGAAATCACAGGATATTGATGATGTCTGCTGACCTTCCATCACAGCCACTTTCAAGTCAGACTTGAAGTCTGTTTTCTGTTCTGAGTCTGGAGAACCTATTATCCTTAAAGGCTTTGTTTGCAAAATACATTATCAGTAAAAGCAGAATAAGCTATTAGAAAGATATGTGTGTTTACACAGAGCTCAGTAAACTATTTTACACAGTAGTAAAAAATAAAACCAGCCATGTCTCCTCTTTGCCTATAATGTAAGGTACTGTAAACTTCTAGGTCTCAAAACTGTAATAAATGTGCCCCAGGAAACCATAGTATCTTAAAAATTTATATATATATTCTCACCAGAAAATTTTGCATTTGATTCATTGTGTTGGAACACCCATTCTAAGTTTTCTTACAAAATAAATTTTGCATATTGTACCTGGAAGGCTCAAATACTGAATGTACTCTGCATTGCAAGGCCAAACACATACAATTGGAGCTAGAAATTCTATTTTACTTGAAGGTTTTAATACAGATTGACCCAAAAACAGAAATCATAGAATAAGTCTCATCAAAATTGGGTTTGGTATCAATGTTATAAAAAAGTAATTGTGCTAAAGTCTGTTACCCTCTGGCTGGCTTGGCTCAGTAATTAGAGTGTCAGCACACAAATCTAAGGGTCGTGGGTTCGATTTCAGATCAAGAGTGTGTAACTCTGTTGCAGGCTTGATCCGCAGCCTGGTGGGGCTGCATGTGGGAGGCAACCAATTGATGTGTCTCTCTAACATCTCTCTCTCTCTCTCTCTCTCTCTCTCTCTCTCTCTCTCTCTCTCTCCTGCCACTCTCTAAAAAATTCAATGGAAAAAATATCCTCGGCTGAGGATAAAAAATAACAACACACACAAACCTAAAAGAAAGTCTATTACCCAATAAAGAAATAACTATGAAACACAAGAGAGGTCGCCACAGCTAACAGTCATTGTTAGTTAAAACCCATCGATATTAGTTTATTTCTAACTTACTAAAAACTCTGAAGCATGAAAGGAGATACTATTTTTAGGACATTGTTCCAATATGATAGCCAGATTGCATCCCAGAGAGCCCTAGGCTGCCCCACCATCTCAGTGGGCCTCCTTCCCCCAGGACGAGCACAGCCACCACCCATCTCCTTCCCGCCGACCAGGCAGCCTGGAGACCCAGGGCACCACGCAGTGGCTAGTGGCGCAGAGAGGACCCTGCGGGGCTTCACAACTGCCTCACCCACTGGCAGGAACAGCAAGGTCGTTGCAAGGCAGGTTTGGGGGACAGTAAGATGGTTCAATGTAAAAAACATATATGGTTTCATCCATAGGAAGGACACCAAGGAAGACGTGCAGGTATTTATTCAGCAGACTTACCGCCATAAAGAAGAATAACCCCAGGAAGTACCATGCAGTGCAGGGGATGGAGAGACTATGGAAGGAGCAGAGGGGAGGGAGGTGGCACCTGTCTCAGGCCCGGCTGGAGTTCCAGGGCCAGGCGGTACAGGTGCTGCAGGACCAGCGCACTCACTTCAAGCAATTACCCGCTGGATGACAGAAATAGAGTGGGGAAGAGTGAAGGAGTGTTCCCGAGGGCCAGACCCAACCACAGGCCACGGTGCCCACCTTCATGTGGAGACTGCATGGGCGCCACCACACTACTCAGCTGTCCTGTGCAGGGAGAGGTGACGGAGGCTGCTAACAACCGGGGGTGGGGGAGGGGGGTCAGGAGGACAAGGTAGGCCATTGAAACAGAATGTATCTCCAGGGTATGGACAGCAGTTCCACAGATAACACAATGGAGGAAATAATGAAACAAAAACAAAACAAGACAGGCTTTGCTTATGAGTGACCATGTGGAATAGTAAAAAGAACGTAAAACCAGGAGTAGACCTAAGTTCTAGTCCTAGTTCTCTGATTCATTGTATGATCTGGAAAAATTTATGTCACCCCTTTGGGTCTCAGTTTCCTTTTCATAAAGGGAAGGATTGGGAAAAGTAACCTCTATTGTTTCTTGCTTTAAAATTATATAAATTGTGTTCATTACTATTTATTATTTTTTTGCTCCCAAAAGTTACCAGTGAATTTCACATGAAATTAAGAAAAGTCATCATGTTGAGTATCAGTGAGAGGGAAATAAAGGATGGAATTAAATTTATCACTTGATTTTTTGACCCAAAGGTTCAAATACTGTAGCGGTCATCTGGGCAATCTAACTGAGCAAGGGGTGCACAGCTTTCCCATTTGCCAGAGTGGCAGGAGACATGCAACAATCTTACGTCAAACCACTGGCTCTTCCTTAGTCCTGCCTTCCTTTCTACTTAGTACATCATATTTACTTTATCATTCTGTTAATGTGGTACTGAATTCACTCCTGACTTACTGTCTGTTTAGTTGCTAATTGATTTGAAAATGCTTTTGCTTAAATTTATAGAATATTAACTGTCTGCAAGTCTTCTTATGATGTGAGTGGCAGATAAAACACAATGAGACTGGGTTTAAGTAACTACAGGGTGTTATTATTGACTAGTGGCCTGGTGCACGAAATTTGTGCATGGGGGGGGTTGTCGCTCATCCCAGCCTGCAACCTCATCCCGGGACCCCTCAGGGGATAACTGGCAGTCGGACATCCCTCTCACAATCCAGAACTGCTGGCTCCTAACCACTTGCCTGCCTGCCTGATTGCCCCTAACTGCTTCTGCCTGCCAGCCTGATTGTCCCTAACTGCTCCCCTGCTGGCTTGATTGCCACTAACCACCTCTGCCTGGGCCCCACATCCAGAACCTAGGATTCCCTCCTCCAGCCGGCCACAGGCACCCAGGATCCAGGCTTCCTTCCCTCCGGTCAGTCATAGGGGATGGTGGGCATGTGGCTTCTCCTGGGCTGCAGCTGCAAGTGCTAGCACCCGGGACCACAGGATGGGTGGCTTCTCTGTCTACGAGGCTGTAGCCAGCTGCAGGTGCTGGCGCCTGGTCTGCAGGCAGGCGGCTTCTCCATCTTCCCTGGGATGCAGTGTGGGCAACTTCTCCAGCTGGCTGCGGCCTGGGATCATGGGGCAGGAGGCTTATTTGTCTTCCTGGCCACACCCAGCCTCAGGTGCTGGGGCCCGACTTCTCAGACCCCACAGGACCAGAGTGGGGAAGGGGGCTGCGGCCATGTTTTCAGGTTAATTTGCATACTAACTCTGATTGGCTGGTAGCTTAGAGGAGTGATGGAAATTTGCAGGTTTCTCTTTTATTAGTGTAGAACTAGAGGCCCGGTGCACGAAATTTGTGCATGGGGGTGTGTCCCTCAGCCCAGTCTGCACCCTCTCCAATCTGGGACCCCTTGAGGGATGTCCGACTGCCCATTTAGGTCTGATTCTAAACTGGCAGTCGGACATCCCTCTCACAATCCTGGACTGCTGGCTCCCAACTACTTGCCTGCCTTCCTTCCTGATTGCCCCTAACTGCTTCTGCCTGCCAGCCTGATCACCCCCTAACCATTCCCCTGACAGCCTGATTGGTGTCTAACTGCTACTCACCTGCCAGCCTGTTTGCCCCTAACTTCCCTCCCCTGCAGGCCTGGTCACTCCCAACTGCTCTCCCTTGCAGGCCAGGGTCCCCCCCAACTGCCCTTCCCTGCAGGACTGGTCGCCCCCAGCTTCCCTCCTCTTCTGGCCTGGTTACCCCCAACTGCCCTCCATTGCAGACCTGGTCCCAACTGCCCTCCCCTGCTGGCCATCTTGTTTCTACATGGGGGCAGGATCTTTGACCACATGGTGGCAGCCATCTTGTGTGTTGGAGTGTTGGACAATCTGCATATTACTCTTTTATTAGATAGGATAGAGGCCTGGTGCACCAGTGGGGGCCAGCTGGTTTGCCCAGAAGGGTGTCCCAGATCAGGGTGGGGTTTCCCTTGGGGTGTGGGGTGGCCTGGGCGAGAGGCCTGTGGTGGTTTGCAGGCCGGCCACACCTCCTGGCCACCCAAGCGGAGGCCCTGGTATCTGGGGTTTATTTATCTTCTATAATTGCAACTTTGTAGCCTTGAGTGGAGCCAAGCCTCCTGCTCGCTCCATGCTCGCAGCCATTTTTATTGGGATTTATTTATCTTCTATAATTGAAACTTTGTAGCCTTAAGCAGAGGCCAAGGCAGGCCTAGGCTGTGGAAACTTGGCTTCCTCCATTGCCAGGGGCAACTCAAGTCTCCTGCTCTCTCCAGCTCAGTGGCTGCCACCATTTTTGTTGGGATTTCTTTATCTTCTATCATTGAAACTTTGTAGCCTTAAGCAGAGGCCTGGGCCAGCCAGGGTATGCGGAAAGCTTGGCTTCCTCCATTGCCAGGGAAACCCAAGCTTCCTGCTCTCTCCATGGCCACAGCCATCTTGGTTGGGTTAATTTGCATACTTGCTCCTGATTGGCTGGTGGTTGTGGCTTATGGGTATAGCACAGGCACAGTCAATTTGCATATTACTCTTTTATTAGATAGGACTAGAGGCCTGGTGCATGGATTCATGCACATTGAAAGGAAATTAATTAGAAGAAATATTTTAGAGGCTGGGCGGCGGGGGGGGGGATCACTGCAGGGAGATTGGCGTGCCAGGGTTGGCTCTAGGGTGTGTCTGGCCAGTCTCACCCAGTCCTGACTGGGGCCAGTCAGGGCCAGGGAGGGACTGTGGGAGGGCTCCAGGGTGTGAATGGCCTGTCTCGCCCAGTCCAGATTGGCTGGACCCCAGCAGCAAACTAACCTACCAGTCAGAGCATCTGTCTCCTGTTGGTCAGTGTGCATCATAGTGACTGGTCAAACAGCTGAATGAAGGTCGGACAAGTAGCACATTAGGCTTTTATTATATAGGATAGGAAATTCAGTTTAAAAAGAAAGTTGACTACTCCAGATTTTTGTATGTGTTAGCAACTTATTTGAAATGATTGAAATGACATTTGTGTTTGACTGTCTCCAAGGGTCTGGCCTTAAGGGTGATTTGAAAAAACGTGATTTGTTTAATTGAAAAATTTCTGCCTGTTGTGATTTCCCAATTGAAGCAACTAAGTTTACATTTAGTGGTAGTTGTTGAGCTCTGAAATAACAAAATGCTTGAATCCTTACGGTATGCATGTGGCTGTGAACATCAGTCTGCCAAACAAGCTATCAGCAGCATCACACACAGACTGTGACTTGTGCAGGAAAAACTGCCAGACAGAAAGAGAATTATTTAAAATATCACAGTTTCCTGCACTGGTTCTTCTTGGCCGTAAGGGAAAGCAGCGGATGTAAAGACATCTGGAAGGCTTTCATAAAGTGAGATTTTACTTATCTACCTCTGGGTAGATAGTTTTAATTTCCAAACTCTTTAACTTCAAGGGGAATATATTTGTTCATCACTCTATGGAGTATTGTAGGGTAAGACCTATTACAAATAACAGCCCAATGTGGCTGAATCTTCCACATGTTGAAATTAAAGGTGTTTTTTTTTTTCTTAACTGGAGAATGTAAGAGTACCTAAGAGACTTATTTATGTAGTAGTAGATATTAAACATAAGCCCTTTTGTCCACTCAGTAGTGTCAATTGGAGAACATTTTTCTATTTTCCCATCTGGATTTATTTGCTGTGATAGATCATTGACATGAGTTTAATGCAAGAGGAGAATATGAATATATATGTAACAAGAAAAAAGAAGTTTCAAGTGGGATTTGCAATTAGGACATATGGAGTAAGCATTTCTCGCTCTTCACTTTTTTGTTGCATTTGAAAATTCTACTTTTTTGCTGATTGGAAATTTGTGCTTGTTTGTATGTGTCTTTTCTGTGACTGATGGTCTTAAACATTAGAGTTTTTGCAACTGAATTACAGATTTATTTGTAGTCCTGTGTGTTGACGGCTATTGCACTGGACCAGAGATTCTCAAAATACTGGTGTAAGAGGTAAAGAGCAAAAAGTGTGGGAAAAATATTCTTTGATAAACAGACATGATTCTCATTAGGCAGGTTCATATAAGAAAGAGGCTTTAGTTGTTGCAATCCACACCTTGCATATTGGCTCCTATTGTTCAGGGAGTTGCTGTTGACAATACTTTGGGTAAACTTAGAAAATGTATGTATGGAATTTTAGTAAGAGTTTTTGAAGTGCTTTTGAAGCTGTTATTTAAAAGAACATCTACACTAATAAAAAAGAAAGATGCAAATTGACTGTACCCCCACAACACCCACAAACCAATCAGGAGTGAGTATGCAAATTAGCCCAACAAAGATGGCTGGTTAATTTGCATACACAGGTATGGAGCAAGGACTGAAGGCTCTGCCCAAGCGAAGACTGAAGACTGAAGGCTAAAGAGGCTTGGCTTCTCTGCTGCAGCAGGAGCAAAGGCCTGGGTCCCAGGTGCCAAAGGAAAACCAGTTCAGGCAGCCAGGGAAAGGAAGGCCTATTGCATGAATATTCATGCAACAGGCCTCTAGTAGACTATAAAGGGAAAAAAAAATCTAAAAATAAATTTAATTTATGTACAAATAACCTGAAAATTGTAGCTTGCTATAAATTGTGTTTTTTAAAAAATATATTGAATTGAAACCAAATTCCCATCTTCTAATCTGATACAAACTTTGGTCATTCCACCTAGAATTACTACTATTGGTTTTCTAATTATATGCAAAAAAATCAAGTGGAATGAAAGGTTCAAAACTGCTAAATTCATAGCTTGAGTTTTTAAGATATTCTGGTTTGTTTTAATGCAGTGGTCAGCAAACCACAGCTCGCAAGCTACATGCAGCTCTTTGGCCCCTTAAGTGTGGCTCTTCCACAAAATACCACGTGCGGGCACACATGTACAGTGCAATTGAAGGAGTACCCTAATTAACTTAATAACAATGTACCTACCTATATAGTTTAAGTTTAAAATATTTGGCTCTCAAAAGAAATTTCAATTGTTGTACTGTTGATATTTGGCTCTGTTGACTAATGAGTTTGCTGACCACTGTTTTAATGGAATGTCAGACATACAGTGCCAAGAATACACATTTGTTGTCTTGGTCTCTCCTCTACCAAATCCTTTATTTTTTGCAGGAAAACTTTATCTCTTTTTGCTTATTTATTGGTTTTCTTTAAAACTAACAAATAAGTTAGTTGTAAGTTACTGTGTTTTTGGTTATAGAAGGGAATGAAAAAATGAAAAGCATCATATTATGGAGATCAATAGCTTAAAGGAACTCACATCATTTAGACATTTCTTGATGGGACAGTGCAAGAATTCCTGAATTTACAGAATTATTTCATGTTAATTCCACTACTCTAGAAATGGCTTGCATATATTTTTCTTATTTCTTTTGATTTTCATTTCCAGTGGTACACACTTTATATATTTCACAAATTATGGTTTGTTTCCTATTTACATGGACTGCATGCAGTGCATTGTAACACATATTCCTCATGGTGAAATAATTTCCATATGGCCTATATATTGTCATTTGCCATAATGGCATTTTTTTCTAATATGGGGCTAGCAATAACCATTTTTTAAAAATAAGATAGGAATGCACAAAAAGTATGCCTTTCTGCACTCACACTTTGGGTAACTCTTCCATCCTACCTCCTCATAGGTGACTTACAGACTCATTTAGTAGGAATGGCAGAAAGGCAAAAAATAATAACAGTTGTTTCTGAAAAGCAAAATGAAAAATAATATCTAACATATAGAACCTCTTCCAGTTACCCTGGGGAAAAATGGAAGAAGGAACATGTAGAAGAATGAGAAAATATACACAACACCTCTTATTAGACCCTGTGGGTGACTTTTATTTCCAAACTCCATAATTATAACAAGAATTATCTTAGTTAATCTATGTTCACCATTGATGGTGGAAAAAAACCATTGACTTCTAGTTTTATATGTGTAAAACCACTTACCTAATCTTTTCTTATCTTTCCTTAAACATAAACATAATTTTGGCATTGATTTGTAACTTTTGTTTCACTATTTACAGAAGTAAATCCTATATAATAAAAGCCTAATATGCTAAGTGTCCGGTTGTCCAGTCATCCAGTCATCTGTTCAACCAACCAAAGCATAATATGCTAATGATATGCTAAGGCAGCTCAACCACTCACTATGATGTGCAATGACCACTAGGGGGAAGACTCTCCAACTGGTAGGTTAGCTTACTGCTGGGGTCTGGCTGATCGGGACTGAGGCCCATCAGGACTGAGCTAGACAGACCGGACACTCCCTGGAGCCCTCCTGCGGTCCCTCCCTGGCTGGCCAACCTCCTGCATCCCTCCCTGGCTCCAATAGTGCACCAGTGGGATCCCTCAGCCTGGCCTCTGCCCTCTTGCAATCTGGGACCCCTCAGGGGATGTCTGAGAGCTGGTTTCAGCCCAATCCCACAGGCCAGGTTGCAGGACCCCACTAGTGCATGAATTCATGCACCGGGCCTCTAGTAATATATCATATATAAAATAAGCTGCTCTTTATTTTAACTGGTAGTGTCAATTCTATTTTTGATGATTATTTAGTTAACATATTAATAGTAAATGTTTTTGTTTTTATTACTTAAAAACTTACAAATTACTTTTTAAAGAAAGTGTTTCATAATCATAAGCTATGTTATTTGTGGTATGTCAAAATTCACGAAAATAAAATTAGAAAATGAAAAGAATCTTTGTTATAAGTAATTGACAATCAAATATTAAGACCTTAAAATGTTGTCTAATTGTGACATATATGTGGTGACAATAGTATAGGCAATATAGATTAATAACATATGCCTAATCATTTAAAGGAGGTAGTTGCACCAACTCTCGATAGGCCTATTCACTCTTAAATTGTTTTCTCTTTCATTATAAAATTTGTGGATTGCTTATGTTGTTTTTAGAGAGGACAATATTACCATATATCTCACTTAGAGTGTACATGTTTAGGAAACTATATAGAACACTACATTTTGGAAAGGAGTGATGTTTTTATTTCCCAAGTCAGTTTTCTGAGGGTTCTCCCTGCAGCAATCAGTTTGTACCAGTAGGGGTCAGCCTACATGAACAGATGTCCATAGAGTATATTATTAGGTTTCCAATGTTAGGACAGAATTATCATTTGATTTCATGCAATGTTTTTCATTTGGGGATAGAAGAATCTCCTTGGACACTTCCACATGGTAATATATAGCTCCTTGCAACTTAATTTTCTAGCTACACTCTTGGCAGTGCATTTCTTAAAGGATTGCAGTATATGGCTAAACTGTTCTTTTCCCTTAGCTGTCTAGTTTCTCTTCTGTCTGTTGTCAATTCATAGCCTTCATTGAAATTAAAATGCAGGAAAAAGAGAATGGCTCCTGAATCATAATTCAGGAAGATGACAATTGCTCACAGAATGACTTATGTGTGAGGGTGACATTATAACTATAATGCCTTCTCTAACTGTTGGTTTCTATTTTTCTCTCCATATTTCCTCTGGCTTCTCAAAGACATTGAATTTTGTCTTCCCCACAGCATCTAAGGTAAGTTCTTCTTAGGAAGGGGTTATATATTAGTCATCTTTATTTTTCCAGTACTTAGCGCAACTTTTGACAAATAGTTGGCACGTGTGTGTGTGTGTGTGTGTGTGTGTGTGTGTGTGTGTGTTTTAACTGAACACAGTAAATACTAAAATGCCAGAATGACCTACTAAGTAGTTATTTTAATTGGTGGAGAATTATCATTAATGGAAATATCCATGTAATGGTGGGCAAAAATAAAATTATCCATTCTTCTTTTTCTTTATAAGGAAGGAGGAGAATATACATAGTTTATAAGTAATTGGGTAAATTTGGTACTCTTTTCAAGTTAATAATTGTTTTGAGTAAAAATGCCTCTACATTTTAGACAAAACTCAGAAAAATATTTTTATGTCTTTCTCTGAGAATGGCATTCTTGTTAATTTGAAGACAACAGTGTTTATTTCTCAGAATACAAATCTTTTCTCTTTATTCTGCTTCATGGGAAGTTTAACATCACATTGGCCACATTAGAAAAGTAGTTTAAAACCATAGAATCCAG
This sequence comes from Corynorhinus townsendii, assembly GCA_026230045.1. Taxonomy (NCBI): domain Eukaryota; kingdom Metazoa; phylum Chordata; class Mammalia; order Chiroptera; family Vespertilionidae; genus Corynorhinus; species Corynorhinus townsendii. Next base: position 86,659,542 of record JAPDVU010000002.1, read on the forward strand.
TTTTTGGGGTAGGGAATGAACTAATTATTTAGCTCACATCATTGTGCTTTGTAGATATATTTTTCACTTTTAAGCAGAATTAGTACCAAAGTTTGTTAAAATAATGGTGACTTTAGTTATACTGAATTATATATATATAAAATACTATACTAAACTATATATATGCTACAATACTAAAGTGTAGGCTTATTATACCAGTACTATTATACTATGGTCAAAGATGAGGCTCAACTCGTGACCACTGGGAGTCACTGTGTAGCTGTCACAGCCTAGGAGGCTCCCACACCATCCACACCAGCTTACTGGGCTATGGGGGAGATAGCACACTCATCTCTTTCCCCCAACCACTGGGATTTATCCATTTGCCAACTGGTAGTTATTAAGTGCCCACAGAGAGCTGGGTGCTGTGTTAAATTAAGCAACACAGTGAGAACAAGCTGCCTGTGTGGCTAGCCATGTTTTCCTGCCCCACCCCCACACCAGGCAAAGCTCTTTAAACCTCCCTTATGATTTATCAATTTCATTTATTTATTACTACTTATACATTTTTTTGAGATTTTCTCTTTCCTACCATAAATCATTGACAGAGAGGTCTATATCTTTATTTTGTAATTGCTTATCTCACTAGCTAGTGTTATGTAATAGTGAGTAGATCCTTCTTACATATTTGAGTGACTGGATGCTACATCAGTTATTTTCTTATGTCCTTTTGAATTTGCTGCTAATCCTTCTTGACTGCACTACTACCTAATTATTGACACCTACCCTGCATTACTCTCTGATCATTAAGCTCTAATGGTTTTGCAATAATGAAATGGTTATTGGTGAAGTTTTCTCTCATGTGTATTGTTCTTCCTCCTTCATTCTGCTGTAACATTTGAGAAGTCTTTTTTTATACCACATAAAAATTAATGATACCAGTTTATCATTGGCAGTATTAACAGTTTCATTTTTGTAAATGGGGACAACAACTAAACAATACATATGAAAAGTTATATGGCATTGGAAAACAGCATTAGTTACTGGAAAGAATACTAAGTTCACATTAGAATTTTGTATTTTTCACCAATGGACTCCTTCAATATGGAGAAATCTTATTAACTCTCACTATTTCACTTTCTCTACTTACAAAATCCATTTAATGTTTGTTAAATGCATTTGGAGGCTAGGTGATGTACTAAGAGTTGAGGGTTGTATAAAGGTGAATTCAGTAAAGCCTAATGCCTTAAAAGGCTGATGGCTGTGGGTGGAAGCTAGAAATAACATATAACAAACTGGATCAAAAAAGAGGACATATGTAATACTTTGAACAATAAAGATAAATTAAAAAACAACAACAAAACAAACTGAACTTTAAAAGCAGCACTTCAGTGTCAAATAAGTGGAAGAGACCACAGGAATTTAGATCTGTGAGTGATTCCATTTAGATTAGATCTGTCAAGATTGGCTTCATAAAATTGGATTTTGCCTTTGGCTTTGAAGTATTGAGACAGTCCTTTCCCTGGATTGGAGAGCAAACGATGTTTTTGGGAGAGATGTTCAGGTATGTCTTGACAGTAATGAGGAAAATATATGTCTAGAGGAGAGCATGTTTAGGGAAAAGTGGGAAAAACTATTAAAACGGTAGAGAATCCATTTTGTGAAGTACCTTGAGAATATTTCTCATCATGAATTTTGGGACCAAAATGGATCATGCTTAAAATTGGGTCTTGAAGTTAACTCCTCATTTTATATCCTACTGTTCTTGCTAGATCAACTGGATGTTCTCGGTAGGTGCTACTTCTGGGGTTACCACATGCAGTAATTTTTTCCCTGACACTGCTTATTACTGAGAATATGAGTCAGAGGGTCTCTGCTTTCTTGGAGAGAAGGTGACATTTCATTCAAAGAAATTTTGCCTTTTTTACATGGCGACTTCTGGACTATATTAGGCCCAAAGGTGACCCAGTGTTTGGGCACCTGATTTGTTACAAAGAGAAAACAGAGCTCCAGGCCATATCATGGATTTTCAGTTTTTCCTTTTGCTTCCATTAAAAAAGAAATTCTCTAGGAAAATTTTCTGCCAGACTAATAGCCACAGATACTGAGCTTGTATGATAAAACACTGAGGCCCTTGAGGACAAATTGGTGTCAGGAAAAGTTGCTTGTTGAATTAATTACATTTGTATTTTAAAATATTTTAATCATTTGATAAATAGAAATGTGGCTTAGGGTATAATTAATAATATAATTTTATTCCTATTCTATTCACCCTTTTCTTACCCTCTCTTTGCCATGCAATGTGTAAGGACTGCCAATTAAGGGGAATAATCCTTTATTCCCATAATTGAGAACCAACCTTTATTCCCATAAATGCATAAAGATTTCTGTTCCTGTTAATGCCAATAGATTTTTAGTCCCATTAAGGGAAATGGATCTTTATTTTCATGAATGTTGTAGAATGAGATGGCTGGAACCTCACAGGTAATAAAGACCAGACAAGCTGATTAAATGAAGAAACCATAAAGAAAACAATTGATTTATGGTAATGATTTTTTTGTTTGTCCAAAAAATTCTCTATAATTAATTTTTCTCTCATGGGAGTGATAGAGAAGAAACTTATTTTAAAAATGTGTGTGTTTCTGACTTTAGGGTATGAATTTTATTATTTTATAAGATTACCTCATAAAGTAAGACTTCCCTGAACTCTCATTTAACTATAAAGCACATTGTTAAAGCTACAAAGGTTGATCAATCACAATTTGTAATATAACAGCTAGAAGAAGTAAATAGACTTCTTGATACAAAAACATCTTACTTTACATTTGAAGGACAGGTAAAAGACTGTGTTAATCTTATATCTATCCAAGGCTTGAAATGTGATTGGGGAAAAAATCTCAACAGGAATATAACATTTAACTCAATAAATACTACTATAGATTTTAATTGTCTATTTAATTTTGGAAATAATATAAACAAATTTATTGTAGTAAGTGGTCCCCTAAATAACTGTGCACAAATTGATTTTCAAAAATGAATTATTATGTAAGTACACAAAAAATAGTTTCCTATTAAAAAATTACAGGGATTTTTTTTGTGATTAGCCTTTTTAATATTGCAAATAACCTTTACATATATAAAATATAAATTATATTTAGTAAGCCTGAATTTTTAATGTATCAAAATCTCTTAAAATTGGTCAAGGGTGCAATTCCTTCTATTTGGAATTAATAAAAGACACACCTATAATTTCTTTAAAATGACAACAGGAGCATACTTATTGGTGAGTTTAACCTAAAGCATCGAGCTGAGAGAACAGAATGGGTCTGCAGGCCATTAAAACAGTCAAACTTAAACAGTTTGGCCCTGGCCAGGTGGCTCAGTTGGTTGGGGCATTGTTCTGTGCACCAACAAGGTTGAGGGTTCTGTTCCCAGTAGGGACACATAATTAGTTGTGGGTTTGATTACTGGTTGGGCACTTACAGGAGGCAACCAATCAATGTTCCTTTCGCTGTGTCTCTCTCTTTCTCTCTCTCCTTTCATCTCTCTAAAAATCAATGAAAACATATCCTTAGGTGAGGAATAAAAAAAATTAAACAGAAGTTTGGTGATTCATAAAGATATTTATTTGTAAATAAGCACATTCAATTATTTACAGGAGTTTTATCTTAAAGTAAAAAATTTGAGCCAAGCCGGTGTGGCTCAGTGGCTGAGCATCAGCCTGTGAACCAGGTTCAATTCCCGGTCAGGGCACATGCCCAGGTTGTGGGCTCGATCCCTAGTGGGAGACATGTGGGAAGTAGTCGATCGTGATTCTCTCTCATCATTGATATTTCTATTTCTCTCTCCCTCTCTTTTCCTCTCTGAAATCAATAAAAATATTTTTTAAAAAATTTGAATGGTGTGAGGCTGAGGTTCTATAAGAACAATTATAAATCACAGTACAAAAAAGTCAAATGAACAGGTGAGATAAATCCATGAAGTTATTGGACTGAGTTTTAAAAATGATTGGAAAAATACCTAAAGTATTTTAATTTCTATTCCTTCAAAATCACTTATTGAACATGGGGTATTATTTGTATTTGTGTTTTTAATCTGCCTCTTCCCAACATGCATCTGTCATCAGGGTTGAGTGGTAAATCTCATTATATTAAAGGCAAAATTAAGTGAACAGAACACTGGTAAATGTAAACTGAGCTCATATATTACCTTTGGTCTTGGAGCAGAAAAAAAAAGTTATTTTACACATAAATGGACACTTGCCCCTAAGTAATCCTTAGACAATAGAGAATGGTAATTTTAGGTCATGTCTCTTTAAGAATATAAAGGGATTTCCTTTTTAAAAAGAAAAAAGGGAATTTTATGAAGAGTAGTGAAAAACCAGAATAAGAATGCTTTAGAAAAGGAAACTAGGAAAGAGGGAATTAGAAAGAACCTTAGAAAGTACCTAAGAACTAATACATCTTCCTCATACACTGATGGGGAAACTGAGCCACAGAGAGAGATAAGCTAGGTTTTTTGACTTTTTTCTGTTAACTCTTTATTATAAAAATATTTTTAACATGGATAAAAGTGAAATGCATAGAATAGAGAATTCTGTTGTTCAGTCACTAGCCATGTGTGGCTATAGAGCACATTAAAGGTGTCTAGTGATACATTGAATGGTAATATTTTGGATATATTGAGTTAAATAGAATATATTTAAAATGAATTTCACTTTACCTTTTTAATTGTGGCTACTAGAAAATTTGAAATTACATATATGGCTCACATTGTATTTTTATCAGATAGTGTTGGCATAGAAGAGTCACCAACTCATGACTCATCTTATTTTGTTTATGCCACTTGTACTTTAGAACTGCCTATGTTCATAGAGGTGCTTGGTTCCAGATTTGGCATGCAACACCTGCTTATTGGCTATTACTGTTTTCACTGCTATACTTTTAAATTGAAGTCTTTTGTGTGTGCCAATTTTACTATCTCCTAATTAAGATTACATTTCTGAGATTTACTGATTTTGACAAGTTAATAATGCATTCATTCATTTCCTTTATGGACTATTATTTTAATTTAATTGATAAAAATTCTTGGATCAAATCCTCCATTTACTTTACTAAGTAAGAGTGGATTCATTTATAAATCATTATTAATTCTGATAAGATCCTGATCACCAAAGGACAGCAAAGGAGTTAGTGCTGTCTTGGTTCTTATTTATATTTTTCATGCAAAGTTTCATTATTCTCTTACAGCAGATGTTAAACAAGCACAATTGTCCAATAATCAATAAACATATTCATTGAATATTTACTATGTAAAAAACTCAGTGTGTGTGTGTGTCCATGAACACACACACACACACACACTAGTACACAACATCACTCAGGAAATTAGTAGTCTTGGGATGAGAAGAGAGATGAGGAAACAAATTTGTCTCTAGATTTGATGGACCCGAAGTGTCAGGGAGTCCAATGCAGAAATGTCTAGACACCCCTTCTCTTAAAAGGCCAGATGTATTGTCTTATTCCTTCTGGGCTTCCCATCCCTGCCCAGCACATTTTAAACTCCCCTCAAACTATCCTAATTTGAATGTGCCATCTGTTTCCTGGGGGGTCTTGAAAGTGTATATGAGGATTTCCAACCCTCAGGTTAGAATTTTTGTTTGAACCTGGATATGTCAGCAATTTCACCTCAGTAACTGAATTTTTACTTGGAAAAGAAATTGACTTGTTACTGTAGGCTCTGGGACACTGATCAAAAGTTACAGAACAAGGATTTTCTCACATTCCTTTCTACCTAAATAAAAAAATGTATGCTTCACTGGAGTGAAGCATAGAACTGACATTCCAGAGTATACTTGAAAACTAAACATTTCTTCAGGGTATACTTGCAATTAAACTAAGGAATGATGTGGCAGCTGCAACCCTGAAGTCAATACACTTGGACTTCACTTTAAATTGACACCACAGACACATTTGGCCTCATGTCACTGGCAACAGCATTAAGTCCCGGAGCACTTAAGAGCTTCAGGTTTCTAATAAGCAGTTTCTTCAAAGCAGTGGCTTCATTTGCTCTGTGATTTTTGTCAAGTGCATAGCATATCAAAGGATAAGTGTTTGCCAAAGCTTTTTTCAGCCACAAAAAGAGGAGTTTTATTTGAAGAAAGTCAAGTTGCGCTGCCTGGCTCCTACTGGGAAGATGAAAGGAATGACTGGATTTCCTGTTACTCTGTTGTTGTTTGTATCCCTAAAATATTTTAATCAACATGAAAGAACTTGCATTGTGAGAGCAGTGCAATTTGAGAGAGCCATTTAGAGGCCACCAAATAGATTCACAGTTAATAAAGTTGTGTTTGTTTGTGGTGTCAAAGCCCAGATTTATGGAAGATGATTAATAAGGTCCAGAATGCCAGGTATGGAAAGATGGTCAGGAGATTACTTTCAAAATGGATTTTCCATTGCAGATTCTTGATATGCATTATGTACATTTCAAGAAGCAATGATATATATTATAAAGGCTGTTTTGGTTTAGTTACAATATAGCATTGAAACATGATAATGATGTAAATCATATACATAATTATGATATAAATCTGAATAAATTCTATATAGGTCTATACCTAATAAATCAAGAATATTAATTTCAAATTGTAAATTTATTTATTTATTTCTTATTTATTTATTTTAAATAAATCTTTATTGTTCAGATTATTACAGGTGTTCCTCTTTTATTTTTCCCCATAGCTCCCCTCCACCTGATTCCCCACCCCACCCCATGCCCTTACCCCCCGCCACTGTCTTCATCCATAGGAGTAAGATTTTTGTCCAATCTCTTCCCGCACCCCTCACATCTGCTTCCTTTAAATTTCTAATTAAACCATCTGTATTTTTTCAGTATGGAAATGTTCATCTTATTTTTGTAGAGTATTTTCTTGTTAAATTTCTGTGATACACACACACACACACACACACACACACACACACACACACACACACACTGGAGGCCCAGTGCACAAATTTGTGCTCAGGGGGAGTCTGGCTGGCCTGGCCCCAATTGGGGCGGATGGGGCCTGGGCTGGCAGGGGGAAGGTGCCATGAGTTACTGGCCGGTGGGCCCTGCCCCTGATTGGGGTGGAGGGGGCAATCAGAGGTGGAACTGGACAGGGGAGGTGCTGGGTGCTGATTGGGGTGGTGGGGGCCCATTTGGGGTGGGGCCTGCCTGGGGGAGGGGCTGCAGGAGGTTGGTTGTCTGGCCCTGGACCCTATTGGGGTGAGAGAGGCCGATCAGAGCTGGGGGGAGGGGCCACAGAAGATTGGCCGGCCAGACCCAATCCCTGATCAGCTGGTTCGCTGGCAGTGGTAGGCATCATAGCAACTGATTATTCTGGTTGTTATGGCATTCTGGTTGCTGGCTTTTTATATACTATCTAATAAAGAGGGAATATGGTAATTGACCCTCATGCCATTGCAAAGATGGAAGCGCCCACAGCCAATAAGGAGGGAATATGCTAATTGACTGCTATGCCCTCAAAGATGGTGGCACCCACAGCCACAAAATGGTGGTGCCCAGTCCCCTCAGTCCCCCAGCCACCCAGGTCTGGCCCGAGGTGCAGGCAAGCCTCGGATGGCGCCTGCCCAACCACCCAGGGTCCCCCAAGGCTCAGGTAATCAGGGCCAGCCAAGGCAGCAGCAGAGGTGTGATGGGGCATTGCCTTCCCCTGGTCGCCAGGTCGCCTCCTACCCCTGAGGGCTCCCAGACTGTGAGAGGGGACAGGCTGGGCTGAGGGACCCCCCTCCAGGGCATGAATTTTCATGCATTGGGCCTCTAGTATATAGATAAAACTAGTGGCCCAATGCATGAATGAAGATTCATGCAAGGATGGGCCTTCGTTCCCCTGGCTGCCAGCACCACCTTTGCTCTGGCCGGAGCAGCCTTTCTGCTCCAGCCTGGAGCTGCCTTTCTGCCTTCCCATGCTGCCCAGAGGCCTGGAGCGGCTGGGGTGGTGTGGAATGCCTGCATAGTCGCCATGTCCCTGGCTGCTCAGTGCTTGCTTATGCAAATTAACCCACCATCTTTGTTAGGTTAATTTGCATACCCAATCCTGATTGGCTGGTGGGCATCATGAAGGTATGGTCATTTAGCATGTTACTCTTTTATTAGATAGGCCCTCAATACATGTTTCTTCAAGGAATGAATGATAGGATAGTTCATTACAACATTACAGTGATATGATAATGTCTGTGACCTAAATATCTATACTAATAAAAAAGTAATATGCTAATTAGATTGGATAGACTGGAAATCTTCCAGATGGCCTTCCAGACAAAGCCACAGTGGCTGCGAGGGCCGGTAGTGGCAGCAGCAGTGGGGTGATGGGGGCATGAGGGCGGTGCCTTCCCCTGATTGGCCCTGTCACCTCCCACAGAGGGAGGCCAGACTGTGGCTTAGGCCTGCTCCCTGTGGGGAGCGGGTCTAAGCTGTCAGTAGGACATCCCGTGAGGGCTCCTGGACTAGGAGGGGGCAGGCTGGGTTGAGGGATCCCCCAGTACACGAATTTTTGTGCACTGGGCCTCTAGATTTTTTAACAATTTATCACTGGATTTTTTAATAATTTACAATTTCCAGTAAAGAAATTAACTGCCTAGCCTGGCTGGCATGGCTCAGTGGTTGAGCATCGACCTATGAACGAGGGATCTGGTTGTGGGCTTGATCCCCAGTAAGAGGCATGCAGGAGACAGCCAATCAATGATTCTCTCTGATCATTGATATTTCTATCTCCCTCTCCCTTCCTTTTTCTGAAATCAATAAAAATATATTTATAAAAATAAATTAACTACCTAGGATATTCTTACTCAAGTGAAGCAAGTCTCAATTACCTTATTGTCAGTGCTTAAGGCAACACAGAAGAATTATGGCATTAAATATGCTCTCTCAAAAGGCTGAAATCTGCATCCCTTCAGATAGCAAACAATGGAGAACACCACCCTACTCATTATTTCTTTTAGTTTGAGTGTTATCTTTTCAGGTACTTATTTTTTATATTTTCTTGTTCTGTACATTTTCACTTATATGTTAAAAAATTATACAAGAAGCTAATTTAATCATATTTCTCAGTTTATGGGACACACTCAACTTTGCTCTGAACAATATCCCTTTCCAATTTCATTTATTGGTGCATTTTCTTTATTCCTATTTTTTCCCACTCCTTTCTAAAACAACAACAACAACAACAACAAAACAACAACCATAAGGTATATCTTTCTGTTCTTATCTATACTAATAAAAGGGTGATATGAAAATTGGTCATGATGCCCTCACAGTAACAACCGAATAGCAGGCTGCGTGGGGTGACAAGGCCGGCAGGGGGATTTGCGAGGGATGACCAAACGACCGACCAGCAGGCTGCGTAGGGCTACCAGACTGGCAGGGGGTTAGCGAGGGATGACCAAACAACTGACCAGCAGGCTGCGTGGGGCTACCAGGCCAGCAGGGGGTTCACGAGGGATGACCAAATGACTGACCAGCAGGCTGCATGGGGTGACCAGGCCAGCAGAGAGGGCAGTAAGGGGTGACCAGGCCAGTGGGGGGTCAGTTGGGGGTGACCAGGCCAGCGGGGGGGGGGCAGTTAGGGGAGACCATGCTGGCAGAGGGGGCAGTTAGGAGAGATCAGGCTGGCAGGCAGAGGCAGTTAGGGGTGATCAGGCTCACAGAGGGGGCAGATATGGGTGATCAAGCAGGCAGGCAGGTGAGCAGTTAGGAGCCAGTGGTCCCGGATTGTGAGAGGGATGTTTGACTGCTGGTTTCAGCCTGATCCCTGGGATTGGGCCAAAAATGGCAGTCAGACATCCCCTGAGGGGTTCCGGATTGGAGAGGGTCCAGGCTGGGCTGAAGGGACCTTCCTCCACCCCATGTACAAATTTTGTGCACTGGGCCTCTAGTGTTTTTATAAAAGGTATTGCTATTTCATATATATTTATTTTTTCTAATATATTTTTATTGATTTCAGAGAGGAAGGGAGAGGGAGAGAGTGATAGAAACATCAATGATGAGAGAGAATCATTGATTGGCTGCCTCCTGCTGGCCCCCCATTGGGGATCAAGTCTGGAATCTGGGCATGTGCACTTGACTGGAATTGAACCCAGGACTCCTCAGTCCACAGGTGGACAGAGCTATAACTATTTTTTAATTTATATAAATGATATTGGAGTAGGTCTTATCCATGTCTTACCATTTTTTCTCATAGTATGTTTTACAATCTTTTGTGTGGCTATGTGTGCATTCGCCATGTATTACCTCTCCATTTCCTCAGTGGTGTCACTTGTAATATCTGCAGTCACCTGTCCCATATATAAAGCTTTGTAATCCTATGGACCTATGTGAAGAACTCTTTGATATGAACAGGGTTGCTGCCTACTAGGTTACATACATATAAATATTTTATTTAAATGTGTTACAATGCTGCTTTCTGACTGTGTCCACATTCTACCTGCAATTCCTAGGAGCTCTCATATTCCTACAAGTCTGCCAATACTTGGAATTATCTAGTTTTCTAAGTTTTGTTGGTATGGTTGTAAAATGATATTTCACTGTTTTAATGCTCATTTTTTCAATGAGTTTGAACATCTCCTGTTAGCTGGCTTTTTATACTACCTCCTCTGCAAATTGCAGGAACATATACTTTGCCCAGTTTTCAGTTGGGATTTATCTTCTTTCTTGATTTTCTCCATGTAATCTATGTATTAGAAGCTTGATAGTGTTAGACACTGGAAATTTCCAGTCTTCCATTTTTCTCAGATCCTCATTTATTATGCCCTTCCTTGAACAAAATCCCCAAATTCTATGTAAAAGTCATGTCCACTTTCTGTGTGTGTGGTTTTGAGGTTTGTTTAAGCAGTCATTCTCCACCATCATGTCCCTAAGTTATTCTCCCATATGACCTATTATTAACTTCATAGTTTTATATTGCATATTTGAGTCCTTAATCTATCTGGAGTCTACATTTATATGTGGATGGACATTGCCATAGACTGAATGTTTGTGTCACTCTCCCCAACCTCCACCAAAGTCATACATTGACATTCTATAAGAGGTGTGGCCTTTGGAAGCTGATTAGGTCATGAGGGTGGAGCCCTCATGAATGGACATTATGGCCTTATCAAAGAGACCCCAAATACCTATTTCACCCCCTCTGTCATGTGAAGATGCTGTAAGAAGATGGTTGTCTAGAAACCAGAAGGCCTCCAAAACTGTGAGAAATAAAACTTCTGTTGTTTACAAGCCACCCAGTCCATGGTCTATTCCTGGAGCTTGATGAGATGAACACAGAGATCCAGTTTTCTTTTTCTCCAAGTAGCGCATTGTTCCCAGTTCCATCTGTTAAGCAGTCTTCTGTTTGCCCATTGATTGTGCTGCCACCATTATCATATATATGTATCTGTTTGCAGGACTGTGTCTGAGCTTTCTATTTTTCTTTCAGTGGGTCATTGTCTGTTCTTGTGCCAATAACATACTACAGCATTTTTTCTTTTTCTTTAAAAAAAGAACACCTAAGGCTGTATAAGTATGAACCTATCTGATGTGCCAATTTTCCTTTTCTTTTTTTCTATTTTATATAGACTTTGCTACTTTTGGAGCTTTGTTTTTTTCATTCTAAATTTAGAATAAATGCATGAAAGTTCTTAACAATTTTGAATGGATTACGATTATCTTAATTTAGAAGGAAGACCTGACATATTTATACTTTTCAGTTCTCTCACACAAGATCATAGTATATGTTTCCATTTATTCAGCTCATCTATGCCCAACATTAGTTTTAAAATATTCCTTAGTTTTGAATATTTGTGTTCAGAATAATTCCTAGAAATGTATAGTGTGTAGGTAGTATCTGATTTTTATTATATTTTACGATTATTATTTCTTTAAAGAGATGCTATTTAATTTTGTAATTTGTTTTTTATATAAGGATATTTTGTTCAATTTCTTTTTTTAGTTCAAATAGTTTAGTATATTGATTTCATGGATTGTACTGCAAGATGATGATTCATCATATTGTTGATATTTACTAGAATTTATTCCTGGCTTGGTTACAGATGCATTTTCTCTTTTTATTTTCTTTGATTCTAACTTTCTAGATTACAAATGTTATCAAGGTATTTGATAATGTTACTTTATGAAAAATTTACAACATTTACCTTTATCTTCTTATTTCAATACTTCATGATTGTTTCCAATGTGACTTTAATATGGCAAAATAATATGCCTGAGTAGATTTTTTATCATTTCCTAATATTTAAACAATAATCTATACAAATAATAGAGGACTATGCAAATAGTTTGGGATGCCCTCATGTGTAACAACCAGAACAACAGGCTGTGTGTGTGCAGCTGGTGAGGGTGGGTGGGGACGTGCAGCAGCGGGGATGGGGGCGGGGAGAGGACAAGCTGTACTCCCCATATAGTGGTGGTGGCGGCAGCGGCTGTGAGCATTCCTGACGGCTGTTGCCCCTTGCCCAGGGCTGGCCCTGGACAAGCAGCAGCGGAAAGGGGAGGCGGGCCCTGTGGAGGTGGCCTGTATTGCCCACATGGCAGCGGCAGCTGTGAGTGGCGCCAAGTGGAGCCTACGGGCCAAGCTGAAGCAGCACCTGTGGGCCATCAGCACTGAGGAGCAGCTGTGCTAGTCCTGCCTCCTGGCCCAGAAGGTGTGCGATCTCAGGGACAGCCACCGTGGCGGGCCAGATTGATGTCCTCCTGGCTGCACTGCACGGGTTTGTGGATCTGCGCAGGTGCAGACCTCCAGTGCATGCATCCTCTTCCCCGCCCTCGTGTGCAAATGACCCCCAGTGCATTGTCATCCATATGCGCCTGCAACAGTCCTGGACTACAGCGTGCATACCTTCCCCCCACACCCTCCCCGCCCCTCCACTGCACCCCCCGGGGTGCCTACGTCCCCCACATGACGTGCGCATGTCCCCTCCAGCATGCTCACGTCCTTTGTAGTGTGTCTGGGTGCTCTAGGTGTTCTGAGTGCTAAGGGTGGGTGCCTGTGAGATGACAGTGAGAGGGCAGAGTGGTGATGCCCTGTTCCCGCGGAGGCCAGTGTGGTGATGAGATCACCTTTGTGGGGCTAATGGAGGTGCTGAGGTGGGAGCAGGTGCAGAGTTAGGAGCAGGTGCAGACAGACACACCTGGTGGGCGTGGGCGGCCCTCGCTGAGGTGCCTTGGCTCAGCGTTTGAGATCAGGAACCCAGAGGAGATGAGGGAGTCCGTCCTCTCAGTGAAACAGCGGAAGTCCAGGTGATTGCAGAGGAAGAATGTGCATTTTGGGTGCCAGCACCCGTGAGCCAAGGTGGCCCTGACTGAGCCTCGCTCGCTTGGGGCCTGGTGCACTCCTGCTGGGCAGCGGGTGACAGGATGTGCTTTTCTAGTTAATGAGAGAAAACATTGATTCTCCTGCTGCCCACGAAGGTGGAAAGTGCAGTGGGAGACATGCGGGGAGTGAGCGAGGTTCCCTGTCTGGGGGTTCCAAACCCGCCGTTGGTTCCTTTCACAGCTGACTAGAGATATACAGGGTGTCCCCCCAAAATGTATACACACTTTGAATACCTACTAATTCCAATGGGTTTAAGCAGGAAAAGAAAGAAACAACAATGGAGCTGTCATCGGTTAAAAGTGTGGGCACAAACCAGCAGTCAGACATTCCCTGAGGGGTCCCGGATTGGAGAGGGTGCAGGCTGGGCTGAGGGACCTCCCTCCCCCTCTCCCCCCGCCCCGTGCACAAATTTTGTGCATTGGGCCTCTAGTATGACTATATAAAATTCTTACATTAAAATTATTTCCCTTCAGTACAGTAAAGCATGAACAATTGCTAGAGAAATCTTAGGAAAACTGATTCCTATCCTTTTGTAGGTTATCTGCTTTTCCTCTTGGAAAGCTTCCCAAAAAGCAGTCTCTTTAGTTTGTACTCCACTATCCCCGAGGATAGGAAGACAGAAGGTGGTCAGCTTGGATGAACGCTGGAGGCCAGAAGATGGTCAGCTTGAATCTTTTCACGCCAGCAGGGTTTTTGCAATAGCCTCAGATTACTATGTGGATGTTGGTAGCCTAGGCTGTTATCTCTATAAATGGCTTTTTTGACCAAGAAGCAAGAAATGACTTCCCAAGCCAAAACAGGAGAGAGGAAAAGGCCAAATAGAAATGTTTTCCTGACCACAGTGACCAGTTCAGGGAAATCTATAGTCTGCCTAGTGTATGTTGGGGGGCAGGTGTTTGTTGTGGTTGCTTTTTTTATTTGCTCTTGTACTTTCTCTAGTTTTTCAGGAGGAATCAGTAGAAACCTTCTAACAGTATTTCATCATTTTCTATTTATTTTATCTTTGTCCCTTTCTTCCTATATATCCCTTCCTTCCTATATCCTTTTTCCTCCCCTCTCCTCTTCCTTTTTTTAACCTTTCTCTTCTCCAAACACTTGATAAGGAAAACAGTAAGGTTAGAGGAAATAAGGTTTGGGATAATCAGTAGCAAACAATTCCTTTTTTCCTTCTGCCCACCTCCCAAGCCTTGTTCTACAGTTTTATAATATGTGTAGCATCATGGGTCAAGGTTTGAAATATCCCCAAGAAACTGTTCAGTTCTCTTCCATTCAAAGTGTCTGCCCAGAGACAGAGGTTGTTGTGGACAATGGCAATGTTTAGGAAATTTATTCATTGGCTCTTTCTTTAAAAGCTTTGTGAGCTTTTCTATCCTGTAGTTATTCTGTTGTCACTTTCTTTACCATTTCTTGGGTTTAAGTACTTCCATATTACATATAGCTCATATGATCCCAAAGTTATCAGGCCCCTAGAGTTTTCAGTTGCAATTGGCTAAAGTACAATTATTCTAAGAACACCCAAGAATTGCTCAAGTATCCTTCAGAGAAGTTCAATTCTGTCGGCTTTCTTCATAAAATACAAAATTCTCAAGAACTTTTTGGCCTTTATCATATTTCTAACAACAACTTCCATCTTTCTTACAACCGGACAGTTAACTATAGTTATCTCAGGATGGAATTAGAGATGAGTCTTTTCCCAGTTCAATTTGGTTTTCTATATTTTAAAATTTTCCCCAGCGAGCTAGTTTAATATTAAAACATATAGGCAAAGGTATTTAAAATGAGTACAGATTTAAAAATTAAAAACATTAAGAGAAATGTCTAGCCCTAACTGGTTTGGCTCAGTGGATAAAGTGTCGGCCTGTGTACTGAAGGGTCCCAGGTTCTGTACCTTGGTTGCGGGCACATCCCAAGTAGGGGGTGTGCAGGAGGCAGCTGATTGATGTTTCTCTCTCATCGATGTTTCTAACTCTCTATCCCTCTCCCTTCCTCTCTGTAAAAGAAAATCGATAAAATATATTAAAAAAAGAAATGCGCAAAGCTTTAGGACCTGTTAGTAAATGCTGTCATCATTCTATTTTTTAAATTTATTTTTATTGTTGAAAATATTACAGATGTCTGCTTCCCCCCAACCCCCTGCCATTGACCCTCTCCTCTCCACTCACTCCCTTTCCCCAGGCCTTCACCACACTATTATCTGTGTCCATGAGTTTTGCATATGTTTCTTCCAATTAAATGAAGTATCTAGAAACACATTTTCATTTTAAGTCACTATATAAATAAAATATATGTGCATTTACTTCTAATGTTTCACACTTTATAGAAACTATGTTAAATATAAGATGAAAAGCAGATAATGTTATATACCTGACTCTTGGAAAATATTTAATCATCCTAATATATAAAAACCCAGGGTTGGTAACGACCAAAGGCTCCAAAAAGACCAAAGGCTCGACTGACCTGAAGTCAGTGCTGGGTTGCCTCAGCTGCGGGACCCTGGACCCAGCACTGAATGTTGAGGAGGCTGCGGATCAGGTCTGAACAGAGGCCTAGAGAGAAGCAGAGTCTGATCCATAGCCTCTGTGGCAGCTGTTGTTCAGCACTTGCCTCTCTCTTTTGCTCTGGGTCTGGCCAGCAGGTGCGCCTCTCTTTCTCTCAGGCCTCTGCTGGGGCTGCTGATCAGCCTTGCCTCTCTGATCAGGCCCGTTGATAGGCCCAGAGATGCTGACTGGCATAGAAACTGAGAAATCAGAACCAAATCTGGGTGAAGTGTGAAGGCAGAGGAGGGGGGTGCTGAGGAGGGGTTTTAAGAGCAGCAGTTGTTTGGTGTAAGGTGTAAGAAAGTGGTTCAATTGTTTAATAACCAATTTGGCAGTATATTGCATATGTCTGGCTATCAGTCCAGATCTAGGGATTGTGTATTTTTGTCTGCCAAGAACATCTCCTCCTGCTGAAAAAGGCTCCTCCCCCTTCCCCCCCAACTTACACAATCCTATTTTATATAATCTATATATACTACTAAAGGGGTAATATGCTAATTAGACTGGGTCGACCAGCCATCTTCCAGATGTCCGACTTCCTTCTGGACAAAGCCCTCGTGGTGGGGGCCAAGGCAGAGGCCATTAGGGGCAATAAGGCTGGCAGGGGAGGGCAGTTGGGGGTGAGATCAGGCCAGCAGGGGAGGGCAGTTGGGGGCAACCAGGCCGGCAGGGGAGGGCAGTTGGGGGTGAGATCAGGTCAATAGGAGAGGGAAGTTGGGGGTGAGATCAGGCTGGTAAGGGAGGGCAGTTAGGGGTGATCAGGCAGGCAGGCAGAGAAGTTAGGGGTGATCACGTAGGCAGGCAGAACCAGTTAGGGGTGATCAGGCAGGCAGGCAGGTGAGCAGTTAGGAGCCAGTGGTTCCAGATTGTGAGAGTGATGTCCAACTGCCAGTAAACAGTAGGTCAGACATCCCCCAAGGAGTCCCCGATTAGAGAGGGTGCAGGCTTGGCTGAGGGAACGACCCCCCCCCCCCCATGTACGAATTTCGTGCACCGGGTCACTAGTAGTTAATGGCAGAGGTTTTCATCTTCTACACTTGGGTCAACATATAGACTTCTTTGTTCACACTAACTAGTGAAGCATGTTGCTCACATGTCAGGCTTTCTTTCTTTCTTTCTATAATAATTAAAACCAATAAAAAATAAGACATCTTCATAACTTTGTCAAGAGAAGGGGAGGTAAGGTCCCTTGGGCCTTCAAATTGAAAATTGTCATGCAAGGTACTAAAGATTTAATAAAATTTATTCATTTTGGTTATTAAAAGATTTTGTCTTTTGGGCTCCCAAACTAAACACAGTTGTATTTCTCCATAACACTGAAATGGTTCTGTGATCGGAAGTAGCTGCTAATTAAAGCATGGTGTCCTTTGGTATAGATTTCATTTGCATATACATACTAATGTTTTACTCTGAAACCTTGTATTTCTTTACACATTTGGTTAACCATAAGCCTTTGATGACAATCCGGTTTTAAACCATTGCTTCTTATAGGGTATGAGAAGTATAATTAGGCTAAAATTTTAGACTAAGTTTGTAATGCATTTGATTTCTCATGAGGTTCTAATCTAGTTTACAAAATATTTCCAGATGTACAGGCTAGTTCTGGATCAATTTTTATGTACAGAACTCCTAATGCCTAAATTACAGAAATATAATATTCATATTCTTTGTTGTACAAGCTCCATTTCAAACACTGTCTTGTTAAGATCATGGGTAGTGTGCCCTAGCTATATTGACTCAGTGAATAGAGCATTGGCCTGCAGATGTGTGGGTCCTGGGTTTGATTCTAATGTAGGGCATGTACATTGGTTGCAGGCTCCTCCTCAGCCTGGGTCCTGGTCAGGGCTTGTGCAGGAGGCAACCAATTGAACTGTTTCTCTCACATTGATGTTTCTTTCTGTCTTTCTCTCTCTTTTCTGCTCTCCCTAAAAATCAAAGGAAAAATATCCTTGGGTGAGGATGAACAAAAACAACAACAAACAAACAAACAAAAGACAACAAAAAAAAAAAGATCATGGGTAATTTGTACAGAATAATTTTAAGAATTTTGCACACGTGTTCAAAATTAGTGATGGTAATCTTTGAAAATTTAAGTCCTATACATTAATATCAGAGAGGCAAACTATTTAAATTTATTCTATATGATTTTCTATTGCATTTTCAGAGATGCATTGTATTGGGAGGGACAGAATTGGGGTAGGGAGCTGGTGCAACTTATTTGCAATTTTTTGATTCTGAATGTTTCCTAAATTTATTTGTTCATTTATTTAACAACTAGAGGCCTGGTGCATGAAATTTTTGCACTTAGGGGGGATCTCTGAGCCCGGACTGTGCCCTCTCACAGTCCGGGACCCCTTGGGGGATGTATCAGTGTGCCAAGCAGCAGGTAGCCAGGGAGGAGCCTGAATTGGGGCCAGGTGCCGCTCACGCTCAACCTGGCCCACTGTGCCTGTTGCTGTGGAGTCGGGAGAGGCTCCCACTGTGGCAGCTGTGCTCATCAGCTGTGAGTCTGGCTTCTGGCTGAGTGGCGCTCCCACTGTGGAAGCACACTGACCACCAGGGGCCAGCTCCTGCATTGAGCGTCTTCCCCCTGGTGGTCAATGTGCATCACAGCAACCAGTCATTCCAGTCATTCCACCTTTATAGTTGCTTAGGCTTTTATTATATAAGCTAGAGGCCTGGTGCACGAATTCATGCACCAATAGGGACCCTTGGCCTGAACTGCAGGATCGGGCCAAAACCGACTCTCTGACATCCCCTGAGGGGTCCCAGATTGTGAGAGGGTGCAGGCCAGGCCAAGGAACCCCACTGGTGCATGATCAGGGCTGGGGAGTGACGCAGGAGGTTGGCCAGCCAGGGAGGGACTGCAGGAAGGCTCCAGGGCATGTTCAGCCTGTCTCGCTCAGTCCCGATCAGCTGGACCCCAGCAGCAATCCAACCTACCATTGGAGTGTCTGTCCCCTGGTGGTCAGTGCACATAATAGCAACTGGTCAACTGGTTGACTGTCTGCCCCCTGGAGGTCAGTGCATGTCATAGCGAGCAGGTGAGAGGCCTTAGCATATCATTAGAATATTACATTTTGATTGGTTGAATGGATGACCAGACACCTAGCACATTAGGCTTTTACTATATAGGATGTATCAGATATGATGCTGGGATTAGGAGTATAAAGATGAACAAAATAATATTCTGAGAGCTATATACTATGACATGGGAACACCTCCAAGAAAAATGAGTGCTTGTGGTTTTCAAAATACATACAAAAGAACATTTATTGCAGCTTTAGCCAGAATAACCTCATAGTAAAGCAATTAAAACTCTACCAACAGAATAATGGATCAATATGTTGTGGCCCATTCATATTGTCAATACATCAATGGGAAGAGCAAACTAGAATCACTGTATGGCTACAATCACACAGAGGCCAGTGTATGGATGAATCCCAGAGACACAATGTTGAGAAAAATGAGCCTGACACATAAAAGAACATACTATGTAACCTCATTTTTATAAGGTTCATTAATGGTAAAAATGTATCTTTTTTATAGGCGTTAGAGTGGATTTGGGGAGGATATTGACTACTAGGAGCCATACTGGGATGCTGAAGTGTTCAATATTAATTACATGGGTGTATGTATTTGTTGTTAGCTCTAGTGATAGCTCTCTTTCTGGAAAAGGCCCCCTATCTATGTTATTTTAGGCACTTAGGGAGAATTCTAAGTTTCTTCCTGAGTCTTTAGTTTCTTAAAATAATTCTTATGCCAGAAAGACTCATTTTAGGGGAGTAAATTTTGCTTCCCTCCCCCACAAAGGGTGCACTTGTTCTTTTCCCTTAGCAAGTCTTATACAAGAAGAGTTTACATTCCATTTCTTAATGCCAGTTTTATGAAGGTATAACAACTGTATTAGCTTTATTTTAAGGGGCTTCAAGTATTTTCATATTCATTACCTTTCAACTTCTTATGCAATCAGTATTGTTTCTCCGACTGACATATTTTTAAAAATTTATCTTTATTGTTGAAAGTATTACAGATGTACTCTTTTTCCCCCCATTGTCCCCCTCCACCCTGCACCCAGCCTTCCCAGGCCTTCGCTACACTATTGTTAGGGTCCAGGGGCTGTGCAAATATGCATATAAATTCTCTGGTTAGCCTGGCTGGCATGGCTCAGTGTCGACCTATGAACCAGGAGGTCATGGTTCGATTCCCGGTCAGGGCACATGTCTGGGTTGCAGACTCTATTCCCAGTGTGGGGCCTGAGGAGGCAGCCAATCAATGACTATCACTCATCATTGATGTTTCTATATTTCTCTCCCTCTCTCTTTCTCTCTGAAATAAAAATATATTTAAGAAATTCTCTGGTTAATCTCTCCCCACCCCTTCCACTTCCGCTTGATAAATTTTAATATAGTGTTTTAAACAGAAGGTAAAGTAAGTATACTCTATTTAGGAAATGAAACTTCTAATTAGTTAAAACTATACTTTTACCATGCTATATTTCTAAATTCAACTTTCTATTATTTTATTCTATTATTGTTTACTTCATTAAATGTACTTAAAATATAAATATAATTTTCATTTGAAAAATCCCAACATTTCAGAAAATGAACAAAGATTTTTGGTTCCCAATTATTCATTCAGACTGTCTGAGCTAGCTTACCAAAAAAAGAAAAAAAAGCACATACTGTATTATTCTTTCTTTCAGCCTTCCCTTCCCCTGCTTCCCAAACTTCACAGTGTAGCTCACAATTTCTTGGGTTTTATCTATGCAAATTGACCACCTGGTATTTTATGCAAATTAGCATGTTCCTTACAATGATAAAAAAGGAGGGAATGTAATATTCTTTAGCCCAACTGACTTAACTAGAACATTATAAAATGAGTAACTTAATTCCAAAATAAAAATAAAATGACTAATTCAATTCTGATGTTTATTTGAATTTATTCTTAAATGTTGCCTTGATAAAATCTCAACTCATAAGATAATATTGTCAAACAACAATAGAAATACATAGGATGTCAGACCTACACTCCAGATTAATATCTTTCTTTATCAAAGAATTTTATGATGACTGAATGAGATATGATACTTGAAAGGGTTTTATTAATGAAAAAAAGTATACAAATATGAGGTGTTATTATCACTCTTTACATTTAAGAATTTAACTTCAATTTAAAATTTATTTCTTGTTCTACTTGGCATGCATATGTGGTTAGTTTTACTTAATAGAATCCTTTCCCAGAAAATTAGAATCATAATGGATTCTTATTAAAATGGTATAAATGTCAATGTAAAATTCAGAGGGGGGAAATTAGTTCTAATATCTGCAGTACAGTTCAGCACTCAATCAATTTACATATCTTGAGTTAATTTTTCTTAAACATACTGTCATTACAAGTTCCATGTAAGCCTAGTGAGGTATATTAAAATTCTATTAAGGTAGTAGAGCTATTTATTTCTTGAATGCATCATAGGTCAACCTCTTACTTCTTCAAGAAGGAATTTTTTTCTGGTTTCTCTGACACTGCATGTCAAGAATGATAATCTGGTCAGGTAACCTGGTCAAGTTGCAAGGTGTAATATGCCTATCCTGGACATTAGACAATGGATTTTGTGTGTGTGTGTGTGTTTTGTGTTAAATGTCTAATGCAAGATTAAGGATAAATATCCATCATGCTGTCACTGCCAGAGATATATTTATCAAGAGAATTTAATTAATCAAATGCTGTAAGTCACTGTCTTTTCAAGCTTACCTCTGAGAAGAAAGCATATGCTTGAATTCATAGTGGGAAGAGAATGATGAAAACTATTTTCAGACCTAAAACAACTTTGATTGAGTTCATATAGTGACATATAGTACAGAAAGTTGCAAGAAATTAATTTCTCTCATTAAGGAGATAGTGGTTACTAATCAAGAATCTCCAGACCCAGCCCTAGCCCATTTGGCTCAGTGGATAGAGCATCAGCCAGTGAACTGAAGGGTCCTGGGTTCGATTCTGGTCAAGGGCACATACATTGGTTGCAGGCTCAATCTCTGGCTCTGGTCAGGGCTAGGAACCCGTTGGGAGGCAACCAATTGATGAGTCTTTCTCAAATAGATGTTTCTCTATCTCTGTCTCTCCCCCTTCCTTCTACTCTCTAAAAATCAATGAAAAAATATCTTCAGGTAAGGGTTAACTAAAAGAAAAAGAAAGGAAAGAAAGAAAGAATGAAAGAAAGAAAGAAAAAGAAAGAAAGAAAGAAAGAAAGAAAGAAAGAAAGAAAGAAAGAAAGAAAGAAAGAAAGAAAGAAAGAATCTCTAGGCTGAGACAGAAGGAATGTGGTGCATGGAAAGGCAGTGAAGGAAGATTTTGGCGCTGATATCTGACTAATTAGTTTTAGAAAGTTTAAAGAGGTTTGCTTCAGCAAATGAAATAAAACCTCTTATTTTCTGGGTTCTTTTAGGTCACATGAAATGGAGTCAAGAATTTAATGTAAAGCATGATGATTATTGTTGATAACACTTTATTGTGTAATTGAAATTTGGGAAGAGAGTAAAATCCTTTTGATACCTGACCAAGTGGGGGTCCTCTTCCCCACTGGGTGATGTTGGGGGTGGAGTTCTTATAATACCAAAAGAAAAAGAATTTTCTGAGACTTGCAGGGGAGAATGAGTGATTTCTATTTGCATGAAATTAAATCCCTGTTTCCAAAGTTCCATATCCCTTAGTCCAGTCTTGTAAAAAGTGTAGCTGGGGTTTCAGTAAAGCTATAAGCAAAGCCAGTGTCCAGAGTTTCATTTCCATGTTTGAGACAGGTCCAGTACAGTGTCAGGCTAGTTACAGTCTATTAGTCCATTGTGTGTGGGCTCCATATGGCCGTGGGCCAGGTGAGGGAATACAGGGAAACAGGAGCAAAAGAGCCCCACAAACCAGGAGTCAAGCACAATGCGCCAAGAACAACAAGAGCGTAAGAGTGGGAAGGGTGGGTGGGAAGAGATCAGCCAATGAACTTGTATGCATATATGCATAATTTGTGAACACGGACAATGGAGTGGTGAGGGCCTGGGAGCAGGGGACGGGGAGCCCGGGAGCTGGATAGCAGAGGTTTATGGCGTAAAAAGGACGACCTCTGTAATACTTTAAACAATAAAGATTTTTTTTTTTAAGAGCATAAGAGCTCACTAGTTTCTTTGTTTGGGAATTAACTATCCTAAATTTCTAAGTATCAGCAGTGGCCATGCCCGTTCAGGCCAATGACATCTGTTCCCAGGTGTGACTGACAGCATGCACCTTCCCTAATCATCCCAACTTTACTGGGATGATTATACAGACCCCCTGGGAGTGTAAACTTGTGGCTTCCTGGTGAAGCTGTCTAAATGACATGCCTATAATGTCGGGCCTTCCCTTTGCTCCTTTTCTATTATTAATAGCTATCTAATTGCAATGGTATCACTTTCACAATGTATAAGAATGTCAAGTCACCACAATGTACACTTTAAATATATTACAGTTGTATTTGTGAATTCTACCTCACTAAAGCTGAAATTAAAAAAAAAGAAGTTGTCTTTCCTATATTCTGGGGAATATTTATTTCTTTTTTGTGAATAGGGAGAAAACCTATGGGTACTTCTCTACTTTATGTACACAACAGGTCTCTGCTTGGTATAAAGATTATCTCTATAATAATAAAAGCACAATATGCTAATTAGACTGGACGTCCTTCTGGACGTCCTTCCATCCTTCTGGACATCCTTCCATCCTTCCGAATGAAGCCAGGGCTGCGAGGGAAGCCTGGGTCCCAGGTGCCAGAGGGAAGCCAGTGCTGCCAGCCAGGGGAAAGAAGGCCTACTCTTGCATGAATTTCGTGCATCGGGCCTCTTGTAAAATAATAATGATGATGATGATGGCTGACCTATGCCATTGCTTAACTGTGTTTCAGGTAAAGTTCTAAGTGATTTATGTGGATTAACTCATTTAAATCTCACAGCAATCCGCTAGTGAGGATCCTGAGGCATAGAGAATACAAAAAGTTACACAGGTAGACATAGGAAAAGCAGGACTCAGACTCAGACAAGTCTGGCTAAGGGGCTCATTCTCTTAACTACTACCCTGAAGCTTTTAGTTCACAGTGGTGACTGACCCAGATAGTCATAATTATGACCTGACTTAAGGGAAGAACAAGTTCTGTATTATGCCCTCAGTATCGACCATCTTGGTCCCACCTACCAAGGGTCAAATGTATAAAGGAGTCACTCTTTTTTCCATTCCTTCATGTCACAAACATTCCTGTGCAAGGCCTGATATAGTGAAGATTGGGTATTTACTATGCTATGCAGTATGAGAATATAAAGATGAATCAGATACCTGAGGAACGTACAGATAGAGGGGAGATATTATAAATAGCTATAAGGAAGGCAGGAAATAAGAGCCGTAAAAGGGCTCTTCTGAGTTCTTTTGATATAAAAGTTGAGAGAAAAAAGGAAATGTTTTCTTTTTTTCTTTCTCTCTCTTTTCTCCTCCTTCTGCTTCTCCTCCTCCTCCTCCTCCTCCTCCTCCTCCTCCTCCTCCTCCTCCTCCTTCTCCTCTTTTCTCTTTCTCCTCTCTTTCTTTTACTGCTCCAGTCAATAAAGGGAAACTGTTCAGGTGAGTGGCAGAAGGCCACCCTGTGGCCTGAGGAGGTGGTGGAGGAGCCTTATCTAACCTTCTTGGGGCACAGGTTGTTGGTGTGGCTGCACTTCTTCGGTCAGTTGACAGCAGGGACTCTTTCTGGGTATTATTGTCAGAGAGAGTGCAGCCATCCTCCAGCTGTTTGCCTGCAAAAATCAGACACTGCTGGTCAGGTGGGATGCCCTCCTTGTCTTGAATGCTAGTTCTGAATTTTCAGTGGTGTCACTGGGTTCGACCTCCAGGGTGATGGCCTTGCCAGTCTGAGTCTTGACAAAGATATGCATCTCTGTGTGCTGGGAATGCTGTATCACTTCATTGAAGAGAAAGAGCAAGAAATATTTTCTTTCAAGGAGTGGGCAGATTATTTTCATTTCTATATGTGTGAAAGTCAAAATCAGGATCATGGTTATTATAACCTAATTTTTAATATTAGCAGGAAATTTGAATCGAACACTCAGATTCCATGGACAACAGTTCTTTGGAACATACTCAAGCCCTCTCCTTATTCTCATTTGAGAAATCCTTTTCCTTCGATTATCCACACACCTGAACTTCAATGTCATTTAGAAATGTGGATGTGGATAATTAAACATAAAGTTAAGCACTCATGCATAAGTAAATTGCTTTCTGATAGAAGGCAGGTTATTTTCAGTCTGATATTAGTTATCATTTAGTGAAACTGAAAGGGTAAATATTAAAGAACATGCTAAATTGGTAAGCATTCTCTCTCCCTCCTTCCCTCCCTCCCTCCCTCCCTTCCTTCCTTCCTTCTCTCCTCCTTTCCTTTCCCTCCTCTCCCTCTCTCTTTTTCTTCCCTTCCCTTCCTTTCTTTCTTCTTCCCTCCCTCTCTTTCTTCCTTCTTTTTCCTTTTGCTTTCTTCCTTCCTTCATTCTTTCCTTCCTTTATTTGTTTCTCTCTCTCTCTCTTGATCTCTCTCTCTTTCTCTTTTTCCCTTAGCTTCCCTTCTCTTTTCTTCCCTTCCCCTACCTTCCTCTATCTTCTTCTTACTTTTTCTTATAAGAAGTTCAACAACCCAATAGACTTACCTATCATCAGGATAAAAATGTTGGAGCCATTGAACTATTGACTTTATAAACACATACTCGTTTACCAAGTGAGGCCAAGTTTTACTTTACACAGTCTATTGCGAATATATGCAATGACATTTGGTGACATATAACTCACACTTCAAAATTTATGAATCATATTAAAAAAGGTTGATACTTAATGAGAACCCTCAATTGTAATGTAATAGTAAAATAATACTTAAGAAATTTATGTCTAATACCAGACTTAATAATTCTGATTTAAAAATATTATCATTTTTGTATATAGAGATTCAGCGGCTGCATGAGTGAAATACTTTTAATGTTGAAATTCAATTAAAATAATTAACACAGCTCTGGCCAAGTGGCTCAATTGGTTGGAGCATTGTCCCATACACCAAAAGGTCATGGGTGTGATTCCTAATGGGGCACATATCTAGGTTGAGGGCCAGGTCCCTTGTTGGAGTGCACATGGGAGGCAATTGATTGATGTTTCTCTCTCACAATTCTGTCTCTCTAAAAAATTAATATAAATATATACTTGAGTGATGATTAAATAAATAAATAAAAATAAAAATAATTAATACAAGGCATATTCCTAAGAACATGTAAAGCTCGTTTCTATTATCTAAAATATTCTTAAATATTATTTGTGGAATATTTCTGATTCTACTTTATAACAATAAGAATCAGTTATAAAACTTACTTGAGACAAAAACAGCAACCAAATGAATTATCTTACTTGGATGTTTGCCAACTAAAAGACATAGGAAGTTTGAATCATTATTCTTATGTTGTTCTAATTATAAACTTTAAACGAACCCAAATATATTAACATACTGATATTTTTAACTGAAATGTCCCTACTAGTATTACATCCATATGTGCTGGTTATAATTAGCAGAAATTAGGCTTAACGTTTACAAGAAGTGAGGCCCCCAAAACAGCTGTTCCCGAGGCCTGTGTCCCCTTTGGGCCTCTATACTCAAATGTCCCAGAGAATATATATTTCCGTTATCTATTCCAGAAAGGAGGAAGTACATTTTCAACAACTGTGGAAACAATCCAGTTTGCAAAAGTCTTATAAATAATTTCATGAATGATCTTAAAGTAACAGCATTTAATTACTCATATTCTGGCACATTCATTCTGTTAAACAGGCATATACTTAGCGAAATTTAAATGACCACATGTTTGCACAAAATACAAAAATATACAACACTCATGAGGTTTTGTATAATTGCCATGGGACTGGATACTGCTTGTAGTTTTTCCTCTTCTAGTACATATTTCTGGAATTGCATGAATGGTTCATTATAGACAAATATGTTGTATAGCTCAACTGGCAAAGCAATATACTAAGAATTATAATCCTACTTTAACAACTTCTAAAAAGAAATTTTCTAAACAATTGTCACTCTGTTATCTAGTATCTTAACATTTTGATGGAAAAATATAAACTTTCCAAATTGTACCTTTGAAATAAAGGCAGGTCTGTCTAAATTAAGTTTCAAATTAATTAAAAAATATGTGTATATTTTTTTCAGTTGGAGTCTAGTGAGAATTATGCTCTTGTATAGTCGCTGCTTAACTGAGAGGGGAAATTTGTCTCTTAGGGGAAAAAGTGTACTTATTAACAACAATAACTAGGGAAATTATATGTCGTTTTTTTTTTTTTTCATTCTGAATTTTCCCTAACCTTCTATACTAATTATAGACATTTGCTTTGAAAATGCTGATGATTATCGAGAATTGTAAAGGATCTAAAATTTTATGCTACTAGAAAGCTAAAGAGTTAGCCTGCTACGGTTTTATGAATTCTGGCAAGAAACGTGAGACGCTTGGGTCAGAGACAAAGGACTCCCATCACAGCAAGCAGCATGAGCTTCATGTGTATATCAGTTCCCTTTGGCTCCCAAGACTCAAGATAAGGTGGTACAGAAGAGCTCAAGTAGATGCTGTATATGTAGTGAGTTTGCAGCATAGCTAAGGAGCCCCAAGCTTAAGTAACCCCAATATATTATAATGCGCTGTAAGCAGACATGTCCAACCTTTGCCCCATAGAAGACATTTTCTTATTTTTGAGGGTTTGTTTACTCTTTATTGGAGAGAGACATACTAGCTCTATCTTTCAAGAGTATTTTATATAGAGACATTCTTAAAAAGAGTCCAGAAAAAAACATAGTGTCCTGCTCACAAAGTTTGCAAAAATGTGATATCCATGAAGAATTGTCTCTAAATAATTGCATCCCTTGTTTCTGCATTGCCTTTGCCATGACAGATATTTTTAACAGTATAACATTCTAGTTAATGTACCTGGCAGAAACTGGGACCAAATCTATTTAGTTAATCTTATAAAGTATTTAATTAAGGTTATTTCCAACAAGATTCCAGGCAGAAGAATGAGGCTAACATGTACTATTTATCTCAACCATGCCTTGCCTTCATGAATCATTAGAAAGCCACATGGTTTCTCCTTAAGTTTCCATATTGACCTTTCCACTTGACTTGAGGAATGAAGCCAGGTGTAGAAAGATGTATTAGAGATTGCCTAGCTCCCGCCTTGTCCTGCAAAGAAGAAATCTAGTGCAATTCTCTCATTTCATATCAACCCTGGTCAGTAAATTCAATGCTGAACTGAATGCCTCCTGGGCTTGAGAAGTGTTTCCATAAACACTGAAGATCTCTGATGAACCTCACTACAGGGCCTGTCACAATTTGGGGTGGTGGGGAGGGAGCCATGTTAATGCCTTGCTTCCATATAAAAAATATAATCTTAAGGGTGGCCCAGGAAAGAAGTATTGTTTAGCCCAGCTGGAGTTGCTCAGTTGGTTGAGTGTCATCCTGTGCACCAAATGGTTGCTGATTTTATTCCTGGTCAGGGCACATACCTGGGTTGTGGGTTTGATCACCGGTCAGGGTATGATGGAAGGCAACCAATTGATTTTTCTCTCTCACATCAATGTTCTCTCTCTCTCTCCCCCTTCCTGTCTCTCAGCATGTCCTTGGGTAAGGGTTAAAAAAAAACACCCCACAGTATTGTTATAATTGATGGTGCTACTCATACAGAACCTACATCAGTCATGGGGTATAGGTTGAGAATGCTTCCAGTGTCATCATCTGGCTGGATTGTAGGCTATAGGGATCCAATTTGAATAACTGAGTCTATTCCTTATTTTTAGAGGGACTACCAGTTTTACACACTATCCTCTGGTTGAAATTTTTCTGTCCAATGGAATGATTAGCAATTTGAGTGGAGAAGACAAATTTTGGGAGTCAGGGCCATCCAGTGTTCTTTCAGATATATATTTTCAGAAAGTCAAGAGAAATGGCAATGAAATCATGGTCAGACTCATCTGGAAGGGGTTGGCCCATCTGGAAGGGGTTGAATTCAAGGCAGGAAACCTAAGTTTTGACAAGCCACATTGGAACATTTTCTTTTATGAAGAAGGCTCCACAGGAGGTTATAAAAGGAAATGTCATTAATTTTCTTCCTCTCCCCATTCTTTCTGGTACCAAAGGTGTTTCTTCCTCAGGTACCAAGGTTGTTGCTCTCCTTTCATCTTTACAAAATCAGTGTGTCCATTTAAATAGTTATACCTTTAAAAAATTTATAACCCAGTTTAAATCTCCTAGGCTCCATTTTGGCTTGGCAGTCTCAAAGAAGATGTTTCAACCAAGTCAGTCTAGGGTTACCCTTAAGAAAAAGAAAGCAGCATCAGGCCCAGAATGGTGAGAATAGAATCTTACATCTTTCAAACTAGGTCTCTATAGCTATCTCCTCCCTTTGGTCAGCATTGGCATCCAGGAAGTGGCTGAGATAGGATTATGCCTTTCTGAGATAACTACATTTATTAT
Source organism: Corynorhinus townsendii (assembly GCA_026230045.1). NCBI lineage: Eukaryota > Metazoa > Chordata > Mammalia > Chiroptera > Vespertilionidae > Corynorhinus > Corynorhinus townsendii. The sequence goes on from JAPDVU010000002.1 coordinate 86,688,977, forward strand.
ATCACTAGAGGCCCAGTGCATGAAATTCATGCACTGGGGGTGGGGGTCCTCAGCCCAGCCTGTGCCCTCTCACAATCCAGGATCCCTCAGGGGATGTCCGACTGATGGCTTAGGCCAGCTTCCCCGCCACCACTGCTGTTCTCGCCAACTGTGAGCCCGCTCAGGGCTTCTGGCTGAGTAGCGCTCCCAAGTGGGAGTGCACTGATCAACAGGGAGCAGCTCCTGCATTGAGCATCTTCCCCCTGGTGGTCAGTGCACATCATAGTGACTGGTTGTTATGCCATTTGGTTGATTTGCATATTGGCTTTTATTATATATAGGGTTATTATTTTATTTTTTATTTTCTTAATCCTCACCTGAGGATATTTTCCACAGATTTTTAGACAGGGTGAAAGGGATGGGGAGAGACTGAGAGAAACACCCATGTGAAAGAGACACATGGATTGGTTGCCTCCTGCACATTGGTTGTTGGGGACCGAACCTGCAACCCAGGTGCATGTTCTTAACTAGAAAGGAATCCGCAACCCTTCAGTCTAAAGGATGATGCTCTATCCAATGAGTCAAACAGGCTAGGACTAATTTATTTTTTATTTATTGATTTGAGAAAAAGAGAGAGAGAAGAGAGAGACATAGATTTGCTGTTCCATTTATTGATACATTCATTGTATGAGCCTTGACTGGAGATTGAACCTGCAACCTGGGTGTAACAAGACAATGCTCTAACCAATTGAGCTATCTGACTAGGGTCTGAGATGGCCACATTTAGTGACCAAACTACCTTACTAAGGTGTGTAGACAGGGGGAGGCTGAGAAAGCTAAAGACAGAAAATGTTTGAAGTTGGTTTTGAGGAGGTAATTCTAAAACTAAGTAACAGCAGATAGTTGGGGATGTCAGGGAGTGAGGAAGGCCCATTAAGTATCTTTACTCTTAAGCAGTTGTTGAGAGAGTTTTGCAATAAAAAGCGTATCATTTTCTGACCAAAGATGATCTGAAAAGAGCAGTACAGACTTTGCCCTTGGACACCTAAGAGCTAATCTCCAAGCTCTTGGAATGTCCTGTCTGATAGCAATATCTTTGTTTACCTATGGGCAGAGGGACCTTGACATCTGTAGATAGAAAAGTATAAAACCCCTAAAACTCCACCAAGTGGGGTGTTCAGACAAGCTAGGTTACCCTCTTGTGCTGTATGCCAAGTGCATTTTTAGTAAATTGAATTGCTTTGCTCCCTAATAAATGTGCTTGCTTTGCTTCAATGCTGCTATCTGTCTCTCATCTGAAATTTTTCTTATGAGATTGACAAGAGCTGAGGCAGGATCACGCTCTCCTTCCAACTTAGGGGCTGTCGAGTAATACATAGGATGGTAAATTGTGTGCCTATATCCAACAGATCCCTAAAAGTTTGAGAGCCTCCTGTCCCTGAAGTTTCTCAGTGTACTTGTAGAGGTACATATGGTTTTCTTTGGTGCATAATGAAGACAGGAAACCACAGCCTACACCTAATTATGTTTCTCCATAAAGCAACTGAGATTAGGGTATTGAGAGGAAAGAGACCGAGAACATAGAGGGAGGGAATGAATCTATACCAGTAAGCATGGCATATTTACTTTTGGTTTCAAGTGTTCCTGGAACTGCACATGGCTCAACTGAAAAAAAAAACACCTTTAATGGTGTTGAGTTACCCAATGTCTCTGTTAGGTTCATCATTACTGACACAATTTGAGGGAATCCTTGACTCATAGAATACTTGCTGCCCCATCCTATATAATAAAAGCCTAATATGCAAATTGACCATCACTCCAACACACAAGATGGCTGCCCCCATGTGGTCAAAGATGGCCACCCCTATGTGGACACAAGATGGCTGCCACAAGATGGCCAGCAGTGGAGGGCAGTTGTGGGTGATCAGGGGAGCAGGGAAGGCAGTTGGGAAGGACCAAGCCTGCAGAAGAGGGCAGTTGGGGGTGACCAGTCTGGCAGAGGAGGGCAGTTGGGTGGACCCAAGCCAGCATGGGAGGGCAGTTGGGGGGGACCAGACCTGCAAGGGAGGGCAGTTGGGGACAAGCAGGCCTGCAGGCGAAGGCAGTTAGGGGTGACCGGGCCAGCAGAGGAGGGCAGTTGGGGGTGACCAGGCCTGTAGGGGAGGGGAGTTGGGAAGGACCAGGCATGCAGGGGAGGGCAGTTGGGGGGGTACCATGCTGGCAGGGGAGGGCAGTTAGGGGTGACCAGGCTGGCAGGGGAGGGCAGTTAGGGGCAATCGGGCTGGCACGGGAGCAGTTAGGTGTTGATAAAACTGGCAGGGGAGTGGTTAGGGAGTGATCAAGCTGGCAGGCAGAAGTGGTTAGGGGCAATCAGGCAGGCAGGCAGGAGAGCAGTTGGGAGCCAGCACTCTTGTATTGTGATAGGGCAGTTGCACATCCCTTGAGGGGTCCCAGATTAGAGAGGGTATAGGCTGGGCTGTGGGACACTCCCCTCCCCCATGCATGAATTTCATGCACTGGGCCTCTAGTTTTCATGACAAAATTCTTACCTCCTCTTGTCTGAGGACAGTGACAAACAATCACATCACTATTGGGGCAGTATGATTAAGTTCTACCTTTCATCAGTCTCTCAGCCTCTAAGCATTTATTGAGGAGTGGGGCAGTATCAGACACTTACTTTATTTCCTGCACATCCCCAACTCTTGCTCACTTTTAGTAAGAGCATTTTATCCAAAATCTCAGGGTGTCTTTTAATATTCCTAATATAAGTCCATGAGGCTCTCATTTATTTTCCTTATAGAAAGCCATGGTTCTATTAGCATCTCATCCTCACTGATTAAAACTCTTTATAAAATAGCAAGCTAACCAGGCATACTTCCATGGAAGCTGGAGGAAGACATGAGACTCCAAATTAGAAACAAAGGACTTTATCCCTCATAGTACCACAGGAAGTGAAAGGAATTCGAGAGACAAAATAGGCAGATTTAGAGAGTTTTAGAAATAAAGAGGGTCTATAGGAGAGGAATGCATAGGTCTTGGAGACTGAAAATGCTTATTTTGTACAGAGGATAGATAAATGCCACAGGGTAAGAGGGTAAGGAAGGCATACATTTACAGAGGATAGAGAAAAGTCACAGGATATCAGGAAGGAACATATTTTCACAGAAGATAGAGGAATGTTGCAAGATAAAGGGAGAAAAAGGGGGAGGGGAACCATGTGGGCTTTGGCCTTTGAAACTGATTCTATGTAGCAAAATGACCGATGGGGAAAGCATGGAGTTCTTAAATTAAGAAGGATCCAATTAGAAAGGGTCAGGTTCAAACAAAAAAATACAGCATATATAAACTAGAGACAAAAGGAAATGAGAAATATATTTTTAGATTACAGATTTACAGATTTTTAGATATCAGATATTTGGATTTAGATTTTTTCCCATTAGAGAGAGAGAAATCAGGTTTTCCCATTTGGGGACCCTTTCTCAAGAGGTCTTCTTTGGGGACACCCCTTCCAGATGGAGTTTGTATATGCTTCCAATACCCATCTACATTTTTATTAAAGAAATCTGTTAGTCCACACATTTATTCTTCATCTTTGTTGAACAAGGATCCACGAGAAGAAGTCTGCACCCTGAACCACATATTTCAGAAGCATGAGCTTCATGTTTGTGGCAGTGGACCATGCCTCTCCCTCCCTCTGATCTTAAGCCCATGCGGATGATTTGCGTCAGAGCTGAGAAACACTGAGTTTAAGGAACCTGAATCTTTTATAATGAGCTGCAAGCAATTCTGACCAAACTTTGCCTTGGAAGAAGGAATTACCTTTTTTATACTGGATAATTAACAAGCCTGCATTCTTTTTTGAAGGAAGCACCATCCTCAAAGGCTGTTTTCTAAGCCAATATACATAAAAAAGTAGTTTGGCACAAAAGGTGAGAAAGTACCTTTGTTTGCAAGTTGCAGAAATACTAATAATTCATGGAGGATTGTTTTTGGCAACCACTTTTTAAAAGTAATGAACTTTCTTTTTTGTACTTATACCAAAATATTACCCTATTTACTTTTATTAAATAAAAATATGGATTAGAATAGAGTCTGTCATGGGTTGAAGAATGAGAAAACAGTGAGCCTGCCAGAGGTTGGCATGTGAAGACAAAAGTGAAAAGTCAATGATAACTCAGCTTACAAGTGGTTGGGCATGCTGTTCTACTAATAAGGTAAAGTATATTAATTAATGCAGCATATATTTATTGAGCACCTGCAATGTGCTAACTACTATTTGTTTTGGGGCATACAAAAGCTTGAGATAAGAAATGTAAACTGTAATGCAGTTATGGTTAAGAATACTGATATGGTGATACTTTTGGGCAGAGTAGTAGGAATCAGGTAAAGAATACATGTCTTACCTGGCCAGTGTGGCTAAGTGGTTGAGTGTTGACCTATGAAACAGGAGGTCACAATTAGATTCACAGTCAGGGCACATGCTCGGGTTGTGGCCTGGGTCCCCAGTAAGGGGCATGCAGGAGGCAGCCGATCAATGATTTCTCTGCCATCATTGGTGTTTCTATCTCTCTCTCCCTCTCTGAAATCAATAAAAATCCTATATAATAAAAGCCTAATATGCTAAGTGTTCAGCTGTCTGGTCGGCTGTTCAACCAATCAAAGTGAAATATGCTAATTATATGCTAAGGATATTCAACCACTCTCTATGATGTGCACTGACCACCAGGGGCAGACAGTCGACTGGTTAACCAGTTGCTATGATGTGCACTGACCACCATGGGGAAGACGTTCTGACCAGTAGGTCAGGTTGCTGCTGGGGTCCGGCCAATTGGGAGTGAGCAAGATGGGCTAGACATGCCCTGGAGCCCTCCTGTGGTCCCTCCCCAGTTGGCCAACCTCCCAGCCCCGATCGTGCACTGATATGGTCCCTCGGCCTGGCCTGTGCCCTCTTGCAATCCTGGACCCCTCAAGGGATGTTGGAGAGCCGGTTTCAGCCCAATCCTGCAGGCCAGGCCAAGGAACCCCACTGGTGCATGAATTCATGCACCAGGCCTCTAGTATATTTTAAAAAGGAAAAGGAAAAAGAACATGTGTCTTTACTTGGGTTCTTGAAAGTATAGTGAGAGTTTTCCAAGTGTAATGCAGTTGGTGGGGACAGGAATTCTATGAAGGAAGAAGTGTACTGGCAAATAAATATAGAGTATTTCAAGTAATATTTGGTAGTTTGACTGAAATAGAGAGATGAAAGAATGACATAAGAGATAGATAGGTAAGTGGGGTAAGCTCATTGCAAGCAATGATTGCTATACTAATGAGTTTAGGTCTTACCTCTAATTTGAAGAGAAAACCTTGAAGATTTATAGATGAAAGTGTATGGCACAATTAATCTACATGTGTTAAGAACTTTTTGACTATTGTAAAATAAATATAAGTAAGAAAGGCACTTGAGCATCCTATATTAGCCTCTCTTGCCTTTTGTGCCAAGAGGGACCCTCTTCTCACAATCCAGTTGCCCTCAGCTGTTGCCTGAGCTTTCTGCTCATGCTGAGCTTGAAGCCTCGTGGTGGCTGGTACCATGGATATGTCTCATGCCCAATCGTGTGAGCTGGGCCTTCACTAGAGAAGAAACCCGAGTTCCCCGAGATATGTGATCAGCACCGGGACACCACCAGCAGGCCAGGGGTTCCCAAGGCAGGTGCTGGGCGTGGAAGCCATGGGGGCATAGGCTACCAAGGAGACAGAACTGAACCTCACATCACCCTGCTTGGCCCCTGAGGATGACTGGTTAGCCAGAGACGGGTAAGATTCCTCAGGGAAGGAACAACCTAAGACAGGCACAGTTGCAGAGGGGCCATCAGGAGAGAACTTGGGGGACAACAGAGGTGGGGTGCAGACCCTCACCCCCCAAACCTGAAGGGGCCTGAACCCTCACACCTTCTGAAGGAGGTCTCCTGCCCCCAGGGCTGCTTTGCTTCCCATGCCCAGCTCAGATTGGGATAAAGATGACAGACAGAGACTTGGCCCAGCTGAGATCAGGACCCAGGTAACAGACAAGAGACTTGGCTGACAGCAGCTGCCCTATATCTAAATCCAGCCTAGCATCAGGAATGCTCAGGGCCTACTCAAGAATGCAAATAATCCTTCCCACTAATATTTACAGGGTAAACTAAGACTGTTGGTAGAGTATTAAATTTGACAGTAAAATAGTAATCAAGTTCAGATTAATTTAAATAGGCTAATTGAAATAAGCGAATATTCAAGTAAATTTAATTGTACTGGACAAAAAGTTGTTCCTAAGTAATAACTAAAATTTCTATTGGTAGTTCATCTCATAGTAAAATTCCTGAATATGTAATGAACCTAAAGCAGTCAAATTTTTGGGCAAAATATTAAAATTTAAAGTTATCAAGACTGCATTATAAAATTTACAAAAGCCTCCATTAATCAAAAAAAAAGGGGGGGGTAGTAGGGTAATATCATGTAAGGAAAAATGTCCTATAAATAAATTACATGTAGAAAATTTTTACTTTACAAAATTAATTTTCATTTGTAATGCTAACAGCAAGACACCCATGAAAAATACACATGGTGTCTAAATAAGACAAAGGAAAATCGTTTGGGCAAAAATAAAAAGGATCCCAAATCAATTATATAGAAAAGATTCCTTTATTAACTTTTGGGCGAGAATATGTTTGTGTATTTTCAGAAAACAACTCCAAGACCATGTGGATTCCTGCAACAGAGAGGAATTGACAGGTCTGCTCCAACCACGAAGATAAGAGGAGAAACAGTCCAGAGATGGAAGACGCTGACAACGCCTTGCCACGTGAGCAGTCAGCAGCTGTGCACCTCTGCAGGTTGCCTAGGACCAAACCAGAGAGGGTCGGACCTGCATTGCCACCATGTGCCCACCACCCAGATATCATTGCTGACATGTACACATGAGGAACTGTTTGACATTAAAACAGGGACTCAGAACTGTTGGACATTGAAATTGGGACTCAAACATTTTTTTTTTTTTGTTATTATATGTTTATTTCTAGTCTGCAGAGGCAAAATTTTTTAAAGGAAAGAAATGGGGGAAAAAATAGATACAGAGGCAAAGAAGCATTGAACAGACTGTCAAACTACAGCAGGAAGGCAGGGGAGGTTGGGCGGAGGGTGAGGGAGGGGGGTGGGTTGTAAGAGATTAGCCGAAGGATTTGCACACATGCATATAAGCATAACCAATGGATACAAGACACTGTTGGGGGTGGGTAGGCGGGCAGGTGAAGGCATGTACTGGGGGGTAGGGGAAGCCAGGGGGAGGTCAAGGGGGGAAAAAAAGGAGACATATGTACTACTATTTGTAATACTTCAAACAATTTAAAAAAATAAATGTATACTAGGGCAAGTAAAAGAAAAAGGAGAGCAGATTTTTCTGTTTAATCAACAGTGGAATACAAGGTTGGTAGCTCTTTACTAGTAAATAAAACAAATAGTAAACCTCAAAAAAAAAATACAAAAGAAAATTAAAAAAAAAGAAAGAATTGAATTGGAGAAACAGTTCAAAGTCAAATGTGATTATACTTGTGAAATATACTAGGGGGATAGTCAAGGTGATAGAAGGGAGTGGAGGATAGTAGAGACTTTGGACAGTTTTTTGAAACTGGATGGGAAGGTGTAGGTGTAAGAATATCAGGGGGCAAAAAGACACTCCTGTTTTAAAACTTGTTTATTGGAAAAATGGCCAACTGATGCTTATTTGATGATGATGTCATTTTGATAATGGTAGAGCTTTGATTCACAAAGCTTCTAAGTATAAAGTTGTACAATATTGCTAGGTAAAGAATGTGCTTGAATTGACTTGTGATCTTCCACTGTCTCATTTCATTTTATATGCTTGTCAAGTGGCATAGATTGAAGGAAACTTTCTTCATTACCAATGTTACACATTTGAAGTAATCTCTTGCAAAATGGAATTAATGTTTGGACACTTTCTTCCCGCCTTTAACTATGGTGACTTTAACTTTCTTATCAGAGCCAATAAAACTATTTGCTATAAATTTTAAGACATAAAAATATTAGACCAAATACTCAAAGAATCACCAAAACTATAGCTTTATTAAGTTTGAAATCAAATACTTAATCATGAAAACTCTACTTTTGTTCAGTAATTTTGAAGTCAAATATCTAATATCTATACTCAGAGGTTATTAATATTGCTGTTATAATCTCCATGCAGTAGACTATAAAAAGGAAACTTTTATGTACAATAATCAGTGGCTTCATGCAGAGATAAAAAATACCACGAGTCCTTGCAAATAATTAAACATCCTAATTCTGGATGGTCTTTGATTAATACATGGAAGGCAAAGCACCTTCGGTGTCTTAGATTGTGGCTGTGTTAATACTGCAGCTGATCTTTCATTGTTCTAGCTGAAGATTAATTACCTCCCTTCCTCTTATAATATCCGTTTAGTGCCTTATAAATCGGATCCAGCTATTAGTGCTATTCATTTATTTCCTGTGAAGATAGTTGAAGCTTTATCTACTTGAGTGTTAGATTTAGTATCACTTTTATTTTCTTCTTTACTAAATACATGTTCTTTTAAACAGCTTTATTCTAATCTTTCCCTCACTTCCCCTGCCCCTGCCCACTCCAGACACAAACACACTACACACACTCAGACATTAATACAAAAGATCTTTTTCTTCCTTTCTTTGTAATTTTGTAATAAGTTTATTGTATTTGTCAAGTTTGAAAAAAGTATCAAAAAGTGAGGGGAAGATTTATCATGACTTTCAGTGAGCCTGTGCCTCCGGACTGTGAGCTTCACAAGTATTCCTGTTTTTTTCTCCCAGCTTCTGTGGGACAGGATCACTAGACTGGGCTGGAGTTGACATTACTAGTCAGTTAGGCTCTGATAATACCCCAGCTGGTTAGGTTCTGGTTAACTAGTTTCCCTTGAGGGCAGGCCTTGTTAAGAACTGGGTAGTAGTACTCTAGTGTATTTAAAAATGTTTTCTCTTCCTCTTCCTGTGATGGAAGCAGACTTTTCTCTGGTATTTACTGAGAGAACCTGGTTGAGCTCTTGGTGGTAAAACTCACAAAAGTGAGGGGCACTCTATGGCTGGATCCCCCTGGAGTTTTTGAACGTCATTCTTGTCTGCACTGAGCTTCCAGCAATTCACCAATTAGAGTTCAAGTGTTCTTACTCCTGCTCTGGATCCCCAGGCTGTTTCAAGCTACTCCTATGAGCCCCGACTTCCTGTACCTGCCTGCTTGTTTACAGCCTTGGAGGAGCAGTTTTTTCTGTGTCCTCATCTCTATGTGGATCCAAGAGGTCATGTTGATGGTTCAGTTTGTTCAGCATTTTACTTGTTGTTAGGACACAGTGGCAATTTCCAAGCTCCTTACCTGTGGAAATGGAAACCCTACTGTGACTTCTAATTTGTGCTAGCTCATGTGATGTCTAAGCAATGCATGTGGATAAGGAAAGAAAAATAAGCTGGATTTCAGTAGGTGCCCATCTTCCAAATTTAGGTATAGTGTTTTATAGAGTTCAATTTTCTTGTTTTATTTCTATTAATGTAAGAAAACTTTCAAACCTGTAAATAATTTTTGTGAGTTTATGTAAGCCAAACTGTCGACAATTGCCAGACAATGCTCGGAAGAATGGTGGCTTTTCACTTAGTTTTATAAATTTCCGTCAAAGGAGGAGATGTAAATGGGTTACATGAAATCCACTGGTGATAGATTAGGGAGGCAGGATAAATGAAAGGGGGGACCTCTGGGACTGGATAAAAAATGAAATGATAGACATGTGCTTCCTTTACATAGGCGGGTATAGGATAGTTAACAGTTGACAATTAACATGATAACAATAATAATGAGGGAATTTGTGCTTTCTGCCCTGGTGTCATTTGTTGTGACCAGAGGGGTCTGGAAAAAAGGGAAGTTACAAGACACCCTGACATTCCACAGGTCTGTTATCTTAGATGCAAAAAAAACAATAGGCTCAGTAAAGATTGAAGTTCATCTTTGTCAGGGAAGATACCGACCTAGGTCATGACTACCCACTATAAACTGCTTTTTAATTAAAGGTTTTAATTTCAGACCATCTTTTATGGTTACTTTAGGTCTCTTGAGTTTGCAAGGCCACAGTACAGGCCTTTCCTGAATTAGTCAGGTTGGTGTGTGGCCCCTTTTCGTCCACACTTCTAAATTGAGAAGTCATGGAATTAGTCTGGCCACTGGGCACTAGACAATCTAGTGAGCCAGAATCTTATGCTTCTAAGATATCTTACCTAATTGATGTGCACCCCACAAAGACTGGGAAGAATGATCTAGGATCTTAGGCCTATGGCCAAATAATTGCAGTAGTCTTCATGATAATTCTGTACCCAGATGGACCAACCAAAATACTGACAGGGAAAGTGATCAGAAAAGGAAGATGTTGGATTTTTTTTCTTGGTAGTGTCATTTATGGCATTGATTAAAATGAATATTTGTCTAATCTTTGCAAGGTGGAGCTAATTTTATGCTTTAAATACAATAGAAGAAAAAGTAATATACAAGATCACAAAGGACAGAAAATAAGTGGAATTGATTATAAAAGTTAAAATTTGTTTTAGATTTTTGTTGCGACTATCCAAGTTTCTTTTACTTCATTAAGCTTCCTAAGGCATAATGAACTGTGTTTAACTAGGTGGGCCCAGGTGTCAGAGTAAATGGGTTTAGATATTGGTTCTAATATCTAAATGATTTACCCAAATCACATAAGTAGTGATTTAAATTCTCTTTGCTTTTATTATCTCATCTGTAAAAGGAGTAAGATTGTTAGGGTCGCTGAAGGAGGGATGCACGAGGCCAAAAGGGATAAAGAATTATGAATTTATTAGGTCATCTGGAAAACCAGATGGGCTGAACTCCAAAATGATGCTAGCACCCAGGGACTGGGAGTTGGAGATTTTAAAGGACTCTAGGAGGCTTTTTCTGGGTGGAGATTCTCTGGGTGGGTCCGGAGGGGAAAGACAATGGTCTTAGCAAGTGGAATGTGGAATAAATTAAAGGGAATGTCGCTTGTGAAGTGGCCTAAAGGTCAGTTCCCAGGGGAAAGGGTGTTGATTCAATTATTTGATCAGATCTAACAAAGATAATAACTTATTTTGTGAGGATTTACATGAACTGAAATACTAAAGTACTTAGAACAGCACTCATTTGGCTCATCATAGGCATTTAATAAATGCTAGCCTTTGCTACTATTTTCTAAAGTTAACAGTGATACTGTAAGATGAGCTCTTTATAATCATTAATTCTAAACATAGAGCCTTAGTTTTTCATTATTGAAAGTACCATCAAGCCCAATTAAGTGGAAAACATTTTATAACTTGGTGATTGTTTTATTCTTATGTTATAGGCCATAAAACATCTTTTAAGAAGACATTATTACTGTTATTTTTTACTGTAAGGACATCCTTAAATCTTTACTCATCTCTTTATTGTCCTAAAGATCCTGAGTATCTGGATCTTAGGACAATAGTAGGCTTATTGTCCTAAAGGTTATTCCTTTTCATATAGTTTGATAGTTTCTCATTCAGTTTGTTGAGTTGATTTTCTTTCTCTCTCTGTTTTCTTACTCTTGTTAGTAGAGAAATACACACTTTAAAATTATTTTGCACTCTAGTTATGATTTTCTGTCATCTGAGTACTTTCTTTTATGTGTCAGCAAGAAATATTGAGGTCCTACAAGGCAGGGGTATTGTCTGTTTTTATAGTGTTATTCTCTTATGAGACTGTTATTCAATTTAAAGAATAAATTGCATTCTGTGTGAAATGCTGTAAGGCAGGGTTGTCCAGATTTGTAGACTTCCACTTTTTAATGATATGCTTTTGGTGACTGTCCTTTTGGGATAGAAATATGTTCCATGTTTCCAGTCTGCAGTTGTCTATATTAGCAGTTTCAGTTCCAAACCATAGAAATAGGGAGAGACAGGAAACACATAGTCAGAACTTGCACTATTTTCCTCATGCTGCTGAAGTTTCTTTTAAATTTTAGATGTAAAACTGAAAGCTGATTTTGTTATGCTGACATAATTTTATTATTGTATTTACTTTTTAGAATAATTTACTATATTAAAGGGAAAAAAAGAATTTTTCCTTCTCTCTTAAGAATGAAGAAATTAAATAATTTGGAAACCTGGTTTGTGAATTTAGGAAGATTTTTATATTAATCAGGAGAAAATACAGCTGGAGGAACCTTCAAACATTAAAAATTTAAACAAAATTCAGGTGTGCTGCAAGATGTAGAGATATTTTTCTTTCACAAAAAGTTATTGCAATCCCCTGCAATTATTTTTGGATCTACCTTCTTTCTAGAATGTTACTGATTTCATTATCTATTGAGACT